>JAYESA010000011.1:7579659-8312159 GCA_036927795.1 Iris macrosiphon
GCCTCGAATGGTGACATCTCGATACTGGCTTGGTAGCTGTTATTGTAAGCAAACTCTACCAAGTGCAAGTGATCCTCCCAAGAGCCTCTGAAATCCAGAACACAAGTACGAAGCATGTCCTCGAGTGTCTGAATGGTCCTCTCTGACTGACCGTCTGTCTGTGGGTGATATGCACTACTAAACTTGAGCTGGGTGCCCAAGCTAGCCTGCAAACTCCTCCAAAAATACGAAGTAAAGTGACTGTCCCGATCTGATACTATGCTCACAGGAACTCCATACAGTCTGAATATCTGGCGCACATACATCTCTGCTAGTCTCTCTGTAGACGTACCCACTTTGAATGGTAGAAAGTGGGCCGATTTGGTCAACCTGTCTATGATGACCCAAATCGTATCCTTCCCGCCTGGAGAACGGAGAAGTCCGGAAACAAAATCCATGGTCACATGCTCTCATTTCCACTCCAAAATGGGTAACGGCTGGAGCAATCCTCCTGGCCTCTGTCTCTCCGCCTTCACCTGCTGGCACACTAAGCATCGGGATACGAAGCGCGCTACCTCCCGCTTCATCCCGTACCACCATACATGCTCTCTCAGATCTCTATACATCTTGTTGGCACCTGAATGCATAGAGTACTGGGACCGATGCGCCTCCTGAAGAACCTCCTCGCGCAACGACCCTCTCGGCACACACAACCTGGTACCGTGCCGCAATGAACCATCATCAGCAATGGTGAAGTCATCTGATAATCCAATCTGAACCTGCGCCCTGATGCTCCTCAAGGACTCATCCTCAAACTGTGTAGTCCTGATCCGGTCTACCAACTCTGACTGAATTTGCAGTCCCCATATCTGTATCTCAACTCCAGGTACTATCACCTCAATGCCCAAGCTCTCTAGATCTACCAGAAGATAACGATCTGTAGTCAGGCATATAGCTACCGGATACCTGCTCAGCACATCCGCAACTACGTTCGCCTTCCCTGGATGGTACTGCAACAATATGTTGAAGTCTTTCATCAACTGCAACCATCTCCTCTGCCTCATGTTTAGCTCTTTTTGGGTAAACACATACTTCAAGCTCTTGTAGTATGTGAAGATCTCCACACGCTCTCCGTATAAATAGTGTTTCCATAACTTCAGAGCAAAGATGGCCGCTGCCAACTCTAAATCGTGGGTAGGGTAGTTCTTTTCATGAGGACGTAATTGCCTAGAAGCATAGGCAATCACCCTCCCATTCTGCTACAACACATAACCCAGTCCCTTCCCCGATGCATCACTATAGATAGTGAATCCTCCTGATCCTGATGGCAACGTCAACACCGGAGCTGTCGTCATCCTCCTCTTCAGCTCATCAAAGGCGATCTGGCACTCCTCTGACCAAACAAACTCCATGTCCTTCCGAGTCAGCCTGGACAACGGCTCTGCAATCCGGGAAAAATCCTGAACAAATCTCCTGTAGTAACCTGCCAGTCCCAGGAAACTCCTGATCTCTGCTACTGAACTCGGAGCACTCCATGCCTCAACTGCCATGATCTTTCTCGGATCCACCGAGATTCTCTCTCCAGTCACCACATGACCAAGGAATTCAACCTTGTAAAGGAAGAACTCGCACTTCGAAAGCTTTCCATAAAGCTTCTCCTTCCTGAGAGTCTCCAGCACTATCCTCAGATGCTCCTAATGCTCCTCTGGGGTCTTCGAATACACCAAGATTTCATCTATAAACACCACCACTGTCACGCCCCGATCTCCCGTAGGCTATTTCGGCCGTTCCCGCTAGGCGGGAATCACCCTCGCCAGCGCTCCCGCGGAATGATCACTTGACCCATCCGGGCGTGATGCCGCACGAGCGTGAACCGCGCCCGTGCAAGGCCGTGATTCATTGGCTGGCGGTAAGAGTTCTAAGCCACAGAGTCGCACAGATTGTCCGAGTGCAGCGGAGTCATGAACGCATAACGATTCGGTAACAAGTTCTCTGAGTTGACAAATATAGCGGAAGCATTGAAACACAAGTTGAAGTAAAGCAAGCTCTTTATTGATATAATATGTGTTACAGGCGGCGTATAGCCGAGATTACAAGTCGCTCAAGCCTCTCTCTCTGAAACATAAAGCGTGCCAAGTGGCTACAATTGTGGAATGATTGTAGAGGCGATATTCAGGCGATGTTCACAACTTATGTCTTGTATATGTGCTTCAGTCCCGGACGCACCGTTGCTTCGGAGTGATGTCCACGCCTTAGCACGCACGTTGGAGGCGTCTGCACTGAACGAGGTTCTCCCGCACCCTGCATACAAACTGGTGGATTATCAGTACATTGAATGCACTGGTGGGAAAGCTACTCGCCCGCTCGACAAATCCAAACACGTAATACAAGTTTCGTGCACAACTATTAAGTTGTCTTTCTAGTTGCCTTAGGATCAGTTCATGCAAATATTGAATAGCCTAACTCGTGAGGCAGTGCGCCGTGTGATATGAGAGGAACACGGCGAGACTTACCATTTGGCCTTCCCTGTCCAAGGCAAATATTGTTAAATCTAGCACGGGCAAGTATAAAACATTCAGGAGGCATACTTGATGAAAACCAAACCAATAGCATATGCAACATGAGAGTCGTTTTATCATGATCGTTCAGGTGTTTAGTTGTTCATTGATGCGATGCAGTGACTCGCATGCGGATAGCCGCTAAGCGAGGATGACTTATCTATATGAACAGTTGTCGCTGGCAAAGCCATAAAGGACCGTTTATAGTCTTGGGCGGTTGGGTGCGAGAGGTCTTGTATCGCTACACGTCACCTCGCCCGGGACGGTATGGAGAAAGACGCTAGGCCATTGGGGCGTTCACTCCATGCCGCCCACTCACGTTAGACTATCAGAAAGTTCCGTCCGGATCGGATCGGCTCTGGTGCCCCGGTGTAGCCGTCCGCAGGAACTTGAACGTTCAATACCTTGTGCACAGGTTGTCCGCGACATGCAGTGGTTGGGTCAGTCAATTATCACGAGATACACGGGAACAAGAGTGCACTGGAATTGAGGACGCAAATACACATTGAACACGAGAACACGAGATACTTGAATCTTGATTCTGTACAGTGATTGACTTGTCTTGATGCATTCCCCTGGTTCGGGGCTGCCTGATGACCCAACGGTCTTAGATACTTGCAGGTTCAATCACGCACAGGACGACTGCTTAGTAGTCTCCCGGGGTTTGGATGAAAACAAGGCAAACATTAAGCAGACAAGCATACGTTTCTAAGGAACATAAGCAGGCACGTTGCTCGGACCCGAAGGTAAGCCGAGAGATGAAACCGTTAAGGGACTTAGCATACGAGGGTCTGAATATAAGTAGTATTTTAATTTCCATGTTCTAGCATAGGCAATACAAGTTGGGATTATTCCCTTAGCTAGGTGCGTTGGATTTATTAGCATGCAGGGGGTGAATCACCTAGCGACTAGCATAATATTCCAGATTTTATGTGTGTTGGCTAAGCAAAGACAAGTTCACCGTAGCCACCCACCTTAGCGATGATTCGCCTCGGTAAAGCGATACGTCAAGCGAGCCTCTGAAAGTCCAAGCCGGATTCCTGTAAGGACAAGTCTGGATATCCTTTGCTTCTTAATCGAGGCAAAGCGGGTCGGGACAGCTGCACTATTGCCGTTTGAGACGGTAGTCCGCTTGAGCGGAACGGGGTGTTACATCCTACCCAGCTCAGAAGAAGTCTCGTCCTCGAGACTTACTGAGGACAAGCAGTAATCTAGGGTTGAGGCAATCCTAGACAAGTCGTTGTACTTGTTTATTTGGATATTCACTTGCACAAGCGTCAAAATCAGCATATCGCTTAGACTGGATCGTGCGCACTTTCGAAGTGCACTTCTAGCGTGAACACGTCAACCAGCTCAGTGATAGCGAAGTCTCAGCACTCGAGTTCACCTTTTCTTAAGTCTTGGATGGTGCACTAGTTCAAGGCATCCCTCGAATAGATGCATTCAACCAAACTTAGAGTTAGTGAAAATCGGACAAGCTACTAGCGATACTCTCAAGGGTTCGCACAGGTTGGCACAAAGGCCACTCGCAGCATATAACCAGACAAGCAAGCATATCATTCAAAACGTATTTTGAAAGTATTTAGACTTATTGTTGGAACATCCCATCGAGGCATTGAGAGAGAGCGTGCACATAACCTACGAACGAGCTTTCGAAACAGAGATATCGAATCGAAGTCCAAAGGCGTAGAAGCCAGGCTCTGATACCAACATATCACGCCCCGATCTCCCGCAGGCTATTTCGGCCGTTCCCGCTAGGCGGGAATCACCCTCGCCAGCGCTCCCGCGGAACGATCGCTTGACCCATCCGGACGTGATGCCGCACGAGCGTGAACCGCGCCCGTGCAAGGCCGTGATTCATTGGCTGGCGGTAAGAGTTCTAAGCCACAGAGTCGCACAGATTGTCCGAGTGCAGCGGAGTCATGAACGCATAGCGATTCGGTAACAAGTTCTCTGAGTTGACAAATATAGCGGAAGCATTGAAACACAAGTTGAAGTAAAGCAAGCTCTTTATTGCCTCTCTCTCTGAAACATAAAGCGTGCCAAGTGGCTACAATTGTGGAATGATTGTAGAGGCGATGTTCAGGCGATGTTCACAACTTATGTCTTGTATATGTGCTTCAGTCCCGGATGCACCGTTGCTTCGGAGTGATGTCCACGCCTTAGCACGTACATTGGAGGCATCCGCACTGAACGAGATTCTCCCGCACCCTGCATACAAACTGGTGGATTATCAGTACATTGAATGCACTGGTGGTGAAGCTACTCGCCCGCTCGACAAATCCAAACACGTAATACAAGTTTCGTGCACAACTATTAAGTTGTCTTTCTAGTTGCCTTAGGATCAGTTCATGCAAATATTGAATAGCCTAACTCGTGAGGCAGTGCGCCGTGTGATATGAGAGGAACACGACGAGACTTACCATTTGGCCTTCCCTGTCCAAGGCAAACATTGTTAAATCTAGCACGGGCAAGTATAAAACATTCAGGAGGCATACTTGATGAAAACCAAACCAATAGCATATGCAACATGAGAGTCATTTTATCATGATCGTTCAGGTGTTTAGTTGTTCATTGATGCGATACAGTGACTCGCATGCGGATAGCCGCTAAGCGAGGATGACTTATCTATATGAACAGTTGTCGCTGGCAAAGCCATAAAGGACCGTTTATAGTCTTGGGCGGTTGGGTGCGAGAGATCTTGTATCGCTACACGTCACCTCGCCCGGGACGGTATGGAGCGAGACGCTAGGCCATTGGGGCGTTCACTCCATGCCGCCCACTCACGTTAGACTATCAGAAAGTTCCGTCCGGATCGGATCGGCTCTGGTGCCCCGGTGTAGCCGTCCGCAGGAACTTGAACGTTCAATACCTTGTGCACAAGTTGTCCGCGACATGCAGTGGTTGGGTCAGTCAATTATTACGAGATACACGGGAACAAGAGTGCACTAGAATTGAGGACGCAAATGCACTTTGAACACGAGAACACGAGATACTTGAATCTTGATTCTGTACAGTGATTGACTTGTCTTGATGCATTCCCCTGGTTCGGGGCTGCCTGATGACCCAACGGTCTTAGATACTTGCAGGTTCAATCACGCACGGGACGACTGCTTAGTAGTCTCCCGGGGTTTGGATGAAAATAAGGCAAACATTAAGCAGACAAGCATGCGTTTCTAAGGAACATAAGCAGGCACGTTGCTCGGACCCGAAGGTAAGCCGAGAGATGAAACCGTTAAGGGACTTAGCATGCGAGGGTCTGAATATAAGTAGTATTTCAATTTCCATGTTCTAGCATAGGAAATACAAGTTGGGATTATTCCCTTAGCTAGGTGCGTTGGATTTATTAGCATGCAGGGAGTGAATCACCTAGCGACTAGCATACTATTCCAGATTTTATGTGTGCTGGCTAAGCAAAGACAAGTTCACCGTAGCCACCCACCTTAGCGATGATTCGCCTCGGTAAAGCGATACGTCAAGCGAGCCTCTGAAAGTCCAAGCCGGATTCCTGTAAGGACAAGTCTGGATATCCTTTGCTTCTTGATCGAGGCAAAGCGGGTCGGGACAGCTGCACTATTGCCGTTTGAGACGGCAGTCCGCTTGAGCGGAACGGGGTGTTACAACCACAAACCTGTCCAGATGCTGATGGAACACCTTGTTCATCAGATTCATGAAGACTACCGGGGCATTAGTCAACCCAAACGGCATAACCATGAACTCATACTGTCCATACCTGGTCCGAAAAGTTGTCTTCGGAATATCCTCCCTCCTGACCTTCACCTGGTGGTAGCCTGTCCTCAGATCAATCCTGGAAAACACCCTCGCTCCGCTCAACTGGTCAAAGAGATCATCAATACGCGGCAACGGATACTTGTTCTTGATTGTGAGGTTGTTCAGAGCCCTGTAGTCGATACACATCCGTATCGACCCATCCTTCTTCGGCACAAAAAGTACCGGAGCACCCCACGGAGAAGAACTAGATCTGATAAATCTCTTGTCCTGAAGCTCATCCACCTGCTTCTTCAACTCTATCAGCTCAATGTTGCTAACTCTATAGACGTGCTGGGATATCGGCTCCGTACCTGGCACCAAGTCTACAGAGAACTCCACATCTCTGTCCGGAGGCAACCCTGGCAACTCCTCCGGAAAGACATCTATGTACTCCGCTATCAGTGGATGTTGCAACCTCTGCTCTATCACCAGGGCTCCGCAGAAGACTCCCTCGCTCTGCTCCGCTGCTCCTCTGGCAAACTGAAACTCTGGCTCACCCGGCGGACTAAAAAACACTCTGTCTCCACGATAATCTATACTAGCACAATGCATACTCAACCAATCCATCCCGAGTACAATGTCGTAGCTCGGAAGTGGCATTATGAGTAGTCACACACTCAACTCCCGGCCTCCCAAGGTAACTCTCCGGTGTCTGCAGACATGACTGACTAGGATGATGCCACCCCCGGTCGTGATCTTGCAGAGTCTAGCTAAAGGTTCAGCAACAAGATGGTGTCTAACAGCAAAAGATACAGACACAAAGCTATGGAAAGCACCAGAATCAAATAAAGCAAGTGCTGGAATGGAATCAAGAAGAACAGAACCTGAGATCACATCACCAACGGTGCAAGATACGATATCATCAAGGAAGGACAATAACATTGCAAAAGAAAACAATTTCAGAAAAATTAAATATATCAAAAGAAATCAGGAAGGGTCCTAGTTGTGATTGAGCACACTCTCTCTCAGCCTATATCCTATATCCTATCGCAGGTAGACCTAGAGACTAGACCTGCGTACTAGACCATGCATGGGCCGCCACCAAAAACGTTTCACGATCCGCACCCAAAAAATCGGACATGAGTCGTGGGTACGTCCAGCCTACGCCGCAGAATCGGCGATAGAACGCTGTAAAGGTTCGTTCTAGGTCACAATATCCATATCTCACAATGATCAGTCAATATAACCTCTCCAAAAGGAGGGCAACCACGCAATATATATATATATATATATATATATATATATATATATATATATATATATATATATATATATATATATGCCTCAATCACAATAACTAGGGGAAGAGTAAAAGCACGATAAGATAGCAAAAGGAACATAACTTAAATTCACTAAATAAACACTAGTATCCTAACATTTAAAAAATAAAAACTAACATAAAATTATTGTATATACAAATGAGATTATAAATAAAGGAGAATAGAATAGAGACCTTCAACAATAAGGATTGTGTGTGCTCACAAGGACTGTTGTTTCCACTTGCAAAGGAAAAAAATGAAGGCTGCTCGAATTACTGCTATGTGCTCACAAGGACTGCTGTGTTTTACTTCTTTGTGCACTATGTTGTTCTTCTTCCTCCTCTTTTTATAACTCACTCCTCCCACCAACTTCTCCTTTTTATTTATTACTCATCTCTTTTACTTCCTCTCTCCTCTTCGATACTTCTCTACTTTACGCTACATGTCTCGGACTCCTTATCTTTACTATCTCATGTCTCTTCTTCTTTTTTCTTGTCAAGTCTCTTCTTGTCTCTCATTATTTTTATTGTGTAGTCTTTTTTGTCTCTTCTCCTTTATACTTTAGTTACTTTGTTAAGTAACATTAGCTCATTCCTCATTAAACCAAACCGAAAACCCCTCCCTCATTGCCTCCTTCCACAGATATAAGAGAAACAATAGCCGTTGGACATAAATCAACTCATGAACCAACACTAATCAATAGATCCAGACCAGATTTCAAATCCAAATAAAAACTAAATCATTCCCCAACCTATTATTTGTCTTTCTTCTTTACTTAGTTTTCTTTTCTTTTTTTCATAAAAAAAAACTAAACTATTAAAAAAAAACTAAGCCTTAGAGGACAAAAAAAATACTAGATTTTTTTTACTTTACTTAGTTTTTTTTTCTTATCAAAATAAACTTTAAACTTTAATATAAAAATAGAATTTAATATGAAAAAAAACTAAGTAAAGAAAAAACAAACTAAGTAAAAAATAAATATTAGTTTTTTTTCTTATTAAGTAAATAAAAAACTTTAATATAAATGTAACATTTCTAAAAAAACCAAACCATTATTTTTATTTTTTTTTAAATTATTTTGTTACAATTAATTTGTTTAAAATTTATTTCGTTAAAGTAAATTTTCTAAACCAAAATCCAAAACTAAACAAAAAAATCAAAATCCAAAAAAAAATTAAATAAAAAAAACTAAAACATAACTAAATAAAAAAGAACTCATAAAACAAACCAAACCACCCCACCCAACCGACCCACCCAACCGCCGCGGGCCCCACTGTCCATTTTTCGCCAACAGAGTTGGCCGAAATTGAGCAGTGGGGCCCACTGCTTGTCTTTTACTTACACATGTTAGCTGAGTTTGTTTTCCGCCAACTGTGTTGGCGGACTGTTCCTTTATTTTTAATTTGGATAAACTTGTTTCGTTTGCATTAATTTAATTTAAATTAATTTTGCTATAGTAAATTTTCTGTAAATAATTATTAAAAAATTAATAAAAAATAATAATATTCGAATGTGGCAGTCGATTTTTTATTAGTGTTACTTAATAAAAAATTAATAAGCAATAATTAAATCAACTATCAAACAAATAATTATAATTAATTACTAAATAATTAGATAATTAATTGATGTATATTAATTAGTTACTAAATATTTGTGGTTAACTAAGTCCTATATATATTAATTAATTATTTACTTACCTTTTTTCTCTTTCCAACCCATATCCTAAACAAAAGAGAGGATATTGTTTTCCGGATTTGGAGGTGGGTCCCATGGAGGCAGGAAACGCAAATACCACATATTGTCCTCTCATTTTCGCGAACCAAACAACGGAACTTAAATTTCTTGGTCCACTTTCAAAAAAATAGAAATTCAGACCCACTTCCAGTTTACCAAACACATCCTAAAATTTTGAAGAATTTTTATTAAACAAAAAATTTACTGTAGCGAAATAAAATTATATTAAATTAATACAAACGAAACAAGTTTGCTAAAATTTAAAATAGAGACAGAGTCAGCCAACAGTGTTGGCGGAAAACACAACAGACGAACATGTAGGCAGAAAAAAAAGATTAAAGTGGACCCCACAAGCCAATTTCTGCCAACACTATTGGTTTGCACAATTTCAGCCAACATAGTTGGCGAAAATTGGGTGTGGGGGCCCACGAGTTCGGTTGGGTGGTTTTGGTTTGGTTTGGTTTGGTTGGTTTGGTTTGTTTTATTAGTTTGTTTTAATTAGTTATGTTTTGGTTTTATTTATTTAGTTTAGTTTTGGAATTAGATTTAAGAAAATTTATTTTAACGAAATAAAATTAAAATAAATTAATTGTAAAAAAATTAGGAAAAAAAATGGTTTTGTTTATTTAGAAAATTGTAAAGAAAAATGATACTTAAAGAAAAAAACGGCTATTGCAATGTTTGATAAGAAAAAAAAGTAAATAAAGAAAAAAAAAACTGGTATTTATTTGTGTCCTCTAGTTTTATGTTTATTTTAATGGTTTAGTTTTTCTTATATGAAAAAAAAGGCTAAGTAAAGAAGAAAGATAAATAATATGTTTGGGAAATGATTTGGTTTTGATTTCGATTTGAAATTGGGTCTGGGTCTATGAATTGTTAGTTTAGTAGTTGGTTTATGTACAACGACTATTTCACAACGGCTCTTTCAACGACTATTATTTTTTCAACGTTCGTCTAACGATTGGTTCGAAGTTACCTATATAAACGTAGTATTTGTTTGATATCAGCATATCAAACATTGCAATCAAAATTTTTATTTCTTTCCATAAGAAGTTTCTTTCTTTCGATACAGGAGAAGCTCAGTTCAATATACAATCTTTGAAGTCTATTTTCTTGTTGCTATGGATCGAAGTATAACAATACTATGCTCGCTTGGTGGTGTACTAAATGTGTTAGCTTATGAAGGAGGTTTAATTGAAGTTCTTTTAATTGATCGAAATATTTCGTTTGATAATTTACGTAATCTAATATTTGAAAAAATTTCTATTGACTATGAATTTTTATTGGTACATATTTATCTATCTAATTGCATAAATTTGGTTAGTGAGGAAGCATAAAAATTTATTCTTGAAGTTAATATTCAATCAGCGTATATTAATATTTTTGTGACTCCACCACCACCACCAAGAATTAGTAGTGCTCCTAGTTCTTCTCACCAAGTTATTTCATTTACTGAAGAAGAACATAGAGTAGATGATGGTAATACCGACGATGAAAATAGTGATGATTTAATATAAGATATAGATGATGTACTTGATGATAATGTTGATAGTTTAAACAATTTATTCATTGGAAGATAATTTATGAATCGTCATGCATTTAGAAGTTTTATTAGTGATATAGCAATTGCAAATTTTTTTTTTTGCAGAGCTATTAGAAACAATGTCAGTGTAATTGTATATAAATATAACATTTCTAGTTGTAATTGGAGAGTGTACGCTAAAGCCATTGGCAAAGGCAAAACATTCGTCATTAGTACGCTAGAAAATGTACATTATTGTTTATGTGGACTTACAACGGAAAATCATCCATTAGCGACAATTATATGGGTTAAGAATAAGATTATTGATAAAATTCGTGATAATCAGTCGTATAGTCCATCGCATGTTATAAATAATATCTATAGGGAACACCGAATACATATTAAATATTGTAAAGCTTGGAAAACTAGAGAAATTGCTCTATCAGAAATAAATGATAGTTATATTGATGCATATAGTAGTCTGAAGAGTATGCTTTTACAATCATTGAGACAAATCCAGGTAGCAAATGTTATATGAAGACTACATAAAATAATAAGTTTCAAAGAATTTTTATTTGTTTCAAGGCATGCATTGATGGCTTTTTAAGAGGATGTTTACTTGTGATTAGTACTGATGCTACATTTATTTCCTCTAAATTTGAAGGTATTTTATTTATTGCGTGTGCTCATGATCCTAACTATTAATTATATCCAATTGCTTATGCTGTTGCTGAGAGCAAAAACACGGATTCTTGGACTTAGTTTTTAAACGGTTTAAAAACATCTTTTGAAGGTAGTTTTAATACGTGGGATACAATTTCTTTTATATCATATAAACAGAAAGGATTAATAAATATCATGCGTGCTACTTTTTCAGAATTATCTCATTTTTATTATATTCAACATTTTAAACAAAATTTAAAACTAGTATGTAGACTGCCTTATTTTTAACGTAAATTATACTACCTTGCAAGATGTTATAATAAGACATATGTGAATATTTGCTTTAAAACAATTAAGGCTGAAAATATCGATGTTTACAATTGGCTTGTTGGAGTAAATGATAAAACTCGTGTTTTATCACACTGGATAACATCTTATTCTCCTTGTCCTAAATTAGATATTAACACGTCGAACCTTGCTGAATGCTTCAATAACTGGGTTAAAAACTTACGCGATAAACCAATAACAACACTACTTGATGGTATTCGAGCCAAAATTATAACACTTCAGGACAAAAATGCAAAAAGCTGATATTCTTGCAACTGATTATTGTCCGAAGATGTTAAATACTATGGCCAGTATCACAAAAAAAAAAGACACCAGCTGCAAATATTGAGTATAGTTGGTTATTTGTTTGAAATACTATATCGTGAAACAAACAGAACATATGTTGTGAACTTAGATAAAAAATATTGTACATGTTTTAAATGGTATCATACTTGTCTGCCATGTGTACATGTATGTTATGCTTGTAATTCTAAAAATATTAGCATCGAGAGTTTTTATCCAGGTATTTTTCCAAAGAAGCATTAAGAAGCGTATATGAGCTGCACCTGGAGCCAATTCCAGTCCCTTACAATATTCAAAGTACATTGGTTATAGGCGACATTGGAGTATCAAATGTACGACGGAAAGATAAAAGAAGAACCGTATCATGACGAAGGATCAATCATAAAGAGATCTCCGATATAGCAACTGTAATAGTTTAGGACACAATCGAAGAAGATGTACCAACCAACCAAGAGCTGGTATAGATTTTCTTAGAAAAGTTATAAGTTCATTGATGTTATTTTATTGCTAATACATAAATTTCTAATAAAACCTAGCAGTACAAGAATTTTATTCTCTGCCTCTTGCCATCCTGTCATAATTCCTACGAGGCCTTGGCCTAAGACCGAGTCTATTTCTTTTTGCTACTGTATCCTCGGGTCTCTCCCCTGGCAATGGTGCCCATGGGTCAAATTCATCAGTCTCCTGTGTCTGCACCGGCGATGTTGGAGTCACAAATAACTGAGTAGCTGTATCAAACTGGGGTGCATCAAATATATAAGTGGTCATCTGCATGTAATAATCCTAATAGTCACCACCAGGCTGTGACGTCCCCTCGTCCGCCCACTGATAAGTGTCCTGGCCAGCCCACTGGGAAGTGCCCTGGCCCGCCCACTGGGAAGTTCCCTGGCCTGCCCACTGGGAAGTGCCCTGACCAGCCTGTTGAGAAGTGCCCTGGTCAGCCTGTTGGGAAGTGCCATGGTCAGCCTGTTGGAAACTGCCCTGCTCAGCCTGCTGAGGGACATCGTCATCTTGTTGAGGTGGGCTATCCATTTGCCAAACATGAGGATACTTTCTACGTTGACGTGTTTGCCGTCGGCTAACTAAGCCTTGAGGATAATCCGGTGGAATATGTAACGGAGGGTTGGGTGGAGTCGGAAATGCTTGCACATCATCCAAAAATGTTCTTACTGCTATGCTCAATGAGTCTCTCACTGGATAATTTTCACATGCTATATTCAAATTTGGAAGCTGAAATATTAAGTAGAATCCAATTAATTCATAATAAAAAAACTATGGAGACAAACATTTTTATCAATAAAATACGTACCTTCTCAATTACACGTTGATACCATTCACGATAACTAGCATCATCAACGGCCCGATGTTGGAATCGCAACTCCTCATATCGGTAGGATCGGTTACTGATAAAAAAGTTAGAACACGTAAATCAACTAAATCTGATGAGTCTGGAAACAATATTCCGCTTAATAAACCTAACAAGTAGGCTCTGGTGCAAGCAATGACCTGAACAAATGATGAAGAAATTTTATACGTTAAATTCAATTAAAAATATACTACGTAAATAATAACATAAGTTGCAAAAAAAAAACATACTTACCCGATCCTCATCAACTGAGATAACTTGATCACAAATACGATATAGGTGCAAAAAGTTGTGACGGAGCCATGCAAACGTCACAAAATTTTTACTACGTTTATTACGCGGCGCCTCCACACCTAGGTACTTCGTAATCATAGTGTTGGCGGAAATTAATTTATCAAATATTATAGGTTCACCCGTAATAGGTAAACCTAAAATATTTGCCACATCTGCTAGAATAATACTCATCTCTCCGAATGGTAGCTGAAAGATATTTCGTCCGGGCCACCAACGCTCAACTAAACTGAAGATTAAGTCTATATCGTGTTGCATAAAATATATCTTGTCAACATAATAAAAGCCAAATATTTTCAACAGTGCCACCTGGTGGTCGATCAACCTCCAATACCCAAGTCTGCTATCGTGGCGCCACGAGGCATGCTCTCGGCACCGTTCATTATTAGTATAATCGTATTATTATATATGAAAAACATAGACGATGTTATTAGTAGACATGTACAAAATATCATTCATATTGATTTACACAATTATATTTTATTGTACCTTCCCATAAAATACCAAACTAGATATATGTTTCGCACGTTGTTGGATTATTAAATCCGTAGTAGGCCCTCCAGGAATACGTCCGTCGTTTTGGCTGCCCATCTGTACAATTATGGTTGTCAAAACACATATTTTGGCTGTCCGTCGTTTTGCACATTACATAACTTAAATTCACTAAATAAACACTAGTATCCTAGCATTTAAAAAATAAAAACTAACATAAAATTATTGCATATACAAATAAGAGTATAAATGAAGAAGAATATAATAAAGACCTTCAACAATAAGGATTGTGTGTGCTCACAAATACTGCCGTGTCCACTTGCAAATGAGAGAAAAGAAGGCTGCTCGAATTGCTGCTATGTGCTCACAAGGAATGATGTAAATGATCGTAGTGCACTCTGTTCTTCCTCCTCCTCTTCTTATAGCTCCCACCTCCCACCAATTTCTTCTCTGTTGTGCATTACTCCTCTCCTCCCCCACGGGACATGTCTCTTCTTCTTTTTTCTTTACTCTCTCATGTCTCTTCTTCTTTTTTCTTGTCAAGTATTTTCTTCTTCTTTTTTCTGTCAACTCTCTTGTCTCTCAGTATTTTTGTTGTGTAGTCTTTCTTGTCTCTTCCTCGTTAAACCAAACCGAAGAACATTACCCCCCTCCACGTTAAACCAAACCGAAATAATAGACAACTCCTGAACCAACATCAATCCATAGACCCAGATCAAATTTTAAACCCAAATAAAAATCAAACCAAACCAAAATTTAAATTTTAAACCCAAATAAAAATTAAACAAAAATTCAAAACTAAACTAAATAAAAAAAAATTAAAATCCAAAACAAAACTAAATAGAAAAAAACTAAATAAAAACAAAACCCAAAACATAACTAATTAAAAAAAACTAATAAAAAAACCAAATCAAACCAAACCAAACCAACGAAACCAAACAAAACCATCCAACCGAATCCGTGGGCCCCCACACCCAATTTCCGTCAACTATGTTGGCAGTGTTGGCGAAAATTGTCTTGTAGGGTCCATTTTAATTTTTTTTTTCTTTTTTTTTTTCCTGTCTACGTGTTCGTCTGCATTATTTTCCGCCAACGCTGTTGGCTGACTCTGTCTCTATTTCAAATTTTAGTAAATTTATTTTATTGACATTAATTTAATGTAATTTTATTTTGATACAGTAATTTTTTTTGGGTTAAAATTACAGTACTACGGAAGTGCGAGAAAAAAGAAGAAGTTAATAATAAATTAATTTTTTGTCCTCAAGGCAACAGTACACCCCTCTCCCTCCCTTTTGGTACCTGGCTTGTTTTTCCAGTAGGTAGACTAGCACCAGCACTCAGCTCGGGGAGCCAAAATTTCCACTTCCTCCTCCATCACTTCCTTCACCTGGACAAAAATGTCTCTTCTCCTCTTCTTCACCCACATTCTCTTCCTCCTCTCCACTTCCACTTCCACTTCCACTTCCACCGCCACTTTCCTCAACTCCACTTCCCCGGAACTCGTCGTCCAGCACCTCCAGGCCCAGGTCCACCATTCCCGGTCCCGCTTCCTCCAGCAACAGCAACAGCAACAATCCTCTTCCTCCGGTGGGGGGTGCCTCACCGGAAACCCCATCGACGACTGCTGGCGCTGCTCCTCCTCCTCCGACCGGCGCGCCCTGGCCGGCTGCGGCGTCGGGTTCGGCCGCCACGCCGTCGGCGGCCGCGACGGGCAGATCTACGTCGTCACCGACTCCTCCGACCGGGACCCCGTCAACCCCTCCCCCGGCACCCTCCGCCACGCCGCGATCCAGGACGCCCCCCTCTGGATCACCTTCTCCTCCTCCATGACCATCAAGCTCTCCCAGGAGCTCCTCGTCAACTCCTTCAAGACCATCGACGCCCGCGGCGCCGACGTCCACATCGCCGGCGGCGCGTGCCTCACCCTCCAGTACGTCTCCAACGTCATCCTCCACAACCTCAACATCCACCACTGCGTCCCCACCGGCGACGCCAACGTCCGCTCCTCCCCGACCCACTCCGGCTACCGCACCATGGCCGACGGCGACGGCATCTCCCTCTACTCCGCCACCGACGTCTGGATCGACCACTGCTCCCTCTCCCGCTGCGCCGACGGCCTCGTCGACGCCATCATGGGCTCCACCAGGATCACCATCTCCAACAGCTACTTCGCGGACCACAACGAGGTCATGCTGCTAGGACACAGCGACGCGTACCTGCCGGACTCGGGGATGCAGGTGACGATCGCGTTCAATCGCTTCGGGCCGGCGCTGGTGCAGAGGATGCCGAGGTGCAGGAGGGGGTACGTCCACGTGGTGAACAACGACTACACGGGGTGGGAGAAATACGCCATTGGAGGCAGCGGGGGCCCCACCATCAACAGCCAGGGGAACAGGTACGCGGCCCCCTCCGACCCCAACTCCAAGGAGGTCACCAAGAGGGACATCGAGGACGACGGCGGCGGTGGAGAGTGGAAGGAGTGGAGCTGGAGGACGGAGGGGGACGTGATGGTCAACGGGGCCTTCTTCGTTCCCTCCGGGGAGGGGCTCGGGGCGAAGTACTCCATGGCCGAGAGCGTCGAGCCCAAGGCGTCGGCGATGATCGACCAGCTCACCGCCAACGCCGGCGTCTTCGGCGCATCCAGGTACGTTTGTTTGTTTGTTTGTTTGTTCCCAATGCTTGTCTTTTACTTTTCCGGGCTGATTAACTGTCTTAGGCATCAACACTCAATTTTTATATAAATAGAAATATAATTAAGGATAAACAATTAATAAGAGTTTGTCAAGTATCTTCAACCCTAACACAATCCAATTGACTGTTCGATCGGACTCAGATTTAGTCGTCTGAATTACACTCCTAAAAATTAGATACACCAACCGTATAAACCTCCAAATAGTATAGGATGTTTGATGCAATTTTTAAGTTCCCGCGCCCCTCTACTCTCGCCGCCGTTGGGGGGCTGCAGGGCTATTGTCAGTGCCGGAAAGAGAGAGGAGGTTGTTGGAGAAAGGGGGTAGTTTACGAATTTTTTAGAGTACTAAGTTCAAAAACTGAAATAGTTAAGATATCAAGTTGCAATTCAGTCTTATTTATTAGCTTATATACTGTATAACGTATACGTTGTATAGTCAAGGATCTAAACGGTAATAGACGGGTACGCGACGGAAAGAGTCCGCCTACCGCTTAGGCCGTCTAGGCACCGTCTAGACGATGTCTAGACGGTTGATAAATTTTGGATATTTTTTTACTATTTTATCACAATTTTTTGCAATATATACATATTTTAAGGATGTTTCATGCATAATTATGTAGCACAAAATTTTTTAAGTTTTAATCATGTAAAAGTGAACCATAGGTTCATAATGCTTGTAAAATTGTTTGACCAAAATATCTTGTTAAGTATTATTCCGTCTAGACGTCCACCTATGTCGTCAAAGTTCCGTTGGCCGCCTACTCCACCGCCTATCGAAAAGCAGTACAGAAAGAGATCGACTACCGCCTATCGAAAAGCAGTACAGAAAGAGATCGACTACCGTCTAGACGTTGCCTAGACGGTCGAGACGATCGTCATTTAAAATGCTGTGTATAGCTTATATTATCCTATACGATGCAATGCATCAAACGAAACATCAAAGGATGATTTAGTTTTAGAGTATAGTATAATGTTCTAAATTTGCCAAGAGGGTAGTTACGGTTGACTTGGGTTATAACAGTTAGATTTCATGTAGATTTTCATAATATTCTAAATTTACATCTAGTACTGGGGTCTAATATAATATTAAAATTATACATTTATATTTCTATTTTGGACCAAATGTTCTTACATAAATTTTAAATATAATACGAGTCCATCAACTTCTTTTATATATATATATATATATATATATATATATATATATATATATCACTTTAGATGATGTCCAAAAGTCCCACAAAGTCCCACAAATTTTCATGTTATATATATATATATATATATATATATATAATTGAAGAAATAAATAATTTTTTAAATAATGTAAGAATAATGCTCTAAAGTAGGGCATTTTTTGTTAAAAATGTTCTACCATTTCACGTCACAATAATTTTTTTTTTAATTTTAAGCAAGATTTAATCAAAATTTAATAAAGTTTAGTTTTTTTTAGTACAAACTGATTTGTGAGAAAAACGTGGACGTTTTCTCTAAAACGTCTTATGGTTGCATGTTTTTATTCTGCTATTCTAATTTCATCCATTTTTTTTCTTTTTTATCCTAATTTTATTAAAAATGTACATTGCGGATGGAAATTTTCATAAAACATTCTATGGTTGAACTGTTTTTGTAACCAATATCTTATGTACATCTATAGCATACAATAGGTGCATTTCTAGTCTTTTGTCCCATCAGGAACAAACGTGCTCACTTATCTAGGGATTCAATTTATAAATTATTTTTTACTTTTTCTATATCTAAATATAACATAAAAAGACTCGATACGGATACCAAAACTATCAAAATAGGTACAATAGGAAGTCTTATATATGTTGTACCAACACTATGTTACACTTAAAATACACACTATAGATTGTATGGTACGAAAATATCTTGTATTAGCTGGTACCAATATTTGTTGTCTTTTCCTTTACTTTGGTCATATAAAAGCAAAAAAGTTATTGAGTGTGTCGAACGTAATTCATTCATTACATGCCAACTATTGAATTATTATGGAGATATATGCATGTACATCTCTATACTGGAGGTTGGTTCGGCTCATACAATAAATTTTCCTAAAGGGGACCTTTCACATTTACATATTAAAAAACATATTCTCTTGGTATTTAGAACTAAAAATCTACTGTACGAAAATTTATTTTAATTAAATTAACGGTAAGGAAAGAACTTTGAAACAATTTATTTGGAACAAATGTTCCGCCATCTAGGATGGCGAAAAAAATTGGTTGACAGCGACTTACGCAGAGCATCAAAACACGTAGCGGTAGTTGACGGAAATTTGGAGTTTTTTTTTAAATAGATAAATAGGATTTTTTTTTTTATAAATAGAGATAGATAGATTTGTTTTTTTGTTTTTAAAAAATAGAGATAAATTTATTTATTTTAAACAAACATAAAAAATAATTTATTTTTCCAAACAAATAAAACAATAATCTATTGTAGGAAATAAATAAATATTTAAAACAAAAATTATTTTTAGAAATATAGATTAATTAGAGATAGATAGATTTGTTTTTGTAGATAGATTTATTAAAAAATAGAGATATATTTATTTATTTATTTTAAAAATAGATAGATAGAATAGAGATAGATTTGTTTTTTAGATTTATCTCTATTCCACCAGCTTCCGCCAGCTTGATTGGTAATTAATAGAGTATCTATAAATTTAGATGTTATTTTCAAGACATCTTATATTAGTTTTGATATAATTCATTGATTTATATTGTAAAATAAATTATATTATGAGCCATGATTCAAATCATAGAATAAATTATATGTTGAGAATTTTAAGGTTTGTTGTGTTCCACCCTGAGAGCATATTTGCTGTTTTCTATTTCTGTTTCATTTTTATTACATATAAATTTTTTTTTTAATACCGAATAGAGTCCACAGATCTGTCGTATTATTATTATTATTATTTTTTTTTCATCGAATGCCAAAAGTTTTTAGCAACGAGAGGTAAAAAATACTCTCCATCGGAGAACGTGATCGTGTGGTCACATCAATAGCCTCGTTCCGGACTCAAGCGTGCGGGCCCCACTCACCACTTTTATTGAAGTTGTCGACAAGAACAAAAATAAAATATATGTGCACTTTTGCACCCTAGGATTCCCCTTTTCGCAAAAAAAGTGCATTTATCAAAGGCAGAAGGGTGAAATAGCAAAAACCAGCAGGTATGTTACATGTACGTAGTGGGCTCGCATAATTAAGTTTGCACTGGTGTCACGACCATTTCACGTGACAGAGAGGAAGGAAAAAAAATAATTAAATAATTACACAGCTAAGCTATGTCGGAACAAAACCGCGTTTTTTTAATATTCTGCTACTAACGGGAATTTTTTTTTTTTTCCGGAGATCCCCCAACATCCTTTAATTAACTATCTGAGACCTTCCAGGGATCGAATCCTGACCAACCTCCCATGTTCCAAGTTTTTTTTTTTTTTTTTTGAGACCCCGCAACACCCCTTAATTAACTACCTGAGACTTCTCATGGATCGAACTCTGCCCACCCTCTCATGTCCTAAGTCTTTTACCACTAGGCTACTATCTAAGGGCACGGAATCTATTCCCTGACATTTGATTCAAGTTTTGGAGGCTTGAGAATTGATTTTAGATTCCTTATCCTTCTTTGGTTTGTCTAAAATTGTGAATTAGGGGAGAATATGAGGGACTTCGTATTCCTATTGTCGTGGAAAAATAATTTTCAAGTCCCCCCTTGGAATAGTTTTGTTTTTTCTAGAAACGTTGTTTAAATATTTTGTTTGAACAATAATACCCTCATTTTACCTTCAAAATTTCAACTTCTATTCCAAACATGTAAATTTAGATAATTAAAACATAAAAGGATATTTATGAAAAACTTAATAAATTAAGATTCATTTTTCATATTTTTAACCTAACATAATCAAACATGGGTATGGAAATGTTGAATTCTTTTCCCATGAGGAAGTAATCTAAAATTTATTCCTAGGAATACAAAACCTTGAACCAAACGCCACCTTAAACTGGTTAACTCTTGTTTGTTACCACCTTATCTTATCTGTGTTTTTTTTTTAAATTTTGTTTTCAGTTGTTTGTATGGTCTAAATTTCAATTTGATGCGCTCAATTATTCAAGTTTCCTAAACTTTAATATTACACAACTTAATACTATAATTGTACAACTTAGTACACAAATTGTGTTAACGAAAAATCCTAAATAACAAAAATACCGCCCATATTCTCTTTCCTTTCTCTCCCAACGAGCACAACGATGACTGTAGTGACGACAACATCAACAGAGGTGCAGCGGTGGCGGCAGCGACGAAGTTGACGGCGATGGCGGTAACATGGTGGGAGTATTTTGGTCAAAAAAAATATTATTTATGTTTTTTGAAACATAAATAATATATATTTGACAGATGG
The DNA here is from genome assembly GCA_036927795.1 of Iris macrosiphon. NCBI lineage: Eukaryota > Viridiplantae > Streptophyta > Magnoliopsida > Asparagales > Iridaceae > Iris > Iris macrosiphon. The sequence continues at coordinate 7,601,038 of JAYESA010000011.1, forward strand.
AGAGTATCAATTTAACAATATTCAATAGTTGAGGATAGTGATTTGTATAATATTAAAGTTTCGAATGACATGTTGAAAAATTTGAGTAGTTTAGGGTATTGAGTTGAAATTAAACATTTTTCTATAATCAACTAGTCACTTTCACGAGAAAAAAAAGAAGAAAAAAAAATCTACGATATTATTGAAAAATTAGATAAACATTTAAGTTATATTAAAATATTTTAAATATATTTTGATCATAATTTGTTATAAATATATTTTTAGAATTTTGGATATGTATTTAGTTAGATAATATCATGTAGTTCGTTTAAATATAATTTAAATATTGAATATTTATTAAGATTTGTTATATAGGGATATTTTAGCAAATGTTTTCATTCAAAATATAAAAACTAACATATATTTCCACTCTTTTAAAAAAAATTAGCAAATGTCTCCATTCTTTGTAAGGAACAACTAAAAATATAAGATATATTTTCACTATTTTAACTTAATTTTTGATTGTTTTATAAAGAATGGGGACGTTTTCTAGTTTTTTAAAATAGTGAGGATATGTACTAGTTTTTATATTTTAAATGGACAAATATGCTAAATTATTCTTTTGTTATATTTTTAGATAGTTAGGGATTTTAGGGTTTTTTTTTCTTTACTATGTGACGTCGGTGACGACTTATACAACTCAAATGAGTCGTTTCTAAGTCGCATTATAATAATGAAGATAGAGATAAATATGTTTGACATATCTAGTTATTGCTTATTTAAAAAAAAAATTTTGATTAGCAACAAATGTACAAATTTATTTGTCTATGCTAAGCAAATATAGCATACCATATGCATCCCAAAAAAAATATTCTCCAATGTTCTCTATTTCTATCATACGTAGCAAAAAATAATGATCAATAAAATAATGATCAATTTAATGATGTAGAATTCAATATTATTTAAAAAAATATTCATCCTACATCATTGTCACATAGGCTAAAAATTGGAATAGAAATCATGGTTGAAATTTTTTTTATTTTTCTTTCTAAAACGAATTTCTACCATAGAAATATGAAATATTGAAACCGCCATTGGAGATGGCCTTAGTACTCCTAATCCGCTTACACAATTTTTAACTTTTTTGTTTTAAAACCATTTTTCAGATAAAAGTAAACAAACACAAACTCAGAATCTCTGTACTCAGAAAACAAGTTTATAACTTATTTTCAGAAAACTGTTTTCAGAACAAAAGTTCAGAAAGTCTATTCAAACAGACCCCGAATGTTTAAGGGGTTTAATGTATAATTTTGGTTCTCTATTGTTAGTTCAGTGAGCTATGTCCAATAGGGATTTTTTAATTGAGTTTCTATCCTACTTGACATTGCACTATAATAAAAATATTATTCTAGTTGGCAGAATTTTGACATAGAAATGTAACAAAAAGAACGAACATATTCTCCATTGGTTCTCAATTTCTATCCAATGTTGCAGAATAATAAAAAAGTCAATTTAATATTTTAATTTGAAAATAGGGACCAATATTTGGGTGATGAAATTTTTTTATGAGAGATAAATTCTCTATTCTACATCAGCTACACTTATGATAGAAATAGAAATTGGAATAACAACAACTATTGGGAGAAGTTTTCTTTTCTTTTCTTTTCTTTCTGAAATGAATTTCTTCCGTAGAAATAGGAAAGTTAGAAACCCTGAAATGGCCTAACAATATCGATTGTCCAGATGTGCAGTCTATTCAAGTCAGAACTCAAATCTTTTTTGAAATCTTCATTGGTGATTTCTAAAATTGAATTTCAATTCTTGTCATTGTAATATACAAAAAATTTTATCCTAGAGAGTTTCTATATAAAAATTGTACAAAAAAGAATGAGGTTTTTGTGATAGTGGGTTTTGTTTTATTTTTTCTTGGATTTTTTTGTTGTACAGAAAATACATTTTTTTCCTGAGAAATTTGATGTACAGAAAATAAATTTTTATTTGATTTTTTTTTTTTGTTATGGGTTATTTGTTTTTTTTCTTGTGTAGGTTTGATTTTAGTTTTATTTGGTTTATGTATTTATTTATAATTTGCTTTATTTTTGTAGAAAATTTGCAATACCTATAATTTTTTAAATAAATTAGGAAAAACAAAAAAAAATTGAAACAATAACGAAATAGTTCGTCAACTTAGTTGTTGGAATTCTCAAAATTATTTTTTGTTGGTAACGATGTTTCCACCGGTTTGTTTTTGAAACTGTAATGGACCCTCATAATCGGTACTCTAAAAATACCTCATAACCGCTACTACCGCAATTGCCAAGCATATCCTTAAAGTTTCTACCGTAATCGAAAGTTAAATCGATCTTATTACGATTAGTAAATTATTTATAAATATATAATTTTGTTGTTAATAAAATAAAAAATATACAAAAGAATATATTTTGCTATTCTAAAATTATGAAAGTAAAATTTGTAGGTCGAAATATCGTTATTTTGGGATTCTAAAATTTTTCGAAGTTCGTCAAACGGCGAAACGATATATTCCATAGTATTTTTCGTTACGATCATTTTGGCACAAACTGTACCTTGTTTCGATCTCTCAGTCAAAAATTATGATAATTTAAAGTTTTAAATTTTATACTTTTACCTGTAACATGTGCGTCTTGTTTCGGATGAAATTTTTTTCTACACGAATTGTATTACTTTCGTCGAAAACATACAAATCGACCTATTGTTTGACGAAAAACGATTTTCAAATAAATAGTTATGGCCGTTCGAAATATGTTCGACGACAGACGTAATTTTCTTACGGCAGATTTTTTTTTTTAGTTTTTGGATGCTCAATGATAGCATATTTTATTTTGTATGTTAAATTTTATTTTATTTTTAAAAAATATTGTACAACAATTTTTTTTAAAAGAATTAAACCTAAATAAAAATAAAAGAAATTTTGAGCTTCCAATTTTTTTATCCATATTCGGGGTATATTCCACATTGTTTCAATAATGTACAAGATCATCCATTTTTGACGGAATTTGTCCAGTCATTACGCTCAACGGCTTTGAGCCAAAAAAATTGACGAAAATGTCTCTCAATGTCTTCTTCCCTATCATCCTCCGCCCCCCTCCCTGCCACCACTGCCTCACCCAAACCGCCTCCACCTGCCGCCTTTCCTTTCCACCCCCGTCGCCCCCCCCCCCCCCCCCCCCCCCCCCACTGCTCCCCCCTCCCTCCTCCGCCGTCGACCCCTCCCTTCCCCCGCCTCCATTGTTATTACTGCAGTTGCTGCTGGAAGAGGAGGAAGAAAATGGTAAGGGATATTTTCGTAAAAAAAAGTTGGTCAAAGCAGTTGACCTTTAATTCTGGACTGATTCCGTCAAATGTAGAGGAATATGTACATTATGGAGAAATTGTGAGGTACACCCTTAAATATGGTAAAAAAAAGTGGAGTGTAACTCAAAATTTCTCTAAAACTAAACAAATCGCCCTTTTAAAAAAAAAAATCAAACAAGAACAAAAAAAAACCCAAATTCAACTATCCCAAAAAATCAACACAAAACAAAACATAAAAAACAAAATCACTGTCATATTTTTCCCAACTTGGTTGGCACACGGTTGGCGAAAATTTGACAAATATAATTTTTTTATTATCTTTTTGTCATTCCAGATGGTGGAAGCTTTCTTTGACTTCAATTTTTTTTAAAAATTATTTTGTTTTATTTTATTTATTTAGAAATATTTTTTGTAGAAGAGAGATGAATTATCCATTCTACATCAAGTGACATGTTAGAAATTGAGATAGAAATTTTTGTTGAAATAATTTTTTTTTTCTAGAAAATATTTATACCATTGAAATAGAGAAGTTATAAATCTTCCTTGGAAATCGCCTAACAATATCGATTGTCCTGATGTGCAGCGTTCTGACGTGAAAAGTGATATAATTTTTCTGACTAGATGGACAGTTTTGGAATCAAACCACGAAAACAATATCGGACAGTGAATTCAAATGACATATAACGTAGCATACACAAAATTTCGTGCGTATCATCGGACATCTCGGGAAAAAAAAAATCCTGTCAGGCACAATATAGAGTTCAACATTGAATTATTATTATTTTTTTTTTTAAGAAGCAATATATCACGGTCATAAAAAATTTCTTGAACGAACCAATTCATAGGGTCAAATTTCACAAGTTTAAGATCAAAGTTTAAGAGCACGTGATAAATGTTGTGGAATTGGTAGAAGCTGAAATAGACCGTCCATTTCAGAAGAAGATAGTGACGGAGAAATTATTTAGTGGACCGATATTATCACGTGACAGTGACGAGATCTAATTTTTCTTCAATAACAATATGATATACCACTCATTATTTTTTTTCACTAAATTTAGTTTAGTAGTATGTTATGTTGTGATTTTAGAGGGGAGCAAGGTATTACCACTGTCACGTGTTGAGACAATGTTGAGACCGGTCCACTGAACAAATTTTCGACGGTGATGATGGTTCTAGTCTAGTTTAGAACTTAGTTTAACCTTTAACTAAACTATTTCCATGTTCCATTTTAACTTTATTATAGTAAAAATAGGATTAAGGATTAATTATCCTAATGGCATCTCACGTATAGCGCTAATGTTTTTAGTATTTTAGCTTTTTACTATTTGATTTTGACACCAAAATTTCATAAATTTTTCATTTGAAGTACATTTCATCAATTTTGAAGCACATCGAGACCGTACAAAAGCATAATTTGAAAACTTGTTTAGCAAAATGTTTTAAAATTAACGAAATGTACTTAAAAAGAGTAATTTATAATATTATGATAGCAAAATTAAGCCGTGGAAAGTCAAGTTCTCAAAAACGTCCGAACGCGATTGATAGTTGGGATGCCATTAACATAATTTAGCCTTAGGATTAATTTGCGCTTTGTTCATGGTTGTGACAGGAGAGGAGGAAGTGGAGGAACATCCAACAATGAAGGGTCTGCAACAGATGGTGGTGGTGGTGGTGGCGGCAATGGTGGTGGTGAGAGCGACGGTGGAAACGGAAACGGATATTACGGGAAAATGATCTTCGGAAGCGGTGCAACACCGACCATTCGGCGGTCCGTAGCTTACTTTGTTGGTTGTATTATTATTGTGGTTGACCTTGTTCTCCTAATATCTGTTCCGTTGTAGTACTTAGGGGCTGTTTGGTTCACGGAAGTAGAATGAAGTAAAAAAATTGAAAGTAGAGAATTTGCGTGCGCATTGAGTATGCGCGTCATGTGTACGCATATTTTATGAATTCTTTCGATTGGATGGTTGTTTGAAATGAGTTGGAAAGTATAACTTTTTTAGTTCCGGTACTTGAGAAGTGATATTGTTACTCTCTTTTGAAATAAGGTAAGGTTAACCCCAAGACAAGTGTTTTTGATTTTTTTTCATTATAGTTAAATTATAATTAATACAGTAATATATACATATTTTCATAATTATCATTATTATAAATATGGATTAAAAATAAAGTAATAAGTCTTATTATTATTATTTCATAATTATTTTTTAAAATATAATTAAATAATTATTATTATATACATATTTTCTGATTGATTTTTGCTTTTAGAAATTCTCAAAAACTTTTATATTAACTTAAGTATTAATTAGTTAACCAAATTAATTAAGTTAATTAATTGTCTTAACAAAAACCAAAAAAATTCAAAAATCAATCACTCACTCTCCCCACCCACAACAGCCGATCATTTCTCTCTCCCAACAAATACCATTACCTCGCCCAATCCTCTCCCATGGTCTCCAGAACCCTCCTTCGACTCCTTCGCCGGCGGACGTGGACGCCATCTTGCCGCCAACTCGACGTCGACGTCCCATCTCCCTTTCCGCCGCTCGTCTTGTCCGACTTCGGTGACTCCATCACTTCTGTCCACTTCTGATTTTTTTTTTTTTTCATGAACTGAGCAAAGCTTAAACGAGAGAAGGGAGTTCCGGGGACAGGAGGCCGGGGACAGGAACTCCTCCTGTCCAATCATCCAGGTCCGGAGGAGTTCCGAGTACGCGAACTGTGGTCGAAGCCGTGTAGTTCCGAATTTTGGACAGCTCCCGAGAAGGAGTTCAGTGAACCAAACAGCCCCTTAGTATCCCAAAGAGAACATTTTCTTAGAGCATCATTTCCACATTCTACATTTTAGATTTAAAATGTAGAAATCTCATTTTGTAGAATAGTAAGTCAAATTTCTAGTTCTAATTTCTAGATATTGGATCTCATTCCACCTACTAGAGCTATAGGTTGGGCCTCCCAATTTCTAGATTTTAGATTGTAGGAATCTATTTTTGTAAAATAGTAAGTCCCAATTTGGAGTCCAATTTTCTTGATTCTAGATTTTAAATTAATTTTTTTTAAATCAATTTTTGACCTCACAATCTTTGAGACCGGAGCTCACTTTTTCATTTCCTATTATTCTTATATAAACCCAACTCATTCTATATTTATCCTTTTTAAAAAAATTGAGTCCCAAATTGTATTGGAGAGTCCCAACTAATGATGCTCTTATTCTATTCGATGATTATTATTAATTATTAGATGAATATGTTTAGAAATTCTGCATCGATTCCAATTGGTGGTGGTGGGAATAGGTAGTAGAATATGCTGTGTGGGTCGGCTGCAGATACTATGTACATTCCCTTTCTCACTTCCGGAGTAGAGATCCAGTTTTTGCGTGTGTTGGGGAGAAATATGCCTGCACTGCACATGAGAAGATGGGTTCAATTTATGGCTGCATGACTCTTGTCCTCAGTTTGTCAGCATATTTGCTTGATCTTGTTGCAACATGTGCTGCAACAGTTGGAGATGAGTAAATCCAGCATGTAACTCTTCAGTTACTACAGCATTTTGTTCCATCATGTATATTTAATTAGGTTGTGCAAATTTGGGCCAAACCGATCTGATGGACTACTCGGAGGTCGATTGGGTGTTCTTAATAACCGAACAGTTTGGTTCGATCAATGGATTGATAATATCAAAATTGATGAAATCGAATCATACCGATCAACCAATGGACCTTACGTATTTTTATTATTTTGCTTTGTTGTTTGTTATTTTTGGACTTTTTTTTTCTTTATCGAAGATAGAGTGATGAAAATGAGCTATTGTGTTTGTTGGAGATGAAATGATGAAAATGAGTTATTAACAAACATGTGGGGAAGGATTGTGCAAAATATTTAAAATTTTGTTGATTTTAAATATGTTGTGTTCAAATACAAAACCGGTCAGCCGGACCAAACTAAACCAAGTCGATCGATATATATAGATCCGGAGCCCCGTTGGTGTCCCGTCTCTCCCGACCGTCGGATCGCGAGGCATGCGTGGTGCAAGAGAGGGGTGGGGTGTGTGGTCGTCGTGGTGGGGGGGGGGGGGGGGGGGGGGGGGAGTTCGGTGGGACTCCAAAGACGTATATCTTGTTCCGTCCCATATATATATATATATATATATATATATATATATATATATATATATATATATATATATATATATATATAGGTTGTGCAAATTTGGGTCGAACCGGTTCGGCCCAAATCGTACCGATGTACTGTTCGGGGGTCGGTTGGATGTTATTAAAGTCAGCAACCGTTTTGGGGCGCAAACTGAGCGGTTTGATTGGTTCAATTGATTGAAAATATCAAAAATCGATGAAACCAAAACAAACCAATCAACCGATGAATCTTATGTATTATTTTATTTTATTTTATTTTGTCTTTGTTTTTTGGAATTTTTTTTCTTTATCGAAGATAGAACGATGGAAATGAGTTATTGTGTTTTGTTGGAGATGGAATGATAAAAATGATAAAAAATAAATTATTAGCAAACATGTGGCAAAGGATTCTTCAAAATATTTAAATATTTATTTGATTTTAAATATGTTGTATTCAAATATAAAATCTAACAGACCAATTTGGCTTGATTCAGCTATCATTATTTCACAACCGAATAATTTAAATTTGATTACGGTTGTGACCAAATAGAACGATCACCACCGATGCACAATTATATATATATATATATATATATATATATATATATATATATATATATATATATGAGAGGGGATCGGGAGTTCCGTTTTTGGAGTTCCGTCGAAGTCTCGCTCTCCCCAACTGTTGGATCGAGTGGGGCCCCACGCGGACCCTCCGATCCGACGTGCAAGGAAGAGACAGAACTTTGGCGGAACTCCCGCGACGAAACTTTTGATCCATCTCACATATATATATATATATATAGAGAGAGAGAGAGAGAGAGAGAGAGAGAGAGCGCCCGCCTTAGTACCAGAGCTCCTGCAGTCAAGCGAAATGATGTATTTGTAACACCACTTATATTGCGAGCAACAAAGGTTTAAGTTTTTTCAATTTCCAATTATCTTGATATCCATCAATATAAGAATCTTCGTAAACTGGACTATCTTTTTTATTCTTCTTCGTTTCGTAAGTTGTTTATACATCGCTTTCTTTTTTTTCTTTCTCTCCCTTCTTCCTTTTAAAAAAATTGAATTCAAAAAAGATTTCCCGCGAAATGGATTTCTTTTATGTTCAAATTCTCGAGAATGATTAGTAAATAGATCATGAATCTTATTTATCCAGAACATTTCTATGGAATCAAATATTTATGTTGAAACGATGAAATCATGAATGTAGGAGCAACAGCGAAACAATTGTATCTCGTGCACAATCCATGGGTTTTTTTTTTTTTTTTTTTTGAGATCTCCGACTATACGTACGAGACTTTGTGCACGTTGCATTGCATGCTATTTGGGCTCAACTGTCCCACAAGTGTCCCACAACTCTCTCGCGATTTGATACCGAGACCGTTCGTCTAGCCAGGGAGGTTATATCTCTTCTCACTGACCACAAGAGCCGGTTGAGTTCGGTATGGACAATTTATTACCTGTGCTTAGTTGTTGGTCTGTTCAAGGCCGGCCCAGAAATTCAGAGGATTCCTATTCATAAACTGAATATAAGAACATATTTTATGTAAAAATAAATTAATATCATATATTAATGGCGCTAAGTTTAATTTAATTTTTTTAAGAAAATATCCATTATGTATAAGTAAAAATTAATAAGAAAATATGATTTAACTTCTATGTACTAAGAAGAATTGTATTGATCTAACGACTATAACGTTGAAATATTTGAAAAATACTACTCAAATGTACAAATCCAAATAAATTCATTTGCAGAAGAATCTTGTTTGCAAGGAGAAAACGAAGCATTTTGATCAAAGTGTTCAATATACATATTAGCCAAGATTTTTTTTTTATTTGAATGCATTTTGGTTTGAATCATTTTTATTTTTCAAAAACTCGTGTTTTATCTGTTATGATTATGTTCAAAAATATATCAAGTTATTTTTCCAAGTTCCAACCTTATATTTACTTTTCGCAAATGCTACAGGTTTCTGGCATGTAAAAACTATTTTTACAAAACAAATTCAAATCATTTGCATCGAAAAAATTTAAAACCACTTTTATCCCAAAAACACTTGTGTGTTTACTTGCTATTTAAAATTTTGTTCTACAATATATCAAATTATATTTTGAAATATGTATTCTTTTCTAGTAGAGACTGAGATTTTTGACTATAAAAGCTATTTTAAAAAATACATTTTAATAAAATAGATATGTAAGGGAATGAACCTTGTACGGTTGTACCTACCACATGCAAAGCAAACACTTTGACACTTGACCTACATTACTATACTGTCATATTTAACTATGCATTATAAAAAAATTATAACATCGAACTTTCAAAATTAGGGACCCTCTATATTAGAGGGCTCCGTTAAGTCGCCTCGGATGAGCATGCTCATGACGGCCTTGGGCCTGTTTATAATAGCATCGATTCGAATAATTCTCCTGGGATTGAATTTGAAACCAAATCTTTTTAATATGTTCTTACGAAAGTTTTTTCTCTCTCCAGTTGTTACTATGAGGAATGAACCCAATTAACGATTAGGCACAGAGGCGGACACAGGAATCTAAGAGAGGGAGGTCAACCTCAAGTGTAAAGAAAGTCCAAAACTTTGTTAAATAAAATTTGCTATATCAAAATTTTGTTGTTCCTCCACAAAGACTTTTCTCTTTGTATTGAATCATCAAAATATCGGTCATATAGGAAAAAGAAATCAGTTAAAAAGATGGTCATAAATTAAAAATACCCAAATTTTGTCCTTGGACTCGAACTGCGGATTTACGGAACATAAAATTCTATATGCAAATAGTATTATTACATTCCTTATTACATCGATCAATGAGAGCCGCAAGGACGGCCAGGAGTTTAGATTGTCCTAGTCGAAGTTAATTTTTGTTGTCCTTGACTCGGTTTCTTGTGAGACGTTTTTTGTGTGTCCTTGAGGGGTGACTTGCCTTTTTGCAGATCACGTTCGACACGGGAAGTTGTCTCAAGCAGAGGGAGTTGTCCAAATCCGAAATCATGTCTCACTTGCCTCTGGACCGACACTGATAAGAGGTGAACTTCTTCTTCTTTTTCATTTTTGCTTCTTCTAGTCTGAAAGTGGACAAGCATTTCTAGTGACAATGCCGAGTTATTAAGGGTCTGCTTGGCAACGGTGTTTTCACCGGTTTTGGAGTATTTTTGATCCGACTGTTTATGAAAACCCCTGCATGATAATTTTTATGAGGCACTAGTTTTGGTCGGCTCAAAAATTCTTCAAAACGGATATAATATAATTTTTTGTCGCTTTATAAACACTCCAAATCGGTAGATTTTGAACGATTTTATTACTTTATTTTATTTATTCTTGTAAAAAATCTTTCAGAACGACTCGTTACTAAGCAAGAATTAGATTGATTTAAAAATCGCTACTTAAAATCGCTCAAAATTAAATTTCTCATAACCGAAATTCTAAAAATATCTTATAATCGCTATTCCTAAATTGTCAAACAGACCCTAAAGGTTGGAGGCACAATAGCATCACATTATTTACACACCATCATCATGTTCTGATAAATGGTTGTTGGTTCAACATCTTTGCACATGACAGTGATAGCTCTATACTCACCCCTAACTAACCTAAACTTTCAAAAGCTAATGCCCCCACCCACAAAAACTTTCAAAAGCTGGCAGTGTCCCAAAAAAGTAGAGAACGTTTTTAGTGGGGGTATTGACTATGATGTCTTGAATGACTGGATGTGGACGTATTAGCCTTTTGAAAGACCCTAACCTAACACTACCAATATCAAGCTATTCTCTGCTTGCATGATTCATACTCTTTCTATTGATTAGTATTGAACTTTGCCATCTAGGTACCACGAGAGAGAGAGAGAGCTATTTGATTTTATTCCATGTTAGATTAGGTATATTGATATTATTTTCTCTGTTAGATCAAAAGTTGAAAATATTTTCCTGAAGTGTCGTTAAAAATTTTAAAAGTGTTGTTGGATGTTTTGAAAGTGTCGTTAATGAGTTTTTAACGACACTTTCATGAGAATATTCTTAACTTTTGATCTAACAGGAGGATAATATCAATATACCTAATCTAACAGGAGGGTAAGCCCTATCACGAGGACTACGAGGCTCCCGTTTATGCATGATATCGTAAAATTTAGATTTACACGATCTTATTCTCATATATTACATGAAGAAACTATTCCCGTGACTCGAATAAGCTATAAACCAATCCATCCCACATTCTGCATATCATATTTGTAAACTAGCAAGTTTTTGCAGGTATTTTGTGTTCAATTGACTAGCCCTCGACAAATTTACTTAGATTACAATGTAAAGCTAATATTTTCTAGATATCGATGTATGGTGGCCAAGTTAAGAAGAACATTTCATAAATAGACTTAACAACGAGGGGGCTATACAAGCGAGATTGAAGTTCTCCGTCTCCCACGATTTTTTTTTAATATAGTTTAAAATAATTACTCTCATTAATTTGTTACTTAAATTAGTATATCTTCATTAAATTTGTAGACTTCCTTAAATTCCTAACTAACAATATTCTATTTGCTTTTTAAATTTATTTCTATTAAAAGATGAAATTATTTATTGGGCCGATCTCACCAGAGATAGTGCTCTCTTCCAATAACAGCACGACAAGCCACTAAACTCAATGAGAGAAAGAAAACATTCAGTGATGTGTAATATTATTATTGGAGGAGAGTAAGACCTCACCACTGTCATTTGGTGAAACCGGCCCACCGAATAATTTCTATAGCAAAAGAAGAATATTATGTATAAATTTAGGCTAAAAAATACAACTTGGTACCTCCAACTATTCCAATTTTGAAATTTAAAATCCTAAATTTTGATAGATATCAACTTGATATCCTAAAAAAAAAAAAAAAAAGGATGGCGCGAGCCAGCACTCGACGGCAGCAGCCCGCTGGGGGGGATGGTTCAGCCGAAGGGGGAGGGACGGATGGGGGAGAGTAGTTATGATATATTTTTTTTTTTTAGAGTATCAAGTTGAAAAACTGAAATTGTTGAGGAAGTTTTGGCACCGCGGATTGCGATGTCCAGATTTAAAATCAGGAGCATAGAGAAAGAAAAAATGTGCAGAATTTGAATTTGAATTTGAGTAGTAGTAACGATCACAACCAATTGACATTACATAAGAAGTCAGGCGAAGAGGAGGAAGTCGCGGCGGCAGCTCCCTTCTTCCTCTTCCGATCATAATAATCCCTCTCTTCACGACGATCCTCGTTGCTAAGGCTGGCCGACACCGACACCGACACGACCGGAGGGATCTCGTGGCACCCGAGCGGCGGCGGGGGCACCTGCCAGCGCGGCAGGGGCCCCGTCAGCAGCAGCGTCTGCAGCAGCGGACCGGCCCTCATCACCGCCTCCACCAGGGCCCCCTTCTCCGGCAGGGGCAGGGGGGCCCCCACCGGGGGGGAGAGGAGGAGGGAGCGGCAGCGGCGGCGGGCCTCGTCGCGCTCTCTGGCGGCGGCCTCGAGGAGGCGCGCGAGGTGGAGCGCGCGGCGCTCGAGCGTCGTGAGCTCGTCGCGGGTGGCGGCGCGGGCGGATTCGAGCTGGGCTGTTGCGTAGAGGAGGGCTTGTCGCAGCCTCTCTGCCTCCGTTTCCTCCTCCTCCTCCTCCTCCTCGCAGAAGAAAGCATGGCGAGAGGAGAGGAGAGGTGGAATGTCACAGCAGCGACGACAGTCGTCCATGGCGAGAAGAGGAGAGGAGAAAAGGAGAGCAGTTCTTGGTCGGTCTGCAATTAGTTAGTTATAGACTACAGAGACCATCATGCCAAACTTATTTATCATCAAAGAGGAGGAGCAAATAATGGAGAGTAGTTGGGAATCATCTTGGCTTATTCTTCTTTTCATTTTAATAAAAATAATGTTACCCGAACTCGGAATTTTTATTTCTTTCATTTATAAATAATTTGGAGTTATAAATAATTTGGAGTTAGAGGGCAGTGCAGTAGAGGAGCAAATCTAAAACCGAAATAAAACCTAGACAAAACCAAAGCTATTCCGTTTATCCTATCCAGTTTGTTCGGTTGAACTATTGCTATTATTTCATGGTCCGGACCCAAAGTTGAGATTGTGATTAAATTATATCTCTACTCTCTTATAATGAGACTTCAAAACTGAGTCGTCTTAGCCGTAAGTAAATAATTAAAAAAAATTAAAAAAAATTTCTAACTACCCATTTAGATGTTTCTCTTACGTAGGAATATCTTAAAATCATTATAATTATATAAACATATATTCAAATGTATTTAAAGATATATATTACAAATCTAAATAAAAATATATTAAATATTCGAAATAAATTTAAAATAATTTTTTATATCTAAACATATATCCACAGTTATATATATATATATATATATATATATATATATATATATATATATATATATATATAAAACAGCTTCTATTCTAGACGGCTCACGAGTCGTCGTAAGTAAATACTCAATCAATTAAATTTAAAATAATAATTTACGGTAGATAAATAAAACTTAAACCAACTTTTATCTTAACCGTCCAAATCCTTAATAAATACTCAACCAATTTAATTTAAAAAAAAAGTAACACGAGATCAAAAAAAAAAAATCTAAAGCCACATTTCTTCTCATCATCCGTAAACCCACTCTTTTCTTCCACCAAACCTAAATACTAAATTTAAAATCGTTTAAATACTAAATTTAAAAATTAGTTTAAAAAAATATTAAAAAATATTAAAATTGTTTAGCAATTTTTATTTCAAATATATTTAAATATTTGAAATAAGTACATGGTATTGTCTGACTAACATATTCAAAACTGTAAAAATATATTTATAACAAATTCTAATTAAATTATATTTTAAATTTTTTTATTTATTTTTTAGTAATTTTGTTTCTACATGCAACTCACGTGGAGTAAATACTCAACCAAATTAAATTTTAAAACAATACTTACGGTAGATAAATAAAATCTTAAACCAACTTTTATCTTATCCATCCAAACCCTTAATAAATAATCAACCAATTTAATTAACAAAAAAAATCTAACGGAAGATTAAAAAAAAAATCTAAAACCACATTCAGTCTCATCATCCGTAACCCACTCTTTTCTTCCACCGACCATAAATAATAAATTTAAAATCGTTTAAATATTAAATTTAAAATTTAGTTTAAAAGAAAAAATATCCAAAATATTAAAATTGTTAAACAATTTTTAATTCAAATATATTCAAATATTTGAACTAAGTATTTTAAATATATTCAAACATTTTAAATTTTTATATAATTTTGTTTTTACGTGCAACGCACTTGGAGGTAACTGGTGAAATTTAATAATTTTATACACACATCTGTGGTTAAACCGAACCAAATTTCTTATTCGGTTCGTTTCGATTTTCGATCCAAAATCGAATAATGCTCACCCCTAGTCAGAACTGTCAGAATCATGACAATTAATTCTCTGTCCATCAGAATTCTAACAGCCCTAACTGCTAGAATATTGCCGGTCCAAGACCGAAGACTGTGATAGTCTCCAGCTAGGTACCAGACTTTGGCTACTGCTACCACTTTACAAAGGGAAAAAAAAAAAAATCAAGACTCCTACTACTTTTGAATGTCCTACTTACAAAACAAAGACTAGAGCACGGACATCTTGATCCTTCCTACCTAATTGTTCCATATTTCCAAACTATGGAATAAAGTCAAAGAAGTCCGATCAGATGTAGGCCTACCTACCATTGGTCCCTCTTCTATAGTTGGCAATTTATTTCTATTGCTATTAGTTAATTTATTTAATTGTGCATTTCTACTCATAAGGTTATTGTTGGTTTTTCCCTTATGATGCCGTTTGGAAAAATTCACTACATTGAACTGGCTCCAATCCCTCACCCAACCACATTTTCCCAATTATACTCACAAATTCTACTATTGTGACATTTTCCCAAATAGGGTTAATGTAAATTCCCATTTTCTAATTTTTTTTCTTCTTCAAAAATTATTTTTTTTATTATTATTATTATTATTATTGCAAGTGAATATTGAACCAAACCCACAGCCTCCCTTCGGTTCCTTTTTCTTCTTCTTTCTTCCAAATGAAACTAGCCAGTAGCCTTTTTGTATCAGACTAATTAGAGTTTAGACCCTGGATTTTATACAAGTTTAGAGTTTAAGACTTGACATGTCCAATTAAAAAATTTAGACCCTGAACTTTTAATTTTTGTTTCATTTTTCCTATTACACCCTCCCTAGTCTATATAGGAAGATTTCATTGTCAAGCATGGAATGAAGGATATAGTGGAAAAAATAAAAAATAAAAATTCAGAGTCTAAACTTTCTAATTGAACATGTCGGAGCTGCTTAAACTCGAAGCTGCTATAAAATCCAGGGTCTAAACTCTAATTTACCCGTTTCTCATCTAACACCCGAAATCGAATCATATTTAGCCTATAGTTTTTGTATTCCAATTCTTCCTCATTTTTTTAAAAATCAAAGCCCATTCTTCCAAATTTTTTTATTAAAGCCCAAATCCTTATTTATTCTTAAGCCCAAACCTAATCTCCCCATTATGCTTCCTAAGAAGGAAGCCCAAAGCCAGCCTTCCCATTTATTCTAAATTTCCTATATTCCTAAGCCCACAGCCCAAATGTCTTCTTCTTCTTTCTTTTTTTTATCCTACAGCGCAATCATGTTCCTTTCCATTTTATTTTCAAGGTCTTAAGCCCAGCCAACAATTACTCTTTTCCTCCATAATTAAAAAAAAAAAATATATCTAGCCTCTGAGCCCAGCCCAGACTCTCTGTCGCCTTCCCCAACAGAATGATGCTCCTCTGCGGAGAGGAGCAGGGACCACAGTCGGCGCGCGAGAGCAAACTGAATAACTGTCGTTGGACTCCCCGACTCCAGATATTTGATATCTTTCTCTTTGAATGATATCTCAATTCCAGCTACGGTTTCATTAGCCTACCACAGCCGAGTCGACCTCCCATGTCCGCCATCCTCAGGCGACCAAGTTGCAGCCCTTCTCGATGCCTCTGGACTTACTTCGGCCGCCAGCAAGGTCTACACAGATATCACCGACCGTATTCCTCGATTGTTCGATCAAACTTCAATTCATCTTTGTAGGTGCACACTCCTTCAAGGTGATCAAGGTGTGCAGCAAACTCAATCAGTGACGGATGCATGTCTATTTGCACAGTTCCGAAGGAGCTTGTGGGTCATCGATGGTGTGCACAGTGCATGATGTTCTCCTCGAGAATGTATGTGTACGAGGGAGCTTCAGTGTCAGACACGAAGGTGGACGGGTTCACGAGTATGAATATCGGAAGAACCGCATCGTACGCTTGATTGGGCCAGCCAAGGGTGAAAAAGCTCGTCGGAACGGTAGTATGTTCCGGTGGAAGACGGAAGTCCGGGACAGGCAGCCAAGACTTATGAGATTGATCCTCAAGGACTTCAGTCTTGACCGTGTCATTGATATCGGCAGGATCCCAGTGGTGCAGGAGGTGCTACGCATGACAGCTAGCGTCCAACGTGACGGTTGAGGAGCTGGAGACGAAGGAAGATGCAAAGTAGCTCGGGGGATCGGATATCGGTGGCATAGGGGAGCAGGAACTCTGTCGCGGGATGACATGCATGAAGTCCAGTTGAGGAGCCATGTTGTCAGCACCCTCTCATTAGACTAGAGGGGGAGTATGTTGGGTCCAGTCTAGATTTGGTAACAGCAAATTTTAGAGCCCAAATATGACAATAATTTGATTTGATGTGATTTAAAAATCTACATTAATTTGACTATATTTACAAATTTGTATCAAATATTTAATTTGAACATCCATAATTGTTGCTTGCTATTTTAGGTAATGAGTTTCCTATATTAGGGTTTCCAATTTAGAAATTTCTACGACCTAAACTAAGGTTCTCAACTATATATATGGGTTGAGGATGGAAGCACAAAGAAGAGCACAAAGTGGAGATTCATGGTGCTTGTCCACAGGAGATCTAAAAAAAAAGTTTATACTTTGCTCTTAGGGTTTGTCATCCAAGACAGAAGGAAGATGATATCTGATCGATGAGTCGTCGTCTTCGTCCAGGGAGATCGCTACGGGTAGGGTGAGTGATTTCATTGTAATATGTTTTTTCTTCTTGAGTACGGTTAGGAGATTGAACCTATTAGGACAAAGGGTTCACCATTGGTTCTTGTCAATCTTGTAATTTCATCTGAGTTATATAGATTGAAAATTGTCCAGGTGACGTAGTCACCACCATATACGTTGTATTTATCCATGCTTGATGTTCGTTAGACAGGAAATGGTTATCTAAGGTGGGTTGGCCTAAATTTTCGCTGCGGTCAGTTTCAAACATGGTATCGAAACGCTTTGTGCTTTGTAGGACGTTTCTGGTCCCAAAGTCTAGTATCAGATTTCTAGCTCTGGAGTCTGATTCCCAACACAATTTTGGACCGAAACAAAAACCTAAAACCGAATATTTTTTTAATAATTTCAAAATCAAACCCAAACCAAATATCTTATTTGATTCATT
The DNA here is from genome assembly GCA_036927795.1 of Iris macrosiphon. NCBI lineage: Eukaryota > Viridiplantae > Streptophyta > Magnoliopsida > Asparagales > Iridaceae > Iris > Iris macrosiphon. The sequence continues at coordinate 7,619,020 of JAYESA010000011.1, forward strand.
TATTTCGTTTCTCGGTCCAAAATCTAATAATGCTCACCCTTACATCCAAGATAGTATAACATGGACCCATGCCTATTCATAGATTGCCAAATCTAGAAAATAGACTTAACAATATACATCAATATGCTTGTTAATGCATTTTAAAGCAACAATTCCTTTTGAGTTTCTGGTCATAGTTCTCTTGTGATTCAATGGATCAACTAACTTCACAGACATGGATCTCAAATAAAAGTTCACAGGGAAATCACAATACATCAGGGAAGAAGTTATAATATCAGAATTGAACAACAAAATATAGAAACTATGTGCTTCCTGGGAATTCAGAAGGTGGAACAAAAGAATATCATTTACACATGTTCTGAATTTGAAACAAACTTTACACTTGCTTCAGAGATTTAACTATAGGAGCAAATATCTGAAGAACTTATATAGTAATGGAAATTGTTACAGGTTTCATCATCTCACAACCTGGTAACTTTCTCTCAACATCTATATCATAAAATCCGACACTGAAGGCTTAAAAGAATGACTCCTTGATCAATAGTAAACATAACATCCTGCACAAAGTGCAAGCTCAAGTGTTAAGTTACTAAACTACTAATTTGAATGGTGGACACTACCACAGTACAAAAATAAAAGTCATTTAAGTTCAACACTATTTGTTCAACACAAATATATGCACATCAAAATGAAAATGACAGGATAACAAAAGAATGGTTAGGGGTACCCTTGTTAGCAGGCAAGAAGAGCCATAAAGTTCATTTCAAGTTTTCTAGAAAGGAAAATGATTTGTAAACTACCCTGAAACTGAATTAAGTAGACAAGGACTTACAGGCCATCTTGAAAATTCTGCACAATCAAAGCTGTCAAGGAAGTGGTTAACAAACAAATGAAGGTCACGGCAATCATCAAGAACTAGAGCTGTCGTCGCTTTCTTCGCACAGGGCTCTAGACTGGATTATAACCCGAGCTCCTGAAGTAAGCCTGCAGGAGGAAGATTCTCCGTCAAGAACAGAAGACACACACAGCATAAACAAGACCAAGTAAGGAAAATGTAAGGCGATTGAACTTAACTTTCCTCGATCTTGATCAACTTCTCCTTTTCTTCTTTGAAGGATTCCAGCCTCATAGATGATCCTTTAACAGATGAAGCATCGGTAAATCTTTTACTTCCACCTTGTGATGAATGGCTAGAGTCGGGACCTGCTGAAGAGTTTCTTGGACAGTCTGAGATAGGTGACCTCATCATTCTGTTCCTGTGTTGCTTGTTGGATGAGCTGATCTTCATCGTCCGAGGGAGGCATTTTGAGCGGGAGGAATCGATAACCTTTTCTTTCTCATGCTTGGAATCCGGCGACTTACAGCTCCTGAATCTTGTAAAATATGTTAGTGCGCATTAATATTGAATTTGTGGGATACAAATTTTCAAAAACAAAAGGAACAACTGAACAAACAGTAAATTGTACAAAATACAAAAATTGATATAAATAACTATGACGAACTATAGGTTACTTTCTCACGTAAGTTGTAAAAGAGCACAACTGAAACGACAAGAAATAACTATGACAAACAATGTCTGACTATGGATGTGCCAACATATTAATATCTAATGGTTTTAGGTTTTCAATGAAGATGTCATGAAATTTAAACATAGATGTTAAGATTGGTAAAGGGATTCCATATCTTGTAACAGAGAATGTATACTTACAATTAGAATTGCCCAATTTCATTTCTAACCTATTCCACTTTCAACTATACCCATTTCAAGTCTAGACTCTAAAGGAAGTTTCAAGTGTTGCAAGTGGTTTAGAATTTTATCCATGCAACTATGTTGGCCATTGTTCCTTGGCCAAAGAGCAAACACTATTAATAGATAATTCTACTTCGAATAGTAAGAACTTCCTTTTTGAATAATCCAAATTCGACTACTCGGAAACATCAATTTTTTCAACATAGATTATGTTGATATGGTATGTTGGGTGTCATATTTAAGTATAGTATAAGCACATGGGAATATCCTGAGGACATATTTGGGATGCCAGAATATGTCACAGGATATTCCATTATGAGATTATTGTCATAATGATTGAGATCATTGTATTAATGACTGTAAGGCTATATAATGCCAATGAGACAATCAATAAAATCATCAACTAATTTCAACATGGTATCAGAGCCAAGTTTCCACAAACCCTAGCCGTCACCAAGCTTCCACAAACCCACAGGAGGATTTCCTATATCTCCTCCACCGAACTCTTCCACGCCCCCCCCTTCTTCCCTTCTCCGCCCTTCGCTGTTGCTGCCCCGTCCCGCTACTGCTGCGGCTGCTGCGACTGCTGCGACGGCGGCTGCTGTTGCGACGGCGGCTGTGACATGCGTGCTGCCGCCTCCTCCGCACCAGCACGAGACAGCGCCTAATAGGGATGCCTAGATCTGAAAAAAGGAAGGACATGTTCGGATCTAGAAGCGGACGACGAGGACGAGCGTGAGTCGTGGAGCGGACGTGACGTGATTGGATAGACGACGCATCGATGGAGGAGATCATCAAGAAGCTAGATTCTGCAGAGGTGGCGACGTTGATGAAGTTGTTGACGATGTCTGCTGGTGAGAACACGACACGAACGTCGCCGGAGTTGAAGCTTCCCTCCATCGATCTGAAATTAGATGGACCAGCCACTTATCTGAGTTGGTCACGGCGGGTGAGAAGAACCCTCGCAGGAAAAAACATGGAGGGGTTCCTGACGGGCGAGACGACAGAGCCGGATGAGGGCTCGACAGGACGCGATGAGTGAAAGTCCACTCATATGGTGATCTACATCTGGCTTCTCAACTCCTTAGTCCAATCTATTGCCGCCACAGTAGACGGTATTGAGATGGTGAAAGATGTGTGGGAGAAGTTGAGAAGGACCTATGATGGTGTGGGGAACAACTTACGGGTCTTCCAGATAAAGGGGGAGATTGATGACACCGTACAGGGAGAGAAGACGGTACAGGAGTATGCCACGGAGTTGGAGCGTCTGTGGTTGGATTATGACCACTCCTCAGATCGGACGAGCTGCGGGGACCCTAAGTGTAAGGAGAGACAGTTGTGTCTGCAGGAGAGGACGATGAAGTTCCTCAAAGGGCTGACTGCAGCTTTCGCACAGAGGACGGCCCTACTTCTAGTCCAACCAAAGATCCCTAGCCTTGAGGAGGCTATCTCAGCCATGATCCAGGAGGAGACACGCATCAGGCTGCAAGCCGGGACAGGTGGTCCCTCCGAAGCAAAGTCAGCACTAGCGATCACCAGCTCAGGTAACACAGGATCTAAGGGAGAGCCCTGGCAGCATAACCGGCAGTGCTACAACTGTGGGGAGATGGGTCATCATCGATATGCTTGTACCAAACCACCTAGGGAGGGAGATTCAGGTGGTGGACGAGGGCCGTTCGGCGAACGAGGATATAATGGAGGACGTGGTCGTGGTCGAGGGGGTAGACGAGGCGGCCGAGGAGGTTATCGGGCGAACCTCCTGATATCAGAAGGGAACGGAGAAGCTGATGGCACCTTTACTGTGGAGGACCAGGCACTGGGAGACGTGAGGAGTAGAACAGAGGAGGCGTCCACCTCATTCTTTGTTAGGGGCAACGCTGCCATGTATGCCCATCCATCAGAAGGTACTGACGAATCACTTGCCCTTGCGTCTATCTCTTCCCTTAAATCATCAGACTGGATTATCGACTCGGGAGCATCTCGGCATGTGATGGGGAATGCTAGTGAGTTTTCTTCCTACACTCACCTAGCATCAGCAGACAGCATTCAGACAGCTGATGGCACTTTCCAGCCAGTGGTCGGTAAGGGTACTGTTAATTGTACAGGTTCAGTAAGATTATCCAATGTTTTACATGCTCCATCCTTTCCAGTCAGTCTCTTGTCCATTAGTTCTATAATCCTCCAACTTAAATGCATTGTTTCTTTTGATATTCCTAAGGTGACCTTCCAGGAGAAAGGGACAGGACGAAGACTTGGGACTGGCACTTGGCATGAGGGACTGTGGTACCTAGATCGAGAAGGACTGGACTCAGCATTGGTATCTATGGCAGAGAAGGCTGGCATGGAAGGACTGCAGCAGAGGACTGAGGATACCTTGATACTCCATCATCGGAGGATGGGACATTCTTCCTTTGATACTCTAAGTAAGTTGTATCCAGAGATTTATGCAAAAACAAATAAAGAGAAATTAGTATGTGATGCGTGCGAGTTAGAAAAACTTACTAGGAGCTCATATGTTGGCACGGGTCATAGGAGCACTTTTGCTTTTGAGGTAGTACATTCTGATGTCTGGGGTCCATGTGCTACCAACACTATGAATGGTTATAAGTACTTTGTTTCTTTCATTGAGTGTGCCTCTCGTGTTACCTGGTTATATTTGATGAAAAATAAGAATGATGTACCTGCTTGTTTTCGGGATTTCCATAAGCATGTCCAGACTCAGTACAAAGCAGTTGTGAAGGTACTGAGGTCTGACAATGGAACGGAGTATACCAACAAGACGCTTGCAGAATACTTGTCAGCACACGAAATACAGCATCAGACCACCTGTGCATACACACCAGCACAAAATGGAATTGCAGAAAGGAAAAACAGACACCTTCTGGAGGTTGCAAGAAGTATGATGATCGACATGAATGTCCCACAGAGTCTGTGGGGGCATGCAGTGTTGACAGCAGCTCAACTCATAAACAGGATGCCCTCGAAGGTCCTCGGATGGAAGTCCCCATGTGAGGTATTGCAAGGCAATAATAGTGGGATACTCCCACTGAAGGTGTTTGGGTGTGTGTGTTTTGTGAAGGACAACAGGCCATCAGTTGGAAAACTTGACCCTAGAGCGGTCAAATGCATCTTCGTAGGCTACTCGGCGACCCAGAAGGGGTATGTGTGCTGGAGTCCAGTAGAGAAGAAGAAGTTTGTCAGTATGGATGTCCACTTTCGGGAGCATGAGCCATACTACCACCAGGACGGAACTTCACACAACACGCCTAATACTGCCAGTATTAGGCGAGAGGGGGAGATGGAGAACTTGGTGGTAACCGATTTAGAAGTTTGGCATGGAGGCCTACGGCTCAGGGAGAGTTACTTACCTACAGCAGGAGAGAGAAGCAAACTGCAGGACCAGTACCGACAGTGCCAGTGCCAAGTCCCTTGCCTACGTTCGTCCCAACTCCTGAGGCACCGACACCAACCCCCCTTCAGGTGATACCCCCTCCTTCACAAGATATCATTCCTCCTACTTCTACTCCTCCCACACCACTATCTGTACGGAGGACCACTCGCAGCAATGCAGGAAATCCTCCAAATAGATATGGTTGGGATATTGCTCAGTTTGTTTCTTATGACCATATCCCTTCTTCTCATAGAGCATTTATAGCATCTTTGGATAGTATTACTGTACCTAACAATTGGCAGGTTGCCAAGAACGATCCAAAGTGGAAAGCGGCAATGCACGAGGAGTTGGGAGCTCTGGAGAAGAACCACACTTGGGAGCTTGTGAGACTGCCAGAGGGGAAGAGAGCAGTTGGATGCAAGTGGGTCTTTACCGTGAAGCAGAACCCAGATGGACAGGTTGAACGCTACAAAGCTCGACTAGTAGCCAAAGGATACAATCAGACGTACGGCATCGACTATGACGAGACCTTTGTACCAGTTGCAAAGATGAGCACTGTCAGAACTCTGATTTCTCTGGCAGCGAATGGTGGATGGAAGCTACACCAACTGGATGTGAAGAATGCGTTTCTTCATGGAGATCTAGTGGAGGAGGTGTACATGGAGATACCACCAGGATTTGGCACCAATCAGACAGTAGGCAAGGTCTGCAGGTTGAAGAAGTCCCTCTATGGACTGAAGCAGTCTCCTCGAGCGTGGTTTAACAGATTCAGAAGGGCGATGATAGGGATGTGATATTAGCAGATCAATGCTGATCATACTGTGTTCTTCCGTCGGAGTGGAGGCCACATCACCATGCTTGCGGTGTATGTGGACGATATGATTATCACAGGAGATGATGAGCAGGAGATCGCCCAACTCAAAGAAAAGCTTGGCAAGGAATTCGAGGTGAAGGATCTCGGCCTTCTTCGGTACTTCCTTGGGATTGAGATTGCTCGAGAAGCAGAGGGGATTGTTCTCTCTCAAAGGAAGTATGCACTGGACCTTCTCACAGAAACTGGGATGTTGGGGTGCAAACCTGCAGCGACACCAATAGATCAGAGGTTCAAGATTGATGCTGAGGCTGGAGAACCAGTTGATCGGGACAGATACCAGAGACTGGTTGGTAAGTTGATCTATTTGAGCCACACACGTCCTGATATCTGCTTTGCAGTAAGTGTGGTGAGCCGCTACATGCATGACCCACGGAAGGGTCATATGGATGCAGTATACCAGATTCTGAGGTACTTGAAAGGTGCTCCCGGGAAGGGACTAATATTTAGGAAGAACAATCACGTGAGCATCGAGGGCTACTGTGATTCTGACTGGGCTAGTTGTGCTGATGACAGGAGGTCTACCTTGGGATATTGCATATTTGTAGGAGGTAACTTGGTTTCCTGGAGGAGTAAGAAGCAGTCTGTGGTGGCCAGATCGACAGCTGAAGCAGAGTACAGAGCTATGGCCTTGGGAGTTGCAGAGCTGCTATGGTTGAAGAATATGCTGGTGGAGCTGAAGCTGGATCAAGGAGCCAAGATGAAGCTGTGGTGTGACAATCAGTCAGCTATTAGTATCGCCAACAATCCAGTACAGCATGACAGGACCAAATACATCGAGATTGATAGATTCTTCATCAAAGAGAAACTGGATAGTGGATTACTGGAGCTTGGCCATGTTCCAACCAGGGATCAAGTAGCAGATGGACTAACCAAGGGACTCGCCTCAGTGAGCATGATTAGAGGATGTGACAAGATGGGCTTAGTGAATATCTTTCACCCATCTTGAGGGGGAGTGTTGATATGGTATGTTGGGTGTCATATTTAAGTATAGTATAAGCACATGGGAATATCCTGAGGACATATTTGGGATGCCAGAATATGTCACAGGATATTCCATTATGAGATTATTGTCATAATGATTGAGATCATTGTATTAATGACTGTAAGGCTATATAATGCCAATGAGACAATCAATAAAATCATCAACTAATTTCAACAGATTATTATGCTTAGACTGTTTGATCATGGGTAAATGCAAAAAATCCTCCTCAAATGAATCACTTTTGCAAAATAAGACCCAGTAGATGTTATGCTCAATTAAACAATAAATGGTTCGAAAGTTAGATCAAATGACCCCCTCCCGTCACATATCCGTTGCAAGTGAACGTTAGAGGCGGATTTAAAAAAAAAATACTGATATACCCAAAATACCCCTAATAGTCTTCCCTTACCTATGTGTTGGGTTTAATGACAGTTAAAGAGAGAATTTGTGGTTATATTTAACTAATTTGTATATATTAATTACCCAAAATTTTCCTAATAGTCTTCTCTTAAATTTGTATACATTTAACTAATATATTTGGTTATTATCCATATTAGTTGATATACAAATTAATATATATAAATAAATATATACAAAATCTATTAGTTAATATACAAATTAATTTGCATATATTTATTATCAATACTTTCTTTCGTAATTATGAGATAAAGTTAGGTTTTTGCTAAAACAAAGAAATAAAGTTACTTTTCAAATTATTTTCTTCCATAATGTTGAGATAAAGTAAGTTTTTTAATTAGTTTCTTCTGTAATTTTGAGATAAAGTTAGTTTTTAAATTTGTTTCTTCCGTAAATTTTTTAATAATTAATGGAGGATATACAAACGACTTAGATGGCCTGTTTTTGAGAGGTTTCCAAGTTGCATTAAAAAAATAGTCACGTTCACGTACATTGCCAAAACCAGTATTGTTTTTCAGAGAATATACAAACGACACGGATCTGTTATGAACATGCCAAAACCAGTATTGTTTCCATCTTCGTGCCATGCAAAATGCCCTTCTCCCCCAACATAGGAGAGCACAGATTTGTTTCTCACTATCTAAAATTCCCATTGAGGTGCTTCTAGAAGTATCCATGATTTCATGGTTCTATTGCTTCAACCTATTTAATGGTGTTGACAGGAATTTTATGGCAAAGAAATGCATGAAAAGCAAGGTCTTAGTCCAGTCTACATCAACTAAGAGATTATGATGTGCATTTATCTCCTAGATATTCTATTTTATGTTTCCGAGTTTTTTTATTTGAGAAAACACATAATAAACTATATTTGAATTCTCAAGATTTACATTGGAAGTCTCCAAGTAAAATATGTAAATCAAACAAAATAGAGAAACACAAGATCAAAGTGAGAGAAACACAAGATCAAAGTGAGAGCTTGCCTTACTAAAAAAAGAGTTGAAATTGCACCCATACACCTCTTCCCCTTTTTCTAATTTCTGAAAATGATTTCAGATCAAGAATTAAACACAAAATTTTGAAGTTTATCAATATCTCAACCTAAGTATGCTGATGCATAATGCTTGAGCTTTAGACTTCAGCCTATGATTCAAAGGAATGTTCTGTTCATCGGTAAAATAGTCGGGAACGAAACCAAGATTTAATATTGAGGGTGGCTGTAAATTTATTAAAACTGAATTTTTTTTTCCCACAAAAGTAAAATATATTCACCATAAAAAAGAAATGTAAAAAAACATATGGTTACTACACTGAAAATATTTGGGGTTTTGGGGTGGCCCCAAACTAACCTTATATATAAGTAGTAGGTGACATTTTTAGATAGGGGTGGCCATGGCCCCATTTCAGAGCAGGTAGTTTCATCCCAGAAAATAGTTCAGATCTTTTGAACATTGAATCCAATTCCATTTTGGTGGTCACAGCATCATTGAAGTGACAAGGGTAAGCTACTTGAACAAAGGACTTAACTATTGACCTACTCCTGGTCCTTTCTGGCTGACTTGTGATAATGTGGGGATCCCTGGTGTCAAAAGCTTAGTAGAATTATGAATGAAAGTAACTGGTGAAAAGAGCATAGTTTATCCTAACAATACTGATGATTTCTTTCTATGGTTAGAATCATCAACATGGAACATGGAACAGGTGGGGATCCCTACATAGTTGAGATCGCTGATGATATATTCCTTCCTCATATCAAGAATAAGAAGCTAAAACAAAGTAATGCTACAACAACAGCTCGACTCTTAAGCAACACCGAACCACATTAGACAGATGATCTGCCATACTGATTCACTTCGCTTCCAAGAACTTATGCTATTACTTATGGTTCAGAATTTGCCTTGGCGGAACCAAACTCCATGAAGCAGTATCACATGCTCTTAAAATATGACGATGACAGTTGATGCTATTATGACCCACCTAGGCTACATACAGCCAACGTACCAATAGCTTAGTTATTTATAATACTATTGCCAATGCAATTCTACTATTCATCACCCAAAATTTTGGGTGATGCCAGCTCCCATTATGTGGCATCTGACAGAGACAAAATTTAACCCAAAAATTTCATAACCCAATTATTTTAATGTTTAATGTTAATGTTATTTTTAATGTTAATGTTAATATTAATTTAAATTTTAATGTTAATATTAATTCTAATGTTAAAATTTGACATGTCAACTGTTATGTCAGATGCCACATAATGGGAGATAGCATCACCCAAATTTTTTGGGTGATGAATAACATTTTTGTTGCCAATGTGCCATGTAGTATTTACATGACCTGGTACTTTATAGTTTATAACTTCTAAGCAATCATATGTCCTTCTTCGTATTAATAAAGAGAAATTGTTCTGCCAACCCATATAGAAAATATTTGTATTCTGTGTCAAATTATACTTAAATTCCATGACATGGCCTGCATAGCTGCATAGACAGCTGATATTCCTGACAGCTTCTCAGCCTGAGAAGGAGCCAACACTAACCAAGACCTCAAAAGTTAGCTCCAATCTAGCACTTGTAATTTTGGCAATGCCACAGATCAAATTCATCACAAAAGAAGAATATGCATAACTATATGACAATGTTGTTCAAGTAAGCAAAATTCATAAAACTAATAGGAACAATATAATCAATCATATAATTCATATATAACAAGTAACACAATAGTCATCAAGTCACAATTAAATCATATTAAGAAAACGTCTATTTGTTTGTTATACAGAAAGGCATTGTACAATTGATATATGAAGGTGAGCATTACCTATCCGCATTGTAGGAGGATGAGCGCTTGAGAGTAGGAACCCCTTCCCCAGTTTCCTCCTTGTGCTTTTTAGTCTCGATCAAGCTCCCACTGAAGTACTCTTTCTCTTCCACCCTCAACCCCACTAGCCTCGGATTCTCCGAGAGGCAATCAAGCTCCCCGAGCACCATCGACCCGGCAAACATCGGTGAGGGATACTTCACATGCGAGTACCTCGTCTTGTACGTAGGGACTATCCCGAACCTGTTATGATCCTTCACCGAAAGCGACCCACAAGTGATGAGCTGCATCAAGACGTTCGTGGCCCTCAGCCTCGTCCCGGTGGGCACGTACACCTCCTCCCCTTCGAGTATCCTAAAGGTATTCATCTTCCTGGCGTCGGCACGGATCAAAGATTCCAACGTCTCCATCTTCCCCCCTGACGGGGAGGCGCTCGAAGAAGTCTGCACGGGCGAGATCTCCTCGACCGGGGCCCGGTCCCGCCGCCCCTCTTCGAACTCGTAACCCACCGACCCGTCCTCGGTCGACACGCCGCGGGTGCACATGCCCTGGCCCTGGCCCTTCTCGCGGGCCTTCCTCCTCCCCGCGTCGTCGGTCTGGGTCGAGGCGTCGGCCGCGCCTGCCGGCTTGTAGACCCTGAACTCGGACGGTCCCGGGGAGCCGGAGTCCCAAGAGGGCTGCCTCTGCGGGGATTGCTCGTACTCCTGGTTAGTCGGAGGTGGCGGCAAAGGGGGTGGGGTCTTGGACTCCTTAATGACCGTGACCGGGGACGAGGAGGAGGAAGCCTCCTGGGTCTTGGAGGAGGTGGGGGTTTCAGTAGTCTGAGGGGACTTCTGGTTCACTAATTTCAAGCTGCTACTGCTAGTAGTGGTACCATTATGAACAACTCGATCTGAAAAATAATAAGCCCAAATTTGTAAACCCAATTTAACTTATTAGTTCAAGCTGATTCAATATCATCAAATACCTGGAGGAGACTGATCCAAGAGCTCAGAGCCCTTGAGAACATACTCATTCCCATGGGCAGGTAGGATCTGGTCATCCTCACACAAGTCATGCCACACAAAACCATTCTTGTAACTCCTATCCCATTACCAAAAATAAAAGGGACAAGCTGAGAAATTGAAGTGAAAATGCATAGTACTAATTAAGGAAACCAAACCAAAAATACACTTAATCTAACTAACTTAAAATCTTTATGTTACTTCTAACCTCTTGCAGGACCAGGAGTACATGGAGGGCATCCCTTTGCCTCTGAGCTCAACCAGCCTCTTGGTCACATCTGCAACAAACAAACAAACAAAAACAAAACAAAACAAAACAAAAATAATGTAACAAGCCCAAGTGAGAAAATGGTCAAGAAAACCAACTATAATTTTTCTGGGTCAGGTGTAGTAGTTGTTTCTTGTTCTTGACCTCTGAGGTGGAGGCCTTCAGGGGAGGAGATGGGGACTTCAATGAAGTGGGGGTGCTCCAGATGCCTGTTCCTGCAGAGGTAGTACACCACAGGGATTTTTCTTCCCTGCTGCTGCTGCTGCTGCTGCTGCTGGTGTTGTTGGTGGTGTCTTCTTGGCATCTCTGGGCTTGCTTGGCCACCATACTTCCTCAACCTCCCCTCCATTGGAGATCTCTCTATGGTCACAAGGATTGAAGATTTTGGAAAGAGAAGAAGTGGGAGAGAGAGAGAGAGAGAGAGGAGTGAGTAATTATTGATTGAAAGTAGTAGCTACTGTAGATTTTGGTGTAGTTTTATGTTTTTAGAGAGAGAAGTCAAGGAAGAGATGGCTGTTGCTGTTGATGTTATAATAAAGAAACCCAAAAAAAAGTTAGGGGCATACAAGTATTCACCAAACACAAAACACAAACACAAGCTCCCAAGCCTTTTCTTTTGGTGTGGCCTTTGTGTAGATTTATAGGTTATACATACTAGCAAAAAAAAAGGCAGTTCGTTTAATAATGATCTTGGTTTAATAATGATCAGAAGGTATTGCCTCTCTGCCTTTGCGTTGCTTCGTAGGTTGAGTATTAATTGATGCAGAGTAGAGGGAGGAGAAAACGGTTGGAGAGAATGTTTATGTTATATGGTTTCGAATGAGATAAGTTGGATTTGAATTATGAAATTAAAAAATATCTATCAATGAAACTGGTTTTGGAAAAGATGATATCGTTGATACGAAATAGAGGTTCGTGCTTAGGTTTTAAGGAACGTATCGGTTGGATGTTTAGCGATGCGAACATTGTTTCAAAAAAATTTCGTGTGGCTTTAACCTGAGTGGTGTATGGGAGTAACTTTGAGGAACGTTCTTTGGATCATGGATTTCGGGATAGCAACGAGTCGGTCAGCAACGCAAAGTTGTGCAAGAGATCAGTGCAAAGACTTAGAATAGTGTAGCCTAGTAAGATTGATATCATGTGTCTTGTGCAAGAATTACTCAAACGGTTCTGTAGAAATTGTGTAGAAGTTGGGATGATGCCGGATAAGGATTTGAAACGAATGACTTGGTCGAGGAAGAATAAGAAAATCAGAAGAGATTATGTGATACATGAGGATTGAATCAAACAGATGACTTCGTGTCGAGGTTTGAAAGTTTCATGAAAATTGTGATGCCTTCGCCGTAGCTTGACCGACTTCGTTATCGCTAAGCTGGTTGAAATACATGTATTTCGGGGACGTCTTAAATATGTGTACGATCCAGACTCAGCGATATGTTGAACTCGGACCAACTTGGCTATCGCTAACCTTGGTTGAAATGCATATACTTGGGGGACGTCTCGAATGTGTGCACGATCCAGACTCAACGGTATGCGAAACTCGAATACAGCTACAGATGAATATGATTAGATGTGAATAGAACTAGTACGATAGAAGATAGCTTAATCAAGCGATAGCGTGAGAAAGAGTTAGCGTGCAAGAGAATTTGGATTGGACGATATGCAATGATTCAGAAGAATTGATGAATCGAATTTGATGTTATAAATATGAATCAAGTTTGTTTGATGATACACAAATAACGATAAGGAATTGATCTTGTTTATAACTTAGACGTTAATAATCGGTTGAACGATGCGATATAGAGCAAAAGAATTTTTGATGGTTATATGGACAAACTCGATGAAATAGAACGCAATGAAGATTGGTAGACATGGGCTCGAGGATTCTCTAGTTGATGAATAATATATTTGTGAGCAACGCGAACTCGAGAAAATGAATACTTGAAGACAGATCTTAGATCGATACAACGGGATTGATGTTTAGGAAGAGATTTGATATAAATTGTAACTCGGATGAAATGAACGCATAACAAGGGATAGCTCGATAAGTTTTGAGGATTGCTCTAGTATATGGTTGGAGAATGAATCAAAGTCGAGGATAAGTTAGCTTAAAAATTGATGCAAGTAGTGCATAATGATTTTGTGACCAAATACGCAAATTATGTCGAACGATTTAGAGTATACGATATGAGAATTAGGGTTAGAAATTTGAATCATGACTTGGTGAACTTGACTTTAATAGATGGATAAGTAGACTTTAGCGGATACTTCTGAGAAGATAGACTATGTGAATTGATAGGTTTGACATGCGATATCACACGATGCATCGAGGATTGTGTTGCAATAGATTTTACCTTATGACGTCTTTGCTGAACAGAATCGTATCCCTGACTTGAGATATTTTGTTTGGGTAGGATGATCTATGCTTGATGTTAGAAATCTGAGTGATGCAAGCTTGGGTAAAATATCCCGTACGAACGAACAATGGTTTGACCTTAATTTTGGTTGAGTGTGGTACTCTGAATTTGTATATTATGGACGGTGATCAGAATTTGTAACTATGACATGGTGAGCTGACCTAGTGATTAGGCAGACGACCCCTTGACGAGAATTGAGTTGGTGTGATCAACCTTAGAATTTGCCTGGATAAGACTTCAGAGCTGGGGTAGCAATTGATAGAGTTAAGACGTGATTTTTGAGATATGTGCCTTAGAAGAGTTAATGTTTGACATGATTAGAATAAATGATGGAAATTGGGAATTTATCGGTGGAATTACTTGAAATTGAATGGATCGTGCGAAGGAAAGTATAAGTTAATATCGAGTACTTATCAGATTCGTGTTGGTTTTGAACGTATGAAATAAATTATGGAAAACTCGGATGACGCATTGAATATGAATAAAACTTGTGTGCTTGGAAGATGTTCTCGGTGGTAGTACAATACTAAGGATTTGAAATCGAATTCGAATTGACTTAGATTTTGATCGACTCCGCTCGAGGTATCATGGTGATTTCATAAGGCGAGAGATACTTGATGATGAATCATGTAATAGCAAGGATTGATTGAAAATAAAAAGAAAGTATTGATAAACGGATTTAATATAAAGTTGATATGTGTTAGGATGGAAGTAAGTTGAAGATCATTCTTGAAGATTGAACAAACGTGGATTTTGACTTGATTAGGATGCAAACGATATTATCGGAATGTATATCGTGTTTGGAAGAGTATGATTGTGATATGCATGAGGTATGAATAAGGGATTGGCTATGTCTTGTTCGATGAATAAGTTTTCGAAAGATAAAACGTGTAGGCGTCGAGTAATAAACTTGGAAGATAGTGCAAGATTTCTAGCGTAATTGAGCGATTGCTCGGGATCGAGGATTGCGTATCAAATACGATTTGGATCTAGATTTGAGAAATGTCATATGCAAAGAATGAGTGGATATTGAAGTTGAAGTTCTAAGAATTTTAGGGATGTTGGTTAGACGTAACATTGGATTTAGTCAGGCGATACCAAGTGATTTGTTAGGACGTGTTCATGACTCAGAAGTTAAGTGACAGAACGTCGGGTTGTTCGGCCTAGTTCTAGTTTGTTCCTTGTGTGCGCAAGTTATAGCATACCCATGTGTGTTTGAGTAGTGTAGCTCTGCGTTAGGCGCAGTAGAGTTTGAGGCAAGGATTTGATAGACTGCAAGGATATAGACGAACTTTGAATGGATAAAGGAACGATAAGTGTACTTGAGGATTTGAAGATAAACGTTATATGTTCAAGTTTGGTATAGAAGTGTTGTACTTGGATGAGCTCTATCTTAGTAAGTTTCGAGGACGAAACTTTTTTTGAGTGATGTATTATGTAACAATCCACTTCGCTCAGTTCTACAAGATGACTCAAATGACATATCAGCACTTGGACTTGGAGTTTTCAGCGGTTCACTCGGAGTCTCGCTCGGCCGAGACAAGCCCTCGTTCAGGTGGGTGGCTACGATAAACCTGTCTTTGCTTGTCCTGCACACATAAGAATTTGGAAAATATATGCTAGATCGCTAGGCGATAACCCTTGCATGCTAATAAAATTAAGAAGTGAACGCACTTAGCTAAGGAAATAATTCTATCTTATATTACTTGCTTAGAACATGGAAATGAAACTTGGTTTATTATTAGTTCCTTATACTACTCCTTTAGACTCGTGCTAGCATAACTGTATCACGCCCCAGTCCCAAAATACGTAGGACTAGGAATACGTAACATGCCAGCTACGCATTCGACCAGACTCTGGTCCGATTCGAATACGTATAAGCTGTATTAGAAGGGTCACTATCTATATATTCAAGTAAATATAAATATCTATGCCTCAATCCACAATGAACGAAATATACAAGAATGAGCTACATGTGCTAAAGTCGGCTGCCAGTAACCCATAAGCTCTAATAGACTCGAGAAAGGAATATGAGTCTATAAAACTAGGCTATATCAGCAGATGAATAAATAATATGAATAATAACCATGACTTCGGAAGAAATGATATAAGTACCTGGCACCAATTCTTGCAAGACAAAGCAACACACATCAGCAACTCCAGGCAGGCTCCACAACGATCTATGCTGCAAAACTGGCAAGGGACCAGGTCCTCAGAGGGACGTAACAAGGTACAAAAAACAACATGCTAAAAGTAAATACGGTATATAAAATATATCAATATGGCAAGCTATGTAACCAGCTATGTGAAATGCAAGTGGGAGCATTATTCATACTCAGGCTGAAACTACTATAGGCTCTGTGTCGGGGAAACCCATAGCAGCATTTGTTCTCGAAGGGCCAGTAAATGTGCCAAAGACAGAGTCTAGGGCACCTCCTGTAATGTAGTATATATATATATAATCAGCCTGTAGTACGGTAAGACTCTTCCCACCCGATGTAATTATACGTCTCATGTCCACGACGTCTCATGTCCATAACACGCAAGATCAAGACCTCTAGATAATGCAGCGAGTCATAATGATAGATATATATAAGATCTATGCCACGAATCCTGTAACATATACAGAATTACCATGAATAACTCAGGAAGATTATGTTCCATGAATAGTATCAAGTGTCATATGGTATGACGTACTTGATAAAGCAAGCACGCAAATATAGGTTCGTAATATCAACTCTCTAGGTGACGTTACACGACTCCGCGTACGGCGTCGACACCCGAATCTTGTTCGGACGCTAAGCAACGTCTCACGGTCTTAGGTTGAATAGATACATCATATAAACAAATCAAGGAAATAATATAAAGCAAGTACTGCAAGATTGGCAAGGTACACTTGCTTGGGGTTTGAACTCCAACAGTTGCTCTAGTATCAGCAAAATCTTTAGGACACCTCCGGATGCTGAAACCAACATTACCATCATTCCCAGAAGATATGAAATAGCTAGGATTGACTACCCATAATTCCAATTTGGACACAGGGACAAAATTAACAGTTTCTGGTCAAAGCGGGATCCACATGTGGCCCACTTCGTACCGAAAAGCGTGCCAGAGACAAAGTTCTTCAAACTTATCAAACTTAATATCTACAAGTCCAGAACGATGATACAAACCCAATGGAATATCCAGAACTGGATTTCGATGAGCCGATCACAAAATCGCCCGTCAAGTGGAGTCGTGGGGCCCACGATTCAAAATTTTGTCAACGTTCTCAGAATCGCGTCAAACTTGGGTCACAGGACCAGCGTATCGCTAGGAGTCTGATGGCATAAGTTTCATTGCGAAACAACGAGCACACACAAAGTTACAACGAGTTTCAGAACAGGTCCGAAACGGGACGATTTTGACGGATACGCGTTGATTCCGGTGTGCACGCACATCCAAATCAACTTTCGTAAAATCTCACACATCCGTATTGACGGTGCACACCTTTCGGTAAAATTCACACACGACCAAGTTATCTCGTTTAGCGGGGCACACCCAGTTCCGGGAAATTTCAAGTTTTAATTAACCAAGTTTTTGGTCGATTTCACCCGCGAATAAAACACAAGACACAACAAATTAAAATAAACTAATTACAGGGTCTAAATCTCGGTTAGGTTGTCTAATTAACTGTTTAAACAGAAATTACAATTAACAAACATGTAGGGAGTAAATCGGCCATGAACTTGCGACTTTAGAACAATTTTTGAATTCCAGAAATATATTATTTTTCCTGTTTTTGCGTCGCGGTTTACGACCGACACAGGACGCGATACCCCGAACTATTTGCACGGGGTTTGAGAGGGTCACGAGGTCTACGTGTACGATTCGACAGAACGAAAATTGGATCTACGTACAGGGAGTTACGCTAGCGGGAAGGGGTATACCTCGTTGCTCATGGAGGGGCGTGTCCGCGGCGGGGCACGACAGCGGCGGTTCCTGTGGCTGCGGCGGCTGCTCGGGGAGGTCGTGGGAGTCGTCGACGGCGGGCGGGGACGTCGGCGGGGGCGTCGGGGTTGGGCCGGCGGAGTCGGGGCGGAGGTTGGCGGTGATGGTGATGGCGGTGGCGGTGGTTTAGGGCTAGGGGTGGGGTTTAAATAGGAGAAGGAAGGGGAGGCGGTGGAGCAAGGAGGTCGGGGGGAGAACATGGTCGCGGAGGGGTGGGGGTCGTGGGGCGCGTCATCGAGATCGGGGGATCGTGGCCGGCGGTGTCGGGGTGAGGGAGATCGTGGGGGACGGGGGATGGGTTTCAGGGTATAGGGTCAGGTCTGCGGGTCGGGTCTGCGGGTCGGGTTGGGTAGGACCCGACCCATTAGGTTAGGGTTTGGGTCGGTTCATTAGGGTTCATCCTGGGTTGGGTTGGGTTCGGTTCGGTCCGGTTTAGGTTGGTTTAATAGGTTTTGTCCGGTTTAATTAAAATAGGATTTTTTTCGTCATTTAAAAATAGTTTTTGAGTCCAGTAAATTCTAGAAAAATTATACAACATCCAATAATTAATTATGCATGCAAAAATATAATTTTTGTAATATTTTAATAATTAATTTAATCCATAAAAATATTAATCCATGAAGGACATTTTTAATAATTAATTAAAAATTAACGAAAAAATCTAGAAAATTTATCTTAAAAATTTTTAAAAAAATAGGTTGTTACAAACTATCATGACCCGCACCCGATATTGGGACATGATAGTGAACAATGCCCTGCCTACGTCGCAGCATCGACGGTAGAACGATGTTTGGATAATCTATCTAACTAACAATCAAGATATAAATATGTCACCAATATAATATAAATATACTCAATCACAGATCTATAAGATGGAACAATGCACGAATATGATAAAAGAATATAAGAGTCATAATACAGCTCAGAAGACAATAATATCCAATGAGTCAAAACTAAGAAATATTAATATCAATATGCTAGAGACAAATTCAGTACAAAAGAGTCTAACTACTGTGCTACAAGTCATGGGTCATCTGTCTCAGTCGGGATGAGACCCTCCTGAGCCAAGGTCTCTGGCTCTAAGCCAACAATATCCTGAGGCCCGTAGTGAGTGGAGTACCACTCCTCAGTGTCATCTGGGAAAAATATATCCAGTCAGAAAAGGAGCAAAGTACATCTCTAACAGTAGTTCTAATAAATGATATAAACTATGTAACAGTAAATAGAGCGAATATACAATATGCAATATAAAGGTACAAGAGATATGCAATAAAGGAATACTGAAAATAAATACAAGAATGAGCATCATAGGAATGAACAAGAAATACTACTACTAAGTGAGTGAGTACCAGCTTTAACATGTGATTGGCTTGGGAACTTGCACAAGGATTATGGCATGGTTAATCATACGTGTGGTGTATGATTAACACTATTCAAGGAACAAGACATGCACAAAGTGGGTATGATCACATATCTACACTACATACTCTCCGCCCCCGACTGATATAGTGGATCCAACTATGGTACGTTATGACACGAGATTCTCTGGGTAGGTAGCAAGTCTCCCCAAGAATCAATGTCTGTATATGTACAAGAAGAACAAGAAATAAGGCTTGCACAAGATACACCATAAATACCAAGGAATAATATCTCATGACAAGATCCAGATATACCAATCCGTGTAACCATCATGTCAAGAAATCAAGGATATCTACAATAAATACAAGAGACATAGAGGATATCATAAATGAGAAACTATCAAAAAATATACTCGCCTAAAATCCGGTAAACAGTATCAAAGATGTCCGGTACAGTGCCTCGAAGACCTAAATAGGGAATATTACATCAATACAAGATTTTAGAATAAAAATAAGTTAAACTAGACAACTTCTAGGTCAAAAAACAATTTCTAAGTTAAAATAGTCAAACTAGCTCAACTCTAGGTCAAACTGGGTCAAACTAGCTATTTCTAGGTTGTATGAGTCTATCTCTAAGATGATATTGGGTCCATACACTATGTAACTAAGTCATACTAGCTATACTAGGATACTAAAAAATCAATAAGATACCGTATCATAAGATACAAAATTTATTAGATATGAAAATATTATAATATGTATACAAAACAACAATATATAATATTTCTAGCTAAACTAATGCTAAGTGGATACCTTGGCTTTGAACCAAAAGTGGTATCACACCCCCTACTCTCCCATCTTGATGTACAAACCTAATATCTTGAGTAAAACCCAATACCATGACATTACCTTGGTATCACACGGTAATTCAATATTTAATATATTACTAATACCCATACACCCCACTATACATTAATATGTATTTAAACTTATAGCAATACTATACTAAACTATATACTAACATACCCCTTGATATTCAATACCCGTACCCAAGATATCTCACCCTCATTACCTTGGTGTACCCCAAGGTAATCTAGAAAAAATACTAACTAATATTAACTAGTACTTATGTATATATAAATCACATATATAATATATACCAACTTATTTACAATATATATAAACTACTAGCGTGTGTATATATATATATATATATATATATATATATATATATATATATATATATATATATATATATATATATATATATATATATACTAGCTTACTGCTTACCGGCTTATCGATAAGATGCTGCTTATCGGTACTGCTGCTGCTGCTGCTGCTTTCTGCTTCTGCTTCTGCTGCTGCTTCTCGGTTTACTGCTTCTGCTGCTTTTCAGCTGATTCTCTCAGCTTCTCACTGCTTTTCTATCACTGCTTTCCATTGCTTTTCTCACTATTTTCTATTGTTTAAATTACTGTTTTTTATTGTTTCTTCTTCCCTCAAGCTTACACACACACACACACACACACACACACACACACACACACATATATATATATATATATATATATATATATATATATATATATATATATATATATATATATATATATATATATATATATTACCATATTAGAGAAGCACATAAACTTTTACTCTTCCATGATCACCAACACATCAACATGAATTATAGATCAAACATATAAATATACATATACATATATCTCACATAATAATTATAATTACAATATTATAATATCTATAATTGAATTAAATTGCAAAGAATAAACACTTAAAGTGCATCGCACCTGTATCACACTAGATCTATGATACGCTTGCGATACGGCTCCACACACAACCAAATATATTCCAACGGACACGAGCAAGTATAAAATTATAATTATAAATAATACGAAGAGCTAACTACTCATCTACGTCTCCGTGTCAAAATATGACATTCTCAAACCCCCATGTCGGAAGAAAATCCCCAAATCAACCCGTATCTCCAAATTATCGGGATACAGCCTGCACGTATCTAATTGTGGACACGACACTAGCCACACACA
The DNA here is from genome assembly GCA_036927795.1 of Iris macrosiphon. Lineage (NCBI taxonomy): Eukaryota > Viridiplantae > Streptophyta > Magnoliopsida > Asparagales > Iridaceae > Iris > Iris macrosiphon. Next base: position 7,640,357 of record JAYESA010000011.1, read on the forward strand.
ATCAATCACATGTCAATTTTGTCTAATTGACCTAAATTTTGTCTAATTGACCTATTGACAAACACAAGATGTATCAATATCGAAATTCTCCCAAAATTGACACAAAATACCACATAACTTCCTCCATATGCCTCATATGAACCTAATTTCAATTCCTATGGGTAGCCATAGCATATGGGATAGTTTCTAATAATTAAAATATAGATTTAGAGTCTAATTAGAGGGACAAAACTGAATTGTATCTATTGGGAGATAAATTCCCAATGAAACCTCTAAATCGAATGAAAAAAGCTTCCAACTTGTAGATCCTTGGTCCTCCTTATAAATTTTTGCTTCCTCCTTGTAGATATTTGCTTCCTCCTTATTCTAATGGCCTCCAATGATGATTTGGGAATGAATTGGAAAGAAATTTGGGTAAAATTTGATATGAAAATAAAGAAATTTGGAAGAAAAAATTCTAGATCTATATTTGAAATAAAAATGAAGAGAGAGAAACTTTTCCTCCATTTGAATAATAGGCCGGCCTTTTCCCCTTCCCAAGCTACTATAAAATATCTAGAATACCCCTTGGGGCTTCTCATGAAGAAATAATTAAGGAATAAAGGTTCTAGTCTAATTGGTTTAACTTAATTAATCATCCTCCTAATGAATGAGTTTCTTATTGGGCTCAATTCTAACTAAAATTAAATGTTGGTCCATGGATCTAATCTAAACCAGTTAGGTCCACTAAAATAAGTCCAAAATAATAAACTAACATCTAACAATAAATAAATTTACAACAATCTTAATATTTAATTAATTATAAAATGACCAAAATATTATTTCCTAGAAAATGTGGTAGTGACAAGTCTACCCCCCTTAAAATAATTTCGTCCTCGAAATTCAAAGACGAAACTACCCACAGAAATAAAACAGAACAGAATCAGAAAAGAACATACCTCAAGGCACAAACAAATATGGGTAACGCTCTTGCATTTTATCCTCTCTCCCCTAAGTAGACTCCCCCGGAGAGTGATGCCTCCAGGCGACGCATACCAAAAGAATAGTCTGGTTCCTCAGCACCTTCTCTCTTTGATCTAGAATCTCAACTGGCTGCTCTGGATATCTAATAATAGGGCCCACCTCTATCTCCGTGTGATCCAATACGTGACTAGGATTTGCCACGTATCATCTCAATTGCGACACGTAAAATACGTTGTGCACTCCCTCCAATGCAGGTGGCAAGTCTAGTCTGTAAGCAACTACACCGACCCTCTCAAAAATATTGAAAGGTCTTTTAAATCGCGGACTAAGCTTTCCGCCTCCACCGAAACAAATCGTGCCTCGTGTCGGAGAAATCCTCAGAAACACCAAACCACCCACCTAGAATAGAACACAACCTTATGAACTTAATCTATAACAAGCAACCAATATCAAGCACAAAACAAAAATCTAAACAATACCTCAAACTCCGAAGGTCTCCGGTGGCTATCGGCCTAATACAACTGTCTGTCCTGCGCCACTCGAAGTCTGTCTCTGATCAACTTAACCTTCTTCGCTGCATCCACAACCATCTTTGGATCTAGCAAAACTCTCTCTCCAACATCGTCCCATGACAAGGGAGTACGACATCTTCGACCGTACAGAGCCTCAAATGGTGACATATCTATACTAGCCTGGTAGCTATTGTTGTAAGCAAACTCTATCAAATGGAGATGGTATTCCTAAGATCTCCCGAAATCTAGTACACATATACACAATATATCCTCAAGAGTCTGAATAGTCCTCTCTGACTGCCCATCCGTCAGGGGGTGATATGCAATACTGAACTTGAGCTGGGTGCCCAAACTCGCCTACAAACTCCTTCAAAAATAAGAAGTAAAACGACTATCCCGATCTGAGACTATGTTGATGGGAACCCTATGTATCCTGACGATCTGCCTCACATACATCTTTGTCAGCTTCTCCGTAGACAAACCCACCTTGAAAGGTAAAAAGTGGGCCGACTTGGTCAACCTGGCAACGATGATCCAAATCGCGTCTTTCCCTCCTGGAGATCGTGGAAGTCCGGACACAAAATCCATAGTAATGTGCTCCCACTTCCACTCTGGAATGGGTAATGGCTGAAGTAAACCACCTGGCCTCTGCCTCTCGGCTTTCACCTGCTGGCACACTAAGCATCTGGATAAAATTTATGCCACTTCCCTCTTTATGTCATACCACCACACTCTCTCGCATATCCCGATACATCTTGTTGGAACCTGGATGCATAAAATACTGAGAGCGATGAGCTTCCTACAATGCCTCCTCACGCAGCTCTCCACTAGGCACACATAATCTAATACCATACCGCAAAGAAATGTAGTGTCCCGCTCCGTATCGGCACTATGTATCAAGGTGAGTGGGCAGAACTCCGTTCTTTGATTTTTGCACGCCTTAATAATGAATATGAGTATTTTGAATGCTTGTTTGCTTAAAGAGAATGATAGAACCTGCCTTGCATGCTAATAAGAAAACTCACCTAGCTTGTCATTAAAACGAATATGTCTGCTTAACTAAGAATCCTGAAATGCTTGTCTAAGATTATGTGTTTGCATGAACATGTTCCACTATCGCCTATGCTCCGAGAGAACCATATCGTGTGCTTGAATGTGTTCAAAGATAAGGCGGCTTGCCCCACAACAAAGATATATGGTCTAATGGTTTATCTCGTCTGTATCCTAGAGTTTATTTGATAGTGTTTCATGCATTCGCATCGGTCGAACAATGGCTATTGGTGGAAAGCAACCATGTGTCACGGCTGCTACAGAGATAGTGGAAAGCAACCATATGTCACGGCTGCCAATAGCATCAGATAAATGAGTCATTGGTTAGCTGGCTCAACTGCTGCCGATCCTGAGTTACTCGGGGACCGCACTGCATATAAGATAGTTTATTATGTTGGCTTGGATAGAGGACCGCCCCTAGATATGCATTTGTGTCTATATGTGCATTTGTCCCTAGAGTCTTTGAGTATAGCTCACGAGACACGCTGCGCACACCCTGATAACAAAATGAACGACTTATCTTGCTTGCTTGCTTAATATCGAATATGAAACTCTGTTTTAAAAGTTGTTTTCATAAACAAAGTAATATGACTCTGCTATCAAACTGCATGAAATAAACATAGGTAAAACTAGAAAGATCACTAGTAATGTAATATTTTATAACATGATTACTTAGTGTTGGTTTTAGTGAATGTTTGCTTCTGTTCAATTGTTTTAGACTCACCAGTACTTATAAAAGTACTGACCCACCAACAGTTTACTTGCTTGCAGGTACTAGATTATCCGAGGGAGTGATAGGTGTGCCCCATCCCCAAGACCCAAAAATTGGGTTTCGATTGCCTTGAACTGCTATCGTATAAAGGGGAATAATGTATGGAACGATGCCTTTGCTAAGAGAAACCCAAGTCCTTCGATTTGCCCCGAATACTCAGTTGGCTAAAATGCATTACATTGCAACAATGTCCCTCCGCTGCTTACTCGATTGATGCGATGATAGCCAAAATTTTAACGATGTTGCCTTGTGCGGTGCAACCCCAGGCTCGTACGGCATCAAATTATATATATATGCTACCATATACCCACACTAATGATGCACATGAACTCTCATACTCTCCAATGACCACCAACACATCACAAAAAAAAAAAAAAACATGCACATAAATATATATATACATATATATCATATAAAATTATAATTATAATAATATAATATCTATAATTAAATTAAATTATAAAGAACGAACACGTGAAGTGCACCGCATCCGTATCATACTAGATCTATGATACACTTGCGATACGGCTCCACCACACAACCAATTGTATCCCAACGGACACGAGCAAGTTTAAAATAATAATTATGAACAATATGAAGAGCTAACTACTCAACTACGCATCCGTGTCAAAATATGACATGCTCAACCTCCCGTGTCGGAAGAAAATCTCCAAATCAATCCGTATCTCCAAATTGTCGGGATACGACCTACACGTATCTAATTGTGGACACGACACTAGCCACACATAATCAAACACATGTCAATTTGGTCTAATTGACCTATTGACAAACACATGATGTGTCAATCTCGGAATTCTCCCAAAATTAACACAAAATAACACATAACTTTTTTTATAGGCCTCCTATGAACCTAATTCCAATTCCTATGGATAGCCTTAGCATATGTGGTGGTTCATAATGATTAAAATATAAATTTAGAGTCTAATTAGAGAAAAAAATAAAATTGTATCTATTGGAAGATGGATTCTCAATAAAACTCCAAATTGAGTGAAAAGAGCCTCCAACTTGTAGATCCTTACTCCTCCTTATAGATCCTATTCCTTGTTCTAATAGCCTCCAATGATAATTTGGGAAGGAATTAGGAAAAAATTTGGATAGAATTTGATGTGGGAATGAAGAAATTTGGAAAAAAAAATTCTAGATCTAGATTGGAAATGAAAAATAAAGAGAAAAAATTCTCTCCCTTTAAATATAGGCCGGCCCCTCTTTCCCCTTCCTCAAGCTACTATAAAATGTCTAGAATACCCTTTGGGACTTCTCATGAAGAAATAATTAAGGAGAGAAGGTTCTAGTTTAATTGGTTTAACTAATTAATTATCCTCCTAATGATTGGGTTTATTATTGGGCTCAATTCTAACTAGAATTAAATGTTGTTCCATAGATATAATCTAAACAAGTTATGTCCACTAACACAAGTCCAAAAATAAAATCTAACATGCTAACAATGCACAATATTTAATTAATTATGAAATGACCAAAATATTTTTTCCTAGAAAATGTGGTAGTGACAAGTCTACATCCCTAAGAAATTTTGTCCTCGAAATTAAAACTCTCACCCCTCTCTCTTGGGCCAGTCATAACCTATTCATACAAATTTTACTATGGTCAAACCCCCATCAATCATAGTCCAAGAAGGTCTTATCTAAAATCACACAAAGAACAGTCATATGCAAAGAACAACATGCATGGTCATGGTCTCCGTCTGTCTTATTACTGTTGTCTCTGTCAGGATATTCTATTAGCTATACTAATTATATAACACAAGCATCCAAAAGGTACTAAAGAAGCAATCAATAAAATAGATGGAAGGAACAGAAAGAAAGAACAAAAATTGCTAACCCATAACCTGTAGTATCGGTCTCCTCGACCGTCATCACAAATGCTCCACCTTGCCGAGGTAGCTCCCTCTGCGGGTGACGAGCAATTTATGGTGCTACAGGTGGCCTAGCTCCACCTCTCTGCCCTCGATCTTCACCCTAGCCTAGACGATGAAGGGTCCAGAGACAATCCTTCACTATATGCTCCGTTAATCCACAATATAAGTACGCTCCAAGTCTCTTCCGGCACATCTCCCAAGTGTGCCCAGTCCTCTTACAATAGGTGCATTGAGGAGCCTATTGCACTTGTCTCTGAGGCCGCTGTAGCATCCGTTGTACTGGAGCTTGTACTAGGGCAATAATTGGCTCATACATCTGATATTGCTGCTGATAAGCTCCGAACTGTACTAAACATTGCTGTTGCTGGAACTGCGGCCACTTTGCCAGTCCTGTACTGCTACTGGCACCCCCAAACATATCCTGATCCCTCTTCGGCTTCAAGTTCCACTCTCTTTCGACCTTGCGTGCCTCCGCAAGTATCCCAGAATACGTCTCCTAGAAAAATGGAATGAGAATCTTTTCTTTCCAATTCAGACCCTCGCAAAAACGGATAGCCCGAACTTCTGGCTCTCTCACCAAATACTCTGCAAATTGGCTCAGCCTCCCGAACTCTGTGACGTACTCCTCTACGAACATGCTTTCCTGTGTAAGGCACTCAAACTGCCTTCCTAAGTCCAATCTTTTTGTCCGAGCAAAGATTTTCTTCTTAAAGAGGTCCTTGAACACCTTCCAAGACCGCCCGCATCAGTAAGAAGTGGCTTATTCCTGAACCAAGTGTGGGCGACGTCGAACAGTTGTAGTCCTATCGCCTCAACCTTCAGATCCTTAGCAAGACGGGATACCCTCATGAGACGCTCGATATCTTCGATCCAATCGTCAGCATAGACTATACCCTCTGTCCCCTTGAAAACCTGAGGCTCTAGCTTCTTAAAATTTTGAATATTTTTTGGCTCGATCTGAATATCCTATGGCTGTGGAGGAGCCCCTCTTTGAACTGCTGTAATAGCTACCTAATAGGCATTTTCCATACTCTGTCCATCATATCTGACTGCATGTACTGGGCCTCTATCTGTGCCCTTTGTACCTCCATTATCTATCTAAACAGTACAACCATCGGCGCGACATCTTCTGACAATGGAGGTGGTGGAAGTCCCTCCGAAGCAACTGGGGTAGTCCTCGGAACAGGTGGAGGAGAACCCATGAAGGCAGCCGAGACTCCTATGTGAACTGATGTCGTAGGAGGTACAACCCCTGTTGTCTGAGTGGGAGATTGAGAGGTGGCAGACCTCGCAAAAACTGCTCCTGGTCGATGGTATCTGGTCTTCGGCGGCATCCTGAAGACCGATCAAAACAAAAGAGATCAATTCAACACAAGATAAGATATTATCAAGAAAGGACAATAATATTCAAAGTATTCAGAAGGAATCAAAAGTAGCAATTTCAAATCAGATTGGAATTTATAGTTGTGATTGAGTATCCCTCTCTCATTCTAGTATCCTGTATCCTATATCCTATCGCAGGCTCGCAGTAGTACAACTAAGTCGTCGTACTACCACGATATCACATAACTTGCGAAGCCTGACCTGTGTGGGCCACCACAAAAATGCGTCAAGACCCGCACCAGATGAAGGGGCACAAGTATGTGGGTACGTCCAGCCTACGCCGCAGCATCGGCAGTAGAACGTTGTCTATGTCGACTATACTATCTAATCATCTCATAATAATATATAATCTGCCAATAATATCTCAACTCCAAGAAGGAGAGCACTAAACTTAAAGCAACACAATACTCAATCACAAATCTATAGCACGATAAGATATCAAAGAAGTCTAACATAACTATGCAGTCTAAATATAACAACAACAAATAGAAACAATATCCAAGTCTCAAATATATGCCGAAAATAAATACGGTATCAAAATGCTAAAGAAAACTAACTATGATAAATAGTGATTTCGGCTAAATCTTTCCGCAGTCACTCCTGAACTAGTGGGTCCATATTTGCACCATCTATAGGTCGAGGTCCGTAGTACGTCGAACACCAATCTTCCGGATCATCTGAAAAATATTATCTAGTCAGAAATAGAGCGAAGTATAACCCAATAGCAGTTCCAATTAATTGACAAAAACTATAAAACAGTAAAATAGAGGATACTATATACGATGAGAATATAACCGATGATCAAGAACAATGAAGGAATAGGCAAAACTAGCAAAAGAATATAAATCAATGCGTACAAAAATGAAGGAGATGAACTATAATGTCAGAAATAGAACATGATAATCTATAAATTGAAAATGGAGTCTACAATATACCATGTGTTTGAGATACTAACTAAATAAGTGATCGGCTTGGGATATTCAATGATTACACTAAGGAACTAACTCAACCATACGTGAAGTGCATGATTAGTTAGTAGCCAATGATTACACTACTAGTCGATAGTTCTTGATCATATATTTAATTAGTATTTCCCCTGCCCCGACTGATACGATGGATCGAATCATGTTACGTTACTAGCCAATGTATCCAATATTTAACCTATAATATCCAATGTTATCCAATACCAACAAGGAGCAGTATTCGATACCATCTCAATAATCAAGGTAACATCTCATGACTGACGATCCAATAACAATACCAATCCGTGTACCATCGTGTCAAGAATCATAAGTAACATTTCTAAATACTTGAATTATTGTAGTAATCAAATAATAAAAACCATTAGAGAATATACTCGCCTGTGGTCCAGAGCAAATGATGCAAATCAGTGTCCGAACTGGTGTCACACAGACCTATATATGAAATATTGCATTAATACAAGGTTTTGGAATGAAAATAAGTTAAACTAGTCAACTTCTAGGTCATAAATCCATTTCTAAGTCAAAATAGTTAAAGTATGTCAACTCTATGTCAAACTAGTCAAACTTGGTCAAACTAGCTATTTCTAGGTGGTATGAGTCCATCTCTAGGATATTGGGTCCATACACTATATAATTAGGCCATACTAGCTATACTAGGATACTAGGAAACTAACAAGATACCGTATCATAAGATACGCAATTTAGATATAAAAATATTATAATATATATACAAACAATAATATATAATACTCCTAACTAAACTAATGCTAAGTGAGTACCTTGGCTTTGAACCAAAAGCGGTATCATACCACATACACACTCATCTAGATGTTCAAACCCAATACCTTGAGTAAAATCCAATACATTGACATTACCTTGGTATCACAAGGTAATTCAATATCTAACATATAACTAATACACATACACCTCACTATACATTAATATCTATTTAAAACTTATAACAATAATATTTTAAACTATATACTAACATCTCCTTGATATTTAATACCCGTACCAAAGATATCTCACACTCATTAGCTTGGTGTACCCCAAGGTAATCTAGAAATATTGCTAATAAATATTAATTAGTACTTCTGTATATTTAAATCTCATATATATAATATACCAACTTATTTATAATATATACATAACTATTAGCTTATTAATATAAACTAATTAATCTATATATATATATATATATATATATATATATATATATATATATATATATATATATATATATATATATATATATATATATACTAATGTATTAACTTACCAGCTTATCAAATAAATTAACTGGCTTATCTATTTATATATATATATATATATATAAACTAACTTAATAAATTATCAATAATCTGTAGCTTATTGAAAAGCTGTTGCCGCTGCTTACTACCGCTGCTGCTGCTTACTGCCGCTGCTGCTTTCTGCTTCTGCTGCATCTTCTGCTTCTGCTGCTGCTTCTGTTTCTGCTTTCTGCTGCTTCTCGGTTTACTGCTTTTGCTGCTTTTCAACTGCTTTTGCTGCTGCTTCTCTCAACTTTTCCTCCACTTATTATTATTGCTTTTCTTCACTGTTTTTATTGTTTTCTCACTGTTTTTCCATTGTTTATTCTTCCCTCAAGCTCACACACATAAATGCACACCTCATACGTATATATATACATCTTCACACCATATATACATGAACTTCTACTCTCCCATGATCACCAAAACATCAACTTGAATTTTAGAACATATATATATATATATATATATATATATGCTACCACATACCCACACTAATGATGCACATGAACTCTCCTACTCTCCAATGACCACAACACATCACAAAGAAATATAAAACATGCACATGCATATATATATATATATATATATATATATATATATATATATATATATATATATATATATATATATATATATATAAAATATAATAATTATAATTACAATATTATAATATCTATAATTAAATTAAATTGTAAAGAACAAACATGTGAAGTGCACCGCACCCCTATAACACTAGATCTATGATACGCTTGCGATACGGCTCCACCACACAACAAATTATATTCCAACGGACACGAGTAAGTTTAAAATAATAATTATGAACAATACGAAGAGCTAATTACTCAACTACGTGTCCGTGTCAAAATATGATATGCTCAAACCCCCGTGTCGGAAGAAAACTCTCAAATCAATCCGTATCTCCAAATTGTCGGGATACGGCCGACACGTATCCAATTATGGATACGACACTAGCCACACACAATCAAACACATGTCAATTTGGTCTAATTGACCTATTGACAAACACAAGATGTGTCAATCTCGAAATTCATCCAAATTTGACACAAAATAACACATAACTTTCTCCATATGCCTCCTATGAACCTAATTCCAATTCCTATGGGTAGCCTTGGCATATGGGGTGGTTTCTAATGATTAAAATATAAATTTAGAGTCTAATTAGATGAGAAAAATTGAATTGTACCTATTGGGAGATGGATTCCCAATGAAACCTCCAAATTGAGTGAAAAGAGCCTCCAACTTGTAGATTCTTACTCCTCCTTGTAGATCCTTGCTTCTTCCTTATAGATCATTGCTTTCTCCTTATTTTAATAGCCTTCAATGATAATTTGGGAAGGAATTGGAAAAAAAATTGGGTAGAATTTGATGTGGGAATGAAGAAATTTGGAAGAAAAAAATTCTAGATCTAGATTGGAAATAAAAAATAAAGAGAGAGAAATTTCTCTCCCTTTAAATATAGGCTGGCACCTCTTTCCCCCTCCTTAAGCTACTATGAAATATCTAGAATACCCATTGGGACTTCTCATGAAGAAATAATTAAGGAGGAAAGTTTCTAGTCTAATTGGTTTAACTAATTAATCATCCTCCTAATGATTAGGCTTATTATTGGGCTCAATTCTAACTAGAATTAAATGTTGGTCCATGGATTTAATCTAAACAAGTTAGGTCCACTAACATAAGTCCAAAAATAAAATCTAACATGCTAACAATGCACAATATTTAACTAATTATGAAATAATCAAAATATTATTTTCTAAATAATGTGGTAGTGACAACAGGTGGCCTCGCTTGTGTTCTCGGAGCTGGAGCTGCTCCCTGAACTGCACGACGAGGGTTGGAAAGACACTCTCTCAGCTGATATCCCTCGGTACCACAATATAAATAAACTCCCAACCCCTTCCTGAAAACTTCCCAAATGTGGGTGGGCTTCTTGCAGTAGTGGCATGAAGCTTGCTGTGACTGTCTGCTGCTGCGGTGCCTAGTGAAACGGTGCCCTAACTGGAGTCTGATGCTATTGTAGCTGCTAAAAAGACATGGACTGGAAATAAGGACGCTTAGCAGTCACTGTGCTGCTATTAGCCCCCAGAAAAGAATCGTGATCTCTTTTGGGTTTCAAGCCCAATTCCCGCTCAACCTTGCGTGCCTCCGCAAGTATCTCCGAATAGGTCTTATAGAAAGATGGAATGAGGATCTTCACTTCCCAGTTCAGACCCTCGTAAAAACGAATAGCTAGAATCTCCGGCTCCCTCACCAAATACTCTGTAAATTATGTCAGCCTACCGAACTCTGCGGCGTACTCCTCCACATACATGTCACTACCGTATTTTCTAGAAAAGGGTATTTTGGTCATTTTATAATTAATTAAATATTGTGCATGTTAAATATTTATTTATTGTATTATTTATTTATTATTAGCATGATAGATTTATTTTTTGGACTTGTGTTAGTGGACCTAACTAGTTTAGTTTAGACTCATGGACCAACATGTATTAATTGTTAGAATTGAGCCCAACTAGAAAGCCCATTAATTAGGAGGATGATTAAATTAATTAAACCATTGGACTAGAAGATTCCCTCCTTAATTAATTTCTTCATGAGAGGCCCCAAGGGGTATTTTAGACTTTACATAGTAGCTTGAGGGAGGGGGCAAGTGAGGCATATATAAAGGGGATGAAAACTTTCTCTCTCTTTATTTTTCATTCCAAATCTAGATCTAGAATTTCCCTCAACCAAATTCCACCAAATCTCTACCAAATTTCCACCCAATTACTTTCCAAATCACCATTAGAGACTAGAAGAGCAAGGATCTAGAAGGAGGAAGCAAGGATCTACAAAGAGGAGCAAGGATCTACAAGTTGGAGGCCAATTTCACCAATTTTGGAGATTTTATTGGGAATCTATCTTCCAATAGGTACAATTCAGTTTTTGCCCTTAAAATAGTTTCTAAATCTGATATTTAATCATGAATAATCAACCTATATGCATGTACTACCCATAGGATTTGGTTTTGTGTTCATAGGAGGCCTATGGAGAAAGTTATGGTACTTTTTGTATCAATTTTGGGAGAATTCCGAAAATAACTTTTGTTGTGTATGTCAATTGATCCTATAGATCAATTTGGCATATGTTTATGTGTTTGGGGCTAGTGTCGTGTCCACAATTGGGTACGTGTAGGTCGTATCCCAATAATTTGGTAATACGTGTTGTTTTGGGGGTTTTTCCTCCGACACGGGACTTTGTACATGTCGTATTTTGACACGGACACATAGATCTATATTTGACACTTTGTTTTGTTCATAAATATTATATGTGATTTGTTTGTGTCCTTCGGGGTATAATTGGGTGTGTGGTGGACTCGTGTCGCATGCGTATCCTAGATCTAGTGGGATACGGTGTGATACTCTCCAATTGTTGTGTGTTTATATGTAGATCTAATTAATTGTGCTTTAATTCTTGAATTATAATTGTGTATGTATCTATATATATTATATATATATTATGTATATTTATTATAGTGTTTATTTTATCATAGATCTATGTATTATATATGTATTCATAGAATATATATTATGTAGCTTTCTTCTACATGCATTAATATATATGTTATAATATATGTTAGGGATATAAATATATGTATATGTTTTATATAATATATGTGTATGTTTAATTAAGTAATTAGATTATTTATAGTTATTATATGATTATTTATATATATATATATATATATATATATATATATATATATATATATATATATATATATATATATATATATATATATATATATATATATATATGTATGTAGATATATATTTATAAGTGGTAGCATATGTATATATAATATGGTAGATATATTTATATGTGGTTATATATATTGTTATGTATTTATATTATTGTATGATTATATATATGTATATATATATGTATAGTTATATATACATATTACTATGTGTGTGTGTGTGTATGTTACTATGTGGTATTTTATACAATTTACTATGTATAAGTGTATGTATAGTTATATATAGTTTTATATGTATATCATATAAATATATATTGTGGGTTATATATATGTATTTAAATATATATTGTATAAATATATATATTGTGGGTTATATATATGTATTTAAATATATATTGTATAAATATATATTGTGGGTTATATATATGTATTTAAATATATATTGTATAAATATATATATGGTGGGTTATATATAAGTGTATATATATATATATATATATATATATATATATATATATATATATATATATATATATATATATATATATATGTTCATAATTGCTATTTGTATTATAGTATACTATATATGTATATATTTAGTTGTAGCATAAATTTATTAGAATAGTTAGTATATTTTAGTTATCAATTGTTATGAGTATCTTTTATATATTATATATTTGTAGGTATGTATGTACGTATATATGTATTAATAGTTAGTGTGTAGTTGGTAGTTAGTATTTTTCTATTAGTATATACTAGAGTTATATTGGATTGATATATGTAATTATTATTGGATAGTTAGTATATATATGAGATTTTGGCAATTACCTTGAGATACCAAGGTAAGTATCAAGATATACCAAGGTATGAGTAGTAGGTATTGGCATAAGTAATAGGATAGTTGTAAACTAATTATGGGTTGGCATTAAGGTGACTAAAATAAGGTATATAGTATTATATAAATATTAAATGCATAGTAGTTTATAATTATTGTTGGGTAGTTAGTATAAATAAGGTTTTGAATTTACCTTGAGATGTCAAGGTAAGTATCAAGGTATTGGAGGATAATCAAGGTATTGGGTTTGGATATCAAGATAGAGGTTTAGTATTGCGATACCAAGTTAGTTCGAAACCAAGGTATCCATTTAGCATTTGTAATTAGGATTATATATATATATATAATATTGTTTGATATGTACATATGTGTTATATTTATTCCTTGTTTGCGTATCCTGAGATACGGTATCTTAGTATCCTAAGATGTAGCTTGTATGGCCTAGATTCATAGTGTGTGAGCCCAATATCTTTGAGTTAGACTCATGCAACCTAGAAATAGGTAGTTGACCATAATTTGACTATAGTTGACCATAGTTGACTTAGAGTTGACCTAGTTTGACTTTTGACTTAGAAATAGTTTTATGACCTAGAAATTGACTAGTTTAATTTATTTATCTTCCCCAAAACTTGTATTAATGCAATATTTCATATATAGGTCTGTGACACCAGTTCGGACATCATTTTTCATCATTTGCTCTGGACCACAGGCGAGTACATTCTCTGATAGTTTCCATTATTTGATTACCATTATAATTCAAGTATTTAGAAATGTTACTTATGATTCTTGACACGATGGTACACGGATTGGTATTATTATTGGATCGTCAGTCATGGGATGTTACCTTGATTATGGAGATGGTATCGGATACTGTCCTTGTTGGTATTGGATAACATTGAATATTATAGATTAAACATTGGATACATTGGCTAGTGACGTGTCATGATTCGATCCATCATATCAGTCGGGGCAGGGAAAATACCAATTAAATATGTGATCAAGAAACTATCGGCTAGTAGTATAATCATTGGCTACTAACTAACCATGCAATTCACGTATGGTTGAGTTAGCTCCTTAGTGTAATCACTGAATCTCCCAGGCCGATCACATATTTAGTTAGTATCTCAAATCACATAGTTATTGTAGATTCCATTATTCAGTTCATTGATTACCTTGTTCTATTCTGACATTATAGTTCATTCCTTTATTCTTGTATGCATTTATTATATTCTGTTGCTAGTATTGCCTATTCTCTCATTTTTCTTGATTATCAGTTATATCCTCATCGTAGATAGCATCTTCTATTCTACTGCTTTATAGTTTTTGTCAATTAATTGGAACTGCTATTGGGTTGTACTTCGCTCCATTCCTGACTGGAAAACATTTTTTAGAGGATCCAGGAGATTGGTGTTCGACATACTACGGACCTCAGTCTATTGATGGTGCAGACTTGGACCCACTAGTTCTGGAGTGACTGTCGAGAGATTTAGCCGGATTCACTAGTTAGCATAGTTAGTTCTCTTTAGAATTTTGGTACCGAATTTGTTTCCGGCATATGTTTGTGTTTGAATATTATTTCTATTTGTTGTTGTTATATTAACTGCATAGTTATGTTAATCTTTGATATCTTCTCGTGCCATAGTAATGTGATTGAGTATTGTGTTGAACTAAGTTGATTACTCTCTTCTTGGAGTTGAGATATTATTGGAGGATTATATATTTTGTGAGATAATTAGATAGTATAGTTGACCAAGACAGCGTTCTATCGCCGATGCTGCGGCGTAGGCTGGGCGTTATTCCCGACTTGCATCCCTACACCGGGTGCGGGTCGTGACAATACATGCTCCCCTGAGTATGGCTTTCAAACTGCCTCCCCAAGTCTAACTTGTCCGCCCGAGAAAAGAACTTTCTCTTGAAGAGGTCCTTGAACACCTCCTAAGACTGTCCAGCATCACCAAGAAGTGGCTCATTCCTGAACCAAGTGCGGGCGATGAAGAACAGCTGAAGTTCTACTACCTCAACCTTCAGATCCTTAGCAAGACGGGACACCCTCATAAGACGCTCAATATCCTCGAGCCAATCATCAGCGTAGACAATGCCCTCAGTCTCCTTAAAGACCCGAGGTTCCAGCTTCTTGAAGTCCTGGATATTATCCGGCCGAAGCTGGACAACCTGCAGAAAAACCTGTTACTGGACCGAAACTTCTCTCTCTGCTACAGCAAGGGCAAGCTGATGAGAACTCTCAATGCCTTGCCGTAACACGTTGGTCTGCCTCTAGTGTGCATCAGACTGGGTCTTCTGAGACTCTATCATCTCGCGAAATAATGTGAACACCAGAGTCGCATCTGTCGGCATGGAAGGTGGAGGCGAAAGTTCCTCAGATACAGCCGAAACAGTCCTTTGAGCTAGAGGTGGACTCCGAACGAAGCTGATACGCCAATCACCGAAGAAGTAACTGGTACAGGCCCTCAAAAATTCACAGATCTCTCAAAAAATGCTCCTCTCAGCTGTGATCTAGTCTTAGGCGGCATCCTGAGGCAAAGCGAAAGGAAAGAATCAATATGGCACATGATGTAATACACTCAAAGAATGACAGTTTAAAGATTAAATATCAATATCAAGAAAGAACAATTGAACTAAATCAAAAGAGTTTTTCCTAGATGTGATTGAGTATTCTCAGCCTGTAGCCTATATCCTCTATCCTGAAACAGGCTCGTAACAGCACTCAAATAAGAGCACCATTATGAATCGCACTAATTGTGACCTCGAAGATCTGCATAGGCCACCACTAAAAATGTGTCACGACCCGCACCTGATGTTGGGGCACGAGTAGTGAATAACGCCCAGCCTATGTTGCAGCATCGGCGGTAGAACACTGTTTGGGTAATATATCCAACTAACAATCAAGATATAAATATGCCACCAATATAATATGAATATACTCAATCACAGATCTATAAGATGGAATAACGCACGAATATGATAAAGGAATAGAAGAGTCATAATACAGCTCACAAGACAATAATATCCAATGAGTCAAAACAAAGAAATACTAATATCAATATGTTGGAGACAAATCCAGTACAAAAGTGTCTAACTACTGTGCTACAAGTCCTGGGTCTTCTGTCTCAGTCGGGATGAGACCCTCCCGAGCCAAGGTCTCTGGCTCTAAGCCAACAACATCCTGAGGCCAGTACTAAGTGGAGTACCACTTCTCAGTGTCATCTGGAAAAAAAAAATCCAGTCAGAAAAGGAGCAAAGTACATCTCTAACAGAAGTTCTAATAAATAATATAAACTATGTAACAATAATAGAGCGAATATACAAGATGCAATATAAAGGTACAAGAGATATGCAATAAAGGAATACTAAAAATAAATACAAGAATGAGCATCATAGGAATGAACAAAAATACTACTACTAAGTGAGTGAGTATCAGCTTTAACATATGATCGGCTTGGTAACTAGGCCACACTGGCTATACTAGGATACTAGAAAACCAACAAGATACTGTATCATAAGATACGCAATTTATTAGATATAAAAATATTATAATATGTATACAAAACAACAATATATAATATTCCTAGCTAAACTAATGCTAAGTGGATACCTTGGCTTTGAACCAAAAGCAGTATCACACCCCTACTCTCCCATCTTGATGTGCAAACCCAATACCTTGAGTAAAACCCAATACCTTAATATTACCTTGGTATCACAAGGTAATTCAATATCTAATATATTACTAATACCCATACACCCCACTATACATTAATATGTATTAATATATATTTAAACTTATAACAATACTATACTAAACTATATACTAGCATACCCCTTGATATTCAATACCCGTACCCAAGATATCTCACCATCATTACCTTGGTGTACCCCAAGGTAATCTAGAAATAATACTAACTAATATTAACTAGTACTTATGTATATATAAATCTCATATATAATATATACCAACTTATTTACAATATATATAAACTAGTAGCTTATTAATATAAACTAATTAATTAATTAATTATATATATATATATATATATATATATATATATATATATATATATATATAGTTAGTTAGTTAGTTAGTTATATAGCTTATTTGATAAGCTAGAAAGTTATCTAGCTTATCAAATAAGCTATCTAACTAACTAACTAACTAACTATATATATATATATATATATATATATATATATATATATATATATATATATATATATATATATATATATATATATGTATGTGGTTTATATATATATATATATATATATATATATATATATAAATATATGTATGTGGTTTATAAGCACATGAACTTCTACTCTCCCATGATCACCAACACATCAACATGAATTATAGATCGAACATATAAATATACATATACATATATCTCATATAATAATTATAATTATAATGTTATAATATTTATAATTGAATTAAATTGCAAAGAACAAACACATGAAGTGCATCGCACCCGTATCACACTAAATCTATGATACGCTTGTGATACGGCTCCACCACACAACAAAATGTATCCCAACGGACACGAGCAAGTCTAAAATCATAATTATGAACAATACAAAGAGCTAACTACTCATCTAAGTGTCCGTGTCAAAATGTGACATGCTCAAACTCCCGTGTCGGAAGAAAACTCTCAAATCAACTCGTATCTCTAAATTATCGGGATACGGCCTGCACGTATCAAATTATGGATACGATACTAGCCACACACAATCAATCACATGTCAATTTGGTCTAATTGACCTATTGACAAATACAATATGTATCGATCTCGGAATTCCCCCAAAATTGACACAAAATACCACATAACTTCCTCCATAGGCCTCCTATGAACCTAATTCCAATTCATATGGGTAGCCTTAGCATAAGGGGTGGTTTCTAATGATTAAAACATAGATTTAGAGTCTAATTATAGGGAAAAATTTGAATTATACCTATTGGGAGATGAATTTCTAATAAAATCTTCAAATTGAGTGAAAAGAGCTTCCAACTTGTAGATCATTGCTACTCCTTGTAGATCCTTGCTTTCTCATTGTAGATCATTGCTTTCTCTTTATTTTAATGGCCTCCAATGATGATTTGGGAAGGAATTAGAAAAAATTTCAGGTAAAATTTGATGTGGGAATGAAGAAATTTGGAAAAGAAAATTCTAGAACTAGATTTGAAATAAAAATAAAGAGAGAAAAATATTCCCTCCATTTGAATAATAGGCCGGCCCTTTTCCCCCTCCCTAAGCTACTATAAAATGTCTAGAATACCCCTTGGGGCTTCTCATGAAGAAATAATTAAGGAAGGAAGGTTCTAGTTTAATTAGTTTAACTTAATTAATCCTCCTCCTAATGAATGGGCTTCTTATTGGGCTCAATTCTAACTAGAATTAAATGTTGGTCCATGGATCTAATCTAAACTAGTTAGGTCCACTAACACAATTCCAAAATAATAATCTAACATATAACAATAAATAAATAATATAATAAATAAATAAATATACAATATGCAGAATATTTAATTAATTATGGAATGACAAAAATATTATTTCCTAGAAAATGTGGTAGTGACAGTAACTGCTTATGTTTTTAAGTAAAGCTATACCGCATGTTTCCTTAAAGTTAGATTCATATTGTTCCAATGCTTATCTGCTTCACATATTCGCTATGCTCGTCATAAAGAACATTCCACGAATCAATGCTCTTCACTATTAATGGTTCGCTCAGTTGATGTAGGAAGGCTATCAAGATAGTCGTTCTGAGCCAAGTAATAGAAACATTAAAGATTTTGAGATCGTTAGGTCACCAAGGTAGTTTTCGTACTAGGGGACTGCGACATGGAAAGTCAAAGCAAGATAAGATCATGACATCTCTGGAATTAACACTCATTATGTACTGAATCTGACGGCTCGGGGAGTCGATAAGTTATGATAAGACCCTGACTTGAACCTGTACATGATACGAGAATCTGGAAGACTTGAGGATATATGCGGTCAGGGACAACTTGTGCACAAGGTGGATTTTCGAATTTAGTTCCGCGGACGGTCGTCGAGGCAGTGGGGCCGATCTGATCTAGACGAAGCCTTTTGGTAGTCGTCTGTTATGGACGGGATAGGAGTAATGCCCTCTGTATCTTGCTTGTGCACCATCTTTGCCTTGAGACTACACCGTCATCTATGGCATCATGCCAGTGACCTTCTGTCATTATATTAAGTTGGCTAGATTGCGGCAATCCGCGTACGAGTCATTGTATTATGGCGACTGTTCTGAGTAACATATATGTATCTGAAAGATTTGAGAGTACCATATCGGTATAGTTTGAGTATATCATTCATTAGAGGCACAACACACTCGTAACACTTATGTTTGCTATGCGATATTTAATTTCATGTATATTTGTGCTGGGTTAAATTGGATTCATCTTTGAACAGGGAAGGACTGGTGGTAAGTTGGTAAGTCTCACCGTGTTACTCTTATATTGCACAACGCACTGTCATACGAGTTAGAATTTATATCTTTGCCATAAAACTGATTCTAAGGAAAGACTAGAAAGACAACAATGATAGAGTGCACATAACTCATTGAACGTATTAGATTTGTTGAGCGGGCGAGAAGTCTTTCCACCAGTGCATTCATGTACTGATAACCCAGCAGATTGTTTACAAGGTGTGGGAGTACTCGTTCGGTGCGCAAACCCCTTCGTGCGCGCTAAGGCACAAAGTTTGCTCTGGAGCCTTAGAGCGTTGCATCCGGAGTAGAAGCATATATATAGGACATAATATTGGAATATCGCCTATGTATCATCCCATGTTGTAAGCTATTTGGCACGCCTTTATTTGTTTAAGAGAGAGAGAGAGAGAGAGAGAGCTTGAGCGACTTGTAATCTCGGCCTAACGCCGCTTGAAATACTTATTTAGAATCAATAAAGAGCTAGTTTTTTTATCATACTTGTGTTCGTTCTATGCTTCTGCTATATGGACCTTGCGAACTAGTTATATCACCGCCCGTTCTATGTCTGGCCTTACGCGGACGTAACTTAGGCTCGCGAGGCATCACGCCCATGCGATGACGAATGACCTGTAGTGTCCCACTCTGCGTTGGCACTATGTACAAGAGATATCGGTTTACTGACTCAAAAAAAAATCTTCTTGGATAGCTCCTTGTTGAACCAGAAGATGACTGATCTAGATGAGTGGACATAACTTTATTCTCTGATTCTTGCACGCCTTAATAATGAATCTGAGTTTTTGAAATACTTGTTTGCTTAATAAGATAACCTTTGCATGAATGATAGAATAAGAACCTGCTTGCCTAAAAAGAGATAGAACCATTGCCATGCTAAGTATGGAAATTAATATTGCATAATAGTTACGCTGATACCGCTATCAAATGAACCTTGCCATACTAAAGAAAGAGTAGAACTGAATGCTAACTTGAAAAGATAAATTAACCCGTGCCATGCTTGCTTAAATTAAAGATCGTTCGTATGTTTGCTTGTCGTCGTGTTTATAATTGCTTATCTTTGATGTAAAAGCTAGATTGAATTTATGCTTGTTTTGTTATAAGAGTAAATAGCTTATCTTGTTAGAGAAGAAACCAGTAGCCTGCCCTGATGTTCCGGTCCTACGGGATCTAGGGGGGTGCGGCTATTAGATAAGAGATAGATGGATTAAAATCTTGTATTGTCACGTGTTATAATTGTGATATACTTGTTATCGAGGAGCTTGAGAAAAATGGAGGCTAAATGACAAGTTGGAGACTAATAGTGCATCCTGATCTTCCGGTCCTACGGGATCTAGGGGGGCGTGGCTATTAGAATGGTGGATGGAGATTGATGTGGTGAGACTAATAGTGTGTCCTGATATTTCGGTCCTACGGGTTCTAGGGGGACGTGACTATTAGATGGGAGGCGGTGCTTCTATTGGGAAGAGTTTAAGTTTGTGTTAGAGAAGTTAGCTTGTTCATTGAGATAGCTACACTCAGGTAGTTAGGGCATATGTTAGGCTAGCCTTCTTGTATACTAAATTGTTTGATGCAGAGACAGACAGGAAAAGAGAACCTTGTTTATATATGCATATGTTGCTAACGTGTATGTCTGCTGCAGGGATAACCGTTTGGCAAGGGGTAAGAAACACGAAGAGTATATATATATATATATATATATATATATATATATATATATATATATATATATATATATATATATATATATATACATTCAGGTAGTTAGGGCACATGCTAGGCTAGCCTTCTTGCATACCTAATTGTTTGATGCAGAGACGGACAAGGAAAGAGAACCTTGTTTATATATGCATATATTGCTAACGTGTATGTCTGTTGCATGAATAACCGTTTGGCAAGGGATAAGAAACACGAAGAGTATATATATATATATATATATATATATATAGCTTACTTGTTCTGATCATATGCATCATAGAGTTTATCTGATAGTGTTTCATGCATTAGCATCGGTCGGACATTGGCTATTTGTGCATAGCTGAACCTTGGTCACGGCTGCTATTTTGAGTGGATTTTAGTGAAGAGCAACCATAAGTCATAGCTGTTAATAGCATCAGATAAAGGAGTCATTAGTTAGCTGGATTACCGCTACTGATCCTGAGTTTCTCGGGAACCAAAATCTTATAGATAGTTCATCTTGTTTGCTTGATAGAATGATAGTCCACTTGATGCTGCATTGTGTAATGCCCCGCTCTAAATGGATACTTATGGAACACTTGTTACTTTGACTCGATTGAGAATCGAGTTTCGATAAAACCTTACCGCCAAATCAACACGGACGAAATGCAATAAATACTTCAAATTTATGGAACGGCTTCTATTAAAATAAGTCCAAGAGTTTTCGTTGGTTGTTTTGCTTCTTGGTTTTGTATTGCTTTGTGTTTTGTTTTGCTTATGGTTTTCATGATTCGCTTTTCTCGCTTGCGCATTCTTTTCAAATCGTAAGGAAAAGAGATCGAAGGATGCTAACCAAGTATTGTTTCAATTTTAGGACGCATAACCAAAGAGTGATCGTTGCATAAGGCTTCCCCATCCTCTCGTTCGATTCAATCGGTTAGTGGCTTAGGCCCTTCGATGAATCCTTCAGTCCATACGCCTTAACAAAATAATCTCTAGTTCACTTAAATTGCTTGTTCCTATGATAAATGTTAACTCACTAACAAGATATGCTAAAGAATAGAATCTGCATGCTAGATTTATAGACCTGATATTTCCTTGTTTCTTGTTAAAAGAACTATATTGTTTGAAACATAGAAATTGCCTTGAACTTGTTTGAGAGAACTGATGCTTAACCCTTATCGAATGTTGCACATGGATAACTCATAAAAGACTCCTTATCGTTTGAAATGATCGATATGACTGATTAAAGAGCTAAGGCTCTACCGAAAAGAGATAGTTCCTATTGATGCATTTTTGTTCAACTATTGCTATAGAAATATTATTTTTCTGATAGAACGCATTCATCTCATCGGTCTTGGACAACTTATGCACAAGGTATCATCTCTCAAACTATTCCTGGGGCACTGGGAATCGTTCGTCCTGGGGGAGAAATTAAAATATCCTGAGGCTTGTAGTCCTCCCGATTAGGGGGGTGTCATGTCTATTAGTCTGCCTGCGCTTGTACTCCCAGCTCCTGCTATTCATGAATTTTCCCATGGACCATCATATAGTTAGATCACATGCTAGGTTTACCTTCTTGTATAACCAACACTTGTTGCCAATACAGATAGACAAATGAGTTTTATACATATCTGCAAATTATTGCTAACTTGTGTGTCTGCTGCAGGGAAAATCGCTCGACCGCGGGTAAGATTTATCATATGCATAGTCTATCTATTATTTATGTTTTTTTGCCTGAATTGTTAGAAAAACTAGACAACTAGAAAGATCACCTAATAATGCTAGCTTCACATGCTTACTTAGTATGGATTTCTAGGTGAGTTTGGCCACGGTTGCTCACCAGTATATGTTGTAGTACTGACCCACGTTTGTGGGCAAATCTCCAGGTTCTGGTAGCGAGATATTGGCGAGCATTATGAATCAGTGTTAGCGCATCCTTCCAGAGGGACCGTGCTCATGCTGCTTCCTTAGCTTTTCTCTCCTGTGTGCAAACTCCTCTTCTGCTAGATATTTTAATTTTGGTCCTACTAAAAGGATATAATGTAGGAACGTTGTGGCTAGTTTTAGGATTGTAAAAAGAGTTGTAAGCCTTCTAAGACATATTTTGTAACTCAGCCACGCAAGTACTTTGTAATCCAAATCTTCATGTATTCAATAAAGAAAGTATTTTGTGTTCCTATCAAATGTGTTCAACTTTGGTTCTCAGCATTTATATTTCGTGCTTATATATGTATATTTTCGTCTGACTTGTGTCTTGTGCAGGTACTATGCCTGGTGCAAGCGCAACTTAGGCTTGTACGACATCGTGCCCAAGCAAGGATGATCGATTCCGTAGGGACCAAGCGAGGACGATCGGCCCTTACGGGACCGGGGCATGACAGGTGGTATCAGAGCACGGCTTTACGTCCTTGACCTCTTCAAATATTAATTTTGAAAATGATATAAGTTTTAAAACGGTTTCAAAAGTCCCAAATTTTAAAAATGGTTACGAATCAATATAAGTAAATCGAAGGTGTTAATGTCCCAATCTTGAAAAGTATAAAAAACCTCACGTCCCATGCAATAAGTCTATAATACGTTAGATACTAATGCAAGCTACTCTCTTTTGCAGCAAGATGACTAAAATAGGTAACCCAGGGACATCGCGCACAGCGAGCGTGAACGATGAACAAATCGATAGGCTAATTGGCATGTTTAAAAATTAACAAGAACGATTCAATGCCCAACAAGATCGATTTGAGGCTCAACAGCAACGGGCAGATGCTCGAGCCATAGCACAACAGAAGCAGTTAGACTCTTTGACTCAGATAGTGACGACCTTGGTCGCCAATAGCAGTGCATCAGGAACCGCTGCGACACCGGTGGCAGCCGCACCTGCGCCTCGAGAAGCAGGCCTAGCAGAAGCTAATGAGCCTCGCGAGCAGTCATGAAATCTATATTTAAAGGTGCTAAGTTTCTAAAATTGAACCCTCTTGAGTTCGAAGGTAGGACCGCACCGAATAAGGTGATGGATTGGGTCACCAAGCTGGAGGACTTTTTCGAATTTGCTGGGATACCTGTGAGCAAGAGGGTGGCATATGTAGTCATGCAACTGCGGTTACGAGTACACGATTGGTGGCAGATCAAGAAGCTGGATCTTGCCACAAAGTGCCAGGACGGCAAAATTACTTGGGGAATGTTCAAAGAAGCATTCCAGGAGCAATACCTTCCATCTGCCGTCAGACAGAGAAAGGAAGATGAGTTTACCGAACTTAAGCAAGGGAGCAAGTTCGTCGAGGACTATGAATCAGAGTTCCCTAAGTTTGCTAAGTTCGCTAGCTCATTGATTCCAAATGAGTGGGACCGTACACACCGGTTCATAAAAGGCTTGAACGATGACCTAAGGAAGGACGTTATGAATCATGAGTGTACATCTTACATTAAGGCCTTTGAGGCAGCGGAGTAGAATAAATAGTTCGCACCACGAACGGCTGCGAAAAGGGCATCAACAAATCGGAACCCACCTGCTAAAAGATACCAAGATGGAGAAAAAAAGATAAAGGGCAAACAATTCCCTAGGCTTGAGTGCAGCTATTGTGGCAAGCAAGGACACGCAGTGGGGACTTGTCATGTTGCTAACAGGGAGTGCTTTAACTGCGGCCAAAAGGGCCATCTTCTGAGAAAATCTGATCAGACTAGAAGGCCTAGAGTTTATCAGTTGAATATTGAGCGCGATATATATAAATGATATTGGTGAGTCTGATTCCTTTGACCTCTTGATGCCTTGAACTTTGACTCCTTGATCTCTTAAGTTTCGAGGACAAAACTTCTTCTCAGTGGGGTATTATGTAATATTCTGCTCCAAATGGAAACTTATGGAACACTTGTTACTTTGACTCGGTTGAGAATCGAGTCTCGGAAAAACCTTACCGCTAAATCAACACGGACGAAATGCAATAAATCCTTCAAATAATTGGAACAGCTTCTATTGACAAGAGTTTTTGTTGGTTATTTTGCTTCTTGGTTTTGTGTTGCTTTGTGTTTTGTGTTGCTTTCGATGACTTAGTTTTCATGATTCGCTTTTCTCGCTTGCGCTTTCTTTTCAAATCGTAAGGAAAAGAGATCGAAGGATGCTAACCAAGTATTATTGTAATTTCAGGACGCATAACCAAAGACTGATCGTTGCATAAGGCTTTCTCATCCTCTCGTTCGATTCAATCAGTGAGTGGCTTAGGCCCTTCAGTGAATCCTTCAGTCCATATGCTTTAACAAAATGATCTCTAGTTCACTTGAATTGCTTGTCCCTATGGTAAATGTTAACTCATTAACAAGATATGCTAAAAGAATGGAATTTGCATGCTTGATTTATAGAACTACTATTTCCTTGTTTCTTGTTAAAAGAAATATATTATTTGAAACATAAAAATTGCCTTGAAATTGTTTGAGAGAACTAATGCTTGACCTTTATCGAATGTTGTACATATATAACTCATAAAAGACTCATTATCGTTTGAAATGATCGATATGACTGATTGAAGAGCTAAGGCTCTATCGAAAAGAGATAGTTCCTATTGATGCATTTTTGTTCAACTGTTGCTATAAAAATATTATTTTTCTGATAGAACGCATTCATCGCATCGGTCTTGGACAAATTGTGCACAAGGTATCGTCTCTCGAACCATTCCTGGGGCACTGAGAATCGTTCGTCTTGGGGAGAAATTGAAATACCCTAAGGCTTGTAGTCCTCGCGATTAGGGGGGTGTCATATCTAATAGTCAGCCTGGGCTTGTAGTCCCAGCTCCTGCTATTCATGGGTTTTCCCATGGACCATCATATAGTTAGGTCGCATGCTAGGTTTATCTTCTTGCATACCTAACACTTATTGCCAATACAAATAGACACGTGAGTTTTATACATATCTGCAAATTATTGCTAACTTGTGTGTCTGCTGCAGGAAAAATCGCTCGACCGTGGGTAAGATGTATTATATGTATAGTCTATCTATTGTTTATGTTTTCTTGCCTGAATTGTTAAAGAAACTAGACAACTAGAAAGATCATCTAATAATGCTAGCTTCACATGCTTACTTAGTATGGATTTCTAGGTGAGTTTGGCCACGGTTGCTCACCAGTACATATTGTAGTACTGACCCACGTTTGTGGACAAATCTTCAGGTTCTGGTAGTGAGATCTTGGCGAGCATTCTGAATCAGTGTTAGCACATCCTTCCAGAGGGACCGTGCTCGTGCTGCTTTCTTAGCTTTTCTCTCCTGTGTGCAAACTCCTCTTCTGCTAGATGTTTTAATTTTGGACCTACTAAAAGGATATAATGTAGGGACGTTGTGGCTAGTTTTGGGATTGTAAAAAGAGTTGTTAGCCTTCTAAGGCATATTTTATAACTCAGTCAAGCAAGTACTTTGTAATCCAAATCTTCAGGTATTCAATAAAGAAAGTATTTTGTGTTTCTATCAAATGTGTTCAACTTTGGTTCTCTGTATTTATATTTCATGCTTATATATGTATATTTTCATCTGACTTGTGTCTTGTGCAGGTACTATGCCTGGTGCAAGCACAACTTAGGCTTGCATGGCATCGCGCCCAAGCGAGGACGATCGATTCCGTAGGGACCAAGCGAGGACGACGGCCCTTACGGGACCAGAGAGTGACACATTGTCCCTAGAGTCCTTGAGTATAGCTCACGAGACACGCTGCGCACACTCTAATTGGTACATCGTGCTTGAACTATTTGTCTTGTATGCTTGGTTGTATTGAACTGAATTCTGATTTCAAAGATATTTCCAGAAGAAGTAATGACTCCGTTCCCGTAATGCATGTAATGAACCTAGGTAAAACTAGAAAGATTACTAGTAATATAATATTTTATAACATAATTACTTAGTGTTGGTTTAGTTAATATTGCTTCTGTTCGTTTATTTTATACTTACCAGTACTTTCTCCAAAGTACAAATCTACCAACCGTTTGCTTGTTCGCAGGTGCTGGATCGTCCGAGGAAGCGATAGCCGTGCCTCATCTCCAGGACCCAAAAATCTGGTGTCGATGCCTTGAGTCGTATCGCTTATTTTGAGATACTTTTGTATAGAGGGACATAATGTATAGAACGATACCGTTGTATTTAGAGAACCTCGTGCCTTGATCTTTTCCCCGTATACTCAAATGTATTATTGTTTGTAACATTGTCCCTCCGCTGCGTACTCGATCGGTTCGATGATAGCCATAACTTTAACGATGTTGCCTTGTGCGAGCGCAACCCCAGGCTCGTACGACATCACATCCCGATAAAAACGATCATCCGCGGGAGTGCTGGCATGGTAATTCGCGCTTAGCGGGGACGGCCGATTCCTGCGGGAGATTAGGGCATGACACGGCCCTGCTGGGCCGGGGTGTGACATATGGACCTTTGGTTGATGATGTCCTGCCACTTTTAACACTATTTGGATTTCAACTAACTTGCCTCCTTCTGAGTAGGCCAACTCTTTAACGTTAATTCTAAAGACACATTCAAACTTATTCAGGACAAATTCATTATTTGGTGCTAGTTCAGTGTGAAACAAATTTTACTCATGACAGCCAAAAATATACTATGGGTTTTCCACCCCCCATTGAAAGAAGGAGTGTTGATCCATTCCCTGTCCCGCCGTGCTGACCACCCTCCCCGCCCGGTCGCTGCTGCTCGTCATCGTTGCTACTGCACTCGTCGCCGTCCTCTAATGCAGATGCTATGGGCTCCCGACCTCCTCCGAAGAAGCAGCAAGAGTTCTCTCCCTCCCGCGACAACGACGACCACGATACTGGCACCTCCTTCACAGTCGCCGCCTCCGCCTCCCCTAACAACAACCTCCTCGACTACGCCCCGAACCTCGCCCGCGGCATGGCCCCGCTCACCCGCCTCGCCACCTACAAGGTTCGTTGGTCGTTCGGCTGCTACGAATCTGATATCCTCGTCGAGATCGACCGTATCTTTGCTGACGGCGTTGACGTCCTCTTCCTCTCCCACGGAGGCGAGAGCTCCCCGAACCTCCTCCGAGACACCATCGCCCTCGGTACCTTCGTCGCTGTCACGCCCCGATCTACCACAGGCTAATCGGCCATCCCCGCTAGGCGATAATCACAGCGCCAGCGCTCCCGCGGGACGATCGCTTTGACCTATCCGGGCGTGATGTTGCACGAGCGTAAGCCGCACCCGTGCAAGGCCGTGGTTCATTGGCTGACGGTAAGAAGTCTAAGCCACAGAGTCACACAGATTGTCCGAGTACAGCGAAATCATAAACGCGCAGGCGATTTGGTAACAAGTTCACTGAGTCGACAATATCGGAAGCATTGAATAACACAAGTTGAAGTAAAACAAACTCTTTATTGATATAAATAAGTGTTACAGACAGCGCTTGGCCGAGATTACAAGTCGCTCAAGTCTCTCTCTCTGAAACAGTAAAAGCGTGCCAAGTGGCTACATTTATGGAATGATGTACAGGCGATGTTCCAATATTATGTCTTGTATATCTGATTCAGTTCCGGACGCACCGCTCCAAGGCTTCGGATTTGACTCCACGCCTTAGCACGCACGAAGGAGGCATCCGCACCTAACGAGGTTCTCCCGCACCTTGCAAACAATGTGGTGGATTATCAGTACACGAATGCACTGATGGGGAGGCTATTCGCCCGCTCGACAAATCCAAACATGTAATATAGGTTCTGTGCACCAACTATTATGTTGTCTTTCTAGTTGCCTTAGGATCAGTTTCATGGCAAAGATTGAATAGCCTAACTCGTGTGGCAGTGCACCGTGCGATATAAGAGAAAATACAACGAGACTTACCAACTTACCATTTAACCTTTCCTGTCCAAGAAAAACCTAGTTAATTCAAGCACGAGCATTTATAAACATTCAGGGGCAATACATATGCTAACGCTGCGTTGTGAGCGAGACTATGTTTCAGATGCTCTTGATGGGATGCAATGACTCGCACGCGGATAGCCGCTAAGCAAAGATGACTTATCTATGAACATTTGTCGCTGGCATAGCCATAAAGGATAAAGTCATTGGCAGGGAGCGTATGCAAAAAAAGTACGTGGTGCGCTGTAAGCTATCCCGTCAATCACGTGAGACTATAACGTTAGTTCCATCCGGATCGGGTCGGTCCCAGTGCCCCGGTGACCGCCCGTGGAACGAGATCCGAAGATCACATTTTTCAAGTTGTTCGCGACATGCAGGTCAGGGTCTTTCCAAATCCATAACTTGATATGATAATCCATGATTCTTGTTCTGAACCGAGCATTTGCTCCACAAGCTATGATTCTTTATTTACGTGACATAATTCTCATTCAGATGTAATCTGGATGTGATTATCATTCAAATGTAAACTTGACATAATTTTCATTCATTGATCCAACTTGCCTTGATGCATGCCCCTGGTTCGGGGATTGCCTTGGTGACCTAACGGTCCCGGATACTTGCAGGTTCAATTGCACAGAAGGACTATTTGATAGTCTTTTGGCTGACTCAATGCATGAACGATACGCGATATTGTTACTTGCTTGTGGCATGATTTCGTATGGAAAATATTGAGGCAAGGCAACTTTAAGAACATTAAGTAATCACGATGGCTCGGGCCCGAAGGTAAGCCGAGGAGTGAAACCGTAAGGGACTTTTCGAGCTACAAGATCTAGGGTAGCATGTGAGGGTCTGAATATAAGCAATATTTTAATTACATTTTCTAACACAAGCAATACAAGTTAGGATTATTTTCTTAGCTAGGTGCGTTGTATTCTTATTAGCATGCAGGGGGTGATTCACCTAGCGACTATCATGTATCGTTCCATATTTTAAGTGTGCTGGCTAAGCAAAGACAAGTTCACCGTAGCCACCCACCTTAGCGATGATTTGCCTTGGTTGAGCGATACGTAGAGCGAGCCTCTGAAAGCCTAAGCCGAACTCCTGAAGAGCCAAGTCTGGATATCCTTTGCCTCGAACGAGTATTCTCGCCCGAGCAAAGCATTTTGGGACATTGCACTTTTGTCGTTTGAATCGGCAGTCCGCTTGAGCGAAATAAGGTGTTATATCATACTTAACTCAGAAAAAGTCTCATCCTCGAGACTTACTGAGGGCAGGCAATACTAACGCATTATGGAATCTATCCCAAGCATAGCAATCGGTACCACTAAATCCAATTGGACATAATCTTTTACTCGGTTCTTTCGTCGTGTTACGTGTATGTTGAGTCGGTCTCATTTGCGCCTTAGCGCGGGACATATTGATTAACGCGAAGTACGTTTCAATCAATCTTGATCAATGATCTAAGGATGAGGCAAACCTATATAAGTCCTTATGCTTGTTCATTTGGATATTCACTTGCACTAGTATTGTGATCAGCATATCGCGAGTCTGGATCGTGCACATATTTGAAGTGCACCTCTAGCATGAGCATGCCAACTAACTTAGCGATAGCGAAGTCTTCGAGTTTCATATCTCTTTGAGTCTTGTATCGTGCACACGTTCAAAGCGTCCCTCAAACATATGCATTCAACCAAACTTAGAGATAGTAAAATCAGATAAGCTACTTGCGAAAATCTCTATGGTTTGCACAGGTCGGCACAAAGGTCCTAACATCACAATTTCATACAAGCAATCACATCATTCAAATACGCTTTTTAAAAGTATTTAGACTCATTGTTGGAACATTCTGTTTGGGACATTGAGAGAGAGTATGCACATAACCCACGAACGAGCTTTCGAAACTGTGAAAATCGAAACGAAGTCCAAAGGCTTATAAGCCAGGCTCTGATACCAATCTGTCATGCCCCGATCTCCCGAAGGCTAATCGGCCGTCCCCGCTAGGCGAGAATCACCGCGCCAGCGCTCCCGCGGGACGATCACTTTGACCCATCCGGGTGTGATGCCGCACGAGCGTGAGTCATTTCCGTGCAAGGCCGTGGTTCATTGGCTGGCGGTAAGAAGTCTAAGCCACAGAGTCGCACAGATCGTCCGAGTGCAGCAGAATCATAAATACGTAGGCGATTTGGTAATAAGTTTACTAAGTCAATAATAGCGGAAGCATTGAATAACACAAGTTGAAGTAAAACAAACTCTTTATTGATATAAACAAGTATTACAGGCGGCGCTTGGCCGAGATTACAAATAGCTCAAGCCTCTCTCTCTGAAACAGTAAAAGCATGCCAATGGCTACATTTATGGAATAATGTACAGGCGATGTTCCAACATTATGTCTTGTATATGTGATTCAGTTCCGGACGCAACGCTCCAAGGCTTCGAATTTGACTCCACGCCTTAGCACGCACGAAGGAGGCATCCGCACCGAACGAGGTTCTCCCGCACCCTGCAAACAACCTGGTAGATTATCAGTACACGAATGCACTGGTGGGGAGACTACTCGCCCGCTCGACAAATAGAAATACGTAATATAGGTTCCGTGCACCAACTATTATGTTGTCTTTCTAGTTGCCTTAAGATCAGTTTCATGGCAAAGATTGAATAGCCTAACTCGTGTGGCAGTACGCCATGCAATATAAGAGAAAATACGGTGAGACTTACCAACTTACCATTTGACCTTTCCTGTCCAAGGCAAACCAAGTTAATTCAAGCACGAGCATTTATAAACATTCAGGGGCAATTATCACGACCCGCACCCAAAAAATCGGGCATGAGTCGTAGGTACGTCCAGCCTATGCCGCAGAATTGGTGGTAGAATACTGTCTAGGTCCGTTCTCGATCACAACTATCTATATCTCACAATAACCTATCAAGATAACATCTCCAAAAGGAGGACAACATATGATATAAACATAAACTCAATCACAATAACTAGGGCAAGAGTAAAAGCACGATAAGATATCAATAAAAGAAACAAAGAACCAAAGAGAGCAAGTACAATATCCAAAATGTACAGTCCAAGTCTAAGAGTCTACAATATCTCACAGCAGCAAAGTAATAATAATACAGTCATACAAAAACCAACTAGAAATAAACCCAGTGAAACCCACCTAGCTATACTAGGGCGCTAGTGGCGTCTCCTCAGCTGGGACGGGCTCCTCCTCAAACTCAGGGTCGTAACAATCGTTGACACCTGGCTCATAGTAAGTCGGGCAAAAGTCTTCAGGATCCTCTAAAAAAATATATCTAGTCAGGATTGGAGCGAAGTACATAACTCTGAAAGCAACTCCAAATACATGGTAAGGTGTATATGACTAGCAATAGAAAAGAATACAAGATGCAAAGAAAAATAAATACAGGGTAGAACTGATAAAGTAATTGCAATATAAAACTGGAGAATAATATAAGTAGTAGAGAAGTAACTGCATGTGAGAAAATAGGAATACTAGCTAAGTGCCTTGAGCACAAGTTCGTTATGTGATCGGCTTAGGTTGTACATAATTTATTCTATGATAACTCCGTTATGCGTGAGTTGCATAACCGACATACACATGAATATTGTTTGGATTTGATCACATAACCAACTTCTACTCCCCTCCCCCACTAATCCTCTTGGATCCAACCACGACACGCTACGTACATGATAAATAACTCGCGCACATGAAGGCAAGAGCACACGATGCACATGAAGCACATGAGAATCAATACCAGAAGCACATGATGAAATACACGTGATAGAGTACCCGCTGAACACGGTAAGGGGGATAACATCTTATGACGGGATCCAACTAGTACCAGCTCATGAAACAATGTGTCCGAATCAAGTATTACAGTTCTAGTACAGCTGATATATACGCTATCAAGAAATAGAAACGATCAGAGGTAAGTACTCGCCTAACGTCCTGAGCAACTGGTGAGGATCGAGATCCGGACTGGCGTCGCAAAGACCTATTACGAAAAGCAAGGTTAAACGGAATTCTAAAGAGTTAAACATATATAAAATAACTAAAAATAAGCTTCTAGGGTTATTCTAGGTCAAACGGGTCAAACCGGTGAAATTGGGTCAAAAAGTCAACCCGGGGTCCAAAAAGTCAACCAGGGGACCAAAACTAGGTCAAACGTTGACTTTGGTGGTCAACCGAGGCAATTACGGTCAACTCTAGGTCAAACTAGGGTGCCCCTAAAATTCTAGGTCAAAACTAGCTCATTAAGCTAGCAAACCCTTAAACTCGCATCCTTGAGATACCGGGATACCCTCAGTATCCGATATCCCAACCGATGCTATAAACCCCGCATATATCCACTAATGCATATACTAACAAGTATATATATATATATATATATATATATATATATATATATATATATATATATATATATATATATATATATAAACCCAACTCTAACCTCATTCCTAGGCAAATGCCCAATACCTCGTCCCGATACCCAATACCTTGAGTATCCCAAGTTACCTTCAATACCTTGATATCTCAAGGTATTGAGATACCTTAACTTATCCGTCTCAACTCACTAACTAACTAACTAGCTATACCTATATATATATATCTAACTATCTAACCATGTATATATATATATATATATATATATATATATATATATATATATATATATATATATATATATATATACCTATCTTATACACTTCTATATATATATATACCTATATATATCTAATCTCTCCCTCTCTAAACTCTGCTGCTGCTACTCCTACTGCTACTGCTGCTGATGCTCCTAATGCTACTGCTGCTGATGCTCCATGCTGCTGTTGTTGCTGCCACAAGCTGCTGCTGCTGAAGCTCCTTGCTGCTGCTGCTGCTGCTCTTCTCATCTCTCCCTCATCTCTAATCTCACTCTCCCTATCTCACTCACTCACCCTCTCAAACAACACACTACACACACATATACATATATATACACACTCACACACATATATATATACACTCACACACACACACACACACACACACACACACACACACACACACACACACACACATATATATATATATATATATATATATATATATATATATATATATATAAACACACACATATATATATATATATACACACACTCACACATATATAAATACAAACACACACATATATAAACACACACACACACACACACACACACACACACACATATATATATATATATATATATATATATATATATATATATATATATATATATATATATATATATATAAACACTTACACACACACACACACACACACACACACACACACACACATATATATATATATATATATATATATATATATATATATAACCACACACTTACACACAAACACACACACTAACACACAAACACACACACAACCACACCAACACACGCACAACCACCCATATACATATAAACACACACACACACACACACACACACATATATATATATATAATATAACTCAAAAATCCTAGTACACACTCCCCAAGACTAAACCAACCGGCGCACAAGCCCGAAACCTAGAAACCAAGTCGAAATGGCCATTTGGTCATTTCGACGAACACTTGGTGTGCGGCTCACGATACCTCGTAAAACACACACCAAACCTACTCGGAATCAACCTAAAATTTACCCACGAGTTTTAATCGATGTCTAGAACCTCAAAAAAATGTTAACTCTCTGATTCTAGGTCCGTGGCAAAATTTTACATGCACGTGGAATCCACGACGAAGAAAAAACCCCTAAATCGTCGGAAATGTCCAAAACTCCGCGATACGACCTCACGTGTCCGGACGGGGACATGTACCTACCCTTAAGACACCCAAGCACGTCTACCTAGGTCCATCTAACCTAGGGCAACACCCAAAATTGGGCCAATCTCGGATTTTACCCAAAATTGACACAAAACCTAATGTCAAAGTCTCCAAACACAACCAAACAAGTTCTAACTTCCTCCCATGGGTAGCCCTAAGGTTTAGGAAGGTTCTAAACTACTAATTACACTATATTAGAGCAAATACTAAGAGAAAAGTTAGGGTTTACCTCTTGGGAGTTGAAATCCCAAGGTCAAAGTCTCCAAAACCCTAGAAATCACCACACTCAAGCCTCCAAGCCAAGCTTCTACACCAAGTCTAGGCTCTACACACCTAGGTTAGAGGAAAATAAAAGGTTAGGATTTTGCATTTATGGAATAAGTAAATGAAGGAAGAGAAGGAAGTGAAGAACTTACTTGGAATGGAGAAAAGTAAAGGAAGGAAGTGAAGAAAGGAGAATGGAGAGAAGAAAATGAAGAAGAAGAAATGAAAAGGAAAGGGAGGGGGCCAGCTATGTATAGGAAAATGGGGTTAGGGTTTGTGGTTTAAACACAAAGTCCAAAATACCCCTATGTTAGTCATCCCAAAATAGGGTTTGGGTTTGGGGTTTCCTTAAACCATTCTAACTAATCTAAAACACTCTAACTAGATAATTAAAAATAAAAATAACTATTCTACACCAATAAAAAAGTCTGACAAGGGTGTTGGTTGGGTCTGACATGGGTCCACTAGGGTCTGACATGGGTCCAAACTAGCCAAAACCCTAAAACAACCAATAAAAATAATACAACCAACTAATTAAATATAAATATAATTATTTATGATCAATACACAATTTACCAAATTAAAATAAAAAATCCTATTTTCTAGAATTGGGTAGTGACAAGCCTGCCCTCCTTAAAATAATTTCGTCATCGAAATTAAAAGACGAAACTAGGACAGGGATGCAAGAAAAAAAAAGAACCATACCTCAGGGCTCGAAAAGATAAGGGTATCGCTCGCGTATTTTATCCTCCCTCCACTACTAGAAAAAGCGAGATTAGCGACGTATTTTAGCGACTCCAAGTAAAAACGTCGCTAAATTAGCGACTCCATAAAAAACGTCGCTAAACGTCGCTAAATGGCGACATTTAGCGACGTTCAGCGACTTTTATTAAGATTTTAAAAGATTAGTCGCTATAAGTTCACTTAAGGTCGCTAAACGTGGCTAATATATCTGATTTAGCGACGTTTAGCGTCGTATTTAGCGACGTATATATCAAAAATATTTAGCAACGTGTTTAGCGACGTCTTTGACGTCGCTAAATATTATTTAGCGACGTTTTTATTTGACGTCGCTAAACGTCGCTAAATTTTAGTTAATTATGGCTCAGTTTTCTTTTCCCCCATCTGTCAAAAATTTCAAAAGTTTTCGATTTCCCCTCCCCTCTCCGGCGACCGGCTCTCCACGGCTGCGGCTACTCCGGCATCCCCCTCCTCCTCCTCGAGCTCTAGGTAATCTCTCTCTCTCTCTCTCTCTCTCTCTCACATGTGACACTGACACAACACACCCTTGACAGACATGACACACGCACACAGACACGACACAAAGACACTGACAGACACACACGACACACACACACAGACGCAGACACACACACACACACACACACACACACACACACACACACACACACACTGACACTGATACTGACACAGGCACGACACACACACACACACTGACATACACACAATATTTGATCTATTGGATGTGTCCATGTGAATTGAGGGTTGGTATCATGGTGGTGTGGTGTATGGAGGATGTATCCTAGAGTATCTTGGTGTTGTACACTAAATATTTGTGAATTGGACTAGTGGTTGTGTGTGTGTGTCTATTTATGTCTTAGAGTATCATATGATATGTATATATAAATTGGTGTATTATCTATTTGCATATGAGAGAGTGTATGCATATATAGATGTATCTCGATATATATATAGATATGTATATAGCTACTGTTATCTGTGTTGGTGTTCATAGTGTCTTCTAGCTGTGCTTGATGTGGGAGAGGGTAGAAGAGTCGAGTTGTGTGTGGGTGTCACTACTGAACTATGAGGCTTCAGGAACTGAACTCAATTCAGTTTGGCCTAGTACATTAGACAAGCTGGCAATGTGTTGCAGTGTTGTCGGGTTGGCACTGTGAGGAGGGGATTGGTTCCTGTCATCTTCTGCAGTGGGAGAGTGTTGGTGCACACTTGAGCAGCATCAAACACATGCATGCTTGAGCAATGGCAAGGCAGCAACAAGCACTGCTGTGAGCAATGGAAGTAGCTAAGGGCAGTTGGAAACAACTAAGTGAAGGAAAGATTTAGCCACTGGATCAACTACTCTGAGGCTCCGGAGGAGAGAAAGGCATTCTGGTTTGCGCACTTCCAGGTAAAAGTATATTAAATAAATCCTCTAATTTATGCATATTATGTAACTTATCCGTGATGCTCACTTACTAAATTATTTATTGTAGCAAATGTATTTTTATCCTCCGTACCGGGCCGAGTTGATCGAGCGGCTCTTTCCTACCGTTGCCGCCAAGCTTATCCGAGATGCTCTGGATGACCAAAAGGCTCGTGATCGTGCTGGAAAATTGATCCAAGGTTGGATCACGCCTGAGCAGTGGACTGCGATGAGGGCTAGATTCGACGATCCGAGCTACAAGGAAAGGTCTAAGAAGGCCAAGGCGGCTAGTCGGAATGCTGCCAAGTGGTGTGGTGGCTCGATTCCGATGACGGAATATTTTCGTCGTTTGTTATATTTTTTCTTTTAAAATATATTATTTTAATGTAAGTACCATAAAATGGTACTTGGAAAAAATGTTTAAGTTTAGTAATAAATAATATATTTTTAACAGGTACAGAGGGGTGAGGATGCAAACATGGTGACCATCTTCTTGGCCACCCATCGCAAGGACGGAAATCTCATTGATGAGAGGGCCTCGCAGACCTATGTAAGTATTACTTTACTTTGTGTTAATTTTAATATAACTTAGGCAATTATCGAGTTTCCAAATCTTTCTAGGCCGAGTATCTTAGGTTGCGTGAGCGGGCGGCTGCTAGTACACCTACACCTGGAGAGGCTGGTACTTCGTCGCAGCCCGCTCTAGCCCCGTCGGCGGACGACCTATGGATGACCGCAGCTGGTGGTCTCCAGAGGGGTACGTACTACGGTACGGGCTCCTATGGCGCCCTGGTTGCGACACAGCACATGAGAATCAATACCCGAAGCACATGATAAAATACACGTGATAGAGTACCCGCTGAACACGGTAAGGGGATAACATCTCATGATAGGATCCAACTAGTACCAGCTCGTAAAATAATGTGTCAGAATCAAGTATTACAGTTCTATAACAGGTGATATATACGCTATCAAGAAATAAAAACGATCAGAGGTAAGTACTCGCTTGAAGTCCTGAGCAACTAGTGAGGATCGAGATCCAGACTGGCATCACAAAGACCTATTGCGAAAAGCAAGGATAAACAGAATTCTAAAGAGTTAAACATATATAAAATAACTAAAAACAAGCTTCTAGGGTTATTCTAGGTCAAACGGGTCAAACCGGTAAAATCTAGGTCAAAAAGTCAAGCCAGGGACCAAAAAGTCAACTCTATGCCGAAACTAGGTCAAACGTTGACTTTGGCGATCAACCGGGGCAATTACGGTCAACTCTAGGTCAAACTAGGGTGCCCTAAAATTTTAGGTCAAAACTAGCTCATTAAGCTAGTAAACCCTCAAACTCGCCTCCTTGAGATACCGGGATACCCTCGGTATCCGATATCTCAACCTATGCTATATACCCCGCATATACCCACTAATGCATATACTAACACGTATATATATATATATATATATATATATATATATATATATATATATATATATATATATATATATATATATATATAAATCCAACTCTAACCTCATTCCTAGGCAAACGCCCAATACCTCGCCCCGATACCCAATACCTTGAGTATCCCAAGTTACGTTCAATACCTTGATATCTCAAGGTATTGAGATACCTTAACTTATCCATCTCAACTCACTAACTAACTATACATATATATGTATATCTAACTATCTACCCATGTAAATATATATATATCTAAACGCATATGTATATATATCTATATATATATCCATACATACATATATACATATATCTATTTACCCATCTCATACACTTATATATATATATATATATATATATATATATATATATATATATATATATATATATATATATATATATATATATATATAATCTCTCCCTCTCTAAACTCTGTTGCTGCTACTCCTACTGCTACTGTTGCTGATGCTCCTAATGCTACTGCTGCTGATGCTCCATGCTGCTGCTGTTGCTGCCACAAGTTGCTGCTGCTGCCGCTCCTTGCTGCTGCTGCTGTAGCTCCTTGCTGCTGCTGCAGCTCCTTTGCTACTGTTGCTGCTGCTGCAGCTCCACGCCAAGCTTCTACACCAATTCTAGGCTCTACACACCTAGGTTAGAAGAAAATAGAAGGTTAGGGTTTTGCATTTATGGAAGAAGTAAATGAAGGAAGAGAAGGAAGTGAAGAACTTACTTGGAATGGATAAAAGTAAAGGAAGCAAGTGAAGAAAGGAGAATGGAGAGAAGAAAATAAAGAATAAGAAAAAAGGAAAAGGAAAGGGAGGGGGCCGGCCATGTATAGGAAAATGGGGTTGTGTTTGATAATAAACGGAAGAAATAAAATTAGGTTTATACGAAACCCTTTCTTAGGTTTACAAACAAGAAGTACTATTAATCCTATGCGAGGATGTTAAGTACAAAATTTAATCTTGGTAAATATTGCTATAGGAGTCTGATCTGTGGTCGATCACTTTGTCCCTTGGACCACACGATGATGAAGAAGTGCCATAGAAGAAGAAGAAGCTTCAAAGGTTGCAAAGGGGAGTGGATGCTTGATGCCAAAATCGTCGATCACTACTCTCTGTCTCCAAGAAAATCAATTTCCGAACTTTTCTTCGACCTCTATTGCCAATTTTTTTGACCTTTTCCCTCCTCTAGACCTCTGTCAATAGAGGTCTCTATTTATAGGGTTTTAGTGACAGTAACTGTCCAGTAGGCGTAGAAGACGGACAGTGGAGAGTATGGCACTTTTTATGCGACGGTTATAATAACTGCCACCCACGTATAAATGATCTTTAGAATGAGCGTGTGACGCTTGTCCCATTAAGAGGTAATGCGTATAACTTCTACGAAGATCACGACATGCAAGCCACGTAGGTAACTGCCCCTTGCGTAGAAAAGGTTGGCGTAGAAGCCAATAACTGTCACCATAGCGTAGAAGCCAAATAGTTGTCAGGTTTGCGTAGAAGCCAAGTGGTTGTCGATCTGGCATAGAAGCCAAATAGGCGTAGAAGCCTTGTAGGTGTAGAAGCCAAGTAGGCGTAGAAGCCAAGTAGGCGTAGAAGCCTGATAGATGTCGTATTGGCATAGAAGCCAAACATAGGCATAAAAGCCTAATGCTGCACGGATAGGTAGTCGGCGTAGAGATAGCCAATTATCCTTCTTTGACTGAGGTCTTGAGCGTATTCTGGACCAGATAGTCTTGTCACTCAACAATGAAAATATAGCCTGAGTTGGCGTATTCCGAGGAGATAGCATGTGGCGTA
This sequence comes from Iris macrosiphon, assembly GCA_036927795.1. Taxonomy (NCBI): domain Eukaryota; kingdom Viridiplantae; phylum Streptophyta; class Magnoliopsida; order Asparagales; family Iridaceae; genus Iris; species Iris macrosiphon. The sequence goes on from JAYESA010000011.1 coordinate 7,681,337, forward strand.
CTCCTATGGTTAAAAAATAGCCATGTCGGCGTATTTCAAGAAGATAGCGTACAGCGTGCTCCTATAGCTGAAAATAGCCTGATGGTGTAACATGCAGAGATGATGATGTGGACGTATTAGCCGTAATCATGGCTCACCCAGTCTTTAGAAGTAGAACCAGATCTCGTGCATTAAATGCAGAGATCTGCCTCGAGCTCTGTGCGAAGAGCAGCTTTTGACGTGGTGATTCGTTTTGTCTTCTGCGGAGCGTAAAAGCTCATATCTGCCTGTATAAAACTAGGCAGCATATTTTCTTGAATGCGTAAAAGCAATTTATATCAAGAAAATGTCACTAAACGACGGTCTGGGTCTCTGTGCAGACTTATCATTACAGCCGTCGTCTGGATAGTCGTGCAGTACTCTTTGTCAGGAGTCTGGTTCACTGCATGATCTGACAGGTTCATTCGAGGAATACGACGAGTTCCCCGTACGACTTCTCACTGCATTAAAAGTGAGTGGGTTTTATGCCACAGTGGAGATATAACAACCTTTTTACGCTGAAGCAGTCTGAAAATACTACATTACGCGGGTTGCTCTGGAGCTGTATTTTACGCTGTACTAGCGATGAAGCCCTTTTGTACGCTGATGGCTCTGAAGTCATGTTTTACGCCGCCCAGCACTGAAATACTCGAAGAGGATTGATTCGGGAGATGATGTGAATAGTTTGACCAGAGACATAATGTCGCGTCTTATGAATGGCGAATATTAATGCCAAACATTCTTTTTCCACTGGATTGTACCGGTGTTCAGCTCCGACCATCATCCTGCTTAAATAGTAGATAGCTTGTTCATGACCCTTATCGTTCTTCTGTGCGAGGAGAGCTCCCAGAGAATGATCCATTGCTCGAACATACAACAAGAATGGTCTTCCTATGACATAAGGCACCAGAACTGGAGGATTAGTGAGGTAGCGTTTGATATCGTCAAACGCTTGCTGACAGGCTTTGTCCCATACAAAGGATACTCCTTTCTTTATCAGGCGGGAAAATGGTTGACATCTCCCAGAAAGGTTGGAAATGAATCTCCTGATATAAGCTATACGACCTTGAAATCCCCTGAGTTCTCTCAGATTACGGGGCGGTCGTATCTCTAAGATGGCCTTTACTTTATCAGGATCGACTTGAATGCCTTTAGCGGTAATGACAAATCCCAAAAATTTGCCACTAGATACACCGAGGAAGGACTTTGTAGGGTTCATTTTGAGTTGATGTTGGCGCATCAACTCGAACACTGTCTTCAAGTCTTGGAGGTGATTAGCCTTGAGGCGGCTTTTGACAGCGATGTCGTCTACGTAACATTCCACTGTTTTGCATAGATGCTCGTGGAATATGTTACTCATAGCTCGTTGGTACGTAGCCCCGGCATTTTTTAATCCGAAGGGCATAACTGTGTAGCAATATACCCCCAGTGGTATACGGAAGGCATTATGCTTCTCGTCTTCATGATGCATCTTGATCTGATTGTATCCTGAGAATCCATCCATGAAAGACATGCGTTCAAAACCGCAGGTGTTGTCAATCATGACGTCTGTGATGGGAAGAAAAAATTCATCCTTGGGGCAGGCTGCATTCAGATCCCAGAAATTGATGCAAACACGCACTTTTCCTATCTTCTTCATGACTGGAACAACATTGGCGGCCCAATCAGGATGTTTCTCTTCACGGATGAACCCGCAGGCTATCAACTTCTTGATTTCAGCTTCAATGGCGTCCATCATATCCGGGCGGAACCGGCGTTGGTGCTGCTTTACAGGTTTTGAATTGGGCAATATGTTGAGTTTATGAGTAGCCACTTTTGGATCAAGGCCTGGCATATCCTCATAATTCCACGCAAAGACATCGATATATTCTTTTATCATTTGGATCATCTCTCCCTTTCAGCTGGAGAAAGATTATTACTGATAAAGATCGACTTTGGTGTAGTTTTATCCCCAACATCGATTTGGATAACTTTATCTTCAGTGGAAGGTTCTCTCTGCTCGAACCAGAGTTCCCATTGTGTATCCATTTGCTGAGCCCAAGAGTCATTCTCAAATGATTCAGATTCTTGTTCATCTGCTTCGAGGGAATCTGTCAATACCATATTTACCGACAATGCTCGTTCAAGATCCTCAGAGGAGCCGGAGGGCGTCGAGCTATCTTGAGAAAGGAAAAAGATATCATCATTTGACTCAGAAGTTGCGAGGGAGGTGGTATACCCTAACCCAAAACGAGTTTGTTGACAGTAGGGATCACCGTGCAGCGGCATTCGCCTGCCTTTCCCGTAGTTGAGGCCTGGTTCCAGTTTCAAGTCATAACCCATACTTTGCATAATCTTCAAAGCTTGCGGGCTATATCTGTGAACCTGAATTTTACCAGCATCGTCGTCGGAAGAATCTTCTTGTACAGTCGATTCATTGCGCATGCGACCGAAGACTATTGGATGCTGACTGCTGCGAGTAGGCGGGACAATAAAGATAGAATCCTCTTGTGGCCCATATGTCGTGATGACATTAGATGGTGACGCTACTTCCCACACATACGGATGATAGGAGTCTATAGCTTTCAAAAATCTTTGTGCTATAGGTTCTATGTCGTTATGGGGAGAGGATTCCTGATTCAGAATTTGGGCGTCAATATACTGAAAAAGAGGATCTTTATTATCGTCAGAGACCATGTTCCTGGTTGTATTTACATCAGTCGGCTGCTTGTTGCGCCGAAGGTTGATGACCAAGGGTGGAGGCTTCTGGTTCAAAGTGATCACTAGAGGATCACCTCTGTTTCCTGACTTGGTTTTGTTCAGGTGAATAGCCAGGGGTTCCATGACTTTTGGACGAGTAGTTCGCCCTTTCACCTTGATTGATAGAGGTTGCTTGGCAGAGAGTTCTTCTGGCTCCCGGTGGGATTCCTCCTCTGTCTTGCCTGACACCTCCTCCATGTAGTCTTGGGTGTATAACATGGCATCGGAGTAGTAAGATTCTACTCCTTTAAACGGATTAAGGTCAGCAAACTCCGTTTGTACTGTTCCTTGGGCATCTACATATTTAAAGCATTGATGTAGAGTCGAAGGAACGATGTTGTGGTCGTGGATCCACGGTCTGCCCAGCAGAATATTGTAGGACACCTCTGAATCAATGACATAGCATGTAGCCACTGATCTGAGATCGCCAATTTGGATCCTCAGACGAATTTTTCCCAACGGCTTACTTCTCCTGGCGTTGAAGCCCACGATTGTGGTGGTAGTGTAAGCCAGTTCGTTGGTAGGAATCCTCAACGGTCTGAGCAGACTATGAGGAATGATGTTGATCGATGATCCCGGATCTATGTGAATTCGGTCAACCTCCATGGAACCGACATATCCGGTGTAATAGAGGGGTCTGTCATGCTTGTTGTTTTTTAATAGCATGTCATCTTGGGTGAAAGTGATATTCGGGACCACCTCCATCACACTATAGCATTGAGGACATGCCACAGGTTCTTCATCAGGGGACTTGAGCTGGGTTAAGTATACATCCGCCTGCATTAAAGCTTCGCTTAAGGCTTGACGAGTGTCTTTGGAGAGCCTGAGCATCTCAAAGATGGACAATCTGGCTGGAGTATGGGCCAGTTGGGCGAGGATGTCAAAGTTATATGGTTTCTCTAAACCTTTGTTTTGAATATTCTTCAAAGGTTTATCAAAATGAACTTCCTTCTGTTTGCCCTTGTCCGCCGAAGCTGGTTTAGAAGGACCTGTTTCTGGTATGACAGGTTCAGGTTATGGAGATTTGGCAGCTGAAGTATCTGCCGTTGCTTCCTCCTGGTTCCCTCCATAGTCCTTGAGGTAAGCCTTCCCTGACCGGGTTCCAGTAGCCAAAGTCTCTTCTTCTGATGTCGAAGATGTGGCAACCATATGGCATGGTTTGCATTTGGAGTTCTTTTTAGACTTAGCCTTAGCAGCTTGAGTCTCTTCTTCGATCTCTGACACCAGATCAGGATGAACCCACATGATTTCCCCATGCTGGGTTGTTAGGGGTATCAGGTCATGATTTTGACCCCTAGCCGGAGGAAGATTAACAATGTTCATCATTGTCCGGGCGATAGACACAACACCATCCGGAACTTCTTGAGGAGGCAGATCGCAGAATTGGAGAGAGATCATGTTGGCTGTGACCGTCTTCTCGTTGTTGTGCAAAGTAATAGCCTTGGCATCGATCAACTCCTGGATTTTCCTCTTTAGGATATAACACGCCTTGGTAGGGTGATGTATGTACCTATGGAAAATACAGTACGTGGGGTTATTGGTACTGCCGACTTCATTAGGTCGCTTCACCTCAGGAAGGGTAATCTTGCCGCTTTTGACGAGACACTCGAATATGCTCGGAATATCGTCATCGTCAAATGAGTACACTTCAATGGGCCTGGAAGTCCCAGGTTTTGTCTGTGTGGTTGCTGCCGTCTTTTGCCTGGACGTATTAATCGCCAGAGCTTCTTTTCCTTTGGAACCACGAGGATGGTCGCTGTTGGAGGATGACTTCTTGCCTCTATCAGAGGTAGATATCATAATTCCATTATCACGCGCCTTCCGACTGTTGTCTTCAGCGGCTATCGCTGAGATGATGAACGAGGGCCAATCATGGAACTGATATGGTCCTATGAACACAGAGATCACTGGAAGAAGATTCTTCCTGCAAATGTCCACCAATGCCGAGTCTGGAACTCCTGGAGACATTTGCAAAGTGGCTTGACGAAAACGTTCGATGAAAGTACGAACGTTCTCTTTCTCCTTCTGCTTTACTTCGATTAGAGAGGACATAGACATGTCTATCCCTCCTTCGTAGAATCGCGCGAAGAACAAAGTCTTAAAATCTTCAAAGAAAGTAATACAGTTGTCCGCAAGACTACGGTACCACTGATAAGCCACTCCCGAGAGACAGCCTTTGAACACTCGAGTGAGAAGAGCATCATTCCCTTGTAACAACACCGTCATTATACTGAAGTAGTTCATGTACTGGCTTGGTGATATCTTTCCCTAAAACAAAGCCATAGTCTGTGGTTTGTATTTAGTAGGGAAAGGGACCTCATCCCAGATAGCTGGGTAAGACTGGTTGATGCCTAACTTCTTGAGCTGATCCTTGTACTTCAGGGTGTCAAATTGGGCCTTCAATTCCCGCACTGCCTGCATAGGATCTTCTGCCGGAAAAGGAACCGCGAAGCGGTGGGAGATAGGTTGTATCGTAACTCCAACAGGAGGCAATACATTCTCCGAATTAGGAAGTAGAGGGGCTGCTGACTCTTGATCTAGAGCAGGCTCCTGATTCGCGTTGGATGGTGGTAAGTCCACCCCCACACATATCTGAGCCGGAGGGACCGATGCTTGAGCTATAGCAGCCGTGTGTTGAGTCAGCATCATCTAGTGTATTTTTTCCTTCATGGACTGTATCTCTTTCAGAGATGTCTCCAACACAGCGATGCGTTGCTCAGTACTTCCTGACGAGGAAGCCTTTTCGCGTTCATCTTTAATGGCATATACTCCCATTTCTCTGGATGTCATTGAAGGGCTAGTATAGGTCTCTGTTGAGAATGACTATATACTTTCGGCATCATATTCGGGAAACTGGCGACCCCTAGTGTCAGAATCAGAAGAATACGAAACCGGTTGTTGTGACCTCGAACGGGTGTTTTGGAACACCCCAGCTTCGATGTTCTCAAGGAGTCTGTTGAATCTCCTTTGGCTTGGAGTTCTAGAGGGATGACATCTTGAATTTGACCTTCCTCTAGGAACGTGTGAAGCCATGTTCACTGATGCAAATGTAGGCTCTTCTTCCTGTAAAGACAACGAGTAGTTCAACCGGTCGAAAATCGACCGTTTTGCTTCAGAACAACAGTAATTAACTACCACTTTATGACTATTACAACAGTGCTCCCTAGGAGATGTAATAGATAAGTTGGAAGATCCCCTATCTTTGTGCTTCTGGATCAGATATTCACGCAAGTCGGAAGGATTAACAGAAGAAGAAGAAAGCATATTCTGCCTTTTTACATTTGGCGAAATGCGAATATTGGGAATCCCAAGTCTTTTCCCGCCATACGTATATAGCAGTTCAGCCATGTGCGTAGCAGCTGATCCATAAGGAGCGAATCTATCCATAGACTGGACTTCCTTTATGCCGATGGGCTTTTCCTAGCGTAATTTGGAACTTTGCACAGGATGGCGTAAAATTGAGAAGGTCCTCCATCGGCCATCAGCTTCTCGCGTAATCTGGAGAGCGGGCAGCTTCTTTTCTGCGTGGCATAAAAGCCGAGAGGTCAAAAATTCCGCCACTTGTTTTTCCTTACGGAGATTGCAGGGGCCATCTGCAGAAGATGTGATTTTATGCGCAAGGCGCTTTTGAAATTTCTGACTTGCTACTGAGGCTTTGTCAGAAACTATGTCTGCCCCGTCAGCGACGGGCGATACATTTTTACGCGCAGAGCGCGTTGTATACTTCTAGGTTGGCACTAAGGCACTGCCAGAATTTTTGTCTGTTCCGCCAATGACGGAAGACTGAGTTTTACGCGCAAGGCGCGGAGTGGACTTCTGGATTGGCACTGAGGCATTGCCAGAAGTTTTGTCTATATATTCCGCCAGCGACGGAAGACTGAGTTTTACGCGTAAGGCGCGGAGGGAGCGATGCTACAACCTCGTTGGTCGGAGAAGCCAGAGAGTCGGCAGGATTGGTAGGGGATGTCCGGGGCATCCAGACCTTACGCAATTTTCTGTTGTCTTGGACAGAGAGGGGACGAGAGCTACCCCCTGCGCGAAGCATATCTTCGTAGGCGGATTGGTCGAACTGAACGACCAATGTCTTCTTCATTGATCCTACTGACACTGCATCGTGTTGAGCAATTGCTTTCTCGTCAGATGAGAAAAATTTCCCCAGCAGAGTCGCCATCTTGTGTTTGATAATAAACGGAAGAAATAAAATTAGGTTTATACGAAACCCTTTCTTAGGTTTACAAACAAGAAGTACTATTAATCCTATGCGAGGATGTTAAGTACAAAATTTAATCTGGGTAAATATTGCTATAGGAGTCTGATATGCGGTCGATCACTTTGTCCCTTGGACCACACGATGATGAAGAAGTGTCGTAGAAGAAGAAGAAGAAGCTTCAAAGGTTGCAAAGGGGAGTGGATGCTTGATGCCAAAATCGTCGATCACTACTCTCTGTCTCCAAGAAAATCAATTTCTGAACTTTTTTTCGACCTCTATTGCCAATTTTTCTAACCTTTTCCCTCCTCTAGACCTCTGTCAATAGAGGTCTCTATTTATAGGGTTTTAGTGACAGTAACCGTCCAGTAGGCGTAGAAGCCGGACAGTGGAGAGTATGGCACTTTTTACGCGACGGTTATAATAACTGCCACCCACGTATAAATGATCTTTAGAATGAGCGTGTGATGCGTGTCCCATTAAGAGGTAATGCGTATAACTGCTACGAAGATCACGGCATGCAAGCCACGTAGGTAACTGCCCCTTGCGTAGAAAAGGTTGGCGTAGAAGCCAATAACTGTTACCATGGCGTAGAAGCCAAATAGTTGTCAGGTTGGCGTAGAAGCCAAGTGGTTGTCGATCTGGCATAGAAGCCAAATATGCGTAGAAGCCTTGTAGGCGTAGAAGCCAAGTAGGCATAGAAGCCTGATAGATGTCGTATTGGCATAGAAGCCAAACATAGGCGTAGAAGCCTAATGCTGCACGGATAGGTAGTCGGCGTAGAGATAGCCAATTATCCTTCTTTGACTGAGGTCTTGAGCGTATTCTGGACCAGATAGTCTTGTCACTCAATAATGCAAATATAGCCTGAGTTGGCGTATTCCGAGGAGATAGCATGCGGCGTACTCCTATGGTTGAAAAATAGCCAGGTCGGCGTATTTCAAGGAGATAGCGTACAGCGTGCTCCTATAGCTGAAAATAGCCTGATGGTGTAACATGCAGAGATGATGATGTGGACGTATTAGCCGTAATCATGGCTCACCCAGTCTTTGGAAGTAGAACCAGATCTCGTGCATTAAATGCAGAGATCTGCCTCGAGCTCTGTGCGAAGAGCAGCTTTTGACGTGGTGATTCGTTTTGTCTTCTGCGGAGCGTAAAAGCTCATATCTGCCTATATAAAATTAGGCAGCGTATTTTCTTGAATGCGTAAAAGCAATTTATATCAAGAAAATGTCACTAAACGACGGTCTGGGTCTCTGTGCAGACTTATCATTACAGCCGTCGTCTGGATAGTCGTGCAGTACTCTTTGTCAGGAGTCAGGTTCACTGCATGATCTGACAGGTTCATTCGAGGAATACGACGAGTTCCCCGTACGACTTCTCACTGCATTAAAAGTGAGTGGGTTTTACGCCACAGTGGCGATATAACAACCTTTTTATGCTGAAGCAGTCTAAAAATACTGTATTACGCGGGTTGCTCTGGAGCTGTATTTTACGCTGTACTAGCGATGAAGCCCTTTTATACGCTGATGGCTCTGAAGTCATGTTTTACGCCGCCCAGCACTGAAATACTGCGTATAACTCTACAGCGTATTTTTTATGCTTCTACAGGGGTTAGGGTTTATGGTTTAAACACACAGTCCAAAATACCCCTAAGTTAGTCATCCCAAAATAGGGTTTGGGTTTGGGGTTTCCTTGAACCATTCTAACTAATCCAAAATACTCCAACTAGATAATTAAAAATAAAAATAACTATTCTACACCAATAAATAAGTCTGACAAGGGTGTTGGTTGGGTCTGACATGGGTCCACTAGGGTCTGACATGGGTCCAAACTAGCCAAAATCCTAAAACAACCAATAAAAATAATACAACCAACTAATTAAATATAAATACAATTATTTATGATCAATACACAATTTACCAAATTTAAATAAAAAGAAAATCCTATTTTCTAGAATTGGGTAGTGACAACAATACATATGCTAACTGTCACGCCCCAGTCCCAAAATATGCGAGACCAGGCCACGTGGCATTGGCCAGCTGACACGTCACTAAGGGATTATCCAATTTAATGGACCCAAAGAGACGTGCTACGCTGTCCTAAAATACTAACCAGTTTAACACTAGAAGATAACAGGTAAAGTCTAATCTCATCCACAAAATATCAAGGTGTACTGAAAGAAGTGTTGAAATATATATAAGTGCAGAGTCTGAAATATTATAGTACAATTCAGATATGTCTGGTGGGAACAAATCCACTACAAAAGATAAAGATAAAAGTGCTGAAACGCAACAAGACTAGAGCATCGTCTATCTAGGTAAGAGGCTCCAGCTGAGATGAACATACTACTAAAGATCAGAAAGACTCTGATGGTAGCACCTCTAGCTCTTCCTCAGTTGCGTACCTCGTCTCCTGTCCGGGTCCGTACACTGTGGGGTAGTATGCCTCGTCTAGATCTGGAAGGGAACCAGATCCTCAGTGGGACATAACAAGATACATAAAAATATGCCATATATAAATACTGAATAAATAAATACAGGGTGAGCTAACCATCTAAGTGAATGCAATGTAAAGACAACCTTGGTACGTATGGGTAGGCGTAGGCATATCGTCCAACGTCCTTTAGAGTATGGTATCTGCAACGTCCATTATTCCGAAGAATGAGGTATCTGTATATATATATATATCGTCCAACACTCTAAGGAACGTGGTATCTGCAAAGTATATAATGTCCGTATCACTCCGAAGAGTGAGGTATCTGCAATAAAGAAGGTGGGTGTCCCAAACGCCTACTGGTTGTCTTCCCCGCCCAATGCGGTTATACAAGTCGAATCCACAACGTGCAAACCACGTAACTATATGCCAAGTCATAAATTTCCTGAATATTTCTGATTTCGTGCTAAGCCGTGATGCACGTCACACGCACCGGTAGCTAATCGAGTACGCAAACTCGTATCCCAAAATAAATTACAATCGTGTTGCGTGTACAAGTGTCAGGGTCTAAGAGGATATTAGAATACCCTCGCAACTGTAGGTAAGCCTGCTAAAGTCTAAGTCGGTTACACTACATGTCGACGTATTCGTCAACTGCACCTGAGTCAGTCTCGGACGCGCACAGTTATATGAAATTTGAAGCAGAATAACATACAACAGTTTTATGTTTAAACAGTAAAACTTGGCAAGGTATACTTGCCTACGTCCTCAAGCTGGGCGTGCCAAAAACCTGTTCCCACAGTTGTGTCTGATGGATCCTGTGACCTGGGATCATTAACTGCGTTGTAGGTGCACTCTGTTCAAGACGTACAGGAGTTCATAAATTTAACATTTTAATAGTTACGCAGTAAGCATACGTACATATAGTATAATAATATATATATATACAATTAATACATAATAATAATTAAATATATATAATACATATTTAAAGTATATATAAATATATACATATAAATATAGTATTTATATACATAATATAAATACATATATATATATATATATATATATATATATATATATATATATATATATATATATATATATATATATATATATATATATATATATATATATATATATATATATATATAATTATATTACATAATATAAATATAATTACATATATATATTTTTATATATATAATATTACATATAATATATAAGAATATATGTATGTATAATATATATATATATATTTAATAATAATATATACATATACATATATATATATATATAATAGTTTTTATATATAATATATATATGATAAAATAAAATAACATGTATAATAATACATATACTATATATATAATAATACATATACATATATAATAGTAATAATATATACATATACATATATATATATATAATAGTATATAATAATAATATAGAATATGATATATATACTTTATATAATATAAATATATATATACATATAATATATATATACATATAATATATATATATATATATATATATATATATATATATATATATATATATATATATATATATATGTATATGTATATATGTATATGTATATGTATATGTATATGTATATAATATAATAATAATAATTCATGATAATATATATATTATATATAATAATATATATATATACTTAATAATATAATATAATATAATATATATTATATATACTTTGTATAATGTAAATATATATATACATATAATATACATATATATATAATAATATATGATAATATATATTATATATAATAATATATATATACTTAATAATATAAATAATATATATATTATATATTACATCATATATATATATATATATATATATATATATATATATATATATATATATATATATATATATATATATATATATATATAAAAATACAGACATATATATACATATTTTAGTATATACATAATATATTATATATACAGTATATATATACATATTAATAAATATATAATATATAATTATATATTATAAATACAATATATAAATTAATAAATATATAGATATATAGATATACATATATATTTATATATATATATATATATATATATATATATATATATATAGAGGGGGGGTGGGGTACCTGACGTGTCAGGAGGGGTCTACGGTCGTCGTCGCCGGCGGGGGGGGGGGGGGGGGTGCGGAGGTCCGGCGGGTCGGTGGCGGGGTCAGCCGCAGTAGTAGCAGTAGCAGATTCAGTAGCAGTAGCTGCGGCAGCTGCAGCGGCGGCTGCGGCTGCGGGGGCGGCGGTGCAGGATGGCAGGGCGGCGGAGGAGGTGGTGGCGAAGGTGGTAGTGGCGGTGGCAGAGGTCTGTGGTTGCGGTGGTGGTGGTTTAAGGGAGTCGGGGGGGCTGTGCTGCGGTCGGGGGAAGTCGAGGGGGGTGCTGTTGCGGTGGTTGCGGTGGTTGCGGCGGCCGTGGGGGGGTGGGTGTCTGTGGTGGTCCGGTGGAGGAGGTGACGGCGAAGGTGATGGTGGCGGTGGTCTGTGGTGGCGGTGGTGAGGGCTAGGGAGGTCAGGGTGGTGGGGTGCTGTGATGGTGGAGATGATGGTGATGGTGGTGTGGGGGCTGCCGGCGGCGGGTGGCGGCGATTAGGGCGGTGGTGCGGTGGCCGGGGGGGAGGCCGGGGGGTGGTCGAGCAGGGGTATGGCGGTCGGAGGTGGGGGGTGGCTGAGGGTGAGTGTGGGAGGATTCGGTTTGAGAGGGGGGGGGTTATAGGATTTTAAGGGTTAGGGTTTAGGGGTATTTAGGTCTTTTACATATATTAAATATCTAGATATTTATGTAGATATTTTTAGGGTTCATAAATGCATATAAATGCATTGAATCTAGGCTTAATTAGGAGTGAAAGGTGGAGGATCACCCTCCAATGGGAGGTGGACACCTCACACAGTACATTTTGTACATAAACCCCTGCAGTTTCACAAATTGCACAAAAGTCCTAATAAATTGGGAATTTGCGCAATTGCGAATTTGTTTAAGAAAAACACCTCATTCCTGAGGATGATGTAATGTACAGAAATGAGGGGGAGGTGTTCAGTAAGGGTCTTGAGGGTGTGGGGGTGAGTCTGGGTAGGGGCTGGGCCTGGTTTTGGGCGATGCGGGTCACCGTATTAATTAAATTAGAAATTAATGCGCACGGTGTTTTCTAATTATTTAAAAATATACAGGGCTAGAATTTAATGCAGTGCAAGTATACTAGACGTAGTATACTCAAAGTAGAATAATAACGTAATTTAGTTTGGACAAAACAGGTTCCTGTTGGGCCTCTAATTTAGATTGGAACGGACAAGGGTACAGGCTTGGAAATTAATTAAAAATTAATACGGACGTTTGTAACGATATTTGTGCGACTAAAACGAGACTCATGCCAGGGTATTTGTGAGTTGTACAAAGTTCAGAATAGTAGACCGGCATGTCTAGGAGAGGTATGTGAATTTTGTTTGGAGATAACAGTCAGTGTAATGCTCTAAATATTGATGTGATGGTCAGGTACACTAAGCAATATAAGATATTGCATAAATAATTAAAATGCTGTAATTAATCCTAATTTGTTAAAAATAATCCTAATTTTACTATCTAATGCTGAAATCTGGTCGAGGAAGTTTACACTAACACTGCGTTGTGAGCGAGACTATGTTTCGGATGCTCTTGATGCGATACAATGACTCGCACGCGGATAGTCGCTAAGCGATGATGACTTATCTATATGAACATTTATCGCTGACATAGCCATAAAGGACATAGTCATTGGGGGAGAGCGTATGCAACAAAAGTACGTGGTGCGCTGCAAGCTATCCCGTTAATCACGTGAGACTATAACGTTAGTTTCATCCGGATCGGGTCGGTCCCAATGCCGCGGTGACCGCCCGTGGAACGAGATCCGAAGATCATCTTTTTCAAGTTGTCCGCGACATGTAGGTCAGGGTCTTTCCAAATCCATAACTTGATACGATAATCCATGATTCTTGTTCTGAACCGAGCATTTGCTCCACGAGCTGTGATTCTTTATTTACGTGACATGATTCTCATTCAGATGTAAACTGGATGTGATTATCATTCAAATGTAAACTTGACATAATTTTCATTCATTGATCCAACTTGCCTTGATGCATGCCCCTGGTTCGGGGATTGCCTTGGTGACCTAACGGTCCCGGATACTTGCAGGTTCAATTGCACAGAAGGACTATTTGATAGTCTCCTGGCTGACTCAATGCATGAACGATACGCGATATTGTTACTTGCTTGTGGCATGATTTCGTGTGGAAAACATTGAGGCAAGGCAACTTTAAGAATATTAAGTAATCACGATGGCTCGGGCCCGAAGGTAAGCCGAGAAGTGAAACCGTAAGAGACTTTCCGAGCTACAAGATCTAGGGTAGCATGCGAGGGTCTGAATATAAGCAATATTTTAATTCCATGTTCTAACACAAGCAATACAAGTTGGGATTATTCCCTTAGCTAGGTGCATTGTATTCTTATTAGCATCCAGGGGGTGATTCACCTAGCGACTAGCATGTATCGTTCCATATTTTAAGTGTGCTGGCTAAGCAAAGACAAATTTATCGTAGCCACCCACCTTAGCGATGATTCGCCTCGGTTGAGCGATACGTCGAGCGAGCCTCTGAAAGCGTAAGCCGAACTGATGAGCCAAGTCTGGATATCCTTTGCCTTGAACGAGTATTCTCGCGCTGAGCAAAGTGTACTGGGACATTGCACTTTTGTCGTTTGAATCGGTAGTCCGCTTGAGCGGAATGGGGTGTTACAGTCGCAGTCCAGCTCGGGATCTTCGTCCCCAGCTCCGTCGCGGTCCAGCGCGGGATCTTCGTCGCCAGCTCCGTCGGGGACTCCGACCCCGGTCCCGCCACGCTCACCAGCACCGCTCCGTGGATCGCCACCGTCGGCGGGGAGTCATCGTCGTTGAGGACTGTCAAATAATTTGACAGTCCTTCCTATTGAAAAGACTGTCAAATTTTTTGATAGTCTTAAAGATAACAAACTGTTAAACATTTTGACAGTGGTAAAGATGACGGACTGTTAAACATTTTAACAATCATAACTATTGGAAAGACTGTCAAAAAATTTAACAGACCAGTATATTGGTAGGATCGTCAAATTTTGACAGTCCTAAAAAAATTTGACAGCCAAGAGTAAATTTTTTTCGCTGGCAAACTTGTAAATGAAAATAAAAAAAATTAGGCTGTCCTGAGTAAGTTTGGATGTGCCTTTAGAATTAACCCTCTTTAATATGTCTCTTTATTTAGATCCAGCTTAGAATTTAAGTCATTCCATGTTAAATTAGAAAGTTTGTATCCTGAATTTTATTTTTTTATTTTTTTTATTATACCTTCTTTTTCAGCATGTATTATCATGTTCAAAATATAATAAAAAAAACAAAAATAAAAATTTATACTCCAAAATTTTTAATTGGATATGTCATGACTTAAATTATAAGCTGGTATAAAATCCAGGGACTAAACACTAATTAACCTTTTCTTTTTTCCACCTCAATTTTTTACTGAAGTTTTTTTTGAGTCCATTTTTGTTCACCCACCAAAACTAATATAGATGTTCATCATTCCATTTAATGGTTGTCACGCGTCATTTTCATCCAACCTAAAATTATTTTTTGAGTAGTTTGGTGAACATTCATACTAGTTTTAGCTACTGATTTGACACGCGATAACTCTTGAGTAAAAAAATGAACACACTACTTTTGTTGTATGAACAAAAATTGGACTCGATTCTTTCAACAGTTCCTTGTGTTTTCAAAGGGAACAAATATACATTAACTCAAACTCGGGGTATCTCTTCATTGTCTTCTCGGTGGTGATACCATCTAGACCAACCTTTGGGTGCATGCACTTGGGATCAAAAATACGTTAAGGGCATGTTTGGTATAGTGTAGGTGTATGCATCCAACAAAATCACTTCCAACATTTGGTTAACGTTGCAATTGTGTTGAAAATGAATTTTTTTTTTGGGACAAAATTCGGTTCCATGTCCACCTCTCTTTTGCCATTTTCACTTGCAACTTATTTGGAAAGGAACCCGTTGCAAATCGATGTATCTAAAGAATTTTGTAGCTAGATGGATCTTGGAAGATTTTTTTATCCAAATAAAAAAAAATTTATAAATTGGACAGTTGCGAGTGACAAAATAATTCTAACCAAAAACTATTGTTAACTCAAAATAATATATATATATATATATATATATATATATATATATATATATATATATATATATATAAACAGAATATGAATCATAGCGTTCATTTTTCTACATCAGCATGTACATGTGGATCAACAGAAATAGAATGTACTAGTGCACATGAATGCACATAGGATGTATAAATTCATTCATATTGGTCCACATATGCATGACTCATGTAGTAATATAATCACTATGATTCATATTCCGTTTATATATATATATATATATATATATATATATATATATATATATATATATACGGATCAAGAATTTTACTTATAAAATCTCCAAAAAAAATTGTCACTGTGGTCCGTTGGATGGTGATTTAAGTTATCTAATCTTGACCATTGATCAAAACAACGATCAAAATTATGACTTAAAGACAATCTGGATCATTCATTTTGAATTTATAATCAAGTAATAAAAAAGGGCAAAGTGTTTGTAGAAGAAATTTGAAAAGTCAACCATAGGTAGGTACACCCTTGTTTCTTGGTGAAAACATTTATGTTTCCCAATGACTAATAAAAGTTAAATCATATTTTACTCAAAACACAAACAGATCTGTTTCTTTCTTCTTGAAGACCAAAATTTCACTAGCCATTACATAACCAGGTTCTACATCAACCTTAAAATAAGTTACAAGTAAGCATCTTTTGTGTATATTATATGTTGTAATTTTGTGAGTCAAAACTCCATTATAAACTTTTACCATGAAATACTCTCCTGTCACATCAATTGCATCCATGAATCACAAGTTCTTAACCTGCATCCAAATAAAATAACCCTAAAAGTGAAAAATATCAGAGAGTTCAATTTCCCTCTGCAATTGTAGCTTTGGTTTTTTGTTTGGACCTACTTGGTTGGGCAAAAAATGACAATGAGGTAGTTGAAAAGCCACTTTTTTGAACAATTTGGAACTGTGTTTAGTACTCGGTTGGAGGAAAGACAACTATGAACTGATGGATGAGCATCATTAGTAAGGTTCGTACTCGTGTCCAATTTTTAGATTCAGAATTTTGAATTTTATTTTGAAAAATAGTAAATTTTATTTCTATTTTTAATTTCTAGATTTTCGGTCTCATCCCACCCATAGATGCTAAGGATTATGTCTCCCAATTTCTAAATTCTAGATTGTAGGAACTTATTTTGTAGAATAATAAGTCACAATCTGGAGCCCAACTTTCTAGATTTTAGATTTTATACATCAATTTTTGATCACACAACCTTTGGGATCGAAACTCACTTGATCATTTCTTACTATTCTCATACAAACCCAATACATTCTGTATTTATCTTTATTTTTTTAAATTTTAGACCCCAAATTGCATTGGAAAGTCTCAACTACTAATGATGCTCTAACAATTAGAATTTTTTTTTATTATATTTTAGATTTTTTATTTGTTTATTAGGATCATGAGTTGGTTAAGGATTTGATTAACAAGTATTTAGAGATATAATTTTTTTTTTATTGTTTTGTAGTCTATAAATAGTCTGTAAGTACAGAAATTACTAATCGAAGAGTTGAAAAAAGATAAATTTATTTTAGGTTGGTATATTATGGTCCAAAATTTCAAAGTGGACATCTCTATCTTATTTTTATTCTCTGCATCCAATGTTGACGTCGCCAACAAGCCATTATGAAATCAGATATTCCAAATTATTTTTGTATTTTTATTATAATTTTGTAATATATTTATAGTAGTTATTTGTTCATATTTTATTTAAAACTTGTGCAACAAATTTTTTTATAAACTTTTAATTTCATACAAATAATATTTTTTTTTAGGTTTTCGTCCAGCATCATGAACTCACTTCAAAAGCTCACAAAAGAAAAGAAAAAAAAAAAAGAAGAAGAAGAAGAAGAAGCTTACTCATCACCTAATTCACTCGCAATACTTCTAAAATGTGTGAAGAGAACAAAAACTTCTTTATCATATCTACATGACGGGGTCGGCTCTAGAAAAAAAATTAGAATCTCTTGACGATCTTGAAAATAGGGCCCCTATGTAAAATTTTTTGGCGCATTTGTATAATTTATGGAATATTTGTAAAATTTTGGAACCTTTGCAAAATTTAGTAAAGTAATTGTAAAATTTTGGTGCCTTGGATAAAATTTGGGAGGCCAATTTGGACTTGGATGCATATCTACCTTCATTCTTGAAGAGAATGAAAACTGTTTGCTACTTCCCAAAATTTCCCAACCTATCTGAAAACAAAAACTCTCTAATTCTTCTTCCAACAGAATTTGATTCCATGAACCAGAAATAGTGAGCACCAAATATTTTAGGCTGATCACAAAGGCGAGGTTGATCTAACTTTTTTTATAAGTTTTACGTTCAAAATTTTATTCAGGACTAGTCCAAATATTTATTAAAATTGTCAAAAATTTGACAATTTTAAATAAAATATGCAGTTCAATGGACTGTTAAAATTTTGACAGTTCAACCTATATGAAAGACTCATTTTATAAAAAAAAATAAACCAGCCTAGATTAAATTTGATAGTGCCTTTATCAAAATTCATATTTTAAGACCAACACTGCAAGTGACTAGTGCTACTCTGTGCTGTCATGCAAACACAATGGGAATAAAACTAGTTTTGTTTCCTGATTTTTTTTTTTAATGCCAGTGTGAAGCCCACTAAACTTAGGTTGACATCATTACCAAGTTGTCAAACCTCTCGTGACAATGAGAAGAAGGAATAACAAATAAATAAATAAATATATAGTTAGAGAGAGAGAGAGAGAGAGAGAGAGAGAGAGAGGGCATGGAATCTCTTGCCACACATGTCAGATTAGCTCCAGCAAAGTAACATGTTGAAAGGCTGAATCCATGTCTTGTAGTAGGAATAAGGGGATAGAAACAGTTGGCTGGGGGACTTGCTCACATGACCAATCTTTCCCTAAAGATTATTTGCATCATCATCATCATCACTGATTGAAACATGTGTAACAAAATTGACCAATATTTTTGGGGGTAAGGAGGAATTAAAAGAGTAATAACTTGTTGTGCCAGTTCTGAACAGTGATATTTTTAGCACTACATATGAACTGAATATATATATATATATATATATATATATATATATAGAGAGAGAGAGAGAGAGAGAGAGAGAGAGAGAGAGAGAGAGAGAGGATAAACTGGATATGAACTATAGTATTTATATTCTTACATGAATCATGCACATGTGGACTAATAGAAATAGAATATATATTCCTACATGAACCATGTATATGTGGACCAATGAAAATAGATACGGACCAATGGAAATAGAGTGTACTAGTGCACACGAGTTCACATGGGATGTGGAAGTCTATTTCTATTGGTCCACAAGTACATGGTTCATGTAGGAATATGAACACTATGGCTCATATTTCGTTTACCCATATATATATATATATATATATATATATATATATATATATATATGTGTGTGTGTGTGTGTGTGTGTGTGTGTGCGCGCGCGCGCTGCTGCGCGCGCAGCGCGCAGCGCGCGCAAAACAATTCGGTACGAAGGCCTTCCGAATCCACACCGCACATGTACTGCATTCGCACCGTACCCTCCTCACATAATTCTCTCACAAGAAAATTACGTTGCTCGAACCTGCGACCTCTGGGACGATACGCATCACACTGACCACTTGAGCTAGAAGCAGGGCCGACCCTGACCCAGGACAGTCAAGACGACCTCCCAGGATCCACGGACGAGGAGGGCCCAAAAAATCAGTTCAAATATATGTATACTAATAATTTTGTATCTAAAATAGAACTAATATGTACTATATGCCTCTTTTAATATAAGACAGTTGTGGTATAGTGGTTATTATGTCAAGACTTTTACACTAGAGGTCCTCCTAGTTTCAAGTCTTGATGAAACATTTTTTTTAATCTACCCTTTTTTTAGTTTTTAATTTTTTTTATATTACATATGGGAGTCTTATTTTGAAAGTTCGTCAAGGGAAAGTCTTTGGTGTTTGAACTGGTTTAGTTGCATGCCTGACGCAACCACTCTCTTGCTGCGAGGTTGTTTTAGTTTGTGTGATGCTTCTTCTGCTAATTTGCTTCTTATGCATATCCACTTTGCTTTCACCTCTCCACCAGATTTCACTTTTTAACAACCACAACATTCCATTTGGAGCCTGGCCATGGAAAAAGATGCACACAATCCTATAGCGAAAGAGCAAAGCAGCAGCATGGCATTGGGCCAACTATCATGAATGTTGATTTTTTTTTTTTTTTTCCTGTTGGCTTCTTCTTCCCCCAAGAAAGACAAAGGCCTCTTCATTACTCTCCCTTCCTGCTCATGTGTGCTTCTTTTCTGAGCAGTGGAAAGTAGGCTGTGGACCACTGCTGCTGTATATGCTTTTCTTTTCTGAGGAATGACAGCTGCTGCTGATACTGATAACTGCGTCTCTGTTGTGATTATTTGGCATTTCTCCCACCTCCTCGCTTGTTGGCTGGTCCCCCCATGGCCATGGTGGTCTGGATGATTCTCTGTGGTGGTGTCCCGTTTCTACTGTGCAAAAAGGAAGGACTGTAGGAGTACTGTTGTTTCAAATTTAAAAGCTGCAGATTCCTGCTCAATAGAGGCAGCTGTTGGCTTGTATCACTGTGGAACAGCATCAATTCAAAACTCTAGCCTCCAAAAAATTATTTCAAAACTCCACCAAGGCATTTGGCACTAGATTGAGGGACCTGTCTGTGGGCTAAAATCCCGCTCCTGTGTCGAAGGACTTGTAGCTCGGCAGTCCACCGGGTAGGTTTCTTTATCCTTCCTGTTTCGAGTGTCTTCTTGGATGGTTATAGCGGCTGAAAAAAGGAAAAAAAAAAAAAAATTAGATAACGAACATGGTTCAACTAATAACACTTGTATAAAAGTAGTTGAATACCTGCCCAGAAAGAACCAGTCTACGCTCTTTTACGTTACGTACGTCTTCATGTCCGGTATGAAAAAAATGACAAACAAAGAGTACTAGTTAGGTTTCTGGACATAACACATCACTTCTCAATCGGGTTTGCCGACCCCTTCCTGTACTGCCTGGAAGTTTTGCATTGGAATTTATGGAAAGAACCATTGATGATATTTACACAATAAGAAACATCGCTGAATAACCAAAATGGCTTTGCACAACTCCAGTCAAAGATCATTGCTAGCACTGATTCGACACTAATACTATTTTGCTGGCAGCATCATAATCTAGTCCTAAATATACTGGCAATTCATTGCAATTATATACTACAAAAAAACAAAAAACAAAATTAGTGCATTGTTCCAGGTGCAGCTTTGTTTCTGAATTGAACACGCAACTATATTGATAAGAAGCACAAGGAGTCCACGGGACGTGGACAAAATAAACTTTCAACAGAACCTCATTAATTCACTAGCAAAACGAAGACAGTGAGATCATGGGAGATCGGGTTCACAGTGTGGATAGGAGTACATAACATTCATTTCAGGAGGGTTTTGACTATGGACTTGACATTAAGCTTCTTAAGGTCGGTATAAGATTGACCACAGCCAACAAACATGACAGGGGATCCAGAAATGTAAACCATTGAAAGTGCTGCTCCAACCTGCAAAGAGAATAAAAATGTCTGAGCAAATAGGAAATACAATTCATAAGAGTATAAGATAAAAATCAAGTAATATGAACCTTGTCATCAATTGTGTCAAACTTGGTGAGCAGGATGCCATCAATCAACCGAGCATTGGGCACTGTAGAAAAGTCTGCTAATTTCTGCATATAAGCGAATGATTAGCATTACAACCAGCGGCCAGCAAAAGATAGATTCCAAATGATACTTATTATATGTAGCTATTATTTTTCTGTACTCTTGAAATGAGTCCATTTTTGTTCACCCACCAAAACTAGGGTGGATGTTCAACCTTCCACTTAAAGGTTGCGCGCTCGTGTGGGTGCGCAGGTCGTGCCTGCGTATGCATGAGGGTTAAGAACAAATGTATGCGCTTGTCCGCGTATGCGGGCGGGTTTAGTAACATGTACGCGTGTCAAACTAGTGGTAAAAACTAGTGTGGATGTTCACCAAACCACTCCCAAAGCGGTTTTAGGTAGATGAAAATGAGACCTTTGAGTGGAAGAGTGAACATCAACCCTAATTTTGGTAGGTGAACAAAAATGGACTAATCTTGAAATCCCTACAGGAAAAATGTTTAGAATCCCCAAAGCAGAAGGAAATCTAACCTGGTTGAACTTCGACAGTTGATCAACACCATCATTTCCAACCAGTGCCTCTCCAACAAAGAGCACCAAATCAGGGTTATTCATATTGATAAGCTTTGAGAGTGCCCGCATCAATGGCTCGTTATCCTGAAAATATAATATCGAATTATAAATAACATGCAAAAGTTACCAGCCAATCTAATTACTATGCTATCAGAATTTATATTAATTATGTAAGCATCATAGACCAGTCACTTTTTACCTGCATCCTGCCAGCAGTATCAACAAGAACAACATCAGAATTATTACGAGTAGCTTCTTGGATGGCTTCCTTTGCCACAACAGCAGGATCTTTCTCATAGCCTTTCTCAAAGATTGGTATCTGCAAGGCATTTGTAATCACTTATGTTTCTCTACGAAGAATATTACATTTTCCAAAATGGAAGCCTAAAATAACACTAACAGTCCACATGCCAGAGTGATTTCATTCAGGACATTCCTACATGACTTCCAGATGAGAGGTAAAATACAAATTTACGGAATGTACAAAAACATAACGATTAAAGAGCAAAAAATATACGCAGTATCTCAAACTAAATGTCTACCATGGAAGAAACCAAACACGAGTCTTATCAACTCACAAAAGGTATCTAGAGATACATTTAATCATAATCAGTTAAACAGAGATTAATTGGCCACTTGTGCTTCATACAATTGTTTCTACTGTTTCCCAAGTATACATTTCCAGGAAAAGCACCAATGCATATCAGTGAAACGATTTAATAAAGAGATGTTATAGCGGCACTGGACTTAGGTTCTATTTATTTCTCCAAATAAATCAGATTTATTCTGATATTAATATGTAATACATGGGTGCCTAAATCAGTGCGGCAAACAAGTAGAAAGACACAGATCGATATTTCAATGTCAGTTAACACAACCGACCGGAACTTGAGACACGAGAAGGGGCAGCATAATATACCTGGAGTCTGCGAGCGTGAGTACGGAGCTGTTCAACAGCACCTGACCTAAATGTATCACAAGCTGCCATCATAACACTGACATTATGCTGCAAAAGCCAGTATGCAACCTGTGGCATAGAATAAACAAACATAAGCCTAACTACAACATATGGGTTAAACAGTAATAACATTAGTTACGTCTAGAAGAACGGAACTGACAAAGATGCAACAACAACAAGAAAGCCAATATACCATTTGAGATTGGCAACGGGCAGAAAATAACAATAATGAAAAAATAACAAAAAAATAACCTTAGCAAGATTGGTAGACTTTCCAACTCCATTAACACCAACAAAGACAATAACATACGGCTTCCCATGCTCCTTAGCAGCATGTACATCTCGCAAAATGTCAATGGATCTCCTTGGAGTTAAAATGCGTAGAAGAGCCTCCTCCATTGCAGTCTATAGTCATCGTCCAACATAAGAATACAGGAATTAATAAGGTCTACAGAGGAAAACAAAGCCAACAAGGAAGCATCAAGTTATCTTGAAAATAAAGGAAGAACCAGAAACCTGGACAGTCGAAGAGACTCTCGTAAACGAGCCCAGCTTTTTTCCTTCAAGACTAGCAGCTACAGATTCACAAAGCTTCTCAGCTATTTCCTCTGCCTTCAAATGACATATTGATATTTTATCAAGTGAATTCAACAATATCTCGGAATATCTGAGATCTTTATAGGTGAACAAAACAAGTATATGTAAGGACCACATTTACATACCACATTTTTTGTCATCATCCGGTCCTTAAGAGCCTTCAATGCTGGTTCCAAATCTGACTTCTCCAGAATAGCATTCCCTGAAATGCTGAGATCACAAACATAACCTCCATTACTACATAGATGCCAAAAAATTCTTTAGCAAAGATGTAACACTATTGAGATGAAAATATAAACATGGAAAACCAGCTAGTTAGTCTGTCAGAACAAACTCTACTTTTTCCTTTATTTTCAAGATAACTTGATGAAAATATAAACATAGAAGACCAGCAAGTTAGATGCACTATTGATATGAAAATATAAACATAGGAGTCAGGCACACTAACTGTATATTTTCATAGTACACTTACAGTAGTGGCACAACTATTTCTAGTTTTCCAACTTATATCATGGCAATCACGCCTCCTCGTCAATGTTAATGAGACAACCATCTCATATGAAAGAATCACATTAACATGTTATGACAATCTTAATTGTATTATTTTCCTGCAAGTTGCATCACATGATATTGATGATAGAATATTATTTAATAGGTGAAGTTTATTTTCTTATCTAATAGACTAATACATGAAATGAAGTTTCCAATGCCTTCTTCTGGCCAAAACAACACAATTATTTTACTATCAACTTTTGTCCATATTACACCATACAGCCCCACATACCTAAAATGTCAAAGATATGTATTCTCCAGAAGAAGAAAGTACAGTATGATCTTGTTCTCAGAGACATTTGTAGGAAGTTGCTATTGATAATGCCAACTGGGCACACTTCCCTAATTCGAAAATGGTGTACGTATCCGTAATGCATAGTTTTTTTTATAAAAATGGAGTGTTTATGACTACAAAACCCCAATTTCATGGACACATGCTGTCATACACAGCTGCGTCCCCCCATCCCACCTAACCCAGCCCAACTCAGCTGCCATGCAAGAACGTTGTCTGTAACATGGACAACCAGCCATACATAAAAGACATTATATTGCATGAGATGATGAGAATGAAATCTACATGGGAAGCAAGGGGCCGTTTGGCAAATGTAAACTTTTGGAAACTAAGTTTTTTTTGGGGTTTCTAGAAACCATAGGAAACTTAAGAAAAACTGAGTTTCTAATTAAAAATCTTGTTTGTTTGCTAGAAAGTAGAAACTAGTCATCAATGATGACATGCAATAATAAAGAATATTTTATGTAGATGGTTAAAAGTGGGAGTTTGACTTGGAAATAGTAAAAAATTGGGTCATAATTACTCCCAGTGAGTTTCGAACCATTTGAATGGAAACTAAAATGTGGACTAGTTTCCACTTTGGTGGTGGGCCCTATTAAGTTTCAAGACACTTTTCTTTTACCAAACACGGAAGTAGAAACTAGCTTAGAGTTTCCAATAGTTTCCTAGTTTTCCTCTAATTTTCCATTTGCCAAACCATAAATTTGCGTCTTCAGCATAAAAGTTTAATGAAATTGTTCTGAGAGCATAAACTTTCGTGAATTATGATAAGAGCACCAAAATGTCCTTCAGAAGGGCGTTTTCTACGCAAAAAAACTGATAGTTAGTTTTAAGTATCTATTAAACATAACGTAAACTCTGCCGCCCGCTTTAATTAGTAATGTAATGAAGACGCCCTACAAAGGGCATTTTCTGTTTAGAAAAACGTCCTTGTGAAGGGCGTTTTTTGACATATATATTTATATGCAACTTGGGCTTTCACTGAAGATATTTTTAGTGACGAAATTGGGCTTTCAGTGACGAATTGGGCTCATAGTGACGAAATTTAGTGACAAAATTGGGCTTTAGTGACGATTTTTTTACATCATTCATATTCTCTGTTCTCCGTAAAAAAAAAAAACACAAAATACGTCCTTCGAAAGGGCATTTCTTGTGCAATATACGTCCTTCCGAAGGGGCTTTTTTTATGATCAGTGATTACGTCCATCAGAATGGCGTTTTGGGTCTCAAATTGCAAATTACCAAAACTGTGTTGTGGATGAAATATCATCAAACTTTGATGCTCTCTATGCAAATTTATGTTTGCCAAACAAGTCCTAAGTGTATATCTGCACTAGACAAAGACCAAATATGAAATAAATTTGCACATTTTCATCTCCTATGATGCACCAAAATTGGGTCATAATTACTCCCAGTGAGTTTCGAACCATTTGAATGGAAACTAAAATGTGGACTGGTTTCCACTTTGGTGATGGGGAAACTAAAATGTGGACTGGTTTCCACTTTGTTGATGGGCCCTATTAAGTTTCAAGACACTTTTCTTTTACCAAACACGGAAGTAGAAATTAGCTTTAGAGTTTCCAATAGTTTCCTAGTTTCCCTCTAACTTTCCATTTGCCAAACAGGTCCTAAGTGTATATCTGCACAAGACAAAGACCAAATAGGAAGTAAATTTGCACATTTTCATCTCCTATGATGCACCAAAATGTTTCTTAAGGGTCCATATAAGAGTCGTAATCACCTGGCTGTCCATTGATATTTGTCAGGACCCGGTATAGGATATAAATGGTCATGCATGTCTCTCACAGTGCCCTCAGAGATGCCACGTGCGAGAATGCAGTAAATTTTCTTAAAGCATGACAATGTAAGTAAAACCAAATCAACTATATATTTCAGAAGGTCAATCAGTTGTGGGAAATTATGGACTAGGAATTATAAGTCAGCCATATTTGGCACATTCCTGCAAATTCAGGTCAACTTTCAGGAAATTCCAACCTGTTGCAGGGCTAACCTAACAGATAGCAGTTATCAGCCAATACCAATTATATCCTGCAGTTGGTTCTATTCAAATTAGATGTGTCACTTGACATATCATTATTGGTCAATTTCAAAACATTACTTAAAACAAACACAAGGTGAACTAAAATAAAATGTCTATAAAATTCAAGAGCAGAATACTTTCAATGGCATTTTGCTTGTAACATAAATTCTCAGATAATAATCATTTGATACCAACTGTTTCATCCAATCATAGTCAATAAATGCTATATTCTCTGGATCTCTATACATACTGTCGATCGGCATACCCCAAGAACTAATGTGATTGACATGTTACTTCAAATTTTTTAGAACCGCTGCATTAATATTATAGCTCATGTTTACTTATCATGATCCTTGCTCGATAAATAAGAAGGCATTCATTAAAAAAGATATCTATCGTATGTGGTATCATAATACCATCATGCCAAATCGAATGTGTTTCAGATATGGTAGTATTATTATCCACATTTTAGATTTATGATTAGATTATTTTTCCTATGTGGATACATATCTCCTCTCCTACTCCTATCCGGATATGGATACCTTCTCTCTCTATATATATATTCGTAGTTGTATGACTTTTTTTTACATCATCCATTAATAAAATCGATATTGTTGATTTGTTTCATGGTATCAGAACTCTAAGCAGTCAAAAACGGTTATATATCGGTTATATAACCGATATATAATGGTATCGGTCTTGGACCGATATTTTTTTGCAGAAATATCGATAAAATATCGGAACCGATATTATCGGCCGATATGGTCGATATTTTTCGAAATATCGGTAAAAACCGATTTCTCACGGTTTTGGTTTTGCTACAGAAAAACCGATATTGAATGATATGACATTCTAGTTTTGCTACAGAAAAATCGATATTGAATGATATGACATTCACATCAATGGAGAATGGAGATTACATCTTCTGCCATCAAAATCTCCATGCATCAAACTTATTCAGAGATGTAGTTCCTCAAGTGATCTCCTTTATTTTGGATCTCTTGGATTTCTCGACGATATGTATACTTTCTGCATATTTTATAATAGAAAACTATTAAGTGTATTGTTCATATATAAAAATTGTGTTAAAAATACAAACCGATATTTACTGTTATAAAACTGATATATCGGTGATATATTTATAACTCTACTGGACCGTTATCATGAAAAAACCGTTATTAACTGCATAGTCAGAACCTATGGTTTTTCAATTCCAAGACTATTCAAAAATCTCTTTGAGATGATCAATATTGTTGATTATCGCTTCAAGCTATTTGCAAGCAAACTTCGTGTTCTCGTTGTCGTCATCTTCTTCATAGTTTCGGCGATCCTTCCGTTAATTGCGGGTGGTTGAAGTTGCATCAACCAAAGTTTTGTTGCACCATCCCATTGTCGCACACGTAGAGCCTTTCAGAAGTTAGTCTCCGAAGCCTCCTGTTCTCCACCATCCCATTAACAAGTCCAAGCTATTCTTTGTGGAATTCCTCCATCAAGAAGTCCAAGTGGTCAGACCACGTGTGCGCGGTCTGATTTCAACTTCAAGCAATTATCCACAAGTCAAAGTCTTCACTGTTATCAAATTCTTCACTGAAGCCAAGGTCATCGAGTTCCTATTGCAAGAAGCCAAAGAAGGTCCATCAAGCATCAAACGCCAAAGAAGGTTCCTATTCCCTTCACTTGGTAAATTTTGTAGTTTTCAACATTGACTTTGTTTCAAAACAAAAAAATCAAAAAATTAAAAATTAAAAATAAAAAAAATCAAAAGAAATAAAAAAAATTCAAAAAAAAACGCCTATATACTTATTGCAGAAAGCCTGATCACTATGCTATCACGTGCTATACACGTCAGCGGTCAAGTTTGATTGGTTCTAATTGTCAGAAACCTGGACACTCAGTGGATAATTGGTTTCTGCTTCATCCACATTTAAAAATTCAATTCTTCAAGCAGATAAAGACAAATGGTTCCTCCACGACTCGCTCCCCGGTACCCCCGGCTGACATTGTTGATAGTACACAAACATTAGCAGATATTCAACACCGTCTTACTCAGTTAGAGCTCAAGTTCCAGCTTCGACTTCAGCGTCAACCTGTCTTTGCTGGCTCCTCTGCATCTGCCTTTACTGGTACGTCTACTTCTTCGATATTAAACTCTAGTACTTCTCATCATATGACTTCTGACCTTAGTCTCTTATCTAATATTACACCTTTACCATCTCAATTTTCCTCTTTACACACGGCTGATAGTTCTCAGTTGGTCATCACTAAATCTAGTTCCATTATTTTCGACACTTTGGGTCTTCCTTTTGTCTTATATGTTCCCCATCTTACTTTGCACCTCATATCAGTCAGTAGCCTTTGTGAGAGTGGATTTATTGTTTCTTTTGACTCCCTCACATGTTCTGTGAAGAATCATCGTACGGGCCAGACGATTGGACGTGCTAATAGGAAGGGACGATTGTACCATCTAAAGTTTCTTCATCTTCCATCAACTCAACCTTTGAGTTCTAGTCATGCAGCTATCGTCACGTTTGCTGCCGACTTATGGCACAGACACTTAGGTCATATTTCAAAGCCCCATCTAAAGACTTTATTTCATAGTGGATCTCTTGGACGTGGTTCTTTCTCTCCTCTATCCGCATGTACGGACTGTAAGTTGGCACAATATATAGCCCTACCTTTTCCAAAGAGTTTATCAAAATCTACTAGCACTTTTGAATTAGTTCACTCTGACATATGAGGACCTGCTCATATTCCATCTATGACAGGTTTTCTCTACTACGTTAGCTTTATTGATGATTATACTCGTTATACTTGGGTCTATCTCATGCGTCATCGTTCCGATCTTTCTACCATTTATAGGACGTTTACTACTATGATTCATACTCAATTCAATGCTAGGATTAAAACTTTTCGTTCTGATTGTGCTCGTATCTCTCCACTACCATGAGATCTATCTTGCAATCTCACGACACCGTTTTTCAGCAGTCATGTCCATACACTCATGAACATAATGGGGTAGCCGAACGCAAACACCGTCATATTCTTGAGACTGCTCATACTCTCTTGTCATCTTCTTCTATTCCACAAACGTTCTGGGCAGAGGCCATTATTACCTCTGTCAATCTTATCAATATCACACCTTCTGTTGTCTGGTCGAACACCTCATGAGAGTCTTTTTACATGTCCTCCTGATTACAGTATGCTTCGCACTTTTAGGTGTACTTGTTTTATTCTTCTTTCTAAGACAGAACGCACGAAGTTGACAGCCCAATCAACTAAGTGTGTCTTACTCGGTTTTAGTTTCGAGCACAAAGGATACCGTTGTTATGATTCCTTGGCCCGTCATCTTCGTATATCTTGCCATGTCATCTTTCTAGAGGACTCTCCTTATTTTACTGTCCCACCACCGGATGTCCATTTTTTGTACACTCCAGCTCCGTCGCCAAGTGTTTCCATTGATCCAACTCATTTGTTTTCCTATCCTGGTACAGCTCCTTCTATGATGCCTCCATCGTTACCTCACGAGGATCCTCCACATATTCCACTAGCATCTACTACACCATCTCCACCAGCATCTACTACACCATCACCTCTCCGCCAGTCACAACATACTCATCGACCTCATGCTCGTTTTACTTCCGATTGTTCCGGTCTACCGGACAAGTTTGATTTTGCTACATTAGCCTCATATTCTCCACACTTCTATTCTTTTTTTTACTGATATTCATACTACACGAGAGCCCACTTCTTATCAAGAGGTTGTTCAGTACCCTGAGTGGCAGGAGGCCATGACAGAGGAGTTTCGAGCATTTCAGTAGACAGGTACTTGGGATGTTGTTCCACTACTAGACGGGGTCCAGCCTGTTAGTTGCAAGTGGGTCTTCACGGTCAAGTATCGACCTGATGGATCCATTGAGCGACACAAGGCTCGCCTTGTTGCCCGGAGTTTTACACAGGAGCATGAGATTGACTATGATGAGATGTTTGCACATGTTGCTCAGATGACCACAGTTCGTATATTACTTGTTGTTGTTGCTGCTCGTAAGTGGCCACTCTATCAGATGGATGTGAATAATGTATTTTTTTACGGTTCTTTATCCGAGGTTGTCTATATGGAGCCCCCTCCAAGACTTTCTACTCCGCCGGAAAATGTTTGTCGCCTTCGTCGTGCTATCTATTGTCTCAAGCAAGCTCCCCGAGCTTGGTTTGAGTATTTTCGGAGTGCTATATGCGAGGGAGGTTTTCAGCAGTGTTCTCAGGATCATTCTTTGTTTGTGCGATCGTCACCGCAAGGACGAGTTCTTCTTTTACTCTATGTGGATGATATGATTTTGACTGACGATAACAACAGTGATTGCAGCTACTCAGAGGTACCTTCATCAGCAGTTTAAGATGAAAGACCTTGACAATCTTCAATATTTTCTTAGATTCGAGATTGCACAAGGCAGGAGAGGGATACTAGTTTCTCAGCAGAAATATATTTCGGAGATTATTTCGTCTGTTGGTCTATCGGATAGTCGCACAGTTTATACTCCTTTAGAGTTTCATGTGAAGCTTCGTCCCACAGATGGTGAGCCTCTCACAGATCCTACTCGCTTCAGACGGCTAGTGGGTTAACTTGTGTATCTCTGTTTGACTAGGCCAGATATTTCTTATACAGTTAGTATTGTTAGCCAGTTCGTTTTCGCGCCTCGATCAGCTCACTATAGTGCCTTATTCCCAATCTTCCGATATCTTCAGGACTCCATTACACGCTCATTATTTGTCTTCTACATCTACTCTGGAGCTTCGAGCATTTTCTGATAGAGATTGGGCATGAGATCCGACCACCAGACGATCTACTACAAGATTTTGTTTATTTTTTGGAGATTCGTTGATCTCATGGCGAAGCAAGAAACAAGACGTTGTTGCATGTTCTTCTACTGAGGAGTACAGAGTTATGGCTGTCACCACTAGGGAGATCGTCCATGTATGCAGACTGCTCTATGATATGGGGATTGCTCCTACAGGACCTACGCCGCTTCACTGTGACAATAAGAGTGCTATACAAATTGCAAATAATCCGATTTTTCATGAACGGACAAAGCACATTGAGATTGATTGACACTTCGTCCGTGAAATTTTTTTGGCTGACACTATTTCTCTACCACATGTGACGTCCGTTGATCAGCTGACAGATTTCTTTACAAAGTCACACCCCATACTGCTATTTCAGTTTCTATTGAGCAAACTCCTATTGTTTAATCCACCATGAGTTTGAAGGGGGTGTTAAAAATAATTAGATTTAGGATTAGATTACTTTTCCTATGTGGATACATATCTCCCCTCCTACTCCTATCCGGATATGGATACCTTTTCTCTCTCTATATATTCGTAGTTGTATGACTTTTTTTACATCATCCATTAATAAAATCGATATTGTTGATTTGTTTCAAATATTATAGCTCATGTTTACTTATCATGATCCTTGCTCGATAAATAAGAAGGCATTCATTAAAAAAGATATCATCTATCATATGTGGTATCATAATACCATCATGCCAAAGGAGTTGTACCTAAGAGCGCACCAAATCGAAGGTGTTTCAGATATGGTAGTATTGTTATCCACATTTTATCTCACATATGGATACAGATAACATTAACATATAAAAAGAAAACCATAACCATATCCAAAAAATTATATATAGATACAGTTTGGATGTTGAACAAACCAGATATGATACAAATTGCATCTGAAGAAATATGTGTACAAATCATATATAAGTGTAGATTGATGTCAATTGAGTTGAGTATGAATAATAAAGCTTAATATCAACTAATGTTAACAGAATCTATTTGAATATTTTCCTTGGATTATTGAATATACAATATTCATAGTTAAGTTGGTCAGAGGACTCAAGACACCTTAATAGTGACAAGGTCTAAGGTCTGACTCTCTATGCCACTTCTTCATAACACTCCTAAATGCCCAACATGTGATACCTCTACATGCGAGAAGCATCATCGAAGGGAGAGGTGGCTCCTCATCCACAGGAAGAGGATCTCTAGATATCTGGACCCGGACCAAAAACTATAATAGACTCCGTCACCGGATCTAAATCCAGTACGAATAAAATGATATCCAGTTCGGGATCTGAATCCCATAGACTGAAAATATCATATCCAAGCCAGGGTTCAATTTGGATTCAGATCTGATTTGGATAATCCAGATATATTAGCACCCCTACTTGCAACATATAGGCGTGCATTATGCAGCTTGGATATTGTAAAAAGAAATGGCCAGTGTTAAATATACAGAAAAGGCTGAAGCAATCCAGTAATTCCCTAATTGTCTTCACACCATTAATATGGGATGATATCCATATCACGAAGAAAAATGATACAGATATGGTTCTGATATAAGAAGAATCAGATATGGGTAAATTGGATACAGATATGAATCAAATACAATAGGAAGACAAATATGAATCAGGTACAACAGGAACGAGTATGGACATTGATTAACGTCCACGCGAGTTGGATTATGATTGACTAAGCTTACTTTTAATTAAAGTATACCAGACCTTTCTTAATACTTTACTTAGGGATATTTAAATCACCATATATTCATAGTTTAGTTAAGAATACCTTAATAGTAAACTAGTAATATTAAGGTCTAAGGTTCGACTCTCCATGTTCCTTCTTAATATGAAAGTATGAAACCTCGTGTTATTACACAATATATTCATAGTTAAAGTTGTTCAGAATACCTTAATAGAAAGTTAACAACATTAAGGTCTTAGGTTCAACCATCCACGTCCCTTCTAAATATGGAAGTAAGGAACCTCTTGTTGTTACTGAACCATCAGAAGAAACGACCCAACCGTGCAACCATTTGAGCCCTATTCACAGGAGGCATCTCAAGATATAATTCTGGATCCGCATCCTAATCCAGATAATATAAATGTTATCTGGATCCACATCCGAATACAACCAGATAGGAAACATCATATCAGAATTAGGGTTCAAACCGGGTATGGTTCTAGTAATCCGGATCCCTACCTGCAACATATCATATTATAATACAGCAAGTAGATATAGAGAAAAGGAAATGTTGAGTATTAAATAAATCAGAATAGGAAGAGCAAATCCAGTAACTTCCCAATACCACTTCTGCGGCTCTGCCAACTCTATCTTGTACTGTCTATTGTAGTATATTTAATATTTTTCTTAGCCTGTCATTCTATTTGAAGTCTAATTTAGAATAAGGGCGAGTTTCTTTCATAATAATAGTCCCATGGCTTTTGAAACCAGGACCTCCTCTTCCCCTACCAAAGCCCCCAACCATTTCATTTCCAAACCTTGGGTTCTGATTAAAGTTCAATTAACTTATTTCAATGTAGACGAGTCTCAAAACCAATTGTGAAAAGAAGAAAAAAAAAATACTTATATAAATGTAGATATGGACCTAAAGGAGCATATTGATAACCATCACAGACACACAAAAGAAAAAAAGCAATTGTACAAGGGACCTAGAGAAATAATGCCCATGCAATATATGCCACACATCACACTTGTTGCTACCATCATTTCACACATATAGCAGCATAACAATTTCATTAGGCGCTAGTCAGTAGACAAATATTAAGTAACTGAAAGAATGATATACCTCTGAAACATCGATGAGAACCAACCCTTCTTCTTGGCACTAGGCTTTGCAGTCTCCACTTCCTCATCTTCCTCGCTCTCGCTACTCAAGTCCTCTTCCTTGTCCATCATACTCTCACCCTGATCCACTGCAACAACATCTTGAACCTGATCCCCTCCTTCACCCACTGGATCTGAGAAATCTACCTTGGCATCTTCCTTAGGCGAATCATCCCAAACCCTATTCTTCTTCACAGCCTTCTTCGGCTCCGCAGCCACCTTAGCCCCCTTCTTCCCGCCGCCAAAAATATTAGTATTGTCATTATCCGCCGATTTCTTCCCTCCTTTCGCTCGCATTTTCTTCTGTAACTTATCTACGTTGAATGCCCCCGAATCAGGGTCTCCATTCATTTGACTATTCTCTTTACCTTTTGATACAACATCCGGAAGGGATCGGGATACTTTGATCCCATTCGCCTGGCCGTTTGATTTATCATTAGCTACTCTAGGACCTTTATCCCCATCGCTGTCGTCCTTCTCAGAATTGTTATTATCGCTACCGCCACCCTTCTTCTTCTTCAATTCCGATCCGGTTTTCTGCCCGTTCCCCTTCTTCGACTGCAGATTTGAATTCTTCCCTCCCTGCTTCAGCTTCCTCATCTCCTCCCCTCTCGCCTCCGCCTCCTTCTCCAGCTGCCGGAATCTCTCTCCAAACTCATCGTAGTTTGTCCGCTTCGGATCGTAGATCTGGGAGAACTCGGTACGGACGGCTGCGAGGAGGTCATCGACGTACAGGAGATGGAAGATCCGCTGGAAGACAGCGACAAAGATGAGGCCCAGGTCGTTGCTGAAGGTCCACTTGAGCGTGTATCCGCCCCCGCCAGAGACATCATAGTTGAAGGAGGCATCTGCAGACCGCTCCTCGAGGAGGCAGGTTTTGATCAGGGTCTCAATAGGCGATCCCTTGAGAGCGTTGCTGATCTCCTTGCAGGTCCAGAGGATCAGTCCTCCCCTCGTGAAGATCAGGAGCTGCTCCAGCATCTTTTCCCCTGAGAGGAAAAAAAAAAAAAGAAGACATTTCAGGGTTATATCGGGGTTAACTTGAGAGGTTATAGCCTTTATTTCTATAAAAATAGGACGATTTGAACCCTAACTCTACAAACTTTAAGAAAAAAAATTCAAATTTTGAGGAATTTGAGACACAATTTCAGCAAATTTCAAGCAAAACACTAAAAATGAATGAATAAG
This sequence comes from Iris macrosiphon, assembly GCA_036927795.1. Lineage (NCBI taxonomy): Eukaryota > Viridiplantae > Streptophyta > Magnoliopsida > Asparagales > Iridaceae > Iris > Iris macrosiphon. The sequence continues at coordinate 7,716,568 of JAYESA010000011.1, forward strand.
AGGTATTTGAACTCTAATTTCTGTAAATTACAATGCTTGGAAGAATCAGGGATTTGATCCCCTATTCCGTAAATTCCAACAGAATCCAATCAAAATTTAAAGGATTTGGAACATGATTTGAGCCCTAATATCTGCAAATTTCAAGCAAAACATCAAAATTGAATTAATGGTATCGAATTGAACCCTATTTCTGTAAGTATGAATAATCGGAGGAATCAGAGGTTGTGATCCCCAATTTCTGTAAATTTCAACAAATCGAATCAAAATTTGAAGGAATTAGAACGATTTGACCCCGACTTCTGTAAATTTCAAAGAAAAGATTCAAACTTTATCGTACCTTTGTTTCAGAATCTTCAAACCCTAGGAAAAAAAAACTTAAGGAATTGGAAAGGAATGGAAATGGAAAAAAAAAAGAAAGAAGAAGAAACAAAAGAGAGTGTGTTCAACGCTCGTTGAATAGTAGGGAATATTTATATTTGGTCCGGTCCGCGTTTTTTCTTCTGGGCTGACCGGACCGGACCGGACCGGTCAAATTCTTTATAACAGGAACGTGTTGCGGTCCGTCCCTATCTGGAGTGTTAATGGGTCGGATTCTAGATGATCCACTTGGTGGATCCGGACTATTTTTATTTTTATTTTTATTTTATTCAATATATTTTGTTCTTGTTGTAGAAGAATAATTAGAGGCCAACAATTTTTTGGAATTTGAGCGTATTTACTGGTTCTTAGTTTGCATTTTTTTTTTATTTGATAAAAACAAATGACTCTTTTTTTTTTTATTCGGATAACAAAAATAACAACAATGAGTCTATGAGAATAGATATAGTCCAACATCTTTACTACTAATAAATAAATAATATAAGATTATCAAATCTAAGTTGAAAAACTCTAGTGACATGACATTTGTATCACTAAGTGGACCCAAGGATTCGAAATTAGCTCGCAAGGATTCGAAATTAGCTTGATAATAAACTTATGAGTCAAATTTATTGAACTAGAGAGTACAAGCTTATTAAGAATATATTTTTTAGATTGTCCTAAATAATCTCAAACTTTAACTTTGAGATATTTAGTTTGTTGAAATTGCCAATTGTCTCTTTTTTATTTATTTATTTATTTATATAAGATAAATATTATACTAATAAATATTTTTCAATTGTAAATGGATTTCATAAACACTTTCAATTTAATGTTAAGTTCACAAGTCAGAAGTTTCAATTTGGGTTTAAGTTTATCTATACTTCAAACTTATCATAAACTTTCTAATATCTAACTTTGAAATATTTAGTTTGTTTAAATTGCCAGTTGACATTGAGTTAAGATCTTAGGCTAATTTAAAAAAAAAGTTTAGTTGTTTAAAAGTGGTGAATAAAAGACGGCTATTCATTAAAATTAAGTGGATTTAAAGTCAACTTTCGACGTTTGGTTAAACATTGAAAGTTTTCAAGTGGAAATTCAATTAAAAATTTACTTTCAACACTATAAAGTTATTTTCTTATTCTCCATGTCTGATTTAAAAAGAGGATGTGTTGTTTCAATAATTTTTAATCTTAAAGTAACATATATGTGAACCACTTTCAACGATTTATACTAGTGGTCTTTTGGATTTGTACTTTCTTAATATTTCGTTTCAATATACTCTTTTTACTACAACTTTCAAGCAACAAAACATATCTTCAAACTCAAGCTCTTAATTTTATTTTCCAAAGAGTAGAACCAACTAGGAAAAAAAAACGATTATTGCTCCTAGTCAGAGCGTACACATTTCCTAGTCGTTCCGACGGATGCGAGCTCAACACACTTACTTACTTCCTCTTTGCACACTTCTTCTAAGTTCCCTCATGGGCTATTTTGTTCGCGAATTTTGAGTGTGGAATATGCAAAAATTTGTATTTTTGACCACTTTACGTGTTTTGTTAGATAATTTACAGAAAATTATTTTTTTGATTTGACATGAACAGTAAATCATGTTTGTCACGAAATTAGAGTTTTGAAATTGAAGGTTTTTTTTTTCTTTCGAAGTGGAACACGGAAGTAAAAAAAATCCTCATTCCTATTTTGTGCATTTTGTCATAGGACCAATTCCCTCTACTTTAACAAAAATAGTATTTACTATTCATGCCATTTCAATAAAAAAAATTATACTTTTTCATTCACTTATAAACAACTAACAAAATATTAAATTTTAGTGTTTTTTACTTATAACCTAAATTTTTTTAAAACACAAAATATATATATATTTTTTACTCGTTTCACTTTACCGAAATATGAACACAAAATATCGATTTTCAAAATTTTTACTTCGTGAAAACAAACAGCCTCCTTTGAGTTCTACACACTTCCCCACTTCCATCCTCACTAGCCACTAGCAAAATTAGGAAAGAAGCTTCAAGAACCTATAACCTATTCCACATACGCCTAATCACCAAACCATCCTTTGATAACACAAAGAGAGAGCCACCAACCGAGACCTCATCACAATGATGGCTGCACTCTCCTTCGTCACCGCCAGCCCCACCACTTCCTCTTTCCTTCCTCCTCCTCCTCCTTCCTCTCCGCTCTTCTTCGGAAAACCGATCAAAGTAAGCCTCCAGAAGCACTTCTCCTCCCTCTCGGCCGCGGCGCCGAAGCCGTTGACCGTCGTTGCCGCCACCAAGAAGGCGGTGGCGGTGCTCAAGGGGAACTCGGAGACCGAGGGAGTCGTAACTCTCATCCAAGAGGACGACGGTTCGTTCGTTCGCATCACATCCTCACCCCCCCCCCACCCCCCCCCCCCCCCCCCCCCCCCCCCCCCCCCCCCCCCCCCCCCCCCTTAAATCTCCTCGTTTTCATTACTCGGACACGGGGACACGGACGCGGCGTTGACCTTTATTGAGGAATGTGATAAAGTTTGAATCTTTAGCTGGGAGGGTGAATTGCTTGTTGATTTTTGGTTCATTGATGGGAGTGTGAATGGTGCCTAAAGCTTAGATTTTTTAATCGGGAAGAAAATGGAAACACTGGGTTCGATTGGTTCTTCGTTCTGGTAGCATTTTCTGCCCCCCTGAATTCCTGTTCATATTCGTCAATCGGACACGGGGACACGGACACGGACACGGAGTTGATATTTTTGGCAGTGTCCGTGTTTTCTAGGTTTTAATTTTATGGGAGTGTGATCAAGTTTGGATCTTAGCCGGGAGAGTGAATTGCTTGCTGATTTTACGTTCATGGAAGTGCGAATGATGTTAAAGTTTACATATTTAGTGGGAAATGGGAACACTGGGTTCAATTGGTTCTTAATTTTGGTAGTGTTTTGTGCTTCTTAGTGTATTTTCTTGTATTGACACGGGTCAAAATTTTGTATTTTCTGGATTTGCGTTAGTAGAAGGAGGAAGACTGTTCGGAACTAGTTTGCCAGAGAAGTATTCACAGCTTAGTTCCGCACGGATACAAATACAGGATGTATGGACACAGTGACACTGTCTCGGCAATGACCATGGTGTGTGTGTGTCGATGAGAAAATAGATGGTTGATATCAGGATCAGGTCGACTGCCGACAACCAAATATAAAAAGTTTGTCAAATCATTTTTTGGAGCTCTTTTGCGCCTTAGCCTGCCCCATTCCGGTGAGAGAACGCTTGGATGATGCTATGTGAAAAGGGAATTCATATTTGAAGACTGATACACAGAGATTAAAGTTTGACGTAGGAGGAATGACGAAAAACATGAGAAAGCTGAGAGGTTTAAAATGCAGCTTATGAAGACCTGTACAATATTTAGGTTTTAAGATGTACAGGAACAATCATTAGGTTAGGTAGAGAGAATTTAAAGGACCATGTTGGACAGCATGAAGACTATGTTGCTCGAACACGGATATGACAAGACAAGGTACTAAGGACATGGAGACACCACCCATTTTGTTGTGTCCAGTGTAGAGTTTCCAGGGCGTCGTGTCCGACATGTCACGGCCCTAGTTTTTAGAGTGTCCGTGTTTCCTTGATAGTGGAGGACATTGATTAGGTAATGAAGGAATTGTTGAACAAGGAATAACCACATTCTTGTTTGGCACCAAGGAAAAGAACTGCATTCTTGAAATTGTTAGGTGTACTAATATGCAATTTCTAAAACTGACATACATAAGAAGGTCTCTCTAGGTTTGTGAAATTACAGGATAAGGTGGGTGTTATTGTGGTTAGGCTACCTTATCTAATTAAACGATGAAATATCAAATGGTGAAGAAATCATCTTTGATAAAAAGAGTGGTGCTTTGTCATGTTACTTGAACCCGAGTAGAAGTCATGCTATGAATTGGACATGAGATGTAAATTAAATAAACTTGCTTAAATACTTGAGAACTAGTTTAAAGTAGTTGAAGATAATTAACATTAAGATGGTTTTTTTTAATGTTTGTTGAAACATATGCGAAGAGGAGGAAGAATGTATCAGCGATCTTTGTTGATTTGAAGCAAGCATGTTTTGAAGTAGCACAAACTTGGTGGATATTAAAGAAGAGAAGTACATTTAGAACAACACATGTAGGGCTGGGGATTAGGTAGTGATTGTTATTCCCGAGGCTTAATCAAAGATGGTAGGACCAGAAGTGGAAGTCGAGATTAGGAGTTCACACAAGAGTTCCCTTCCTGATATCTCTCGATCCAACAAGAAGAAAATATATAGGATCTGATTACAACTTGAAACAAGATAAAAAAAAGAATAAGAGAAAATTATCTTCTCGTTCTTCCTTGCAATCGCAGTTGCAAGCAGACATAACAGAGTTACAACTCGCAGAAGAGAGGAGGAAGAAGAAGAGACTTTGCTTGCTGGGGTGATAAAAGATCACCGTTGCTCAAAGCAAGATTCGCCTGACACGATTTGCTCCCAGGAACCAGCAAGTTCACGTAGAACTTCTGGAACGTTCGCTGTCACCTCTTTTTGGACTCGCACGAACTCCCTGGACTCCAATGGTGGCTGCAGCAACAACTCTCTTCATCTCTTAATTTCGAAGTAAGTCCTCAAAGAGGTACGAAGAGAGTATTTATAGAGAGGGTGAAAATTCTAGTCGCTCAACAATTACGAAAATATATGAACAGATTAATTACGAATCCCTATAAGATTTGTACGAATTAATTTAAATCCCACAAAAAATGGATCTGAATAACAGATCATATCTTTCCATAACCGTTTAAATATATCCGCAGTAGCAGCAACGCATGCGACAGCCCATGCGGTCTGCCCATGTGACCGCCCATGCGGTCCGCCCATGCGACCTGCCCATGCGGCCGCGCATGCAGCTCGCGCATGAGAGAGCGCATCAAATGCGCACAAGCGCCTGCGTCGATGCTGACGTGCTAAGTGCAAAGTGCGCCAACAAAGCTCCACTTTGCGTCCTTGAGCCCGAGTTGCTAAGCCCCTTTGGGGCTTTAGCTCCTATGGAATAAATTTCAAGAGAATGACAAAAAGTATAAATGCTTTCATTAAGGAGTTAATCCTTCTTCATCATAATAAATACTCCCACATGGCACCCATGTGCATCACCATACCCCATGTGCACACCTCAACACAAGCAAAATATTATATTGAGATACCCACTTGGTGGTGTAGCCAATGTTGGACTATCTTTCATAGTCCAAAGGCAAAAATACCAACAATCTCCCATATATCTCAATATATGGGTTGAGCGTTCCTCAGAGTGACTGTCCATCATACATTAGGATAGATGTCGCTTCGACTTGAATCTTTTTGCATGGGTCAAAATAATAGCATGATACAAGAATGGACTAAGCCTTGAATTCTGCACCATAGTTGCAATTCTTTTTACTTACACAATGACATCAACTGTGCTTCCGGTTGCACATTGAAGGCCCTGTGCACGCCTGGTTTCGGTGTATGTATTTTGGTTGTGTACAAGTTTTTCCTCAAGAGACGACCTGTATTTCTTTCCATACACTATAGGTGAGTTCTTAAGGAGTCCTTGGCATGAAGCATTGCGCTTCCTTGCAGTGCTACGCTGCTATGACATGGCCTTCTGCCGAGGTTCACTCCCTCATGTGGTATCATCCAATTTAGCATGAGGTTCACTTCCTCTTTGTAGTGCCAAACTACCCAGCACGAAGACTTGTGCTTTCTTGCGGTGTTACGCCGCTGTGACATGATTTTTCGCCGAGGTTTTATATGTTTTACCTCTGTGGTGTCACACCACTGTAACATGAGGTTCACTCCCTCTTTGTAGTGTTGCCTACCACTCTTCATTCTACAGCATTAGGCTACATGCCAATGTGCGGTGCTATGCCGCTGTGACATGACTTAATGTCGAGGATTTACATCTTTTACCTCTGTGGTGTCACACCACTGTAGCATGGGATACAAGTCCCTTGTAGTGCTGAAACTACGTGTTTCCTGTAAAGTACACCGGACATTCACTCTGTCGGAGAACTCATTAAGACGTCAAAGTCATCATTCCACAGGAAATTGTTCTTCATAAAGAACAAGAAGTAGACAACAGTGGTTCTGGGTCCGTAACCCCTCAATGTCTCAAATGACTAGCCAATGTTCCTGATATTCTCCCAGTCAATGGTCATTCTTTAAACCAAAAGCTAGATGCCTAGTAGATTTCTCTTTGAACTAATAGCATAAAATTTTATAGTAGAATTACATAGACACAATATCAGAATGTCTTCAAGCCCATTTTGGTTGCTGTATCCTCGACCAGCTGGCGCTTGAGACCCTTGGTGAACGGGTCGCCAGGTTCTCCTGACTCCGAACATCAATTACAACAATGACTCCAGTCTTTATCATATCATTCACTGCTCCGTGCCTCAACCGCACAGTCCTCTTCTTACCATTGAAGATGTCATTTGATGCCACTGCTGCAGTCGTTTGGTTGTCGCAGTATATCGGTACCGCCGGAATCTGCGCACCAACCAGTGAAAGTTCATACATGAGCTCCCGAAGCCACTCTGCTTCGTACGCTGCAACAGCCAGTGCATAAAACTCAGATTCCATCGAGGAATGAGAGAGCATAGTCTGCTTCTTCGACTTCCACGATATAACAGCTCCATCCATGGAAAAGACGTATCCTCCTGTGGACCTTTCGTTCTCTACTTCTGAACACCAGCTTGAATCACTGAAGCCTTCCACTACTGTCGGATACCCGCTGTAGTGCAGTGTATACTTCTGAGTCGTCCTGAGATATCTAATCACTCTCTTCATAGCCTTCTAGTGCTCCACACCTGGGTTGCTCATAAATCGACTCAGCATCCCCACGGCAAAAGCTATGTCAGGCCTTGTGGCAGTTGTTGCATACATCAAACTCCTGGACATATTTCGTCTTCTCTTTCTTGCTGTAAGACTCTGCCATCGAGTCCTCCATTGCATTGAGGATCAATGGCCTGCAAAGGTCGTTGTCTTCTTTCCATTTGTTGTACGTGTTCTGCGCCACACCAACTTCAAGTTCTCCATCTTCAGGGATGGTAGGTTCTGGATCAACCAACACATACGCAACTTTGACAAGACGAAGATTCAGAGAGATCTTCCTCTTCCAAATATTGTAGTGTTCGCCATCAAACTTCTCAAGTTTGTGAAAGCTAGTATCGAGAAGGTTTGATCGGTTCTCCATCATTTCGGATCTTGCATTGAGATTCTTATTCCCGAGACTTAATCAAAGATGGTAGGACCAGAATTAGAAGTCGAGATCAGGAGTTAAAATCAGAGTTCCCTTCAGGATATCTCTCGATCCAACAAGAAGAAAATATATATGATCTGATTACAACTTGAAAAAAGATAAAAAAAGAATCAGAGAAAACTATCTTCTCGTTCTTCCTTGCAATCGCAGTTGCAAACGGACAGAACAGAGTTACAACTCACAGAAGAGAGGAGGAGGAAGAAGAAGAAGATACTTTGCTTGCTGGGGTGATAAAGATCACCGTTGCTCAAAGCAAGATTCGTCCCACACGATCTGCTCCCAGGAACCAGCAAGTTCACGTAGAACTTCTGGAACGTTCGCTGTCACCTCTTTCTGGACTCGCACGAACTTCCTGGACTCCAATGATGGCGGCAGCAACAACTCTCTTCGTCTCCTAATTTCGAAGTAAGTCCTCAACGAGGTACGAAGAGAGTATTTATAGAGAGAGGGTGAAAACCCTAGCCGCTCAACAGTTACGGAAAGATATGAACAGATTAATTACGAATCCCTATAAGATAGACACGAATTAATATCAAATCTCACAAAAAACGGATCTGAATAACATACCATATCTTTCCATAACCGTTTAAATATATCCGTAGCATCGCATGCGGCAGCGCAAGCCGCAACGCATGCAACAACGCATGCGGCAGCGCATGCGGCCGCCCATGCGACTCGCCCATGCGGCCGCGCATGCAGCTTGCGCATGAAAGAGCGCATCAAATGCGCCCAAGCGCCTGCGCCGATGCTGACGTGCCCGTCCATGCGGCCGCGCATGCAGCTCGCGTATCAAATGCGCACAAGCGCCTGTGCCGATGCTGACGTGCTAAGTGCGCCAACAAAGCGCCATTTTGCGCCTTTGAGCCCGAGCCCGAGTCGCTAAGCCCCTTTGGGGCTTAGCTCCTATGGAATAAATTCCAAGAGAATGACAAAAAGCATAATGCTTTCATTAAGGAGTTAATTCTTCTTCATCCTAATAAAATATCCCCACATGGCCTAATAAAATATCCCCACATGGCACCCATGTGCATCACCACACCCCATGTGCACACCTCAACACAAGCAAAGCATTATATTGAGATACCCACTTGGTGGTGTAGCCAATGTGGGACTATCTTTCATAGTCCAAAGGCAAAAACACGAACAGTGATATTGTATTCACGTTAATTGTGGTGAGACGCGTTTCAGTCTCCTTGGAACTTGTACGAATGGTTCACACTTCACACTTGGTCACTAGTTAAGTGAAAAATGATGGTTTCATGAAGTTAAACCCAAATAGTTGGGGCATTAACAGTTTGTAGTTTATCATACTCAAGAGCCTTGAAACTAATATTCAAATAGTTCAGATTAATCTTAGCTTGTTGCTTATATCATTATAGTTTCTCAATAGTGTTATGTGATCCATAAGTAAAGCTGCTTGCTTATTGTGCCAGAATATTTTTGATGTGACATAATACCTGTACACGAGTACGTCCAGACACTTCTAATTTTCCTACTCTGAACATTATGCAAATAAATTGTCTTTGACTAAGATTATGTTTGATGTATACTAATAACTAAGAATCATTTTTGATGTATACTTGTAGCTTTATTTTTCTTTTTCTTTTTTGGACAGGTCCAACAACAGTAAAAGTTCGCGTAACTGGGCTTGCTCCTGGACTTCATGGATTCCATCTTGTGAGTACTTTTACATCCTTGCTTATGTTTATGTGTAATCTAGAGCTAAATCTAATTTCTCTATTTTCTATGCCAGCATCAATATGGTGACACAACCAATGGCTGCATATCTACAGGTTACGTTTCAGAAACTCTACTTCTTCATTTAGTTAAGCCAATTCCAAGAAGCCCTATTATAAGAGTATAATATTGTGGAATACCACATACATATAGCCTATCATGAGTTTATTGAGGTGGTCTTTTATAAGATCCCACAAAGTTATTGGTTGGATAATCATTAGTTGATATTGCAACGTAAGGTTCCTGATTTTAACAGAATGTGTATGATTGTCTCTTTCGTCTAGTTTGTTATGTTCTTTCATGTTAAATCTACTACACATTCAATAGGTGCACATTTCAACCCCAAAGGTTTGACACATGGTGCTCCTGAAGATGAAATCCGTCATGCGGGTGACCTGGGAAACATTGTTGCAAATGCTGAGGGTATTAGTCAAATCATTTTCTTTTTTCTCGTCTTTCAAAGGAATCATATAAATCATTTGTTTTTTTGTTGATTATCATAGGAGTGGCTGAGGCAACTATTGTAGACAACCAGGTGCGACTGGAATCTTAAATTTCGTCTTTCTTCCCCCTTCCTGTTACTTTCGCATGCAACTACAGTAACTTTTTTAGTATTATTCTTTTGCTGGCTACTTATCTCAATCAAGCTTGTAACATATTCATGCTAATCTATATTTCCATCTATGTATTTTTTATTGTTCCTATGTAGATTCCATTAAGTGGACCAGATGCAGTTGTCGGCAGAGCATTTGTTGTTCATGAGCTGGAGGATGACCTCGGGAAGGGTAAATCTTAGTATTCCTTAATTTTTTTAGTTGTTCTTTGAACAGCTGCTGCTGCTTCTTTCTTTTTCTGTTTTCCTCTCTATTTTCAGTTCATCTTTCTTTATAAGGCTAGTCTGGTTAAGTCCATGTTCTCTCATCTCACAGGGGGACATGAACTCAGCCTTACCACTGGAAATGCAGGGGGAAGATTGGCTTGCGGTAAGCATATATTCACTATTACCTTCCATGTGGGATATTCTCTATTACATTTATCATTAGAAAAGTGACTGTTTCTAGTTTAGCTAAACTATTTAGTTCGGATACTAGGTGAAGCTGTATACTTTTGACAAATATCAGCCAATATGCTGATGCCAGTGGGTGATTCCTTTTGGCATCACTGGCTTCTCCTGTGAGCTGCATTTTCCTCTTGCACCCCTTTGGATCATTTTTGTAGGTTTCCAACTGACTTCATAGCTACCCTTATGTTGACCATACCCCATGAAACCTCCTAAATGGCACGTCTGGTTTACTTCCTTGTATCATGATTTACTAATCGACTCTGAAGCAAAATTGTCTTTTATTTGTTGATTCACATTGATAGAACTAGTTCTGTGCCACATGCATGCCATGAGTCCCCAGTTTCCTCATTACCATTACCCTTAATCCAAGTAGTGAGGGAAGAATGTTTTCTGTCATAACATCGTAAGTAATTTGGAAACCTGTAGCGGTTGGGTCGGAAACATTTCACTCTCAGCTTTCTATCTGAAATGTGCTGCCTCTTTCAACTTTATATGCTATTTTACCTAATTAAATCTGATATTCATATTGCTGCTGCGATTTTGTATATGTGCAGGTGTTGTTGGTTTGACTCCAGCTGAATGATCTTGAAGGCTCTTGCACTTTGATAGCACATTACAGTACGATCCTAAGCTATAGATGATGCACTTTAGCAACCATTATGAGAGAGTTTATGTTCAGAACATCTTTTTGTGTATCAAAGCTGGATGTATTTGGTACTAATAAATGTACTATGATTCTGTTGGAGATCTGTGTATTGAGTTGACAGTTACATTGTGGCCATCAATATGATGCAGCAGTTTGAGCATACTGCTGCAGCTTCTTTTTCGTAGTTTTTTTTTTTTTTGTGCATTATCAATTTTTTTTTGCTCTTACTGTTTCATTTGGCAAGTGATTTCTGTTTAGATCCAGACCTCCCAACCTACCTGCTCTTTATCAGGTTACAAGAAGAACAATTGTTGTTTTTTGGGGGTTGAAATATACCTTATATAGCTATGCATCCCCTAGAGTATACCTCTGTTGCCGCAGATTTATATACAGAAACATGGTATAGGGGTTGGACCAAGCTGATACAAGCAATTTTCTGGTTGCGGCGATGGCGTACATAAATTGCATTGTTGGAGGCTGAGATTTCTGGTTGTCAAGTGCATAAATTGTGTTCTTTCAAGAAACAATCCTAGGTTTTCTTTTACTCCTTGTTAATAAACAAATATTTAGGGTTTTATGACTTTTTGGTGAAAATAAAGGCTTTTGTTTTAAAGAGTTTTTGTTATTAATACATGAGTTATTTAAACTTAAAATTTGCTTATTATTCCCTGAAAATTTTAACTCATTGCTGATGAGCAAGTAATGAAGTGTCTCTGTGTATAATTATGTTGGGCATAACTGCCAAAATCAACAAAATGGATAATTAGGTTACTCTTGAAGTAAATATTGATGTAGATACTTGATAGAGAATGGGAGAGAGCTCTCAGTACATTGTATATGTTTGCTTTCAAGGAACAAAAAGAAGTAGGTCCAAACTCAACTATTGACTTAAACATCAAATGAGCCAAAGGGGACCGTCCCCATGTGATGTAAAATAATGCAGGAAGCAGCTGAGTATATAGCAGATGAGGAGGAGGCAAATCTGGAAATGCCAGACAACTGAATGGCTCCCCCAGCAGCTTTGTTGGTTTGGGGAATCAAAAGCTAAAGGCGCCTGAAGGCTAGGGAGGTTAGATGACCGTGCCGAGAGGTAATAGAATCGTAAATTTTATGAGGCGGAAACATCAAATAGGAATCTGGAGATAGGACGGACAAAAGAAGTCGGTTTTCCAAGCTGTTTCCATTTTCTCGCCGACCCATCGTGCAAAAGGTACGTCGTTAGAGTGAGTGCTCCCGCACTCCGCTCCGCTTCTTCGACTGATTGTTCGCATCGGATCGCAGGGGTACTGCAACTCCAAGCAATCTCACGCATTCATCAGGAACTGCAACAAGCTGATTTCTCTGCAGCAGCAGAGCCCTTTGATGGGTGTGCTTGATTAATTGTTATGGTTTGAGGCAAGGTTCGCAGTATCGAAATCGGTATCGGACCCTTCCTATGAGTAATGATATCGGCAGTATTGGCGATTTTGGACCAGAGTATCGGAATTATAGTATCGAAAAACAAATAATTATTAATAAATTGTTAACATTTTAGATTTTTTTTTTTTAATACATTTATGCATAATTTTAAGTATTTTATGTGTTATTCTTAATAGTTTTGATATTGCCGATAGGTTTACCATCGGTTGGTAACTTTTCTTCTTTTATATACTTTTACACCATTGCTATTCTTTTCCATCATTGTTGATTGATCTTTTTTGTTCAATTTTTTTGCCGTCTTCAATGTCGGTATCGGTCAGTATCGAGATCGGTCGGCATCAGATTGGTATATGCCAAATCGTACCAGTATCGGTTGTATCGGATCGGTATCGACCGATACTTGTAAACTATGGTTTGAGGCTGCTGAATGAGCAAGTATCAGAACAAAATTTCAGTAGCACGATATTTCCGAATTGATTGGAAAAGAGATGTTGACACAGCCTGGAAGTAAATACTGTCGATTCATATTAAAAAAAAAAAGATAGAAAACAAATGTGAACACTGTTGATTCAAAACATTAAGGCATATAAGTTACTCGCTTACTCTCGTCCACATCAGCTTTGTTACCACGATTTTGTTGACATTATGAGAGGCGTGCTGCTCAATGTTACAAATCCAGTTTCTTATGTCTATGATTTTAATCAGGAGTAACAACTGGCGCCATCATCATCATCATCATCATCAAGCTTATTTAGTTGCAAAAGTAGAGATCAAAATAAGGGAAACCATACCGAACTCAACTGGTTCTTGTGGTCAGTGAGAAGAGGTATAACTTTTCTGGCTAGACGAACGGTCTCGAAATCAAATCGCGGGAGGAGGGTGTAGGACAGTGGGCCCAAATAACATGTAACACAGTGTCCGTGCGTATCGCCGGATATTAAAAGAAAAAGAAAAAGAAAGGGAAAGGGAAAACATAACTAAACCATATTTTGGATATGTTAAAAGAGAGAGGGTACTATTTTTATGTTATATCAACAAGAAAGATCTAGCTAGGCATCTAGATGTTATAGAAGGATGTGGCAGAATAAGAAATCAGGATTCAGCATCTATTTATTGTTCAAGGTGTGAACTGGACGGACGGTCCGGATTCGGCCCTGTACCGGTCTGGATCCGGCCCAATAATAGAGTGGATTAAAACTGGATTTCAATTTTTGGCCCATAGGTCCGACCTTGTCCGTACTTCATATAGCGTCAGGACTGGATTTAATTATTCAGGCTCCGGCCCAACACTGGGTTTCCTTGATTTATTGACTAAGATTTGAGCAATGTACTGTTTTATTGTAATTACATAGTCACAAAATATGAGAATATAATTTTTCAAAAAATTTAATTACTTTTAATTTAATTTTCGAAAATATAGAATTTTTGACTATACAGTATTTCATATACCAAGTGTTATTTAAGATAAAAGTAACAAAATAGGGGAGAGATTACCCCACCCAATAGGAATGCTTGGCTGGAAAGTCCTCACATGAAAAGAAGAGCCATTAGAAAATCTTCAGAGAAGGAAAGAACAACGCAACGGTGATTGAACTCCTATTAGGAAAAAGAGGAAGAAGAATGATTAGTAAACTGAATATAAGTTCCTAACCCCATTACAATTTCGGTGATGCTATGTTGTTCGTATTTTTTGTGACCGTCACTGGTCTGCAGACCACGTGGCGGTTGTCCATTGGCTGCGGCAGACCCTGCATCACAAAAAATGGAGAGAGAGGGGAGGAGTGGTCACAAGTGGGAGTGCAGGCCAATCAGCAGTTCACTTTTGCGGACTGTATATTATTTTTTCTTTTTATTTTCCATCACTGACAAAATCTAGGAGAGTAAAGTTCACTAAATGCAAGGTTAAAATGTTATGATGGGACAGTGGTATATACTATAATCTAGAATGATACAAGTAGACTACAAGTTTGATACAACATTCACAATGAACTCTAATTAGTTTGATACAACATTCACAATAAAAGATGCTACAAGGAAGTAGTCTTGCATATATCACATTACTATATTTTGTATTTTAGTTCTTTGTTCTTTTATTTATGTTTTTTTTTGTCATCCTTAACTAAACCCAGGGTTTATAGTCAGCGTTATTTAAAAAAAATAAAAATAAATAATAAACCTCCTATTTAATTTACATTCACACTAAATAATAGATTTAGGCCGAATTAGTTGGTCCAACTAATTTTGAGAGTTAACACACATGCAACCTTGATTGCATAACTAAAAGGTCCTAAATCAAATTAAGCACACATTCATGGAGCCCAAGCACATGTTCTGAAAAAGTTCCTCATATCAACCTTGGTCCCTTCGACATGGGATTAATGTGCTCATCTTAATCAAATATATATGTAATAATATATCATACACCACAGAGAAGAGGTCTAATTACCAAAACATCAATTAAGGGATTTTTACTCTTTTGAGCCTCCCATAACAACCAAATATGATAAAAATTAGACAACAGAGCCAGATGTTCTGATACCAGACGTTAGAATCGGACACCTCCTACAAACGCTTTGACATCGTGTCTGAAATAGACCGCAACAAAAATTTAAGTCAACCCACCTGAGATAACCAACTCCCGTCTAACGAACGCCAATGATAGATAAAAACAAGGTCGGTGACTACGTCACATGGACAAATCCCAATATATATATATATATATATATATATATATATATATATATATATATATATATTGTTGGTTTTGCTTTGCTTTCAAAAGCTCAAGCTTCCTCTTCCTTTCTTTAGTCCCACATCGGATGGGCCAAAGCTTTCTTGTGTACATATATTAGTTTCTCTTCTTTGCTCTCTTAAGTTGTTGTGTGGGGAACCCCTTGGGTCACACGCGCGCGCCGCCGCCGCTCGGCCCGGCTCGGCTCGGTTCGGTTCGGTTCGGTTCGTAACGGGTGCGGGTACGCGCCCACATCTGCGGGTGCCGAATGCCGATTCAATTTTCGATTATAATTTTTTGTGTCCAGGTTCATTCTTTATTTCTCCTGTGTAACGGCTGAATTAATAGAAAAATTAATTCAGACCGTTACATATTAGTATTATATATTTGTCTGTTTTTCTTTGTAAAATATCAGAAATCTTTCTCTCCGAAAAATTGCTGCCAACTGATTTTTTACTCCATTCTTCGTCGTCGTTCCACTCATCTCCAAGCTCTGGGCAGAGCTAAGTCCTGGTCATTCTCTCCAAGTCGTGTGCGGCGACGAGATACCGGTAGTGCGGGGGTTTTACCACTAGGAGCTTCGGGAACGTCTGCACACAGATTCCGAATCAACTCTTAGGGCAGTGCTTCGTGCACGACTTCCCCAGAGGCCGGTAACATCAGTCTAATTTTATTTTTGTATTCAAAAATTTTTCAATAAGAAAACGACAATATTTCTAACATATATAACTCAAGTGAAATTACAAAATTGACAAAAATCAATATTGAACCATTTGTCCTAATAGATGCAATCCCTTCACCACACTTAAGAAGAAAAGACAGAGATTACAATAAAATTACTCACCCTACCCGTAGCGATCTCCCTGAACGAAGGCGACGACGACTCCTCGATCATATATCTTCTTCCTTCTATCATGGATGGCGAACCCTAAGAGCAAAGTATGAACTTTTTCTTAGATTTTCTGTGGACAAGCACTCTGAATCTCCACCTTGTGCTATATTATTTGTGTCTCTACCCTCAACCCATATAAATAGGATGGAAAATCTAGTTTTAGGGTTTAGAAAACCCCAAAAGTAGTCCACCATGAGATATGCCCGTCTACCAACGTCCAACGGTGTAGATTAGAATCCAAAACTAATCAGCCCGTCCGACAACCAAACTCGATCAGGCCGAGTTCGAACTAATAGTTCTGGAGCAAAGACACCGAATTCAGACCGAACTCGGTCATGAACCGAGTTGAGATCGAACTTGGTTCCTCTCTCAGCCATGACTTGACTATAGCAAAATACTATACTTTTGAATGGATGAAATGTAACAATAGTCCAAACCGAACCGAAGAAACGGCTTTTATCTTTCCTTTGTTTTCTTCTAAAAATAAATAAGTACTTGAATTGAGTTCATTAAAAGAATATTTCCTTTTCATAGATCTTATAGATCACTCTCCATAAAGGGAGAACTATGGAGTTTTTTTTTTTTTTTTTTTTTTGAATTTTTGGCATAACTTTCGGAATTTTGTGCACACTGTTTTTCAACTCCCACCATTTATAAATGTAAGAAATAATACGTCCCCGTGGTTTGATCTATTGATCTTCTGCCACCCAACTAAGATCTTATATCTCTTCTCAGTAACTACAAGGACTACTCTAGTTCGGTGAGAGAACTACGCAGTTCGGAGTTTAATTTACAATCAATTAAATTATTAGTATGGCGTACAAATGAAAAATAAGGACTAATTATAGGTCTATATATATATATTAAATGAAACCACCACCCCCCCCCCCCCCCCCCTTCCGTGGAAGTATTAAGGGAAGGTAACCACCACTCCAGCAGGGGCCCCCACCGGCCACCTTCCCCCATGTGACCATTGCCAAACACTTCCCCACGTTTTCTCAGAGACACCCTCACTTCACAATTCACAGGCGTGCACTTCAATTGACATCACCTCCAGCTTCGTAACAAAGACTTTGATCATCAGGAAAATCTAGATGCTCTCATGACTAAGTCAGTTTATACAGAGTCAGTTTAATTCTCTACAGTAGTTCGACACAGAACACGAAAACCAATATCTCGTGCTGTCCGGATCGATCCATGACAATAGAGGAAGGAGGAAGCTGCGCATGACATATTGACAGTTCTCGTAGCCAAAATTTCGTACAGTCCTCCCCCTCTTAAAGAGTCACAAGGAGAAATTGACTGCATGGATCCAAATTTCTCACACGCATTTGCCTACTACTTTGACATGATGGTGATGGGTTACTCACTGTGAGACGTGCTATGTTTAAGCCCACCAGGAATCAATCAGTGTGAAACTTGTAATTGAATTTCAGCAGAGTAGTAGACATTACTTAAAGACACAGTTCCAGCTTAATCAACTGACTCGAGGGCATGGATTAGTTTAAAGTCAACTATTATATGGTTAATGTAACATTAATCACATACTTAATGACTTGCCCAAGTTTAATTAGTGCTTCGTGTCATGTGAAAGAAGTTAAAGCAAGACCGGTACTGAGTATGAGCAATGGCCCCAAAAACCAGAAGGCCCAAAAGTTATTAACTTAGCTTCCTCTCTCTCTCTCTCTCTCTCTCTCTCTCTCTCTCTCTATATATATATATATATATATATAATGTAAAAATTTTATTTTTAGATTTATTAACCGTATATGTCTTTCTATTTTTTAGAAAAATAAGAAAACATGGTTTTTAGAATGTCGAAAAAGAAGTCTTTTTTAGTATTTGTACATGGCTCTTAGAATGTCAAAAATGATCGTGAGTAACTAATTTTAATGGAAGTTCAAACACTATATACATCAATACATGTGGACAAATATATATATATATATATATATATATATATATATATATATGTGTGTGTGTAGTATTTTATGAGTAAAAGAATCCGTCATTAAAAAGAAAGGATATTTCAAAGAAAACATAATGAAAGATAAAAACAAGAACACAATTCAATAAGACTATAGTGTAAGTAGTCCTATATAACTTTGTCTTTGTAGTTTGTTGTAACTAGAAATTATCGACTAGTCGTTAGAAGAGAGAGAGAGAGAGAGAGAGAGAGAGAGAGAGAGTGTGTGTGTAAGTAAGTATTTATCAGTGAATCCAAGGATAAGAGTGACAAAAAAAGAGAGTACAGGTGCATGCATGGGTGACCCCTTTATTAGATAGGCAGTTGCCTACTACTTGCCTCCCTTTTTTTTCTTCTGTTATTTTGGGATTTAATGCCCCAAGATGTTGCTGTCCCTCTCACCCTCTCCATATGCAAAGAAAAAGGAAGGAGAGTAGAGCAAGTGAAGAACCTAACGTGGTGCTAGAGGGACCAAACTCAAACTTCTCTCTTTCCTCTCTATATAAAAAGAGAGAGAGAGAGAGAGAGAGAGAGAGAGAAGAACCACTCTCTTTACGTGAACGCAATGCCAACCAACCAACCAACCAACCAACCAATAACAACAACATGCAACAACAATTTATATATAATTAGAATGAAAAAGAATCAATATTAATAACATGATAACCAATGTAATCCACATGATCATCATCATCCCCCACAATTAAAATCAAGACGAAGAAGAAGAAATTGAGATTAGAAGAACAATTAGTTTAATCCCATCGATCGGCCCATCTTAATTATTTGTTGTTCTTGATGGATCAATATATGTAAGTATATATATGCATGTAGTAGTGTTTAATTCCTCAATCAATCAATCAACCAATCAATCAGTAATGGCAGTCTACTAGAGCCGCCGCCATCGGCCGCCGGTCCGGTGGGAACGCAAACGCGACGATCGCCATAGAATTGTCGTCGTCGTCGTTGTTGTTGTTGTTGTTCTCTTCGGTCGGTGCCGGCAGATTGAGATCCAACGACAGCAGCGCCCCGACGCTCTTCTTCTTCTTCTTCTTCTCCTCCGCCGCCGCGACGGCAGCGGCGGCGGCAGCGGCAGCGGCAGCAGCAGGCCCCGGCCCCGGCCTGTGCCGCCTCATGTGGCCCCCGAGTGCCTGCCCCGACGAGAACTCCGACCCGCATATCGAGCACTCGTGCACCCTGATGTTGTTGTTGTTGCTGACGACGTCGGCTTGGTGGTGGTGATCGATATTGTCCTTATTGATTGCGGCGGCCTCGGCCTCGGCCTCGGCCTGGGCCTGGGCCTGGGCCTGAGGAGGAGCCGGGTTGGGCTGCAGCAGCTTGGGCTTCTTGTGGCTGGCGCGGTGGCCGCCGAGGGCCTGGAAGGAGGGGAAGCACTTGCTGCACGTCTTGCACTCGTACACGTAGAACCCGGCCTTGGCGCCCGCCGCGGTCGTCGCGGCCTCCGCGAACTTCCTGCTGGTGCCGAATTTCGCCGCCGCTTTGCTATCGACGTTGTCGTCGTCCCCGAAGGCGCGGCGCCCGCCCTGGGCGAGGAGGATCAGGCAGTGCGCCGTGTCCTCCTCCTCCTTCGTCGTCGTCGTGGTCGTGGTCGTCGTCGAGAAGTAGTCCTCCTCCCGAGGAGGGGAGGAGTAAGCACGAAGGCGCTTGGTGCGCTTACGTTTCGTAAAGGACGTCGACGTAGTCGAATTGTATTGGCAATCGTTGGTGCCATCGCCGCCGCCGGTGCTGCTGCTGCTGCTGCTGCACAAGGCTAGGACTTCTTCTGGAGATTCCATCTGGGTTTGTTCAATCTCCAGAAGGAGAAGGAGGAGGAGGAGGAGGAGGCTAAGAAGAATGGAAGGAGTTAGAGAAGCTCACAATTAGAAGGAAATGGGAGGGAGGGGGGAGGAGAGAGCGAGAGGGAAGGGAGTGAAGGAGTGGAGGAGAGGACTTGTGTTATTTGAATTATATATAATAGTGAATGGCCAATAGTGTGTTGTATAAATATAGATACACACAGAGAGAGAGAGAGAGAGAGAGAGAGAGGAGTCAAAAGCTCTCTCTCTATATCTATATCTCCATCTCCATTATATATTAACCATGAATTAATCCAACTAATTAACTCATGCTTATAGCATAAGAGAGGGAGAGGGAGAGAGAGAGAGAGAGAGAGAGAGAGAGAGAGGAATTAGGTGGAAATAAGAGAGGTGTGGAGTGAAGAGAGGGGGAGGGGAGTGGG
Source organism: Iris macrosiphon (assembly GCA_036927795.1). Classification (NCBI taxonomy): domain Eukaryota; kingdom Viridiplantae; phylum Streptophyta; class Magnoliopsida; order Asparagales; family Iridaceae; genus Iris; species Iris macrosiphon. The sequence continues at coordinate 7,736,918 of JAYESA010000011.1, forward strand.
AGGGAGAGGGAAGAAAACAATAGAAAAGGACAGGGGGGAAGGTGCAACAGAAATTGGATCTATTTTTGGACTCTTATGGACTGGACATTTAACCAAAGTTGGTTCAAGATTTTTTTTTTAAGTGGGTCGGACTGTCCGAAAATAAAGCTCCGAACCGAATCCAGTCAAAGTTGTGTCGGCTTCGGTCCGAGTCCAAATTCTATCCAGTCCGATCTCACTATCGAGTTATTTTCGAGCGGGACAGACGGTCCGAAAAAAAGCTCCGAGCCGAACCGAGGTCAAAGTTGTGTCGGGACGTCCAGGTCCGATCAAAGTCCAGGTTCGATCCAATCCGATCTCACTATTGATATTTTTTGAGTGGGTCGGTGGTCCGAAAACAAGCTCCGAACCAAATCCGGTCAAAGTTGTGTGAGGGCGCCGTCTAGGTCCGATAAAAGTCCAAATTCGATCCAGTTCGATCTCATTATCGAATCAGGCTGGATACTTGGGACCCTATCCGACTTGGTAAAAGGACTGGGCTTTTCTTATCCCATGCGGATCCGCTCCCATGTGACCGTTGGGGGATAATTTTACCAATTTACCCCACATGTTATCGCTTATGGATTTTTTTTTTTTTTTTTGATAAACCCAGCGCCCAACAACCATATAAATTGGGTAATAAAGTCTTTTGTGGGTTTTTTTTTTTTACCAAAATACATTTATGAACGTTAACTAGGGATATTTTTGTCAAATAACCAACATATCCTCTAAAAAAAATATTATAAGGCCTCGTTTGGTTCGAGAATCATGGAATTGGAATAGAAAAGTCATTACACATTTGGATGCCAAAATAATTAAAAGGAAAGGAAAGTGATTCCTCCAACAAAAAAAAAGAAGAAGGAATAAATGGTTCCCTCCATCCAATTAAGGATTTACTTTCTCACCTTAAGTATACATTTTTTCTCCCAATTTTTTTCGCATTTCCAAACATCGAAAAAGAAAATCGATAAAAATTATAATTTTTTCAAAGGAAAAAAAATATATAGAATAAGTTAGAATAAGTAATTGATTTACTTTCCTTTCCACGAACCAAACAAGGCCCAAGGGTTTATGGTCCATTGGAACCTTAAAAATTCTACATATAAAGATTAAATACCACACAAAAATTCTTTCCTTTTCTAATACTGTCAATCAATTTATTCCTTCTCTTCGATGAATTAGCTACTTTCTAAATACTGAAGTGAAAAAAAAAAAAAAAAAATCATAAGACTTCAAAAAATCAGAATTGAAGGCTTCAACTTGATTGACCACCACTAAGATTGAAAATTGAAGGTGCCAAAAATCATGACTGAAGTGCTAATTTTTTTGCAAAAGTTCAAAAATTAGAATTTGAGGCTTCAACTTGATCAACCACTACTAAGCTACAATAATTATACGTCCGGCTATAGAAAATTTAAGTTAATATTTATGTATTTTAATGTTAATATTATATAATATAAGTAGTTAAATTTTTTATATTATATATATATATATATATATATATATATATATATATATATATATATATATATATATATATATATTTGTTTGTGTATTATATATATATATATGGTTCTAACAAACCTTTTACTACTCTTTCATATGAGTGTTACAAATGTTATAACACTTTCCTTAGTAATTATTATGTTCCTTTTGCAGAAAACGAAGAACTATCACCATAGACAAAAATGCCCCCCTTCTGAAAAATGAAAGTATTAATAGCTTTGCGTGAATTTAATATTCTTAATTTTTTTTTATAATACTAGTAATAATACTTCATGTTTAATATTTTGAAAATCCAACTTCAGTTTATAATATAAAGACGACTTTTTCATATAAGATTTGCTTGTCATATTCTTAATTTAATTGTCCAAAAATGTCTTCAATATGTCCAAGTGAATTTAAAAAATATTACAACATGTCTAATCAATTTGAATATTTTACCAAGCAAGCAACATATTAAATTTAGAAGAAAATAGTATGTCAAAAAATATTTGATATTCATTCTATCTTTGAAATGTACGTAAACTATTATATGGTGATACAAGAAGTTATATTAGGAAAACAATAATTTAGGATATTCCTATGCTATAATAAACCAATATATATTAATCACGAGATTTACTTATAACATCCTCCCTCAAGTTTGTGTGTGAATGTCATAAAGTCCTAACTTGTCACTTAAGTAACGGAATTACTCACGTCCCTACGATTTGGTGAAGATGTCTGCAAGTTGAAAACTTGATGGAACAAAGATGGTGCACTAGTCGCTGCACATTGTAGTTTTTTGTGTGTGTACAATATGACAATCAATCTCAATATATTTCGTATGTTCATGGAAGACAAGTTTTTTGACGATGTGAAAAGCTGCTTGGTTGTCGCAAAACAAAAACGTTACCTGATTTTGTGGAACCTTAATATCTTGCAAAATATATCGCACTAATGTAACTTTCAAACATGTTGTAGCCATAGCTCAATATTCTTCTTTTGCGGATGAGCGAGTCACATTAGATTGTTTCTTTGACTTCCAAAAAATTAAGAAATTTCTTAAGAAGATAGAGGATTCTGATATAGAACGTCGAGTCATTATGCAATCTGCGTAATCTGAATCACAACAGTACTTCAATTTGAGATAATTAGACAAATAAAAAAAATTTCCTTGACTAAGATTGTCTTTAATGAATCTTAAAACTCTCAAAGCTGCTTCTCAATGTGGCTTTCGTAGATTATGCATAAATTGACTTAGAATTTGCACATAGTATACTATATCAGTCTCGTCACTTGTTAGATAAATCAATTTCCTAACCAATCTTTTATATTTGGTAGGACCATGCAATAAATCAACATCATTAGAATTCAATTTAAATGCTTCTCAATTGAAAAAGAATTAGGACGTGATCCCAAAAATCCTTCATCCTTCAGAATATTTGCTGCATATTTTCTTCGGAAAATAATTTTTTTTCAAGATTGAGAGACTTCAATGCCAAAAAAATATTTTAAATTACCATGATATTTGATGCAAAATTAATGTAAAAGAGAATCTTTGAGAGATTTAATTGCTTATTATTGTCCGTCACAATAATGTCGTCCACATAAATGAGCTGTCTTTGGATATGGTAAACAAGGAATAATCATCCTTTGATTGATTAAAATTTGCCTTTTGAATAGCATGAGCGAATTTTGCAAACCAATTATGGGAAGCTTATTTTAGACCATACAAGGACTCATTTACTGACATACCATATTTGTCACGCCCCAGTCCCAAAATGCCGAGGGACTGGAGATGCGTGGCAATGGCCAGCAGCACGCACCGATGGATAACCCAATTTAATGGAGCCATCAGGGCGTACTTAAGCTGTAAATAAGGTCTACTACACAAGTCACACTAATCTCATCCATAAAGATAAAGAAATAAACTGCATAATCAAATGGAAATAATGTAGCAACATCATCACAGCAAGTCAGTCGGAGCAACAATCCGACTTAAGTCTGAAATAAACTGGCTCTATAGGCCAGGAACAAAAGATGTAAACATGAAATAAATACTGAGTACTGGAACAAGCACTCAGGAGAAGTCCTCGGCAGTCACCTCGTCTTCAGTGTTCGGTTCAGCTCCAGCAATAGCTTCAGCTCCTGTCCCGTATATCTCGGGATACTGCTCCTCAGCTAAACCTGGGGACATAATCCATTCCAGGTCCTCAGTGGACAAAGCAAGGCACAAGATAAAAACAAGCCAAATAATAAGCAGTACAATAAATAAATGAACAGCAGGGTAAACTAAGTAACCATCTATGTGATATGCAAATGAGAGCAACACTAGTACTCAGGCTGAGACCGCTACAAGCTCTGTGTCGGGGAGCCGGTAGCAGTAATAACACGTAAAGGGTCTAGCTCTGCTGGAGAGTCTACAACCTCACAATAATAGTAGATATATATATAGAACAGCCTGTAGCCTGTGTGTCTCTCCCCACCCAATGTAATCACGCAAGCCATGACCATAACTTCTCATGTCCATGTCAGCGGGATTATAACTAATGCAACAAGTCATACTGTCTAAAAATAAATAACTCTGTCAAGTCCTGTATCCTATTCAGAATCTCCACGAATAACTCAAGAAGATTCTGTCCATGATAGTGTCAAGTGTCCTGGGTTGTAGGGTACTTGAGAGGCCAAGTACAAAATAAGGGGGTCGTAAATCCATCTCTAAATGACGAACCCAACACCGCGTACGGTGTCAGTACCCGACTATGATCGGGCTCTAGGTACGTCGTACGTTCCCTAGGTTAAGCAGTTTAAATCAGTTTATATGAAATTGCACAAGAAATCCAGCAGAGTATTTTTACAGAAAAAATATGAAGATAATGACTGCAAGTTTGGCAAGGTGCACTTGCCTGAGGTTTGGATTCCACTTAGGTCCTGGTTTCGGAATTTTCCAGAGATGTCTCCGAAAGCTGAAATAAATAGTACCATCACGCTCAGAAGATGTCAATCAGCTAGAAACGCCTGTCCTTGGGTCCAATTTGGAGACAAGGGCAAAAACGGTAATTTCGGGCCAAAACGGGATCCACCGGTGGGCCCACTTTGCACCGAAAAACGTGTCAAGGTCAATGGTCTCCAAATTCACCAAACTTAGTGTCAACAGGTCAGAAACGCTGATACGAACCCAACGAAACTTTCAGATTTGAATTCCGATGAGCCGATCACGAAATCGCCCGTCGAGCGGGGCCTGTGGGGCCCACGACACGCAATTTCGTCAACGTTCTCAGAATCGAACCAAACTTGACCCACAGGACCAGCGTATCGCTACGAGTCCGATGGCGTAAGTTTTGTCTCGATCCGACGTGTGTGCACGAAGTTAGGGCGAATTGCAAAAAAGGCGGATACGGGGCGATGTCCGCGGATACGCGTTGATTCCGGGGTGCACGCACACCCGAATCAGCTTCCGCGAACTCTCACACGTTCGTATCGACGAGGCGCACGTATCTGTGAAGACCGCACGCGACCAAGTCGTCCCATTTGGCGGGGCGTACTCAGTTCCGGGGTGAAACAGGGTCTGGTTTTTCCTGTTTTTGGATCGCGGTGTGCGATCACCACAGGACGCGATGCCCCGAGCGGTTTGTCCGGGCACCGAGAGGGTCATACAGGCTTCGCGTAGAAATTTACGGAATCAAAATCGGGGTTACGAGCAGGAAGTTATGAGTACCTGAAGGGACCCAAAAAACCGGGGTTCGAGCTGTGTCCGACACGTGTCTGAACTAGGGCTGTGTCCGGGTCAAAGAGTCTTGTGTCCGGCCGTGTCCGACACGCCAGGACCCTAGGGTTAGGGTTTCGAACTCAGGCGGCCAGAGGCGGCGGCACGGCGGCGGGGAACCGGCCGGAGGGAGCTGGGGGCGGTCGAGTGGCCTCGGGTCGGGTGCTGGGCCGCCGGGGGGAGCTGCGGCGGGGGCTCTGGTCGCTCGGCTGTTGGAGGCTGCCGTCGACGAGAGGAGGAAGGAGGCGGAGGAGGTTCTGGAGAGGGCTGCCGGGGAGGGTACTCGCTGGGGCGGCTCTCGGTGGAGGAGGACGGCGGGTTGCAGGGGGTCGGGGTCGCCGGACGGGGGAGTTAGGGCTTGGGGTTTGGGGGGAAGAAGAGGGCGGAGGAGGAGCTATTTATAGGGGGACTGGGGAGGGCTCGGCCGGGGCGACGTGGCCGGGAAAGCCGGTAGGGGAGGGCGACGTGGGGTCGTGGCCGACGGATTCGCGGCGGGCGGCGCGATTTCCGGCGCGGGGACGATCGTGGGAGGGGAACGGGTTTGGGAGATGCGGGTCCGGGTCGGGCGCGGATCCGGGTGAGCGGACCCGCCCGACCCGCTAGGTGAGTGAGGGCTGGGCTGGGCTGAGATTCATGGGCTCGGCCCACTGGGCCGGGCCGGGCCCAAGGCAGAAAAAATAAAAATAAAAAAATATAAATAACAGTAAATTAAATAAATTAATTCAGAAAATAGTTTTTAGGCTTTTAAAATTAGGTCCGAGGCCCAATAAAATCCCAGAAAATTACCCTAAGTCCGGTTTTCTATTTTACACCATAAAATCATACTTTCATTACATTTTAATGTTGTTTATTGGCAATTAAAAATTATAAACTCACTACAAGTCCTATGTAAATTCCTGAAAATTGCATTTTAAATCCCAAAATTGATTTTAAAAATACCAGAAATTTAGGGTGTTTACAATATTCTCCCCTTGTGGGCGAACACCAAGGGGAATGTCCATATATACTTCCTCATCAAGACACTATGAAGGAAAGATTTTTAACATCAATTTGATGGAGGAACCAATTGCGAGAAGCGACAACAGCTAAAAGACACCTTACATTGGTGAGTTTGACAGTGGAAGAGAAAGTTTTCAAATAATAAATCCCTTCAATATGTGTATACCTTTTAGCAAAGACATGCTTTATATCATTCGACCGAACCATCAGAATTGTGTTTAATCTTGTAGATCAATTTGTAGCAAATAGGCCTATGACTAGCAGGTAATGAAAGAAGATATTCCAAGTATTCTTACGGATGAGAGCATCGAGCTCTTCTTGCATAACCTCTCTCCATTTTGGGTCAAGAACCATCTGGAAGTAGCTAGTCGACTCACGGATACTAGAAATATTAGAAAAAAGGAAAATTGGGAATGAGAAAGACGAGAATGAGATTAACAAAAATTAGAGAGATGATGCATTGTACCTCGAGTAGAACTAGACAACATAGTCAATGGTTGGTGGGGTCCAGTGTGAGCGAAGTTCATATAATAATTAGCATGCCAAGCGGATTGTGTACGAGTTCGGTTCGAATGACGGGTGGGTGGAATCAATGTAGTAGAAGATGTGGGAGAAGGAAAGTTAGTAATAATGTGTCACTACCACATTTTCTAGGAAATGGTATTTTAGTAATTTCATATTTAATTAAATATTGTGCATGTTAGATAATTATTTATTGTATTATTTAATTGTTGTTAGATATTAGTTATTTATTTTGGACCTGTATTAGTGGACCTAACTAGTTTAGTTTAGACTCATGGACCAACATGTATTAATTGTTAGAATTGAGCCCATTTAGAAAGTCCATTGATTAGGAGGAGGATTAATTTAATTAAACCATTAGACTAGAACTTTTTCTCCTTAATTATTTTTTCATGAGAGGCCCCAAGGAGTATAATGAACATTTATGAGATTTTAATAAACTATATTAAGAAGGATAACATCTTTTAAAGGACTTGGTGATTTTATGAGATATAGTTGGTGATTTTACTGGTAGTTTGACAAACTATATTGTGCACAATATAGTTTGATATTTATGAGATTAATTTATTCAAGGACTATATTAAGAAGAGATAATGAACACTTATTCTCATGTCAAACTATATTGTCAAACTATATTGTGCACATTTATGAGATTAATTTATTCAAGGACTTGGTGATTTTACTGGTAGATAGAAGGATAATATCTTTTAAAATAATATATTTATTAAAATATATTGTGCAGTAGATTCATTGGGTAAGGTGGAACCCGTTGGTAAATGAACGATTGGTGTGCTAGTTATGATCTGTGGAACCATTATCTAAAATCCAACAATTCGACGTAAATGAACTGATAGAAAAAGTATTACACAGACCTGCTGTGTTCGCATAGACATCATTATTATCCTATACAAGTGTTTAATATTAGCAATCACAATAATTAATTTATGATATCACGTGGATATTCCTAGACAAATGGCTTACAAATTGGGACTAACAGAAGTGTTTGCGGACCCATGTGAAAAGAAAAAACAACTTCAGGCTTTGATTCCTATTAAATGTAGAAGAAAAGAGTTTGCAAAAAAATATTTGATATGCACTCTATCTCTGCAATGTACATAAACCATTATAAAGTGATACAAGAAATTATTTTAGGAAAACAATAATGTAGAATATTCCTATGCTATAATAAGGAAATATATAATAATCACGAGATTTACTTCTATCACAACACGAGTTTGAAAAATTATGTGCACAATATAGTTTGACATTTATGAGATTTATTAAATATGTACAACAAAGAATAAATTCTACCTACTTGATATTAAAATCGTATATTAAATATAAAGATGTTATTACACACTCTAATAGTACTGTCACACCATGTCTCGAAATATGACGAATCAAGTACATCAAAAGCATACCAAGCTATACAAATTACGAATATTTGGAAAGAAGACTTCTATTATACATCACCAGCTAGAATACCTTCCACGAAGCATTAAGACATGTGGGTCAAGTGCAGTGCACAAAGCCCACATTTAGGGTCAATTCTTTTCTTAATGGTTTCTCCAGATTTAGTGTTGATTCTTTTTCTTACAAGTTATAAGCACTAGTTAAGTTTACGTGCGTTGTACGCGCAAATTTGTTTACGATATTGTTAAAAAATTAGATAAAAATTTAAATTATATTAAAATATTTTAAATATGATTTGAATATATTTTAATTATGATTTATTATAGATATGTTTGTAGAATTTTAAATTTGTGTTTATTTAGATCATACAACGTACTTAGTTTAAATATAATTTAAATATTAAATATATTGTAGGATTTATTATATGTTCAGGTAGCTTGAATGATTTTTTCTTCTTAACTACGTGAGAATACATACGTTGTAATTTGAAAGATTTTTAGTTTTTTTTCTTATTTGATAGAGGATATACATATGGTCTGGACGATCTTTGAGCCGTTTTTAAATCGTATTATAATAGTAAAGACGTAGATACAAATTTCACAAGGGGCTATAAAAAAATTTAAAGTGGGAGTCATGAGTAAGTGATTGGTTTGGAAAGCAAGGGTGGAACTACTGAGAATGTTCTCCTCCACATCCTCTCTTTCCTTTATGATTTTTCTTTCTTATTTTTCTCCCATAAATTAACTTAATTATAATTAATTAATGTGATGGACGGCTCCTCTCCACCCACAAAACAAAGCTTGTACAATGACTTGTTAGCCTATGACAGCCTTCTAACCAAAATTAACTGAATCTATGCACTTTTAAAAAAAACAAAAAAATAAAAACAAATCTACTCTGAACTGTGATTTTTTTTTTCCCCAAAAAAGTCCGAATCGTAACAATATCATCAACCACTGGTCGCGGATTGATGGAGTCGTCACTTGAGCTGCGATAGAAATATTTTCGACAACATATAAAAGTGTTACTGTTAAAATAGAGAAATCATTTTAACAAGTATATATATCAATAAACAAAATGTCTCAAAAAGTCGACAAACTTTAAAATTATTATTAGATAATATAAAAGAAATCTAAAACTCAAGGGACGAGTCTATTTACCAAGAAGTGCGGGAGAGGCACGGAAATTTCTAGTTAATTTAAAATTTCAATTGATAATTTCTTAATGTCAATTATAAGTCACCCACATTATATATATATATATATATATATATATATATATATATATATATATTGGTTTTATATAATGAAGCCATCCTATCTTACATAGGTTGGATTGAGATTGAGTGGTTGACATTAAAAAGTGATGGGGTCTACATCTTTTAATATCAATCACTCAATTTTAATCCAACCCATGATATACCAGGTGGTTCCATAATAGTTTTAGAGCACACACACACACACACACACACACACACACACACACACACACACACACACACACATATATATATATGTGTGTGTGTGTGTGTGTGTGTGTGTGTGTGTGTGTATATATATATATATATATATATATATATATATATATATATATATATATATATATATATATATATATATAGCAAATGACAATAAGAAAAAATGGTTCCTCTAGACCTAGGGCATTGGACGAATACCAGAAATCCTAGCGACGGGCGAAAAGAAGATCCAGATGGAGAACTGGGGAAGGTGCAGGGGGCACGAACTGTAAACCCCCTGACCCAAAATAGGTATTTTTTTATGTATTATATATTATTATATTTATTATAGATGTTGAATTTCTTTAGAGTATTCTCTTAGTTAATTAGAAACTAAATTTCTTGATATATTTACTTATATAAATATTTATTTAGAATTATTTTAAGTTATTTTAGATTTTTGGAGATTTTCTAGAATTTTTGGTAATTAAAACTTAGAAAACATAAATTTCTAGAACTTCCATGATTTACTATGAGACCATACTTGAATGTTGTTACTACCAAACATTTATTTTAGAGTTAAAATATTTAAATATATATTTTTAATTTATTTAGAATTTTAAGGAATTATTGGATTTTTGGAATTATTGAGGATTTATTTGGATATATAAAGTCTTAATATTAGATAGAGGCTAATTTAGTGTTAATAGATATTAATAAGATTATATATAAATTATTTGTATTATCTTTAATTCTATTTAAGATTATAAATTATTGAGATGAACTCAAACTCTATTTTAAATTAATTCAAATCCCGAGCCTACTAGGAAAACAACTTTATGCATATCATATCCTTATTTAAACTATATCAAGGTTATGTATTATCATATCCTTATTCAAATCCTGAGACGATATCTCCTAGCTCCGGACTCCAAACACGCTCCAGTTTTTTTTGTTAGAATCATATCAAGGTTAGTTTTCTGAATATATAAATTATTTTAATAATTTCAGAACTTATTTTTTCAGAAAATTCTAAAAGTGCCAGCTGTCCAAAATCAGATACATTTTGGTATTTTCGAGATTCCGGGAGATCTCGAACTCAGAATTATGAACCGTTTAAAGTTTCGGAAAGCTGACATGATGATCTTCCAGAAAAGTATTTTTATAGAATTTAAAAATATAAGTTTATTCTACTATAAAATTTGTGTAACGTAGACGTAAATAGAAAACCACCAAAAACTATCATCTGTGCGCCTTTGTGGACATAACTCTTTACCGACTTGTGATTTTATGAAACCATCGATTATAGTGTTCATATAGTATTGAAATTTATAGGATTCAACACACAAATCCAGGATTTGAGTTGGTTGACTTTTTGGTCAACGGATTGCCTCGATTTGCGTGCCATGGATCACAAATACGTAAAGTTGACTTTTTTTGGGACCAAAATTAGGGTTTAACAATAAAATTAGACTATAATAAGATTAAAATACTATTTTAGGTTATTTATTCAGAATTAAAAATTGATTAAAATGGAGGAACCTATTCACCTACTTTTGTAACATAAGTTGTTTAATTTATGTGACGGGTAGATCGGACAACGCCTTGAGTTACGACTTCATCATTTTTCAGAGCAGGCAAGTATACCTTGCCATTGTACTGTTATTCATATTCCATATGTTGCATACATCTTTATTTTCTGTCTTTAGTTCATATATTTTAACTGTTATATAAAATGCGCGCGACGGTGTCGTCGCGATATATTTTTATTTATGTATTTGCATTGACCTTGTTTATGAGACTACCCCATTATCATGTAGCATCATTAGGTTTATTGGCCGTGACACAGTTGTTACACGAGTGTGAGTCTCATATAGAGATCACGTACTGCGTGACAGGTCTGGCCTCCTGTACGTATGGACCGTGCGTTAGGGATGACTGCTAATAGAAACTTTGTATGCTAGAAGACTTAGCAGTTATTAGAGGTCCAGGGACATAGACTATTATAGTACGGTGGCCCAATCCTTGTCCTTGTTTGGTTGCAGGATTGGGCTAGGGTAATAAAGATAGGCTATGGACCAAATCGTGTCATGGATGTGACATGCTTAGAGCATGGGGTGGGAAGAACAACAAGTACCCCATTTGGGCTCCTTTGCACTTTTCCTTCTGTAACCCGGAAGCTCCGTTGGAGATACGGACGGTGATGACCCCTATACTACTTGGCGGCCTCTGTCGTTCAAAAGACGACATGCTTTGAGGCCCCTGATTCTCCGAGAGAGTCATGCCAATCCCAATTTTCAGCCAGATAGCCCACTTGTTAGAAAGTTATTCTCAAACTGCATTCACTTAGACAGTTAGGCGACCAATTGGATATTTATTTTAGTACTTTATTGACATGCTTTTATGTATCTTGTTATGTCCCTCTGAGGACCTGGCCCTTCCAAGTGTCGATGTTCTTGAATATTCGCAGGAGCACAGATTCGGATGGTTACATATGTTGCAAGGATGTCATCTCTTCGAGCCCCGTGATTGTTAGCTGGTATTCCTATATTGTGTTATACTTATATTGTATTTATTTTTACATTCGAGTTGGTAGTAGATTTGTTTCCATCCAACTATCATCTTTAGATACTTTGTATTGAGATCTAGTTTCATAGATACTGATTATTTGTCTATAATTGATTTTCGTGGATGAGATTTAGATTATACCCTGTGACTTGTGACATATATTATATCACTTGTGGATTTGATATTCATATTACAGCGTACGTATGGATTTTGGTTTCCATATATTGGAGTTGCCATATCCATACGGCTGGCATGCTTACGTGTCCTAGTCCTACGTATTTTGGGGCTGGGGCATGACATGTTTTTGTGGTGGCCCATGCAGGTCGAGAGCATTTTGTCTCGGTTACGTTACTGTACCGAACAAGCTTGTACATAGGAATAGAGTATATGATCTCATCCACAATTGACTACGATTCGCTCTCCTTCCAATCCATTCTATTGAATAATTGTATCCTGCTTGATTCCTGTACGTTCCTGATAATTCTTTGAGTATAGTCCCCTCCTAGAATATATAAGTCCCTGTCGTTGGATAATAAGTAAGGTAATCTTCCTATTAAAAGTACAACTAGAGTGTTGACACACCATTAAGTTTAGAATATCTAGTGAACCCTAGAATTCTTTATCTATAGATTGGTTTACCATTACCCCTTGATGTATTATGAGGACCTATGAGTAGTATAGATACTACTAGAGTTAGTTAGAAGTTCTACCATAATGTTGACCCTAGTATTGAGGAACCAATAGAAAACCAAAATTTAAAATTAGGACTGAACCTAACCTTCATAGTTAGATAGTATCGGAGAACTACAAACTTAGATCATTGTCTTATTATTAGTAGACAACACCTTAGGAAGCCTAGAGGAATGTAATTAACCATTTTCCTTGATCATGCCTCGAAGATAGCAACTAGCACCCCACTCCCCTTTAGAAAACCATGATGCTATCTAGAGCCCCTCTTTTTTATATGTTGTTCCTTTGCGACCTTAACGTTTGCTAATTGTGCGACGACTAAAACTACGTTCTTCTTTTCTTCATCTTTCAACTCGTGCCACCTGACACTTCTGATAGTAGTGTCACGCCCCAGTCCCAAAATGTCAGGAACTAGGCCACGTGTCACTGGCCAGCTGACACGTCACTAAGGGCTTAATCCACTTTGATGGACCCAAAGGGACGTGCTACGCTGTCCTAAATTACTACAAGTATAGAACAGGTAAAGCTATCTCATCCACAACAAAATGTCAGAAAACAAATGCTGAAATATATATATAACTGAGTCTGATACAGTACACAACTGGTGAGATTACAAGCCTACTACAAAAACTGATAATAGCGCAGAAAAATCAAATAGACTAAGCAGTGTCTATCTGATCAAAACATCTCCATCTCTAGGTAGCAGCATCTAGGGTCAAGCCTACTCTGAGGGTGTCTCCTCGAGCTCCTCCTCAGTAGCACATCTGGCCTCCTGATCAGGCCCGTACACTGTGGGGTAGAAAGCCTCATCTAGATCTGGCAAGGAACCAGGTCCTCAGTGGGACGTAACAAGATACAGAAAAATGACATGCCATGTAATGTAAAAATACTGAATAAAGAAATAAAATAAATACAGGGTACTAACCATACTAAGTGAAAATGCAAGTAAAGATCCAGTAGTACGCATGGGAATGTGTGGCTAGACATACGCTGACGTAATTCACCAATCGTGGCGACTGGCTAGTATAGGTGTCGTATGCCCCCGACTCAGGGAACTCTGCAATCGACCATCATTGGTACGAAGGTATAAAACATTATTGGAGGGGGTGTCCCATACGTCAACTAGTTATCTTTCCCATCCCAATGAATCTAAATGTCAAATCGTACATTTCCTGAGTTATTCTAATCCGTGATGCGGGTCACACGTACTGGTAGCTAACCAAATACGCAGCTCACATCCATATATGTAAATGCAACCATGTTGCGTGTTTCCGTGATAGGGTTTAGGAGAATATATTAGGATATTCTCTCAGCTGTTGGTGAGTCTGTAATATCATGTCAACATAACAGTTGACTGTACCCAAGGCAGTCTCAGGTGGTCATGGTATATGAATTTCAGAAGCAAGAAGCATATAACAATATTTGAGAATTTAAACATTTAACTTGGCAAGGTATACTTGCCTACTCCCTGATAGTATTGAAACCCTGATTTTACAGTCAGTTGTGAAGGTGCTGGTGACAGGGGGTCACTAGCTGTGCTGAAGTTGGTTTCTGTTAAAACAGATAGGTTTCGTGAATATCCAGGCTGTAATATAAAACATATATATATATATACATATATATAGTATAGATATATATATATTTAGTAGGCATAGATATAATATATATATAATAGTATATATATATAGAATAGATAAATGCAGGCAATAATATATAGTAGCAGGGTATATCCACTGCGATAATTAATATAGTATTTATCAAGGTGTATCCTCTGATATATAGATATATATATTTTATATATAAATATATATATAAGAAATAAAAGACAATGCAGAAATTAAATACATATATATATATAGGTACTGTATTATCCAGTACAATATTTTATATATATAGATAAAGGAATTGACAGGGCAAGAATTTAAATAATATTTATCAGGGTCTATATATGACCACTGGATAATATATAATAATTATATTTAGTTAGGCTGTAATATACAGCAATATATATAATATTATATAATAAATTGAAATGACATTGCGATAATTGAAATAATATATATAACTATAAGCTGTATTATCCAGCTGGTATAAATATATATATATATATAGATAATATATATATATAGATATTTATATATAGTATAAGTAGATAATATATATATATATAGATATATATATATATAATAGGTGCAGGAAAATTAAAATGCAGGAAAGAAAAATAAAGAAAATGCAAGTATATATAAATATATGTATACACATATATTTATATAATTTAAAAACAGAAAATTACATATATTAATAATTATATAACATATATAAATATGTTATATATATTATAGTATACATATAAATATATATAAATACATATAATATATATATACTATAGATATATATATATACAATATTACATAATATAATATGGTAGATATACATATATACATATACATATATATGTAAAATATATATATAGATATATATATAATATATATACAGTATAATATACTGTAAGTAGTATAATACATATATATATAAAATTATACATATAAATACATAGTAATATACATATATATATACATATATATATATACATATACATATATATATGCATGTATTATAGATTATATACGTATTTTTAAATAGTATAGTATATTTATACCTTACAGGTGGCAAGGGGGGTCCCACGCGGTGCTGCCGGCGGGAGGACGGCGGCGGAGCTGGCCGGAGGCGGCCGGAGGAGCAGCAGCAGTGGCAGTGTACACTGGCAGCAGCAGCAGCAGTAGCAGTCTTGTGGGGGCTGCCGGCGGCGGAGGAGAGGCGGAGGTGGCCGGGCAGGGTGCGGGATCGACGGAGAAGGGAGGGGCGGTCAGGTTGGTGGTGGTGGCGGAGGTCCACGACGGCGGTGGTGGCGGCTAGGGGCGGCCGGAGTTGGGGAGGGTAGTTCGGGTTGGGGGTGGTCGACGGCGCTGCGGGGGCTAGGGCGGCCGGAGCAGGCGTCGTGGGGGGCTGAGGTGGTGGTGGTAGGTAGAGGAGGTCGGGGCGAAGCGGCTGGGTAGGGTGGCGGTGGTCGGCGACGGCCGGAGGCGGCAGGGGACGTGAACGGGAGTGGTGGTGGTGCTGTGGATAGTGGGGAGAGGAGGAGGGTGCGGGGGCTGTAGCAGCCGGAGCAGAGCGGCGCCGGCGGTGGTCCTTGGCCGGAGGGGAGAGGGGAGGGTGGCGAAGGTCTGGGCCGAGTTTGGCCGGAGGCGGTGGTCGGAGCTGGCCGGAGGGAAGGGTTGTAGGTTTGAATGAAGGAATACTAGGGTTTATATAGGATTTTGCCTAATGGCAATGTTGTAAATATTTAGAAGTTCAGGGGTATTTTGGTATTTTGATATTTTTAGGATATTTTCCAGCAGAAATTTCTGGATGTTATGGTGGGTCCTACCCACCTATGGTCTAGCCAATAGGATTTGGCCACCTAGCATGCAATTTGCATATAAACCCCTAACTTTTCAAATATTGCATAATTGCATAAAAATTGTATTTTGCGTAATTTCGCAATTTACCTGATTTTAAATACTGATTTCCTGAAATTCTAAATTGTATAGAAATGAGGGAAAATAGCTGGGGGAAAATATTTTGGACAGTGTGGGGTGATTCTGGGCAGGTGCAGGGTCTGATATTGCAGGTGATACAGTCATCGTATTTATTATTTAATAAATACTGCGCACGGTGTTCACTAATTATTTAGAGGCTATTAGAGTCATAATCTTTCTACGGTGTCAATACGATAATTGAAGTATAATTAGAGTAGAATATTATCGTATTTTTGGTTGGGCAATCAGGTGCCTACTGGTCCTCAAATCTCTAAGGGTACAGAGATGGGTAAAGAGCAGAAAATTAAATAGGAAATAAATACATACGTTTGTAACGATATTTGTGCGACTAAAACGAAGCATCAAACGAGGTTTCTGGAAGTTGCACAGAATACAGAAAAAGTAGTCTGACTAGTCTAGAGCAGGAATGTGAAATTTGTTTAGGGTTAACAGCTAGTGTGATGCCCTAGTCAATTGTGTAATGAACAGGTGCACAATCAATATAATATATAATAAATAAAATTTTAAAAAGTTGCACTAATTCTAATTAGTCAAAATTAATCCTAATTTACTGAAATTTGGTCGAGGGAGTTTACAATCTACCCTCCTTAGAATATTTCGTCCTCGAAATAAAAACAACCATATAATGAGAATGAAAAAGGACATATGATGATAAAGAAAGATTGGATTTGAAATATTGGACATACCCTGGTTTGGAAATAGGTGGGGATAACGCTGACGAATATCCTCTTCTCGTTCCCAGGTGGATTCACCTGGTGCATGATGTCTCCATGCAACACGAACGAGAGGAATAGTCTGGCCTCGCAACACTTTCTCGCTACGGTCCAGAATCTCTACAGGCTCCTCCTGATAAGATAAGCTTGGCCCGATGGTGATCTCTGAGTAGTCTAGCACATGACTCGGGTCTGGAATGTACCTCCTCAGCTGAGATACGTGGAAGACGTCATGTACTCCCTCCAAAGTCTGAGGTAGAGCTAGTCTGTAAGCAACTTCTCCGACGCGATCTAGCACATCGAAGGGTCCAATGTACCTTGGACTTAGCTTCCCTCTTCCTCCAAATCTGATAGTTCCTCTAGTAGGTGAGATCTTTAAGAACACATGCTCCCCTACTTGGAACTCTAGAGGTCGTCGGTGAATGTTGGCCCAGTGCTTCTGCCTGTCTTGTGCAGCTCGTAGGTGTCCCTGGATCTTCTTTACTTTCTCCACCGTACGAATAATCAGTTCTGGTCCCAAGATCTGTCTCTCGCCAACATCGCTCCAGCATATTGGGGAACGACATTTCCTTCCATACAAAGCTTCAAAGGGAGCCATTTGAATGCTCGCTTGATAGCTGTTGTTGTAGGAAAATTCCACCAGGTGTAGATGATCTTCCCATGATCCGCTGAAATCAAGCATGCAGGCTCTCAGCATATCTTCAAGTGTCTGGATGGTGCGTTCTGATTGGCCATCTGTTTGTGGGTGATACGAGGTGCTGAACTTGAGGCGGGTACCAAGACTTTCTTGCATACTTCGCCAAAAGTAAGATGTAAATCTCGTATCTCTGTCAGATACTATGCTGACTGGCACTCCATGCAGACGTACTATCTCCTTCATATACATGTCCGCCAAGACTTCTGTGGATTGCCCGACTCTAAAAGGTAGAAAATGAGCAGCCTTAGTGAGTCTGTCTACAATTACCCAGACAGCATTACGACCACTAGGACTTCTTGGGAAGCCCGTAACAAAGTCCATCGTAATGTGTTCCCATTTCCACTCGGGTATTGGGAGGGGTTGAAGTAGACCGGCAGATCTCTGATGCTCAGCCTTGACTTGCTGACACACCAGACATTTGGCCACAAAGCGTGCTATCTCCCGCTTCATTCCATGCCACCAGTAATATTGCCGCAGATCTCTGTACATCTTTGTGCCTCCTGGATGTATAGAGTATACTGAGCTATGAGCTTCTGACATAAGCTCATTACGAAGTTCTCCATTTGGAACATAAAGACGATTACCACATCTTAGAGTCCCATCTTCGTGTATGCGACATCCTGTCTGAATTCCAGCCTCTGTTCTTTGTCGAAGCCTCTGAAATCTTGCATCTGTTGGTAGAGCAGCTTTGATTCTTTCCACCAAGGTTGATTGCAGCTGGTAGTTTGATAAGTGACCATCAATTCCTGGCACAATGATCTCTATTCCCAACTTTGCTAGATCTCTCAGCAGATCTGGTTGGGTGATCATAAAGAATGCCGAGGGTTTTCTGCTTAAAGCATCTGCCACCATATTAGCTTTCCCTGGATGGTACTGTAGATCAATTTCGAAATCCGCCATCACTTCGAGCCATCGTCTTTGTCTCAGATTTAGGTCCTTCTGGGTGTAGACGTACTTCAAACTTTTATGATCGGTGAATATCTCCACTCTTTCGCCATATAGATAGTGTCTCCATAGCTTCAGGGCGAAGATGACTGCGGCAAGCTCCAGATCGTGAGTGGGGTAATTCTTCTCATGAGTCCTCAACTGTCTTGAGGCATAAGCTACAACTTTCCCATGTTGCATTAAGACACAACCAAATCCTTTTCCGGATGCATCGCTATATATGACGAAACCTCCGGATCCAGATGGTATAGTCAAAATGGGAGCTGTAGTCAGACGCTTCTTCCAGTCATCAAAAGCTGTCTGGCAATCTTCAGTCCATATGAACTCCTGCTCCTTGCGAGTAAGACGGGTAATCGGCTCCGCGATTCTTGCAAAGTTTTCTACGAACCTTCGGTAATATCCGGCAAGTCCTAGAAAGCTTCTCACCTCTGAGACGTTGGTCGGGGTTGGCCACGTCTCAACAGATGAGATCTTTGCTGGGTCTACCGAGATGCCTTCTCCTGTGATAACGTGTCCAAGAAATGCGACACAGTCCAGGAAGAATTCACACTTGCTCATCTTAGCATAAAGGCTCTCCCGTCTCAGCGTCTCTAATACCAACCTTAAGTGCTCTTCATGCTCCTCGTGGCTTTTTGAATACACTAAAATGTCGTCGATGAAGACTACCACGAACTGGTCCAGATATTGGTGGAAGACTCGGTTCATCAGGTTCATGAATACAGCAGGTGCATTAGTCAATCCAAACGGCATCACCAGAAATTCGTAATGACCATAACGAGTTCTGAATGCTGTCTTTGGAATGTCTTCTCTTCGTACCTTGACTTGATGGTAGCCTCATCTCAAGTCTATCTTCGAGAATACTACGGCTCCTGTTAGTTGATCGAACAGGTCATCAATTCTCG
Organism: Iris macrosiphon; assembly: GCA_036927795.1. Classification (NCBI taxonomy): domain Eukaryota; kingdom Viridiplantae; phylum Streptophyta; class Magnoliopsida; order Asparagales; family Iridaceae; genus Iris; species Iris macrosiphon. Next base: position 7,756,691 of record JAYESA010000011.1, read on the forward strand.
GCAAGGGGTACTTGTTTTTGATTGTCAGAGCGTTGAGGGCTCTGTAATCAATGCACATGCGATATGTTCCGTCCTTCTTTGGTACAAACAACACTGGTGCTCCCCAGGGTGATGCACTAGGACGAACAAATCCTTTGATCTGTAGTTCCTCCAGTTGAAGCTTCAGCTCGTCAAGCTCCTTCTTCGCCAGTCGGTATACATTGGAGGATACTGGTGCAGCTCCGGGTATCAGCTCAATAATGAACTCCACTTCTCTGTCAGGCGGTAGGCCTGGCAATTCTTCTGGAAATACGTCCTCGAACTCTGCTACAATTGAGGGAAGTGCTGTCTCCATCGCCATGTAAGCTCTAGGAGTCTGGCCTACTCCTTGCTCGATGGTTCCACGGACATATTCGAACTCTGGGTGATCTGGGGGTCTAAAGATAACACTACCCTTTCGGCAGTCTAGGATAGCATTATTCTGGCTTAGCCAGTCCATGCCTAAGACAACATCGAAATTTGGCATTGGAAGTACCAAAAATCGTGCTCTTAGTCCTCTACTACAAACAACTACTGGGCAGGTTTTGATAATGTTGGTAACTGGAACAATACCTCCTCCAGTAAGTATTTTCCAACACTTGGGTAGCGGCGAAGTAGATAGTTTGTGCATGGCTACGAATCTACTGGATATGAAAGACAAAGTAGCCCCAGAATCGAATAATACAGTTGCAGGTAATGATGCAACTAAAATGGTACCTGTTATAGTTTCCCCTTCAGGTTCTTCTGCAACGGCAGCTAACGCAAAGGCTTGTCCCTGCCTTTGTCCTCCGACTTGTGGTCTGGCCTTGAACTGGGCCTCCTGAGTAGGCAAGGGTGCTCCTCGCTGATATCCTCCTGATGTGGAGGGAAGCATCTTCTGAGTTTGAGCTCCTGGCTTCTGCCCTTGCTGAGGTGCTGCATCTCTACGTTGTGGGCAGTCTTTGGCCATATGATTTCTAGCTCCACATAGCAGGCATAATCCCAGCTTCTTTCTACAGTCATTGGCAAAATGCCCCTTCTTGCCACAAAAGTGACAAATCGGGAGCTCCCTCTTCTGGTAAGGCCCCGTCGTCTGTTGCGTCTGATATTGGGGACGACGTATAGGTCCTCCTGCTCCGTGCTGATTCTTGGCCGGGAAGGTTGGATTTGAGCGTCTGGCTCCTCGGCCAATGGCTTCTTGCTCCCTGGCTTCAGTAAGAACCTCGTTGTAGGAGATTCTCGACTGCGTTGTTGTGTGCCTCTGAAGCTCTTGGTTAAGGCCATGGTGGAATCTTTTAGCCTTCTTCAGCTCGTTCGGGATCAGATCAGTACCGAAACGACTTAGTCTGCTAAACTCCGCGTCGTAGGCATCTACCGTCATGTTTCCTTGCTCCAGGTGCAGGAACTGGGAGTATAGGGCATTCTGGACTGTCTCTGGAAAGTACTTGGCGTTGAAATGCTCCAGGAATTGTTGCCAAGTTTGGTCTTTGCCGACGCTGCGCTCTATGGATTCCCACCAGTGATGGGCGTTGCCAAGAAGTTGGCCCCTCACAGCGGTCATCCATAGGTCGGGAGTGAGTTGCGATCCTTCTAGCAGCATTTCGGTGTTGGAGATCTAATCGGAGATCTCTTCAGGAGTCTCGTTGCCTTTGAAATCCCTCGGACTCATTTGACGGAAGCCTCGAACTGTGCCCGCTGGTAGGACAGGTACGGGTGTCGGAGTAGTAGTTCTCTCCAAAGCCGTCATCAACGTCTGTCGCAGAGCTTCAGTTTGCTGCCACTGAGACTGTCTCAGGGCCTCAGTTTGTTGCCACTGGTTCTGCAACATAGTTTGGAGAAACTGCAACATTTGAGTTTGACCCTCAAGTTGTGGCATCTGGATAGGCAAGGCTGGAGGTGGAGACAAAGGTGTCTCTGCATGTGGAGTTGGTGTAGTCTCTTGGCTAGAATTTTGGTGATTGGACGGAGTTCCTTGGGCACTTGGCGAAGGGTCTGTTGCTTGGTCAGCCCCATTATTCGCAAGTTTCCCGGGTATGTCCATATTTCTGAGGAAAATAGGATAATTAGAAAACACAAAGGAGATAATAAATGATATCAAGCATGATGCAATAATAAAGATTGTAAAGATGGTGTCAGTGTGGATGAGACCTAATATTTCTATCCTATTGCAGGCTTGCTGGGCATGTCATCATACCACTAGCAATAAAACTAGACCTGCATGGGCCACCACTAAAACCATGTCACGCCCCAGTCCCAAAATGTCAGGAACTAGGCCACGTGTCACTGGCCAGCTGACACGTCACTAAGGGCTTAATCCACTTTGATGGACCCAAAGGGACGTGCTACGCTGTCCTAAATTACTACAAGTATAGAACAGGTAAAGCTATCTCATCCACAACAAAATGTCAGAAAACAAATGCTGAAATATATATATAACTGAGTCTGATACAGTACACAACTGGTGAGATTACAAGCCTACTACAAAAACTGATAATAGCGCAGAAAAATCAAATAGACTAAGCAGTGTCTATCTGATCAAAACATCTCCATCTCTAGGTAGCAGCATCTAGGGTCAAGCCTACTCTGAGGGTGTCTCCTCGAGCTCCTCCTCAGTAGCACATCTGGCCTCCTGATCAGGCCCGTACACTGTGGGGTAGAAAGCCTCATCTAGATCTGGCAAGGAACCAGGTCCTCAGTGGGACGTAACAAGATACAGAAAAATGACATGCCATGTAATGTAAAAATACTGAATAAAGAAATAAAATAAATACAGGGTACTAACCATACTAAGTGAAAATGCAAGTAAAGATCCAGTAGTACGCATGGGAATGTGTGGCTAGACATACGCTGACGTAATTCACCAATCGTGGCGACTGGCTAGTATAGGTGTCGTATGCCCCCGACTCAGGGAACTCTGCAATCGACCATCATTGGTACGAAGGTATAAAACATTATTGGAGGGGGTGTCCCATACGTCAACTAGTTATCTTTCCCATCCCAATGAATCTAAATGTCAAATCGTACATTTCCTGAGTTATTCTAATCCGTGATGCGGGTCACACGTACTGGTAGCTAACCAAATACGCAGCTCACATCCATATATGTAAATGCAACCATGTTGCGTGTTTCCGTGATAGGGTTTAGGAGAATATATTAGGATATTCTCTCAGCTGTTGGTGAGTCTGTAATATCATGTCAACATAACAGTTGACTGTACCCAAGGCAGTCTCAGGTGGTCATGGTATATGAATTTCAGAAGCAAGAAGCATATAACAATATTTGAGAATTTAAACATTTAACTTGGCAAGGTATACTTGCCTACTCCCTGATAGTGTTGAAACCCTGATTTTACAGTCAGTTGTGAAGGTGCTGGTGACAGGGGGTCACTAGCTGTGCTGAAGTTGGTTTCTGTTAAAACAGATAGGTTTCGTGAATATCCAGGCTGTAATATAAAACATATATATATATATACATATATATAGTATAGATATATATATATTTAGTAGGCATAGATATAATATATATATAATAGTATATATATATAGAATAGATAAATGCAGGCAATAATATATAGTAGCAGGGTATATCCACTGCGATAATTAATATAGTATTTATCAAGGTGTATCCTCTGATATATAGATATATATATTTTATATATAAATATATATATAAGAAATAAAAGACAATGCAGAAATTAAATACATATATATATATAGGTACTGTATTATCCAGTACAATATTTTATATATATAGAATTATATATATAGATAAAGGAATTGACAGGGCAAGAATTTAAATAATATTTATCAGGGTCTATATATGACCACTGGATAATATATAATAATTATATTTAGTTAGGCTGTAATATACAGCAATATATATAATATTATATAATAAATTGAAATGACATTGCGATAATTGAAATAATATATATAACTATAAGCTGTATTATCCAGCTGGTATAAATATATATATATATATATAGATAATATATATATATAGATATTTATATATAGTATAAGTAGATAATATATATATATATAGATATATATATATATAATAGGTGCAGGAAAATTAAAATGCAGGAAAGAAAAATAAAGAAAATGCAAGTATATATAAATATATGTATACACATATATTTATATAATTTAAAAACAGAAAATTACATATATTAATAATTATATAACATATATAAATATGTTATATATATTATAGTATACATATAAATATATATAAATACATATAATATATATATACTATAGATATATATATATACAATATTACATAATATAATATGGTAGATATACATATATACATATACATATATATGTAAAATATATATATAGATATATATATAATATATATACAGTATAATATACTGTAAGTAGTATAATACATATATATATAAAATTATACATATAAATACATAGTAATATACATATATATATACATATATATATATACATATACATATATATATGCATGTATTATAGATTATATACGTATTTTTAAATAGTATAGTATATTTATACCTTACAGGTGGCAAGGGGGGTCCCACGCGGTGCTGCCGGCGGGAGGACGGCGGCGGAGCTGGCCGGAGGCGGCCGGAGGAGCAGCAGCAGTGGCAGTGTACACTGGCAGCAGCAGCAGCAGTAGCAGTCTTGTGGGGGCTGCCGGCGGCGGAGGAGAGGCGGAGGTGGCCGGGCAGGGTGCGGGATCGACGGAGAAGGGAGGGGCGGTCAGGTTGGTGGTGGTGGCGGAGGTCCACGACGGCGGTGGTGGCGGCTAGGGGCGGCCGGAGTTGGGGAGGGTAGTTCGGGTTGGGGGTGGTCGACGGCGCTGCGGGGGCTAGGGCGGCCGGAGCAGGCGTCGTGGGGGGCTGAGGTGGTGGTGGTAGGTAGAGGAGGTCGGGGCGAAGCGGCTGGGTAGGGTGGCGGTGGTCGGCGACGGCCGGAGGCGGCGGGGGACGTGAACGGGAGTGGTGGTGGTGCTGTGGATAGTGGGGAGAGGAGGAGGGTGCGGGGGCTGTAGCAGCCGGAGCAGAGCGGCGCCGGCGGTGGTCCTTGGCCGGAGGGGAGAGGGGAGGGTGGCGAAGGTCTGGGCCGAGTTTGGCCGGAGGCGGTGGTCGGAGCTGGCCGGAGGGAAGGGTTGTAGGTTTGAATGAAGGAATACTAGGGTTTATATAGGATTTTGCCTAATGGCAATGTTGTAAATATTTAGAAGTTTAGGGGTATTTTGGTATTTTGATATTTTTAGGATATTTTCCAGCAGAAATTTCTGGATGTTATGGTGGGTCCTACCCACCTATGGTCTAGCCAATAGGATTTGGCCACCTAGCATGCAATTTGCATATAAACCCCTAACTTTTCAAATATTGCATAATTGCATAAAAATTGTATTTTGCGTAATTTCGCAATTTACCTGATTTTAAATACTGATTTCCTGAAATTCTAAATTGTATAGAAATGAGGGAAAATAGCTGGGGGAAAATATTTTGGACAGTGTGGGGTGATTCTGGGCAGGTGCAGGGTCTGATATTGCAGGTGATACAGTCATCGTATTTATTATTTAATAAATACTGCGCACGGTGTTCACTAATTATTTAGAGGCTATTAGAGTCATAATCTTTCTACGGTGTCAATACGATAATTGAAGTATAATTAGAGTAGAATATTATCGTATTTTTGGTTGGGCAATCAGGTGCCTACTGGTCCTCAAATCTCTAAGGGTACAGAGATGGGTAAAGAGCAGAAAATTAAATAGGAAATAAATACATACGTTTGTAACGATATTTGTGCGACTAAAACGAAGCATCAAACGAGGTTTCTGGAAGTTGCACAGAATACAGAAAAAGTAGTCTGACTAGTCTAGAGCAGGAATGTGAAATTTGTTTAGGGTTAACAGCTAGTGTGATGCCCTAGTCAATTGTGTAATGAACAGGTGCACAATCAATATAATATATAATAAATAAAATTTTAAAAAGTTGCACTAATTCTAATTAGTCAAAATTAATCCTAATTTACTGAAATTTGGTCGAGGGAGTTTACAAGTAGGCCAAGTAATTTTATTCTGTGTTAATGACACAAAGTTTGCTAGGATTATAGTTATAGTCTTAAAATTTTAAATTTTGTGTTTAGTAGTTAGAACCTGACAGTTGAGTTGTTCATTTAGACTGTGATCATTATCCTTTAGTTGTAGATCACGTAATTTGTATCCATAACTCGATACAAGTTATATCCCCTTTTTCACTTGAGGCCAGTAACTTTTCCACTTTTACTGATGACACTTATTCTATAAACACTATGATTAAGACTTAATATGATCATTACCTATATAATGCAATAGGAGACCCTAATAAATACCAAGATCTTTTCCTCGTGTACCCTAATAAGAGTTTCTACTTTATTTGCAAGTGCAAGATTAATTTGTGGAACCCCCTCAAGGCAATTACAGTATTAGTTTATTGTTTTAGGTTGGGTAGTATACCTCACAACCTAGTATCACATAGTCCTTGTGATCCATTAATGAAGTATAATTGAATGACATTAACTATATGCTTGCATAAGAAGATATTGTTTATCCAAACCATGAGAACTTAGGGGTTCGTACCCTATTTTATCGACTAGCAACCTAAACAAGGAATTAGTATGATAACTGTAGAGATTGTAGAGTTTTATTTCTTTTGTGAACTTGAATTATTATGTACCTTCTTTCATCATGATCCAGCGTATTTATATTTTATGTACTACCTTGACTTATGCCGCTATTATAGCCTAGTTTTTGCAAGCTTATTCCTTATCGAGCTTGTTCATGACATATGTATTAGTGGGTCGACACACTAATATATTTCAGAATCAATGTATTAAGGTCTAGCTAGCCTTAGTGTGCTTGTTTCGCCCTCCGCAATACTACTTTACGTGGGTTGAGATATATAGTGATTAGTAGACGAATGTACTTGCCCTCTAGACATGTCTGAGCGTATCGTATCGGTTACATAACTGTACTAATACGAGCATGCGAACAAAGAATTACTAAAATAGGATTTTAATCCACAACTGCCTTGACAATTCCCATTTGAATTCTTTAAACGCCTTGATCTCGATACTTCTATTCTATTACCTCTCCCTTGAACTTTTTATTATTGATCTCCGTCTTCCCTTATTTCGGAAAGATGAAACCTCGTACTTGGTATAATTTTGATACACAGAGAGTACTATATATACCCCATAGGCCGATCACATACTTGAGGATTATTCTTTTATAATTAAGGGCATATCATATATTATATAATCGGCGTTGAAGTTTTGAAGATTGAATAACATGAGTAAATAAATTAAGAAATATTTTTCTTAAAGTATATAGCCTTATATGATAGATGGGTAAACTCTAAGTTGGGTGGGAGTCATATTGTTAATTTGAGTTTAAATTATTTTAGATTGTGATCACGTAGGATTAGATTGAGAGATTAAGTCATTTTAAATGTGGAAATTTTTTAAGAAGGAGTTAGCTGATGAGTATTTAATAAATTTAGAAATCTTGATATATTGGACCAAATATTTACACCTCAAGTACATGATTTAAATTTTTGAATATTGAAGGTAAAATCATTAATTTGAATTTTGAGGATAAATGTAGAATTTCAGACTTGAACATTGGTGGATTGAATTTAAATTTTTTATAATTTGATGATTTGAATTAAGAGTTAAAAATTTGATTGTTGGATTACGTATTTAAAATATTGAGGATGTGAATTGAATTTAAAAAATTTGAAGAATACCAAAATTTATAAGTGAAAATAGAAATAATATTGGACTATAATTGTTTTCTAGAGGAGATTATGATAGTTGGAGATCGTGATATAAAATTTATATGCGTATTTAATCCTTGAAGATGTTATATGGATTTAATTTAAATTTGGATATTGATAATTTGAAAAATTGAGAAGAGATTACAATAGGTTGAAATTTGATTGGAACAGTGATTATCTTAACCTTGAAGTGATTGCGATGGATATGATTAGGATTTTAATTATCGCAAAAAGATTGCGATTGACTTGCCTTATGTACATGAAGGATTAACAAATTATGCCTTATTTTAATTTCGAGGATGAAATTTTTTTTTTAGTTGGCTAGATTGTAAACCCCCACACCCAAAATTAGACCTACTTGACTTAGATAGTGAGACTAAGGCTAGTTTGAATCCAATTAGAAATAGGACACGTCATTTAATTATACAATATTTGTATCACTTAGCGTACCATACCGGTGCTTCGATAATTGGAGCACTACACTAGCCATTGCCTACCTACAAATTCCACACCCTTGTCCTAGACATGTCCGCCTTCTATTCTGACCTTGTTATAACTCATAATTAAGCTCCCTTATGCTACATTTTAGTCGCACAACATTCATCGCGAACGTTGTTTCTTAATTCTAAAATAGTTCTAACTTTGTATCCTTGTGCGTCCAATCAAAATTGGAGACACAATCTTGACCCATTTCGTGCAACCCAAATTTTTTGATAATATTCTATCTTGAGCCCTCTATGTCCATGACCCTTGTGTCCCACTTAATGTTATCCCATGTACTTATAATTAATTCAAGAACACCTTGCGCATTAATTTTTATTAATTTAACCCAATTCCCATCTTTGTGCAACTTTTCAATTGTTGGACACTTTTATGCAAAAGAGCATATAGGTGTCCACACCATTGGACATGACACATGAAGAAACCTAATTCTCCTCCATATGAATCTTTTCCATGAATTTGTGGAATGTGCAAATGCGAAACCTCGCCCACTCCTTTAAATCTAGCCTTGCATTTTAGACAATGCAAATTATAGCCCTCCAAACATCTCCATGACTATTGGAAAATCATGGAGGTAGGGATGAAGAAATGTACAGAATAAGCTGCAAATCTCTATCTTATACCATCATTGACTTTTTGTCGTGACTTAGTTTTAATTTCGAGGACGAAATTCTTTAAAGTTGGGTAGATTGTAAACTCCCCTCACCCAAAATAGGTATTTTGTGTGTATTATATATTATTATATTTATTATAGATGTTGAATTTTTTTAGAGTATTCTCTTAGTTAATTAGAAAATAAATTTCTTGATAAATTTACTTATATAAATATTTATTTAGAATTATTTTAGGTTATTTTAGATTTTTGGATATTTTTCTAGAATTTTTGGTAATTAAAACTTAGAAAACATAAATTTCTAGGACTCCATGATTTACTATGAGACCATACTTGAATGTTGTTACTACCAAACATTTATTTTAGAGTTAAAATATTTAAATATATATTTTAATTTATTTAGAATTTTAAGGAATTATTGGATTTTTGGAATTATTGAGGATTTATTTGGATATATAAAGTCTTAATATTAGATAGATGCTAATTTAGTGTTAATAGATATTAATAAGATTATATATAAATTATTTGTATTATCTTTAATTCTATTTAAGATTATAAATTATTGAGATAAACTCAAACTCTATTTTAAATTAATTCAAATCCTGAGCCTACTAGGAAAGCAACTTCATGCATATCATATCCTTATTTAAACTGATCCTAATCATATCCAAATTAACCAATCCTAGTCATATTCAATTAAATAATCTTCACCATTATAAACACCTATTAGACTTATGGAATAAACTCAACTTTTATATTTTTTATCCCCAAACTCCTCTCTTTTTCGTCAAAAAATAGTCAAAATTCGTCATAAATTCAGCCTCATTTTCTAGTAGTTATGACGACTTAAAAAGACGATATCTCCTAGCTTCGGACTCCAAACGCGCTCCAGTTTTTTTGTTAGAATCATATCAAGGTTAGTTTTTTGAATATATAAATTATTTTAATAATTTCAGAACCTATTTTTCCAGAAAATTCTAAAAGTGTCAGCTGTCTGAAATCAGACGTATTTTGGTATTTTTGAGATTTCGGGAGATCTCGAACTCAGAATTATGAACCGTTTGAAGTTTCGAAAAGCTGACATGATGACCTTCCAGAAAAGTATTTTTACAGAATTTAAAATATAAGTTTATTCTACTGTAAAATTTGTGCAACGTAGACATAAATAGAAAACTACCAAAAACTATCATCTGTGCGCCCTTGTGGACATAACTCTTTACCGACTTGTGATTTTATGAAACCGTCGATTATAGTATTCATGTAGTATTAAAATCTATAGGATTCCACACACAAATCCAGGATTTGAGTTGGTTGACTTTTGGTCAACGGATTACCTTGATTTGCGTGCCATGGATCACAAATCCGCAAAGTTGACTTTTTTGGACCAAAATTAGGGTTTAACAATAAAATTAGATTATAATAAGATTAAAATACTATTTTAGATTATTTATTCAGAATTAAAAATTGATTAAAATGGAGGAACCTATTCACCTACTTTTGTAACCTAACTTGTTTAATTTATGTGACGGGTAGATCGGACAACGCCTTGAGTTGCGACTTCATCCTTTTTTAGAGAAGGCAAGTATATCTTGACGTTGTACTATTATTCATATTCTATATGTTGCATGCATCTTTATTTTTTGTCTTTAGTTCATATATTTTAACTGTTATATAAAATACGCACGACGGTGTCGTCGCGATATATTTTTATTTATGTATTTGCATTGACCTTGTTTATGAGACTACCCCATTATCATGTAGCATTATTAGGTTCATTGGCCGTGACACAGTTGTTATACGAGTGTGAGTCTCATATAGAGATCACGGACTGCGTGACAGGTCTGGCCTCCTGTACGTATGGGCCGTACGTTAGGGATGACTGCTAATAGAAACTTTGTATGCTAGAAGACTTAGCAGTTATTAGAGGTCCAGGAACATAGCCTATTGTAGTACGGTGGCCCAATCCTTGTCCTTGTTTGGTTGCAGGATTGGGCTAGGGTAATAAAGATAGGCTATGGACCAAATCATTTCATGGATGTGACATGCTTAGAGCATGGGGTGGGGAGAACAACAAGTACCATATTTGGGCTCCTTTGCACTTTTTCTTCTGTAACCAGGAAGCTCCGCTGGAGATACGGGCGGTGATGACCCCTATACTATTTGGCGGCCTCTGTCGTTCAAAAGATGACATGCTTTGAGGCCCCTGATTCTCCGAGAGAGTCATGCCAATCCCAGTTTTCAGCCAGATAGCCCACTTGTTAGAAAGTTGTTCTCAAAATGCATTCACTTAGACGGTTAGGCGACCAATTGGATATTTATTTCAGTAATTTATTGGTATACTTTTATGTATCTTGTTATGTCCCTCTGAGGACCTAGCCCTTCCAGGTGTCGATGTTCTTGAATATCCGCAGGAGCACTGATTCGGATGGTTACATATGTTGCGAGGATGTCATCTCTTCGAGCCCCGTGATTTTTAGCTGATATTCCTATATTGTGTTGTACTTATATTATATTTATTTTTATATTCGAGTTGGTAGTGGATTTGTTTCCATCCAACTATCATCTTTAGATACTTTGTATTAAGATCTAGTTTCATAGATACTGGTTATTTGTCTATATTTGATTTTCGTGGATGAGATTTAGATTATACCCTATGATTTGTGACATATGTTATACCACTTGTGGATTTGATATTCATATTACAGCGTACGTGTGGATTTTGGTTTCCATATATTGGAGTTGTCATATCCATAAGGCTGGCATGCTTACTTATCATAGTCCTACGTATTTTGCGGCTGGAGCGTGACAAACCCCCAGCGGAGAAGAGTAGCGTTCAATGGAGATATATCGAACCTCGCATACTGGAAGGTAACAGGAGGATTGCAGAGTTTACAGGAGAGGAGGAGTTGGATCCTGAGTAACTGGGTTATGGCCAGATGGTACCATTCGTGATAGCACATTCTATGGTAACCAAAAGACAAGCTTCAAAGCCAACCAAGTCCGGAGGAGGGGGCTCGCATTAGCAATCCCTACAGATACATGCAAGGAAGAAACACCAGACGGGTCAGATGGCGGATGAAGCCAATACTGGGTCAGCGGGGAATAAAAGGAAGGAGGCTGAAAACATGTGCGTCGACAATCCGGGATGGAGGGACGTCTCCAATGATGCGCACAAACGAGAGGAGGGACGTCTCCAATGAGGGTACAATACTTGGTATGAGTATGGCAATCACTGATGACCTAGTAGTGAGTTTAACAGAGGATATAGGTCATGAAACCATATTAAATTAATGTCGATCCTCACGTGGAACACACGGGGAGCGTGTTAGTTGGAGAGATAGAGGGAGATACGAGAAGTTATGAGAAAAAGCCAAAGCTCTATTACAACTCTTCTGGAGACGAAGATTAAGGATGGGAAGATGCTATCAAGACGTACTCCCACAGGGTGGAAACACGCAAACAACCTAGACATATGTAGAGTGGCGAGAATCTGGGTGATGTAGGAAATAAGGACTTGGTCGGATAGATTCATTCTCTGTACCGAACAACTCATAGCAATGCAATTCACTAACGTGGGAGGGCGCTCCTTCATATTTAGAGCGGTCTATGGGAATAATGATAGAGTGCAAAGGAAGGCTCTCTGGTTGAACATTATCAGATTAAGTGTTATGGTGGATACCCAGTTGTGATTCCTTCTTATACTTGTAGGAGACTTCAATGCCTTGTTGTTCAACCAGGAAAAAGTTGGGGGCCGGTGCATCCCCGACTATATGTTGGCTGATTTTCAGCAATGCCTACTACAAGCAAGCTTAAAGGGTCTAGAGAGGACATGTCACGTGTGGACTTGGTCTAACCAGGTGATACGCAATCGCATTGCGTGTCAACTCGATAGAGCTCCCGAAAATAGAAAGTGGTTCAAAAAAAATTTATCAGTAGTTGCGGAAGTATTAGCCCCAGCTATGAGCGATCATTCATCGATCCTGGTACGAATGATATCCTCGTCATCTAGCCGTGGAAGACCGTTTAGATATAACAATTCCTGGCCAGGGTATCAAGAAGCGATCTTGGAAGCAATGCAAACCTCTGTGAGAGGGAATGTGCAGTTCAAACTTGTACACAAAATGAAGGATATAAAGCAAGGATTGAAGAAGTGGCAGGCTTCAATACTGAGTGGGGAATTGGAGAACAGCAGGGAGGAGCTTGCACGGATCCAAGGAAGGCTGCGATCATCTCCGTGGGACGAGGGGCTAGTCGAGTCCGAACAAGTTTTGCTTGAGCGGGTTCGGGTGGCACTGCAGGTGGAAGAGGTTCAAATGGAACAACGTATGAAATACGCCTGGCTTAAGGATGGTGACCGCTGTACAAAGTTCTTTTATGATAACTTCAAGATGAGGCAATATCGCAATTCAATCTCTAGAGTTATCAACATGGATGGTGAAGAGGTTGCGGCGATCCAGGATATTCAGGAGGTAGCTATAGAGTTTTACAAGGATCTATACAATCAAGATGACTAAAGCTGCGAGTTTCCAGAGCTTACGTGCAAGAGACTGGTTTCTATGAATGGCAATCAACACCTTCTAGAGAGTGTCTCGATGGAGGAGGTGGAAGCAGTCATCAAGGAGGCTGAACCGGATAAAGCTCCAGGGCCAAATGGATTCAACAATAAGTTTTTTAAAGTACACTGGAAAGACTTAAAATATATGATTTTATCGGTTGTGCAGGACTTCTTCGATAATGAGAGGCTTCTAAAGGAATTGAACCACACGTTCCTTACTCTTATACCAACGAAGGAGGGAGCTACTTCATTATCAGATTTTCGGCCTATAGCATGTTGCAATTATTTGTATAAGATTATCACTTCTATCATGTGCCGGTATATGGAGTTGATCATGCAGGGACTAGTTTCCGCAAATCAGGCCGCGTTCATCAAAGGAAGGTCAATAGCAAAAAATAGTCTGTTTGCGCATGAGATGGTCAAAATTTTAACAAGAAAGGGAGGGAGTAAGTTGTGCATGAAATTGGATTTGCAAAAGATGTATGACTCGGTTAACATGGATTTCATCTGCAAGGTGATGTTAGCTATGGGATTTGATCGAAAGTAGAGCTGATTCGGGAATGCATTTCGACCCCATCCTTTTCCATACTTTTTAAGGGCCAGCCCTATGGTTATTTTAACAGTAACCGTGGTCTGAGACAAGGAGACCCGCTCTCTCCCTACTTGTTCATACTGGTGATGGAATACTTTTCCTGCCTAATAGATTAGGCGGTGCACATAAAGTTGATAACCCCACTATACGGGAATGTTGATCATGTTGTCTCCCATCTGATATACGTAGACGACTTATTGGTTTTTCTTGTACCATCCCCCATGGGCCTCAACGACATGGTGTGACTACTATAGGAGTTTGGCCAGCTGACTGGATTGGAGTTGAATAGGGACAAGAGCAAAATCTATTTTAATGCTCATTTTCAGAACCAGGATGTATTAAAAAATATCATACAAATAGAGAAAGGAATGCTCCTAATAAAATACTTGGGACTGCCTCTGTCTGTGAATTACTCTCGAGATTAGGAGTGCCAGAACCTGATGGTATATGTTCAGAGGCGTATTGAAAGCTGGCAGGCACATGTCTATCCTTTGGAGGCCTCATCGAGCTGGTGCGATTTGTAAATTCTGCAGTTTCTGTATTTTGGCTTCAGACAATCCTTCTTCCGGTTGCTACGATAAAAAAGATTAAAAAGCTGTGCACGAACTTTGTATAGCATGGCGACTTCATGCCATAGCTTAGAGGGATTTGTATCATCCCAAAGGTGAAGGGGGAGTGGGGTTGAGGTCCTTGCTTGACCTCAAGGACTTGGCGGCTATGAGAATGACTTGGAACTTCATCCAGGGGCGATCTTTGTGGGCAACATGGATTCAGAACAGATACGTAAAGAATGCCATTTTTTGGATACTTCGGATAGACAACAACCACTCAGTGACATTTAATGCTATAATGCGCTACAGACATAGGGTCAAACCGTTCCTCACAAGGGTAATTAGTAACGGGAGAGACACATATTTCTGGTTCGACCCCTGGCTGAATCACCAGAGCATTATGGAAAAAGTCGGGTGGCACACATACAAGATGGTGGGGAGGTAAGAATAGGTGAGCACATTAATCTGTAGGACAACATGACATCTGGACGGGCATTTTGTTGAAGGGCACTTGGCAGAGGAGGTCAGGGGAGTAGCCGTCCACCCGGCCAGTGGCAATGACAACTGGGTATTGGATAACTCCCCATCCGGATGCTTCAGGTACGCCACGGCTTATAAGAAGATTTGGACTCGGCACCCGAGGGAAGTGTTTGCTGATTTTATATGGGTTAAGGGCCTGGCAAATAAGCTGAAGCTATGTATGTATAAAGCAGTGAGGGGTCGGCTTCTCACATTAGAGAAGCTGGAGATAATGGGTATAAATGTACAAAGGCACCAATGCGTCTTATGTCATCGGTCCCCGGAGACGCTCAACCACTTGTTATTCCAATATGAATTTTCTGGATACATATGGAGCAGTCAATGCCGAGCCCTCCAACAGAGTTATAGTGGAGGAAGGTCCATTTACTCAGGAGATGGAGCAGATCAAAGATAGTAGCAGATAGGACGGACAATGGGTCAGAGCGGTCAGTATCAGATAAGTGGCAAGTGTTTGACATATATGGAGGGAATGTCACGCCCCGATTTTGCCCTATCGATAATCGTCCCCCGGACGTGATGCCGTGCACGCGTAGGGCGCGCGTGCACAAGGCCTAGGCATAGTAATAATCTTTAGAACATATGCAACAGAGTACGCAAATAAGATAACACACATTGAGGCATAGAAAAGTTTTCTTTTTATTGATAATGAACATCTGTTTACAGACTCTTGACCCAAAATGAGAAGGATGCCACTGGGGCTTATAACTTGGATACAAAATGAGATATCCGTTCCCATACATCACATCCTTTACTAAACTTCAAAATAATACAACATAGCCACCTGCTGGCGAAGCTATCGCCTTGCCACGGAGCCGCATATAAGGGTTGCGCCTGCTCCAAGTGCTTTGTACAAGCTTCAAAAAGTCACGGGCAAAATGCGTCGGGTACTGGACTGGTTGGAGAAGGAAGAAGCTTCAGCTCCTCGCCGCGTCGCTCGGGCTCGGGGAACCTGCTGCAACGAGGGTCAGTACTAAGAAAAGTACTGGTGGGGACGAGCTAACCCAACTAACCAAATCCAAGTTTGTTCATATAAAACATGCAATATTATTGTGGTCTTTCTATCTTGCCTTAGTTCAATTTACATGCAAGCGTTGAATATGCGGTTTACAGAACAAACATGCTACCGTTAGGTAACTTTTACCTTCCCGTCTGGACTGCCTGCATAAAACTTACCATTATTCTTCCCTGCCATGAAGACACCATTAGTTAAGCAAGCAATGCAGAATTATATGTACATTGGGTCATGGCATATCATTGCCACCGTGGACAATAGCTACAATAAGCGGTGACCCTTGCAGCTCGGGTAGCTAGCCCCGCTCCAAGGCATCCCCCGCCTTACCCGTGCTAGTCTTGCTAGCGCAGCTATCCGAGTTCATTCCGGAACGAAACGGCCCCAATGCCCCAGGCGCCGTTCGCAGGAACTAAACCTTGTGCACAAGTTGTCCGACCGAATTAAGCATTATACTAAGTCAATAGATAAAGCATTCAAACCACAAGAATGTATACATCTACTTTAGCATAGTGCATTTGGCATAGTCTTCCTGTCCAGTGATTGCGTTTCATTATAGTTTGCATAATACATTCGTACAATTATATAGAATAAGTTCTAGCTACAACTGAAGCATGAATATATAAATGCATAGCGGACAAGCACGCATCAATGAGATCGTTTGAGCATTCTATATAACAAGCATTTCAAGTATTTTCAAGTCTAACTCATCTTTCTCTTGACTCAGTTTTATTCTTATTATGATATCGTTGGAGCGAGATGCATCATGAGTCAATTATTATTAGAGTGAAGACTTGGTAGAAGGGTGCTAATCGAAAATAAGCCACTCACAAGTTGGAGAACTAGGAGAGAAAGGACGAACTTTAAGACTCCGCTCGTACGTCGTCTACCCGATCACCTGCACGCACCAACAGATGATCAATATCTCCTGCTTCGGTCTCCGAGGTTCGATATGAAATTGCGAGATCCTAAGAACGAAAATAATGAAATCCATCAAAACCGTTCAAGAAAACGCAAGTCATAAAACCAACAAGAAAGCAACCAAGCGACATGAAAACGGGCAAGGAAACCAGCGCAACGGAAAGGCCCCTCTCGACTCTGCCGTCGAGTCTTTCCTTGAGGCACGATCCGTTGAATATGGGACCTGATTCCGAAGAAACCAATCCATAACGAGGAAAGGATCTTTATTCAATCTGTCCCGTTCGGACGGTCGTAAGTATTTTTTGGCCGCGCTCCCCGAATAGGGGGAACAGGGCATTACAGGGAACGCAACAACCGGGTGTTTGAGTGTCTATCATCATCCCCGAAGGGGATTGTATATAACGTTGAGGCAGATGTAAAGTATATGGTATTCTGATTTTTCTAGTCAGCATACAGTTTTAATAAAATTATCTTTTCCTATATATATATATATATATATATATATATATATATATATATATATATATATATATATATATATATATATATATATATATATAGCAAATGACGTCTAGCCTAGTGGTTAAGACCGATGCATATTACCCAGGAGGTTGCGAATTCGAGCCTCCTGGGCGCCATTTAATTCTCCTTTGGGAGAATTAAGTGGTGAGTTGGTGAATATTAATTAATTTTAATTAATTATTTAATTCATTTATAGTAATTATGAGCTAAATAGAAGAAATAGATTTTATTTAATTTTTACTTTAGGTGTTTGCGCATTTTGGGGATTTATGGAGCAATTATAAATTTTTTCTAATTTATTCCATGTAGGAGACCCTGTGGACAGTTGATAGCTTAATGGTATGCACTAATATAAATTCTAGAATTTTTTATGTATATATATATATATATATATATATATATATATATATATATATAGTTTAATAGAAAAGAAATAAGAAAAGAAAAAGAAAAAGAAAAAGAAAAAGAAATAGATTTTCTAATGGATACCCTAACCCGTTAGCCTAACCTACTACCCGCTGGCAACCCACACTCGATATTAAGCTAAAGCAGTAGCCGCAGCAGTAATCTACCCCCCCCCCCCGCGAGCGTAGTAATCATCTCCCCTCTCCCCCATGTATATATATATATATACATATAATTCTATTAGACAAACCCTATACCTAGATCATCCCTCCACCCTCGACCAGAGCGCCGCCAACCTCGACCGCGCCTCTAGCCCAGAACCGCCACCTCCAGCTGCCTGGACTGCCGCACGGACGACAGCGACCCCGCACACAACCCCGCGACTGCAGATTTGATCTACAGCGTACCGGTGTTCAAGTCCCGTTTTTCGTGCCCTCGCTCGACCAAACTCGACCCCTTCTCACCGGTATATTCATGACTTAACCTCCTTCAATATCTGTGCATTAGATGACCTTGAACAGCGCGTAAACCTAGGCAAAAATAGCGACCAAGTTGGCAAAAAACGATAACTTTTGGGTATCGCAGAAAACTACGGTAACTACCTATGTTCACGGATTCGTATCTTCCACCACAGAGATCCGAATTCAATTTTTATTTTTGGTATGCGAAGACCACTTAACCTAGTTTATTTTCTGTCAAATACAATAATTTATTACTTGCTGTGTATAGAAATAATTAGTTAAAAAATTCTAAAAACCTACTTTTTCTCAAATTCCAGAAATTACGATACGGAGTACGCCCTGACAAACGAGACCGCCCCGTCGCGTACCGAGTGTACCATAAGGTGCGCGTAGTATATCCAGACGTGTGGGCTTTCGCGAAAACTGATTTGGATGCGTGTGCGCGTCGAAATCAGCCCGTATCCGCAGAAATTTCCCATGTAGCAACTTTTTGTAAAAGCCCTGCGCATTTAGTGCACGCTCGTCAGAATACGACAAAATTTGTGCCACTGGACTCATGATATCGTGCTGGTCCTGTGACCCAATTTTCACGCAATTCTAAGATAGTTGACCAAGTCGCCAATTGGTGGGCCCCACGGTTGACTTTTTGGACAAAATTATGTTCGGCTCACTGGAATCCACATTTGGATATACCGTTGAGTTCGTACTGACTTTTAGATTTTGTTTGACCTATAATTTATCCCATTTAGAGACCTTTACCCCTGGCACGCTTCTCGGTGCAAAGTGGCCCACATGCGGAGCCCGCTTTGATCCGAAATTACCGTTTTGTCCCTGTGTCCAAATTGGAGGAAAAGATAGTATTTTCTAGCTATTTCGCTTATTCTAGGAATGTTGGTGATATTTATTTCAGTATCCGGAGACGTTCATTCTAAGACCGTAGCCTCTGATCCTGTGTGTTTAACATCTGGACGTTACATTTTGCAGCTTCTTGCCAGGCAAGTATACCTTGCCATTGTACTATTATTCATATTTCATATGTTGCATGTATCTTTATTTTCTGTCATTAGTTCATATATTTTAACTGCTATATAAAATGCGCATCCAAGGAAACTTGGGTGCAACGACGATGTCGTCGTGATATATTTTTAGTATCTATATGCATTGACCTTGTTTATGAGACTGCCCCATTATCATGTAGCATCATTAGGTTTTATTGGCCGTGACACAGCTTTTACACGAGTGTGAGTCTCATATAGATCACGGACTGCGTGACAGGTCTGGCCTCCTGTACGTATGGGCCATGCATTAGGGATAACTGCTGTTAGAAACTTTGCATGCTAGAAGACTTAGCAGTTATTAGTAGTCCAGGGATATAGCCTATTGTAGTACGGTGATCCAATACTTGTTCTTGTTTGGTTGCTGGGTTAGGCTATTGTACTAAAGGTAGACTATGAACCAAATCGTGTCATGGATGTGACTTGCTTAGAGCATGGGGTGGGGAGAACAACAAGTGTCGCATTTGGGCTCCTTTGCACTTTCCTTTTATGTAATCCGTATGCTCCGGTGGAGATACGCGGTCGTGATGACCCCTATACTACTTGGCGGCCTCTGCCGTTCAAAAGATGACATGCTTTGTAGGCCCCTGATTCTCCGAGAGAATCATGCCAATCCTATTTTATGGCCAGATAGCCCACTTGTTAGAAAGTTGTTCTCAAAATGCATTCACTTAGACGGTTAGGCGACCCATTGGATATTTATTTCAGTACTTTATTGGCATGCTTCTATGTATCTTGCTATGTCCCTCTGAGGACCTGGTCCCTTGCCAGGTGTAGCTGTTCTTGAGTATTCGCAGGAGCGCAGATTCGGATGGTTACATATGTTTCGAGGAGGTCTTCTCTTCGAGCCCGTGGTTGTTAGCAGATATTCTTATATTGTGTTGTGGTGTTGTACTTATATATTCGAGTTGGTAGTGGATTTGTTTCCATCCAACTATCATCTTTAGATACTTTGTATTGACTTCTAGTTATTTAGATATTGGTTAATTATTTATATATGATTTTTTGTGGATGGGATTTAGTTATACCCTGTGACTTGTGATAGTTTATACCACTTGTGGATTTTATATTCATATTACAGTGTACGTATGCGTTATGGTTTTCATATATTGGAGTGCCATAACTATGCGGCTGGCATGCTTACGTGTTCCTAGTCCTACGTATTTTGGGACTGGGATGTGACAAAATTACCTCTTATATATATATATATATATATATATATATATATATATATATATATATATATATATATATTGAACTGGTAAATAAAATCGAACTCAATCCCGCTGGGACTTGAACTCCCGACCACCCAGATCGTATGTCTCTCCTCTACTACTAGACTAGAGGCTCATTGCCATATATATATATATATATATATATATATATATATATATATATATATATATATTGTACTGGTAAATAAAATCGAACTCAATCTCGCTGGGACTTGAACTCCCGACCACCCGGATCGTATGTCTTCCCTCTACTACTAGACTAGAGACTCATTGATATATATATATATATATATATATATATATATATATATATATATATATATATATATATATATATATATATAATTCGACCACATGAGTTGTTTAGGAGCACATACTTTCTGAAAGTCAAATTGGGAGGTTAGATGATCTATTATTATTAGATGATCTATTATTGGGAGGTTATATATATATATTTTTCTACTACTTATGACTATAATGGTGAGAAGAATTATACGACGTCATTATCGTGGTAGATAACACTAGGATTATGTTTTGCATAAACTACACATAGTTCAGCCCAACCGAAACACTCATGCATGTTGGTCTTGCTTGCATGATTGACGGGTTTTCGCTTGGTTGGGATTTGGTTGATGATCAAATCAAACTTTGGTCGTTGATGATTAATATTTGTGCTAATAATGGACTAGTAGAGCGAGCTAGCTAGCTAGCTAGCACATTGTTAGGTTTGGGAGGAGTGGAGAGAGTGGAGATTCTTGGAGTAACGACATTGTTTTGTTGCTGTTTATTCTTTTTGGTTGTGAGAGGCACGAACAGCTAGCTAGCCTGCAGGCAAGGCAGCCAGAATCATGCATGCATGCTTGTGATTAGGTGGTGGTGCAAGCAAGGCATCCCTTGGTGTGGTGGGAGTGAGATGGCTAGCTTCACATTCTCTCTCACTCCTCAACCTTTCCATTTTGTTCCTATACTACTAAAGTAATAAGTACTTTGCTTAAGTTGTACTTGTAGTGAAGTCTAAAGAAAGGAAGAAAGAAAGGAAGAAAGTACCCCCTACTCTAACTTAGTATCTCGGTGTCGGTGTCTGTGTCAGATTTTAAATTTTAAAATTTTGAGAGAAATTTTAAAACGGTGTCCTCAAAATTTAATATTCATAATTTTTTTTCTTTTAATTGACGATGATACTATAATATTATTAAAAAAAAATTAAGAGAAAAATAATAAACAAAACGATGACAGAAGGGTCATGCCCTCGGTCTTAATGAAAATCCTCCACTGAAAATAATATAAATATTTCACTCTTAATCCTTACAATGTAAGCCCCCACAGGAACTCCACGATTTATGTAGCCAATTATTGCTCCATCCTACCATAAATTTTTTTTGAAATAAAAATAATTTATTTTAATCTATTCAAAACTTTGTTAGAAAAGAAGCGCGGAAACCTTTTTCCAAATCAGAGAGTACCTGCAAGAGAACCGAGTAATATAACACATAAACCAAACACCAAACCACAGAAAAAATAGTCCACGCAGACATAGAGAATTTTGACGTGGAAAACTCTTGCGAAAAAAAAAACTCGGGACGGTCGGAGTCCAACCCTGAAGAACCTCCACTAATGGAATAAAGAGAATACACCATCTACAAGCTTCTCCCGATCCAACACGGATCACCACAACACTTAGGAATAGAAAATAGATCACATCACGAAGATAGAAGACAATAAAAAATTACCCAAAATGATCTCCTCCTCCGAAACGGCCTCCGATCCTTCTTTCTCCTTCTCAAGATTGCAATGACACTCTTGTCTCATTTTCTCCTCTTTCTTGAGATGATATGTTAGTGTTCGATTAGGAATTAGGGTTAAAAAAATCTAATATATACCCCCTAATCCCGCAGCTAATCATGGACCGTAGGATACGATCCAACGGTGTATAAAATAGCTCTGAATTTTCGTTCAGCCAACCGACCGAACTCAGACCGATTTCGATTTTGAGGTTCTGGAACACCATACCGAGTTCGGCCCGAACTTGGCCAGGGACCGAGTTAGGACCGAACTCTGCCCCCTTCAGCAGACTGCTCCTCCTTCCTTTCGAGTTGCTTCGACCTCTCGAATGGCTCTCGTCGCCTCCCCAAGCTTCTCTGACCACAGACGGCACTCGTCGCACTCCGGGGTATTCTCCACATAGGTTGGTAACCCCACCCACTCCAACAAATCTTCTCCTTCACAACTATGTGGAGGGGATCGTCATCCCGACGATCTGTCTGCAGTACTCAAACTTTTTCCTTAGAAAAATCTTTGTGAACATATCTGCTCCGTTGTCGTCTGTATGAACCTTCTCAAGCGCCGCTTCCTTCTTCTCAACATCATCCCGTATCCAATAATACCGGGTCTCAATGTGCTTGAACCGGCTATGAAATATCTGGTTCTTCACAAGGTGAATAGCACTATGACTATCTCAAAGTAAAGGATACTGCTCCTGCTTTAGCCCAATTTTCTGCAACAGCTTCTTCATCCACAACAACTCCTTGCAAGCCTCCGTCATCGCAATGTACTCTGCCTCTGTCGTTGACAATGCAACACACTTCAGCAAACGCGACTGCCACGATACTTCTCCACTAGCAAACATTATCTCATAGTCCGAAGTCGATCGCCTTGTGTCTACATCTCCATCCATATCAGCGTCGGTATACCCAACCAGCTCGGCTCGTCACCACCAAATAAAAGTCTCCAATTGGCAGTGCCCTGAAAATATGGTAGAATCTACTTGACCCAACTCTAATGTACCCTTCCAAGATTGGAAATGTACCTGCTAACTGTGCCGACTGCGTGAACAATGTCTGGCATCGTACATACCATAGCATACATAAGACTTTTCAAAGTTGAGGCATACGGAACCCGCTCCATATCTTCATTCTCATCCTCCATAAATGGACACTACTCCTCAGTGAACTTAAAGTGAGCCGCAAGGGGGTTACTCACTTTCTTCGACTCGTCTATCCCGAAATACTGAATTACCCGGTGAATGTACTTCTTTTGGGACAAGTGTAGCAGCTTGGACTCTCTCTCTCGGCTGATCTCCATCCGAAGAATAGTCTTTGCTGCACCCAAATTCTTCATAGAGAAGGTTGCGCCCAGTTGGCGCTTCAACTCTGCTATCCTGATGGCATTCCGACCCACCAACAATATGTCATCAACATAAAGCAACAAAATGATGAAATCATCCTCGGTGAAGTACCTCACAAAAATACAATAATCCGACATCGTCCATGCATAGCCATGCTCCCCCATAAATGACTCAAACTTTCTGTACCACTGCCTCGGAGCCTGTTTCTGACCATACAAGCTCTTCCTCAACCGACAGACCAAATATGACTTGTCCTTCTCACATAATCCCTCTGGCTGCTCTATGTACAACTCCTCCTCAAGATCACCGTGGAGAAATGACGTCTTCAAGTCCATTTGTTCGACCTCCAAGTCAAAACAGGTTGCCAAAGCTAGCACCACCCGAATAGACGACTACTTGAAGACTGACGAAAAGATCTCATCATAATCTACGTATTTTCGATGACCGTAGCCTTTAACTACCAGCCTCGCTTTGTATCGAGGGCGAGTAACATCATCTGTCTACTTCACTCTGAACAGCCATCAATTATTCAAAGCCTTCTTGCCCTTTGGCAACCGCACCAGATCATAAGTAGATTTGGTCTCCAAGGAACTCATCTCCTCCTGCATGGCCTCCATCCACTCCTGTCTGTGTTCGTCTTCCATAGCCTCTGCAAAACTTTCGGGTTCTCCCCCGTCAGTCAGTAGCACATACTCATCCGGTGAGTATCTCATAGATGGTCGACGCTCTCTATCGCTCATTCTCAACGGAACCACTGGTGCTGGCTATATATCTACAGCCTCATCCCCTCCAGGAACTGCCTCCTAGGCATGCTCATCCTCCTAAGGGTCACCCTGACCACCATCATCAGGCTGATGATCAAGGTTAGGAGCAACTCCATATACTGGCTCCCCCATAACTGGATCCTCTACGATGTCCTCTAAAAACTGCTCGAAGTAAAATGACTCTAACTCAAGCAATTCCTCAGCCTCAGAAGGCATCTCGGAATCCTGAGTGTCGTTCATGGTCTGATCCTCGACGAATACCACGTCCCTGCTTCTGTAGAGTTTTCTTCCCACTGGATCGTAGAGTCTATAGCCAAACTCATCCTGATCGTAGCCGACAAAGACGCATCGCCTCGTCTTTGGCTCAAGTTTGGATCTCTCGTCCTTCGGAACATGCACAAAGGCCTTACAACAAAATACTCGCATGTGATTGTATGACAGCTCTTTGTCGTACCATACTTTGTCAGGCACATCATCCTGCAAAGGCGCACTAGGAGATAAATTAATAATATAAGCAGCTGTGTAAAGTGCCTCACCCCAATAGCTGTCTGGCAAGTTTGCTTCTGACTGCAAACATCACACCCTCTCCATCAGTGCCCTGTTTATCCGCTCCGCTACACCGTTGAACTACGGTGTCTTTGGTGGAGTCTTCTGGTGTCGTATCCTTTGCTCTTTGCAATAAGCATCAAAGGGACCGATATACTCGCCGATATTGTCCGACCGAACACAAAGCAGCTTCTTGCCCGTCTTCCTTTCAACAGAGGCCTGAAACTCCTTGAAAGTGGGAAGCACCTGATCCTTGATCTTTAAGGCATAGACCCAAACCTTTCTGGAACAGTCATCAATAAATATTATAAAATAAGAAACACCACCATGGATTTTACCTTCATAGGACTGCAGGCATCCGGGTGAATCAACTCGAGCAACGCTGGCTTCCTTGAACTTGGGTGACTTTGGAATGACACCATATTTTGATTTCTCGCCAAACAGTGCATGCACTTCTCCAAATTTGTAGACTTTAGCCCTGGAATCACTTTTCTGTTCACCAAGTAGCTCATCCCCTTATCACTGATATGGCTGAGCTGCCTGTGCCACGAAAGCTTTTTTCGAGTGGAATTATCATTCCTATACTTGATGGGATGGTTAATTCTTCACAACACCAGGGTAATGTCTCCCGGTCCTGCCAGCGGTTCGGGAAATAACTTCTTGTTAATTACAAGAATTTCTCTTGGAATGTGGCGACCGTCATAGATTGCCGGCGGGCGTTAAATGTTGTCCATAGCTGGAAGCTCTTCTGTATCGTCCCCCCTGTGCATATCAATCAACGGGGGAAGAAATTTAAGGATGGGGGCCATGTGAGGACCATTCTTTCTCCTGAAGCCTTTTATTGGTGGGTCTGTATTAGACCTTTCCATTTGTTGTACATAAGCGATGATCACTGCTACCTGGAGCCTTATTTGCCCAGTCGGTTCGTCAGGCAGTTTGGGTACGACCAGTTGCATGTGGGGAATGCCATTACCAACTTCAAGTCCAAATGTGGACTTATTGATGGAGCCAGAGGATGGCGGTACTTTATCACGGGCTGTACTGGTACAACTTTTGTTGTGCCCATGACTTCTCTCTCTATGGAGTTGCGTATCCTGCACTCGTACGCGCAGTTCTATGCGTCCATCAATAGCTTCCATCGCGATTTTGATGTGCATAGAAGTTTTAGGATGTCCTCCCATAGGTCTACTGCAAGGGAGGAGGTTCCGTCTGTTTCCTCGGATGAGAATGAGGACACCGCCAGGGCAGACGAGTTCTTGACGACAATACCGAGAGGTATAATAGCTCCGCCAGCTGAGCCTCTCGTTATCCCCCAGAAACGGAAGGCTTCCACTCCGAAAGAGCCTTTCCCTCGCAAGAAGAAGAATGCCAGAGGTCCGAAAAGGGCTTCCACCAGGGGGGCTTCTAGGAGTGAGCCCGTCGTTTCCCCTGTTGGGGATGATTCTTTGATTAGAGGTCATTCGCCTCGGTCCGAACTATCCCTTCTGAGTGATGACGAGGCACGACTGGAACGGGCTCGCACAAACATCTTGGACTCCAGGAATGAGAGGATGGTCGCCTTGGCGCAGTAGATTCGTGATTTGATTGCTCCTCCCCAATGATGTACTTTTTGTTTTTCTATGTAATTTGCTCTTCCCGGAGATAATAAAGAGACTTTATCTGACTTTGTGGACCCATCATTTTTGAATATAAATGATAGGCTAGGGTGAAAGTGATATCAGAGGTAATATGGACATGATATACTTTCGGTAAGCTTCAGTTGGATATATCTATTCAGAGGTTATGTGGACATGATAGAATATGATCCAACTAAATTTGTGTACAAAACACTGTCAGAGGTAATATGGACATGATAGGTTTAGTTAAACATATCTATTCAGAGGTCATAAGAACATGATAGAATATGCTCCAACCAGTCTTTATACGTATTATCGTCAGAATGAGATCTTCACCATACTCCGTTTTAAGCAAGGGAGATTAAGACTCTTGTGTGTAATAATCATTGGCCTCCTTACAGCTAGAACTAGCTTGCCAACTTTGAACACTCTCTCCTTCACTTTTTGATTAAAAAGTTCCAGAAATGCGTGCCTGGTAGAACACAATGCGCTGTTGAGCTTGAAGGCGTTTCTCGTCTAATCCTTCTAGCTCTTGAAGCCGTAGTCGATCATTATTTTCCTGAGTCAACTTATTAGCCACTGCTATTCTGAGTGATAGGATTTGGATTTCAATGGAGAGAACTGCTTCACACCCGTAGACTAATGAGAATGGGGTACAACCCGTCGGTGTTTGTACCGTTGTGCGGTATGCCCAGAGGCACTCTCCCAGCTTCTCATTCCAATCTCTTTTGTTCGAAGAAATGAACTTTTTCAAGAGTTTGATGATGGTTTTAGTGAAGGCTTCTGCCAAACCATTAGCTGCCGGATTGTATTCCGTAGAGGCCATATTTTGTATCCGATTCTTATCGCAAAATCGGTGAAATGCTTGGCTGATGAATTGAGGCCCATTGTCATGAATTATCCTTCGGGGTATCCCAAAGTGATAAATGACATGGTGCTTGATGAAGCTGATCACGTTGGATGTCTTTACCTCAGCTAGGGGGATTGCCTTTGCCCACTTAGAGAAGTAGTCTGTGATAGCCAATATGAACCGATGTCCTCTAGAAGAAGATGGGTGAATAGGACCAACGATATCCATACCCCATGCTTCAAAAGGCCATGATGCAATGGTAGGATGTAGATACTCAGAAGGCTGATGTATAAAATCTGCATGAACTTGACAGACTTTGCATTGTCTTGCATATTTTACTGCATCTGCGATCATAGTAGGCCAATAGTAACCCATCCTCCTGATACGATCCTGTAACTTAGGACCGGGTTGAAGTGCTCCACATATACCGTCGTGAGCTTCACGGATAATCCGCTTCGCATCATTATTGGAGAGACATCATAATAGTAGTCCATCGTATGTTCGACGATATAGACATTGTGAAGGAGCATCAAAATAGAAGCGTAATGATCGTCTTTTGATAGACGCTGCTTCTTTAGGATCCTCTGGTAAGATTTCGTATGCCACAAAATCTATAAAGGGACTTTTCTAGTCTATCTCAGGAGGAACCGTGTTTACAACGTAGCTACGTTCTATGTGAAAATTATTTTTCATACAGAACAGATCTCTGTTGAGAAGAATCACCGAATTCTGCCTCCTTATAGGAATAGCTAGATCTGCAGCTAGACTGGCTAGAGCATCAGCTTTCAAATTTTGAGATCGGGGTATGTGTTCTAGGAAAAATCCTTTGAAAGACATTGCAATCTTGATCGTTGCTTGGTGGTAAGGAATGAGGTCTGGATTTTTCCTAGAACACATACCCCGATCTCAAATCAGAGGTAATATGGACATGATATACTTTCGGTAAGCTTCAGTTGGATATATCTATTCAGAGGTTATGTGGACATGATAGAATATGATCCAACTAAATTTGTGTACAAAACACTGTCAGAGGTAATATGGACATGATAGGTTTAGTTAAACATATCTATTCAGAGGTCATAAGAACATGATAGAATATGCTCCAACCAGTCTTTATACGTATTATCGTCAGAATGAGATCTTCACCATACTCCGTTTTAAGCAAGGGAGATTAAGACTCTTGTGTGTAATAATCATTGGCCTCCTTACAGCTAGAACTAGCTTGCCAACTTTGAACACTCTCTCCTTCACTTTTTGATTAAAAAGTTCCAGAAATGCGTGCCTGGTAGAACGCAATGCCTGGCAATGTACACAGTAGCCATAGTCCCTGAACCTCTTCATCGAACTTGACTGCCATCGAGGATAGCTGGTCAACCACGCCCTGGAACTCACTCAAGTGATCCGTAATAGACGCCCCATCTTTGTACCGTAGACCCATCATCATCTGGATCAGGAACAATTTATTTACCCCGGTCTTCTTCGCATACAAAGATTCCAGCTTATCCCACAGTGACCTCGTGTACTCAATACTGGCAACGTGGTTGTACACATTCTCGTCAACGAACTGCCTGATGTACCCACACACACCTGTATATGCTCGAAATTTCAGTACTATTCGGATTTATCACTGGACTTCTCGGAAGCAAATACCGACAGATGCAGCTTCTTGACAAATAACATATCCTTCATCTTGCTCCTCCAATAATGATAGTTGGTACCGTTCAGGTTTACCATGCGCACCGACTTCGCGTCAATCTCTCCTCCCTGGTTTGCCTGTCAACTCATGACACCCTTCTGAAAATTCTAGAACCTGGCTCTGATACCACACTGTTGGAAAAGAAGCACAAAAATCTTTTCCCAAACCAAAGAGTACATGCGAGAGAATCGAGCAATACAACGCACAAAACAAACACCAAACCACAGAAAAAATAATCCACGCAGACACAGAGAATTTTGACGTGAAAAATTCTTGCGAAAAAAAAATCACGGGACGATCGGAGGCCAACCCTGAAGAACCTCCACTAATGGAATAAAGAGAATACACCCTCTACAAGTTCCTCCCGATCCAACACGGATCACCACAACACTTAGGAATAGAAAATAGATCACATCATGAAGATAGAAGACAATGAGAAATTACCCAAAATGATTTCCTGTTCCGAAACGACCTCCAATCCTTCTTTTTCCTTCCCAATATTGCAATGGTACTCTTGCCTCATTTTCTCCGATTTCTTGAGATGATATGTTAGTGTTTGATTCGGAATTAGGGTTAGGAAAACCTAATATATACCCCATAATCCTGCAGCTAATCCTGGACAGTAGGATACGATCCAACGGTGTATAAATACATCTGAATTTTCGTCCAGCCTGTCGATCGAACTCGAACCGACTTCGGGTTTGAGGTTCTAGGACACCACACCGAGTTCGGTCCGAACTCTACCCCCTTCAGCAGACTGCTCCTCCTTCCTCCCGAGTTGCTTCGACCTCTCGAATGGCACTCGTCGTCTCCCCGAACTTCTCTGACCACAGACGACGCTCGTCGCACTCCGAGGTATTCTCCACATAGGTTGGGAACCCCACCCACTCTAACAAATCTTGCAACAAAAATGTCTCAAAACTACTTCCTCATCTAATCAGTTTATTCTCTTTAGAGAAAAAAGTTAGATAAAAAATCCTATCCAATTTGAACTAATTACATAATAATAATAATAATAATAATAATAATAATAATAATTATTATTATTATTATTATGTTAGTTCAAATTGGCATTACATCTACCAACTTGCTAAATTTCTTAAGTAGGTACAATATTTTTGTGCCACTAGAAACAGCGATGCGACTTAATATTAGATCTAGAAATTTTATTAAAAACTAATTAAGAATGATTTCGGAAGCTTTTAGGACTATGCAGACAACCTAACCTTTCGCATCAAGTGATCTCAGTTGGAGAGTGAAGATATTGTTTACTCTCTCTCTCCCTCTAAATCGGAAAAAAAATAATTGGAAATAAAAAACAAAAAATATAAAAATAAATAATAAACTCCAATATATACTAGTTTTTAGATATAATTCAATATTTTGTTGATTCGGATTTGATTGTATCATGATAATTAATTCTCGATGGCCCACTCCTCACGTCGCTATGGAATCTAGAGAGAGTTGCGAACCACTCACGCAAGCAAAACCCTAAGTGGACACACATACACAAACACGTTTGCTTAAGCGTCTAAAATAATAAATCAAAATTCCCTCTCACGTAGCTAGCTAGACAAACAGTACTCTTCCGCTAATTACATGGATTAGTCCGTAACTAAGCACACGAGTAATTAATTAATTAATTAAAGGATCATTAATTCCACCCGGAGACCTGCTCAAACCCATTACTTTATATATATATATATATATATATATATATATATATATATATATATTTCAATATCAAGCAACTAAGTAGCTTAGTGCATATATGGCAGTACGAAGTACCCAAGCTAGCTAGCTAATTTTGTTTCAGAAAGTTGGGATATACGTCTTCTTTTCGTTGTTGTTCGTTGTTGCATCGTGTTATTGGTCTATACATTTGACAGATCGATCGATGTATATATGTTTCGACAACGATGTTCTGTCATTAATTCGACACTATATATCCTGACTATTTTTCCAAGGCATCGCATTCCGAAGACTTGATTAATTAGCCAATCTTTATTCAGCACATCTATGTGTAGGTAGGGCCAGAGCTGATTCCGAACATGTTCATCTGAAGTGATCGAACAGATTTCTCTAATACAGAAGATCCTTAATTTTAAAAGTTTATTGTTATTTTACAATGAATAGTTACATATGAGAATGTAATAATTTAGCTCACGTTCATATGACAATGTAATAATTTAGATTCAAGGTTCAATTCCTCGCATCTCTATTTTATTATTATTATTAATTTTTTTTTTTTTGTAAAATAACTTATATATCCAAAAATCTCTAACCTTTAGTAGGAAAAGAAAATACATGTTTCAAAAAATAATTCGATATATTATTGAACAAAATTTTAATTAGCAAGTTTCTTGGGATAAAATGTGGTTTAAAATATTTTTTCGATGTGTATTATTTGAATTTGTTTTGTTAAAATAGCTTTTACATGCCAAAAATCTGTAGTCTTTGTGGAAGATAAATATAAGGTTTGAACTTGGAAAAAATGACTTAGTATATTTTTGAATATAATCATAACAACTAAAACACAAGTTCCTGAAAAATAAAGATGATTCAAACCAAAAATTCTTCAAATCATTTTTTTCTTTCTAGTATGTATATTGAACATTTTGATCAACATGCTTCGTCTCCTGTTTGCTAACAAGCTTCTTCTGCAAATTAGTTTATGTAATTTTTTTTAAATATGAGTAGTATTTTCTAATATTTAGTGTTATAGTCGTTCGAACAGTACAATTATTATCCAATATGAAAGTTAATTGATATTTTTTATTAATTTTTACTTAATTATACGCATGGATCATTTTTTTAAGAAAAAATAAATTAAATTTAGCGTTATTAATATATTACATCGATTTTTTTAATACATAAAATAAGGTCTTATATTCAGTTTTTGAACATGGTCCTCTGAATCTCAGGACCGGTCCTGATAGGACTGGTTCGGAGGTTAGATTGTCCTAGCTAGTCGAGCTAAATTTGGTTGTTTCTTGTTCTTGACTCCAAGAGAATAATTCAAAAAAATTGATAGCAAGTGGGGTTAACAGAGGCGTCGAAGTCTCCGATTCTGACGGCGTCATGGAACTCAGATTTCGAGATCCTTTCTTGAGTTACTTGAGATCTTTCCTATTGGAACTCAAAATATGGATCTGGTAGATCGTTTAGTTCAACTAACATAGAAGAGTTGGAATGGACTGCGAAAACTACTGACGAAGAAATAGAAACTTAGGGATCTGAAAAGTTGTTCTAACCAGAGAATTGTCCAAGCCCGATTGCTTATTCGGCTTAGCATATATGGATGTGTGTCGCAGTCGCACTTGGAGAGAAGACCGGGCCATAAGCAAGGAAATTAAGACACTCTTTTTTTCTAGTTTTGAGTGTAAAGGAAGAATTAACATAAGAAGCACTGCTCAATTTCTCCTAATTCAACAGCTTTGGCTCTCGCGCGCTGCGCATGGCCCGCATGTCAGCGAGCCAGGCGCACGCAGAGTACCAGGCTAGCTAACTCATCGCGAGACTACATATGAACTTGTACGTTACTTCAGCAGTGAACCTTTTACTTCCAGAGGGCTTTAAATGGACTTAATTGATTTTGTAGGCACAAAAGAGAGAGAGAGAGAGAGAGAGAGAGATCACAGTGCATGATGTCCTAATCAGAGACTTCCTATTCCTCCATATCATCGATCTTCAATCTCTCGAGCTATTTTGTATCTTTTTTTATCTTCACCTTCTTGACCATCACTTCTACGTTGTTGGTATTTTTGCCTTCGGACTATGAAAGATAGTCTCACATTGACTATACCATCAAGTGGGTATCTCAATATAATATTTTACTTGTGTTGAGGTGTGCACATGGGGTGTGATGAGGCACATCAGTGCCATGTGGGGGCATTTTATTAGGATGAAGAAGGATTAACTCCTTAATGAAAGCATTTATTCTTTTTGTCATTCTCTTGGAATTTATTCCATAGGAATTAAGTCCCAAAGCTTTGCGACTCGGGCATAAGGGTGCAAAGTAGCGCTTTATTGGCGCACTTAGCACGTCAGCGCAGACGCTTGTGCGCATTTGATGCGCTCTCTCATGGGCAGCCGCATGCGCTGCGGCTTGTGCTGTTGCGGCTTGCGCTATCGCATGCGCTACGGCTTGCGTTGCCGCATGTGCTGCTGCGGATATATTTGAACGGTTATGGAAAGATACGGTCTATTATTCAAATCTGTTTTTTGAAGGATTTGAAATTAATACGTGCATATCTTTTAGGGATTCGTAATTAATCTGTTCCTATATTTCTGTAACAGTTGGGCGGCTAGGGTTTTCACCCTCTCTCTATAAATACTCTCTTCGCGTCTCTTTTGGGAACACACTTCGAAAAAGAGGAGACGAAGAGAGTTGTTGTTGCCGCCGCCATTGGAGTCCAGGAAGTTCGTGTGAGTCCAGACAGAGGTGACAGAGAGCGTTCCAGAAGTTCTACGTGAACTTGCTGGTTCCTAGGAGCAGATCGTGTGGGACGAATCTTGCTTTGAGCAACGGTGATCTTTATCACCGCAGTAACACTACCAAAAAAAGTCGCTAAACGTCGCTAAACGTCGCTAAATGTCGCCATTTAGCGACTATTCTTTTAAAATCTTAATAAAAGTCGCTAAACGTCGCTAAATGTCGCCATTTAGCGACGCCTAGCGACGATTTTTACCGAGTCGCTAATTTAGCGACGTATTTACTAGGAGTTGCTAAATTACGTCGCTAATCCCGCTTATTCTAGTAGTGTAAGCAAAGTCTCTTATTCTTCTTCCTCCTCCTATCTTCTGTGAATTGTAACTATGTTCTGTCCATTTGTAACTGCGATTGCAAGGAAGAAAGAGAAAATAATTTTCTCTGATTCTTTTATTATCTTGTTTCTACTTGTAGTCAGATCATATATATTATCTTCTTGTTGGATCGAGAGATATCAGGAAGGGAACTCTTGTGTGAACTCATGATCTCGACTTCAACTTCTGGTTCTACCATCTTTGATTAAGCCTCAGGACTAACAATCTCAAAGCAAGATCTGAGTAAGATGGAGAACCGATCAAACCTTCTCGATACTAGCTTTCACAAGCTTGAGAAGTTTGATGGTGAATACTACAATATTTGGAAGAGGAAGATATCTCTGAATCTTCGTCTTGTCAAAGTTGCTTATGTGTTGGTTGATCCAGAACCTACCATCCCTGAAGATGGAGAAAAACTTGAAGTTGGTGTGGCGCAGGACGCGCACAACAAGTGGAAAGAATACAATGACCTCTGCAGGATATTGATCCTCAATGCAATAGAGGACTCGATGGAAGAGTTTTACGGCAAGAAAGAGAAGGCCAAAGACGTCTGGGAAGCTCTTGAGAAGCATTATCACTTTGCAATTTGAAGTAGAGAAGGTAATGTTGCCGCAAGTCAAGGAACTTCTGAAGATGCAGCAGAAGCTGGAGGAAGAGGGCATGAAGCAGGAAAATAAGTTCATGGTGGGGGCTATCGTCACCAAGCTTCCTCCAGACTGGATCAGGTTCAAGACTGACATGTACCGTAAGAAGATGGAGATCCAGCTCGAAGATCTTCTTTACTGGATTCACATTGAAGATGAGACCAGCGGACAACTGAAGTTGGATTTCCTGTCCAAACAGTTGGCAAAAGCCAACTTGGTGCATGCTAGTGATTCCAAGGGGAAGAAGAAGGCTCCTCACAACAAGAAAAAGAAGGACTTCAACCTTCTGAAGGTGAAGTCGATTTTGTTCAAACCGAAGCCAAAGTCCAAGTTCGAAATGACTTGCTTCAATTGTGGCAAGAAAGGCCACTACCAGAGTGAATGCAGATCCAAGCCCAAATAGACAGAGCAAGGTAAGCCTAACAAGGTTGTTATGATTGCGCAGGTTGTCACGACTGGTGTCGACTCTGACTGGTGGGTGGACACTAGCGAATCCTGCCATGTTTTCTCAAAGAATGAGTTGTTCACCACCTACAAGCCTACTTCTGAGAAGGTTATGGTGGCGAACCAAGCACAAGATGAAGTATTAGGGACCAGAACGGTGGTACTGAAACTAACTGCGGGGAAGTCGCTGATGCTTCAAGATGTGAAGCATGTACCAATGATAGCAAAGAATCTGGTCTCAGGAAGTCTGCTATGTAATGCAGGCTTGAGGATGAACATTAATGTTGGATAGATAGTGATTTCTTTCAAAGGAACATACTTCAAAAAAGATTTCTGTACCGAAAGGATGTTCAAACTTCAACTTGTAACTCCTGCTACAATGATAAATGTAGTCACTTCTTCTGGTTATTCTCTTGAGTTATGGCACAATAGACTAGGACATGTTTATTGCAAAAGAATAAACAAGATGTCTAGTTTATGGCTTATCTCCAAATATAGGGGTAAGAAGGTGGAGAAGTTTGAGGTCTGTGCGCAGACAAAGATCACCAGAAAACCGTTTAAGGGGTTAACTGAAGCACAGATCTTCTGGATTTGGTTCACTCAGATATCTGTGACTTCAAACAGTTCTCCACAAAGGCCAAGATAAAGTATTTTATTACATTCATCGATGACTACTCGAAGTATGCGTTCGTCTATCTACTCAAGTCAAATTATGAAGCATTCGAGAAGTTCAAGGAGTTCAGGACTGAAGCTGAACGTTAGACTGGGCAATAACTCAAGAGACTTAGAAGTGATCGAGACGGAGAGTATAGGCCTATTTAATTTGCATTATTCTGCAAAGAACGTAAAATTGTCAATGAGACGAATGCTCCGTATTCTCCTCAATCAAATGGAGTAGTTGAGAGAAAGAACATGGCGTTGACAGAAATGATGAACTCAATATTGTTAACT
This sequence comes from Iris macrosiphon, assembly GCA_036927795.1. Taxonomy (NCBI): domain Eukaryota; kingdom Viridiplantae; phylum Streptophyta; class Magnoliopsida; order Asparagales; family Iridaceae; genus Iris; species Iris macrosiphon. The sequence goes on from JAYESA010000011.1 coordinate 7,792,896, forward strand.
GTGGGTCTTCCAAACTGCTTTTGGGGAGAAGCTGCGTTGACGGCTACGTTCATCCTGAATAGAGTGCCGTACGGAACATCCAATGTCACTCCTTATAAACTATTGTTCAAAGTCAGACCCAACTTGATGTCATTCGAGTGTGGGGGTGTCTGGCATATGTGAAGCTCCCGGACTTGCAGATTCAGAAACTGGGTATGAGGACAACGAAGACCTTCTTCTTGGGTTATGCTGAGAAGAGTGATGCTTAGAGGTTTATTGATATAGAATCAAATCATATCATTGAATCTCAAAGCTTTACTGTTCTCTGGGATTGGCTTTGGGCCTTTCCTGCGCAGGCTTAGTTGGAAGGCGAAGAAGGCCTACTTCCGGGGGGGGGGGGGGGGGGGCGAGCCATCAGTAAGATACCACTCTGGAAGAGCTAGAATTCTAACCTTGTGTTAGGACCTACGGGCCAGGTTCTTTTTGTTACGTCTTCTGTGAGTTAAGAAGTGCCATCATGTCATCCTCATCAAGGAAGGGTCATTGTGTAAAGAATAAACTGAGTGAGTTCGAGTTCGGTCTCCGGTCATTTCATTTCCTTCAGTTAAGATAAATTTGTAAGGCACGAGAACATTATTATCGTGGATATTCTGGAGAATAGTGTGGGTGTACAGGAGGCTGAAGCTTCCAAATAATATGTAGTACATGAAGAAGTTGTCATTTTAGAGACAATATTCGAACCAGAACTTGTAGAACCGAGAACTAAGCCGGTGAGGAGACAGAAGGATTTCGGAGAAGATTTTGTCACCTATCATGTGGAAGCAGATCCGCTTACCTATGATGAGACGATGAAGACCAGAGACGTTGTCTTCTAGAGGGAGGCTATCAATGACGAGTATGACCCAATAACCTCCAATAATACTTGGGTGTTGGTCGATTTGCCGGAATGAGCTAAACCAATTGGATGCAAGTAGATCTTCAAAATAAAGATGAAGGCCGATGAAACTGTTGACAAGTTCAAGGCAAGGTTAGTTGACAAGTTCAAGGGAAGGTTAGTTGCCTCTCCTGCCTCAGCGTCTCCAGCACGATTCTAAGATCTCCACATGCTCTTCGTGGATCTTGGAGTATACCAAGATTTCATCAATAAACACAATCACGAACTTTTTCAAGTACCGATGGAAGACTCTATTTATCAAACCCATAAATATAGCTGGCGCGTTGGTTAAACCAAACGGCATGACTAAGAACTCATAGTGTCTATACTTGGTCCTAAAGGCTGTCTTCAGTATATCCTCTTTTCGTACTCTAATCTAGTGATAATTGGATATGAGATCGATCTTTGATAATACACGAGCACTACTTAACTGATTGAACAGATCGTCAATGTGCGACAAGGGATACCGGTTCTTGATGGTTACGGCGTTTAGTGCCCTGTAGTCAATACATAGGCGTACCGTTCCATCCTTCTTCGGCACAAATAGTATGGGTGCTCCCCACGGTGAAACACTAGGCCGAATAAAATCCTTCTCTAGAAGATCATCAACTTGCTTCTTCAATTCCACTAACTTCTTAGGTGCTAACCGGTACACTGATGAAGTGATATGCTCTGTTCCTGGAGTCAAGTCTATAGTGAATTATATTTCCCGTTCAGGTGGTAAGGCTGGAAGATCATCAAAAAATACATCCAAAAATTCTGATACAATCTTTAGGTACTCTGGATCCCCTTCTACAGAGAGTGTCTTAAATGTAGGCTGGGCACCTTGCTTTTTGGCTCCCCGAAGAAACTCAAACTCCTGGTGATCGGGTGGTCTAAATATAACCCGTCCATGCCAGAATCTAGAGTCGCATGGTACTGACTCATCCAGTCCATACCAAGTACAACATCATAGTCCGGCATGGAGAAGATTGAAAATTGAGCTCGCATCTTTCTCCCACAAACTACTACCGAACAAGATCTATAACTATCACTAACTGGGATAATTTTACGTTCCGTAAGAATTCTCATAGTCTTCGGAAGTGGTGCGGTAGCTACTCTATGTGTGGCTATGAAGCTAACAGTTATGAATGAATATAATACTCCAGAATCGAATAATTCTACAGCAGGTAATGAAGCTATTAATATAGTACTTGCGATGACCTCTCCTGCAATCGCTTCATCCTCAATAGTCATGGCAAATGCCTTCCCTCGCCCCTGAGCTGGTCCTCTCTGCTGCTGCCGAGTCTGCTGGAATACTGTTGCCTGTGGTGCCAAAGGTGTCCTCGGCTGATACCCTCCTGAAGCTGGTGGTCTGACTCCTCCAACTCCCATTTGTGGTGCTCCCAGTGCTGGATAAGCTGGCCTATGTGGCTGTTGGGCGAGTCTCGGTGCTGGTAAGGCTGGTGGAGGAATCATCGGTGCTTCTCTCCGTGACCCTGTATAGTCACGTGCCGAGTGTTGTCCTGATCCGCAAATTAAGCATAGTCCCAACTTGCGTCTACACTCGCTTGCATGATGGCCTCGCTTGCCATAATATTGACATAAATACAGTGTCTATGGAGATGCTCTGGGTGGCTGGTGCATGTGATGTCTCTTTGCAGCTCCTCCCTGTGATACTCTGGTTGGTGTTGGTGTGTACGGGCATTTCTGGCTGGACTCCCTCCTAGTAACGCGCTCCATGCGTCGAGTCGCGACAAGGATGTTTGTATAAGAAGTAGGTGCAACTGAGCCGATCATCCTCTGCAACTCAAAGCTAAGTCCATCAAAGAATTTCTCCGCCTTTACCTCTTCTGTCAGGATCAGAGTAAGGGCAAAAAGACTCAAACGGATGAACTCTGCATTGTACTCTTCCACATTCATATTGCCCTGAGTGAGGCGGTTGAACTTATCATGAAGTTTCGCTCTAGCAATAGATGGAATGTATATCTCCTGGAAGAGTCCAGAGAACTCCTCCCAAGTAACTCGGTCTGGTCCGAACCATTTCTCCTCAAATAGCTACCAGTGATGTGCATTGTCCGTCAACTGCATCCTGACAACAGTCATCCAACGCTCCCTCGGAAGATCAGCTGCTTCCAATTGGTGTTGAGTGTTTGTGAGCCACTCATGAAGTTCAGTGGGCTCCTCCTTGCTAGAAAATGTACGGGGCTTCAGCTGGCAAAAATCAGTAATAGATCCCGTCGATGGCCGTCTAGCTGGTGGTGTTGCCTGCTCCAGTGCGGCCACTATACTGTTCCTCAGGTTCTCCGCCTGTGTTGTTGAGCCTCTTGCTGAATTTGTTGTTGAGCTTGCATCATTGCATAGAACATCTAAAATAACTATTATTCGTCCATAGGCTGCCCTGGCGAGAAAGCTGGCATCGGTGGAGTGAATTACGATGGTGGTGGAATATCATCTCTCTAAAACCTTGAGGTGTGCTGATCTGTCAGGTTGCTTTGTTGAGTGGATGGATCTCCACCTAATGGTGTCACCTCATCTTCATAAGTAATCACCCTACCCGGTGGGGTACCTGTGGCAGTAACGTCGCTAGTTCGTGGATCCATTGCCATGCACATAAAGTGAACCATGAGAATCGCACAGAGGAATCAAGGCAGGATGCAAGTCAAGAAATTATTTCGAATTTGATATACAGGTCAAGAACGGGTCAACAAGTGGAAGAGATCCTATAAATTTATTATATCCTAATTTGCAGGCTTACTTGGCTCTGAAATTGAAATCCGAATAAATATATTCGGAGACCTACATGGGCTATTGTAAACTCCCTCACCCAAAATAGGTATTTTGTGTATATTTTATATTATTATATTTATTGTAGATGTTGAATTTATTTAGAGTATTCTCTTAGTTAATTAGAAAATAAATTTTTTTTAGTATATTTACATATATAAATATTTATTTAGAATAATTTTTAAGCTATTTTAGATTATTGAGATTTTTCCATAATTTTTAGTTAATTAAAAACTAGTAACACTAATTTTCTAGGACTTTGAAGAATTTATTTTATGTTCAAACTTAATTAAAAATATTCCAAAATTTTATTTTAGGTTCTAAATAGTCAAATATATTTTCTAGCATTTTCTGGGAATTTTCTGAATACTTTTAGTATTTATTGGGAGTTATTTAGACTAATAACTAATTTTTAGGACTTGTAGAATTTATTGTGCAATCTCAGGAATATAGAATGGACCCACATTATTTTTTTAGGGTTTATAATATTATTATATATTTTCTGAAATTATTTCAGAATTTTTGGAATAATGTTAGTATTTATTTTTAGTTAAATGGATAAAACTAATATTTAGAGCTTCTCCTAATTATAGTAGTAAACTTATGAATATAAAATTGTCCCAAATATTTTTTTAGGGTTTATAGGTTCAAAATATATTTTATGTAATTTTTCCAGATTTTTATGATTATTTTTAATATTTATTTGGAGTTATTTAGATTTAAAATGACTTAAATAATGTTTTGATAAAGGCAAATCAAAAACAAATAATATAACAAAACCCAAACAATCAGATTCTGACATGTGTCACCCTCCTATCAACTTTCACTCAGCCGCTCATCCCTCTCTCTCTCTCTCTCTCTCTCTCTCTCTATATATATATATATATATATATATATATATATATATATATATATATATATATATATATATATATATATATTATTATAACCCTAATTATTCCATTATCTTAGAGAGAGAGAGAGATTTTGGAGAATTGCCATCTAGGATTTGTTCATCTTCCACAAGCCATTGCGCATAGCTCCGGACTCCAAACGAGGCCTAATTTCTTGCGTTAGAAAGATATTGAGGTTAGATTTCTGATTATATAATTTATTTTACGAAATTATGAGTATTAAATTCTGAAAAATTCGTAGAGCACAGCATGTCCGAAAATAGACGTGTTTCAATATTTTCGCGATTCCGGGAGAACCAGGAATCAGAATCATGAACCGTTTAAAGTTTTGGAAAGATAATGTCGAGATAATTGACATATATTTTTCCCAGAATTTAATTCGAAGTATTTATATACTGTTAATTCTGTAGAACTTCTAGGTTAGAATTTAACCATCGGTGCACAATACAAAATTTGTATGTGCCATAATTCCCAAACGAATTTGAATTCGGATAAGCCATAAATTCTAGTATATTTTTGACGCTGAAATCTACAGGAAATCATGCATGAAAGTTGAGTTTGTGTCGGTTGACTTTTCGGTCAACAGATCGCCTCGATTTGCGTGTCATGAGTCTCGAGTTGATAAAATTTAGTTTCTTTGGACAAAATTTAGGAATTTACATAAAAATCAGAATAATAAGATTAAAATAGGATTTTAGAGTAATTATTCTAGAATTAAATAAATTAAAATAAATTATATTTTGACGTGATAAATTTGTAATACATAGGCTATTTGGACTGTGACTTGGACTCTGATTCATACCAGCAGGAGGACCCCAGGCAAGATACCTTGCCAAATTGTTTACAGTATTTTACATGCTTAGTATATTTCTATATATTCATTCCATTTCTGTTTATTTATTGCATTTGTAGTTCATTTTCAGTCATTATTATATATTAGATATGTTGACACACACACTTGACACTTAGTATCATAGAGGACAATTATTAGGCGTATGGGCTTTTAACCACTCTGGTAACACCGTAGTCACTAGCACGCACTATGATGGGTCGTGTCCGATGGTCGCTACCCGAGAGGTATATCGATTGATGGAGTCCGAGGGTCGCTACCCCAGAGGTATGTCGGCTGATGATGTCCACTGACGAGCGTGAGGTTGTGAGGATTAGATCGAGTAGCCTACCCTTGCCCATACGTCGAAAAGTTGTCCTCATTTGCATTCATATAGATGGTCTTGCACAGCGTACTTATTTATTTTCAAATTATATGCATGTTTACTGTATTCAAATTGGCTCGTATTTTCTGTATCTTGTTACGTCCCTCTGAGGACCTGGTCCTCTGCCAGGTGTATCTGCTCTTGAGTATTTGCAGGAGTACGGGCCTGGACCTGATGCATTATTTTCTACCGAAGAGGTCTTACCTTCTGAGCATCTTTGAGTACATCTAGCGATGGATTCTTTTTAGCGGATACACTTCTGTCTTCACATTATTTTATATCGGAGACTTTGTACTCCCTTCTCATTTTAGTTTTGGATATAGTCTTTGGTAGTGGATTTGTCTCCACCAGACTATTATTTTGGATATTTCAGACTCCTTATTCTAGTTTAGTATTTCTTTTCTATGACTTGTTGTTGTGTGGATGAGATTAGCATATCTGTGACTTGTGACATTATATATACCACATGTGAGTTTATATTCATATTACAGCGTACGTATGGGTTATAGTTTCCATATATTGGAGTTGCCATATCCATGCGGCTGGCATGCTTACGTGTTCTAGTCCTACGTATTATTGGGACTGGGGCGTGACATGTTTTTGTGGTGGCCCATGCAGGTCGAGAGCATATTGTCTCGGTTATGTTACTGTGCCGAGCAAGCCTGCACCTAGGACTAGAGTATAGGATCTCATCCACAATTGACTATGATCCATCTTCCTCCTATCTGTTCTATTTGAACAATTGTATCATGCTTGATTCATGTGCTTCCCTAATAGTTCCTTGAGTATAGCCTTCTGCTGAGAATATAGGAACCCCTGTTATTAGGATGATAATTAGAGTAGCATACCTATTAAGATTACAACGAGGATATAGACACACCACTAAGTTTAGAATATCTAGTGAACCTAGAATTCCTTATCTATAGATTGGTTTACCATTATCCCTTGATGTATTATGAAGACTTAAGAGTAGTATATATACCACTAGAGTTAGTTAGAAGCTTACCATAATGTTTGACCCTAGTATGGAGGAACCAACAGAAAACCAAAAGAGAATATTAGGACTGAACCTAACCCTCATAGTTAGATAGTATTGGAGAACTATAAACTTATATCATTGTCTTGTTATTAGTAGACAGCACCCTAGGAAGCCTAGAGGAATGCAATCAACACTTCTCCCTTGATCATACCTCGAACATTCAACTAGTATACCACTCCACCTTGGAAAACCATGATACTACCTAGAGCCCCTCTATTTCACATATTGTTCCTCTGTGACCTTAACGTTCGCTAATTGTGCGACGACCAAAATTACGTTCTTCTTTTCTTTATCTTTCAACTCGTGCCACCTGACACTTCTGATAGTAGGCCAAGTAATTTATTTCTTTGTTAAGGACACATAGTTTGCTAGGATTATAGTTGTAATCTTGAATTTTGAAATTGTGTGCAGTTAGAACTTGATAGTTAAGTTATTCTTGTAGATTGAGACCTGGTGCTTATCTCTTAGTTTTAAATTGCGTAACTTGTACCATACCTCAATACGAGTTATATTCCCTTTCCCTTGAGGCCAGTAACCGTCCCATTCTTACTATTGACACTTGCACTATGACTAAGAGTTAAGACGACCATGACCTATGTAATATAAGAGGATACCCTAACAAGTACCAAGATCCCTTCTCGAAGACCTTAACAGGAGCTTCTACGGTACCCTTAAGACTGTCACAGTATTAGTTTATTATTTTAAGTTGGGTAGTATACCTCACAACCTAGTATCATATAGTCTTTTGACCTATTATTGAAGTGTGATTGAACAACATTAATTGTATGCTAGCATAAGACGACAATGTTTATTCAGACAATAGAATTTAGAGGTCCTTGCCCCCATTTGGTCGACTAGCGACATAGACAAGGAGGTTGTATGATAACTATAGAGATTTGTAGAGTCTTTATTATTATTGCTTATTCTATTTCTTTTGTTTTGTTTTTGTGAACTTGAATTGACTTGTACCTCCTTTCATCATCATCTAGTGTACCTATAATTGTTGTACCACCTTGACTTATACCGCTATTATAGCCTAGTTTTGCAAGCTTATTCTTTCATCAAGCTTGTTCACTATATATGTATTAGTGGATGCATACATTAATACATTTCAGAATCAGTGTACTACGGTCTGATCAACCATAGTGCGCGTGGTTCGCCCTTCGTATAACTACTTTACATGGATTGAGATATCTAGTGATTAGTGTAATACCCCGTTCCGTCAAGCGGACTGCCGATTCAAACGGCAAAGTGCAAACGTCCCGACCTGCCTCCCTCAGCGAGGCAACTCGTTTGAGGCAAGGATATCCAGACTTGGTCCCTACAGGAGTTCGGCTTAGGCTTTCAGAGGCTCGCTCGCAGTATCACTCGACCGAGACGGATCATCGCTAAGGTGGGTGGCTACGGTGAACTTGTCTTTGCTTAGCCAGCACACATAAAATACGGAAGGATACATGCTAGTCGCTAGGTGAATCACCCCCTGCATGCTAATAAGAATCCAACGCACCTAGCTAAGGGAATAATCCCAACTTGTACTGCTTGTCGCTAGAACATGGAAATGAAATATTGCTTATATGTTCAGACCCTCGCATGTTACCTTTGCCTCGTGCAACTGGACCCGCTATGCCTCGAGTAGAATGACACAAATGTATATTCAGTAGTGCACTGTTCACTCCCTAACACTGCACTCCCTAGATAACTTCGCTCGGAAAGGCCCCGTACGGTTTCGCTCGGCTTACCTTCGGGCTCGAGCGAACTTGAATGCTTAAGTTATACAAGTGCATGCTTGCCTGCTTTTATGTATTGCCTAGTTTCAATGCTTGCTGCATAACTATGCCCCGACTGTGAAACACTCTGCTTGTCATGCATTCATTTAGGTTCTCCTCGGAAGACTACCTGATAGTCGTTCCGTGCATGAATAAACCTGAATATACCTAGGACCGTTAGGTCGCTAAGGCAATTCCCGAACCAGGGAACTTGCGCCAATCCTGTGATCCAAGAATCCCTGCTAGTTGAGCAATACTGTCCTGTACTGAATCAAATGGCTCATGGAGCCGATACTCAACATTTAGAGTAATCCTGACCCTGCCTCAACAAGTTACATATATATATATATATATATCCTGACTTGAACTTGTTCCATGAAGCTTGTTCAATATGTATATATCCTGCCCTGAACTTGTTCCTGTACCTGACCTGACCCTGAAGATTAGAGACTTGCATGGTCACAGGACAACTTGGAAACAAGGTTTTAGTTCCGCAGACGGTCGCTGGGGCACTGGCACCGATCTGATCCGGACGGAACTCCTGATAGTCGCCTGCTATAGGACGGAATGCCCTGGGACGTCCTGCTCTATGCGTCGCAAGATATTCCGTACTGAGACTAGACTGTCTAATATGGCGCCGTGCCAGTGACCTCATGTTCATATAGATAAGTCATCCTCGCTTAGCGGCTACCCGCGTGTGAGTCACTGCATCGCATCGAGAATAACTGAACACCTGAACGATCTTGTTATAACAACACTCCTGCATAAAGAGCACTTGATCATAGTATGCAACACGTCTGATATTTCCTGTAACCCGTACGCCCAGAACGGGATCTCGCACTGAAATGCTTGTGTTTGCATATGCTTTGCCCTGAATGCTTATACATGTTTCTACTTGAATTAACTTGGTTTGCCTTGGACAGGGAAGGACAAATGGTAAGTTGGTAAGTCTCGCCGTGTTTCCTTTCATGTCGCACGACGCACTGCCACACGGATTAGGCTATTCAAATCTTGCATAAAAATGATCCTAAGGCAACTAGAAAGACAACTTAATAGTTGGTGCACGAAACCTGTACTACGTGTTTGGATTTGACGAGCGGGCGAGTAGCCTCCCCACCAGTGCATTCATGTACTGATAACCCACCAGATTGCTTGCAGGGTGCGGGAGAACCTCGTTCGGTGCGGATGCCTCCCTCGTGCGTGCTAAGGCGTGGAGTTCAACTCAGAGCCTTGGAACGCTGCGTCCGGAACTGAAGCACATATACAAGACATAATGTTGGAACATCGCCTCGCCTGAATATCGCCTGAACATTCCTGTATATCATCCATAAATGTAGCCACTTGGCACGCTTTTATGTTTCAGAGAGAGCTCGAGCGACTTGTAATCTCGGCTATACGCCGCCTGTAACACTTGTTTTAATATGAATAAAAGAGCTTGCTTTACTCCAACTTGTGTTTCCATGCTTCCGCTATATTGTCGACTCAGTGAACCTGTTACCGATCGCCTATGCATTCATGATTCCGCTGCACTCGGACAATCTGTGCGATTCTGTGGCTTAGAACTCTTATCGCCAGCCAACGAACCACGGCCTTGCACTGGCGCAACCCCAGGCCCGTGCGGCATCACGTCCCCCGAAAGCTCGACTCGGGCCATTCGATTAGCTCCCCTTCCTCCCTCGCGCCCGCGGGACGGGCGCGGTCATACGCGTTCGGCGCGCCGAGGCACGGCGATTCGTGCCCGGTTCGTTAAATCCCGGCCGTACGGGGCGGGGCAGGGCGGAGCGGCGGCCCGGGCGGGACCGGGGCGTGACAATTAGTAGATGAATGAACTTGCCCTCTAGATATGTCTAAGCATATCATATCCGTTACATAACTGTACTGATGCGAGCATGTGGATAGGCATTACCAAAATAGGATATCAATCCATAACTACTTTAACAATTCCCATTTGAATTATTTAAACGCCTTGATCCCGATACTTCTATTCTATTACCTCGCCCTTGAACTCTTTATTATTGATCTCCGTCTTCCCTTATTTCGGAAAGACGAAACCTCGTGCTTGGTATAAGTTTGATACACAGAGAGTACTAGATATACTCCGTAGGCCGATCACATACTTAAGGATTATTCTTTTGTAATTAAGGATATATCATATATGATATAATCGGCGTTGAAGTTTTGAGGATTGAATGACATGAGTAAATAAATTAAGGAGTATTTTTCTTAAAGTATATAGCCTTCTGTGATAGATGGGTAAATTCTAAGTTGGGTAGCAGTACATTGCCAACTTGAGAGGAATTTCTTTTAGATTGTGATCAAGTAAGATTAGATTGGGAGATTCAAGTCATTTTAATTTTGAGAAAATTTAAAAGAAGGATTAAGATAAGGAGGATTTAACGAATTTTAAAATCTTAATATTGCGGACCAAATATTTATACTTTGAGCACATGATTTAAATTTTGAATATTGAAGGATGAATCATCGATTTAAATTTTGAGGATAAATATAGAATTTTAGGCTTGAACAATTGGTTAATTAGATTTAAATTTTATAATTTGATGATTTGAATTAAAAGTTCAATTTTGATTGTTGGGTCACCTATTTGAAATATTGAGGATGTAAATTGAGTTTAAATATTTGAAGAGTACAAAATTCTTAATTTGAGAATAGGAATAAGATTTGATTAGAATTGTTTATTGTTCAAAGTCTAGAGGAGATTATGATAGTTGAAAATGGTGATATAAATTTTGATGTGGGATGTCATATAGACTTGAGTTAGATTTGAATGTTGATTATTTAAAAAAAAAATCGAGAAGAGATTACGACAGGTTGAATTTTGATTTAAACAGTGGTAATCTTAATTTTGAAGTGATCGCGATAGATTTGAATAGATTTTGTTATTTAAATTTTTGGAAGAGATTGCGATTGACGTACCTTATGTACGAATGTGAAGGATTTAACAAATTATGTCTTATTTTAATTTCGAGGACGAAATTATTTTAAGTTGGGTAGATTGTAAACTCCCTCACCCAAAATAGATATTTTGTGTATATTTTATATTATTATATTTATTGTAGATGTTGAATTTATTTAGAGTATTCTCTTAGTTAATTAGAAAATAAATTTTTTTTAGTATATTTACTTATATAAATATTTATTTAGAATTATTTTTAGGCTATTTTAGATTATTGAGATTTTTCCATAATTTTTAGTTAATTAAAAACTAGTAACACTAATTTTCTAGGACTTTGAAGAATTTATTTTATGTTCAAACTTAATTAAAAATATTCCAAAATTTTATTTTAGGTTCTAAATAGTCAAATATATTTTCTAACATTTTCTGGAAATTTTCTGAATACTTTTAGTATTTATTGGGAGTTATTTAGACTAATAACTAATTTTTAGGACTTGTAGAATTTATTGTGCAAGCTCAGGAATATAGAATGGACCCAAATTATTTTTTTAGGATTTATAATATTATTATATATTTTCTAGAATTATTTCAGAATTTTTGGAATAATGTTAGTATTTATTTTTAGTTAAATGGATAAAACTAATGTTTAGAGCTTCTCCTAATTATAGTAGTAAACTTATGAATATAAAATTGTCTCAAATATTTTTTTAGGGTTTACAGGTTCAAAATATATTTTATGTAATTTTTCCAGATTTTTATGATTATTTTTATTATTTATTTGGAGTTATTTAGATTTAAAATGACTTAAATAATGTTTTGATAAAGGCAAATCAAAAACAAATAATATAACAAAAACCAACCAATCAGATTCTGACATGTGTCACCCTCCTATCAACTTTCACTCAGCCGCTCATCCCTATATATATATATATATATATATATATATATATATATATATTATTATAACCCTAATTATCCCATTATCTTAGAGAGAGAGAGATTTTGGAGAATTGCCATCTAGGGTTTCTTCATCTTCCACAAGCCATTGCGCATAGCTCCGGACTCCAAACGAGGCCTACTTTCTTGCGTTAGAAAGATATTGAGGTTAGTTTTCTGATTATATAATTTATTTTACGAAATTATGAGTATTAAATTCTAGAAAATTCGTAGAGCACAGCATGTCTGAAAATAGACGTGTTTCAATATTTTCGCGATTTCGGGAGAACCAGGAATCAGAATCATGAACCGTTTAAAGTTTTGGAAAGCTAATGTCGAGATAATTGACATATATTTTTTCCAGAATTTAATTCAAAGTATTTATATACTGTTAATTCTGTAGAACTTCTAGGTTAGAATTTAACCATCGGTGCACAATACAAAATTTGTATGTGCCATAATTCCCAAACGAATTTGAATTCGAACGAGCCGTAAATTCTAGCATATTTTTGACGCTGAAATATACAGGAAATCATACATGAAAGTTGAGTTTGTGTCGATTGACTTTTCGGTCAACAGATCGCCTCGATTTGCGTGCCATGAGTCTCGAGTTGATAAAATTTAGTTTCTTTGGACAAAATTTAGGAATTTACATAAAAATCAGAATAATAAGATTAAAATAGGATTTTAGAGTAATTATTCTAGAATTAAATAAATTAAAATAAATTATCTTTTGACGTGATAAATTTGTAATACATAGGCTATTTGGACTGTGACTTGGACTCTGATTCATACCAGCAGGAGGACCCCAGGCAAGATACCTTGCCAAATTGTTTACAGTATTTTACATGCTTAGTATATTTCTGTATATTCATTCTATTTCTGTTTATTTATTGCATGTGTAGTTTATTTTCAGTCATTACTATATATTAGATATTTTGACACACACTTGACACTTAGTATCATAGAGGACAATTATTAGGCGTATGGGCTTTTAACCACTCTGGTAACACCGTAGTCACTAGCACGCACTATGGTGGGTCGTGTCCGATGGTCGCTACCCGAGAGGTATGTCGATTGATGGAGTCCGAGGGTCGTGTCACGCCCCAGTCCCAAAATACCGAGGGACTGGATGCGTGATTATGGCCAGCAGCACGCACCGATGGACAAACCCAATTTAATGGATCCATCGGGGCATACTTAAGCTGTATTACAATGCCCAGGGTTTACTAATCTCATCCACAGAACAACATGAAAATATCGAACATGAAATAAATGCTGAAAGTAAAGTTACTATCAAAGATCCAGCAAGAAATAATACTAAGTCGGGTGGAGACAAATCCACTACCGATAAACAAGAGAATACAGACAAGAAAATATGCTAGAAAGTAACTAAGAGGCAGGGCCCTCAACTGCTATCAAACTCTCGTCTGATGATGGTTCGTAAGCTGCGGTACTCCTCGTCTGCTAAATCTGGAGAACAAAACCAGGTCCTCAGGGGACATAGCAAGATACAAAAGAATACGAGCCAAATATAGTAAATGACATGCAGGATAGAGAAGAAAGTAAACTCAAGCAATTAAGACAAGAGATAACACTATATCTAAGACAATGGCATGCCAGTGATGCTATCAGCCATGACTACAAGTAATCGGGGTAATCGCATCTCAATGGGAGATCACGATCCTATAGAAAGCAGTCCAACGGGGACTCCCAGGCTATAGTATAGCTCTTTCGCAGCCCAACGGGAGCTCACGAAGGAGGTAGTCAAATGAACAAGTCTCTATCGCAGTACAATGGGTACTCACGATCGAGATTTGCTCAAGTGTAGTCAATGTCCAATAACAGCATCTAGGAACTAGGAAATCAATCAAGTCAACTCCAGGAATATAGAGTAAGCATAAACCATCACAATATGTCTAGGAAACAAGTAGTGATCCAAGGAAAGAGCAAATAATGTCCATGCACGCAAACCGAGGAAATAAGACTAGAGCAGCAATAAAAATCAATAAGCATCAAAAACTATATAAGACAAGGAAGTAACAACTGAAAATCATGCAAACATTATACAAGAATATTGCAAGACATTGAAGAATAAAACCAGGAGACAAGTATCAAAACTGCAGGATTTGGCAAGGTATACTTGCCTGGGTTCTGTCTCCAATTATAGCTCTGACTTCAGCAGAAATTTGCAGGCAGTACTCCGGTTGCTGAAACAAACATCACCATCAGGTCCAGAAAATATTAATCAGCTAGAAACGCCTGTCCTTGAGTCCAATTTGGAGACAAGGGCAAAAACGTCATTTTTGGGTCAAGACGGGGTCCAAATGTGGGCCGCTTTGCACCGAAAAACGTGTCAGGGTCAAAGGTCTCAAAAATAGTCCAACTTAGTGTCAACAAGTCAGGAACGTTGATACGAACTCAACGGAACTTCCAGAATTGAATTCCGATGAGCCGTTCTCAAAATCGCCCGTCAGTTGGAGCCTATGGGGCCCACGACACGCGATTTTTCAACGTTCTCAGAATCAAACAAAACTTGACCCACAGGACCAGCGTATTGCTACGAGTCCGATGGTGCAGGTTTCGTCTCAATCCGACGTGTATTCACTAAGTTACAGTGAGATTTAGAAAACACGGATACGGGGCGGTGTCCGCGGATACGCACTGATTCCGGTGTGCATGCACATCCGAATCAGCTTCTGCGAAAGCCTGCACGTCCGTATTTACGTTGCTCACGTGTCGGTGAAGACCGCACGTGACCAAGTCGTCCCGTTTAGCGGGGCGTACTCGATTCCGGGTTGAAACAGGGCTAAGTTTTTCCTGTTTTTGGATCGCGGTGTGCGATCACCACAGGACGCGATGCCCCGAGCGATTTGTCCGGGCACCGAGAGGGTCTTACAGGCTTCGCAACGCAAAAGATAGAATTGCAAACAGAGCTACGAGCAAGAAGTTGCGAGTACCTGAACTGGGTCCCAGAAAACCGAATTCTTCGTGTCCGATACGCTATACACTGTGTCCGAGTCGTCCTGTGTCGTGTCCAAACAGTGTCCTCCTTAGGGTTTAGAGCTTCTGCGAGTTGTCGGGGACTGCCGGACTGGCCGGGCTGAGGCGGAGGGTGCCGGGGCACGCGGCGCGGCGAGGAGGAGGGCCGGGCGGCCGGCGCTGGCGGAGGTTCTGGCCGCTCGGCTGCGGCGGAGGGCGGCCGGGTCTACGGATAGCTGCTGCGGCTGGTGCTGGCTAGGGCGGGCTGGCCTCGGCGGGGCGAGCGGCTGGCGGCAGCGCTGGAGGGCGGTGCGGGGCAAGGCGACTGGACAGCGGGCGGCAGCGTCACGGCGAGTTCAGGGGCGGACGGCGCGAGGGAAGGAAAAATGGGTGGCCGGAGGAGCTCTTATAGACCGGAGAGGGAGAGGAGAAGTCGTCCGGTGCAGGGAAGAGGGAGGCGGAGGGTCGAGGATGTTACGCAGCGGCGAGGCGGCGCGGGTAGGTGAGCGGGCGGCGGCCGTTACCGGCGGCGGGGAGTGAAAGAGTCGGGGTCGGCTGTCGTTTGGGGGGAGAATGAGATGTGGGCCGGGTCGGGCTTAGCGGGTCGGGTCTAACCCGGATCCGACCCGCTAAGGGTTGGGCTCGGGTTGGTTTAACTGAACCGGCCGGTTCGGTTCGGTTCATTAAACCGGATCGGTTTAATTAACTGGTTTAATTTAAAATTAATAATTAATTAGTTTTAGAGCTCTAAAAATCCATCCGGGGTCCAATAAATTCCCGGAAAAATATCCTATGTCCAGTTTTTCTTTTTACACCATAAATTATTATTTTCATAATATTTTAACAATATATATTATCATTTAAAAATCATTGAATAATTAAAACACCTGATTTAAATTACAGAAAAAATCCGAGAAAATTCCAGAAAATTCATAAAAATCCAAATTTTATATTTTGAAAATCAGGGGGATTACAATCTACCCCCCTTAAGAGGATTGCGTCCTCGCAATCAAAGATTAACCGGTCAATAGAGATGACACGGTTGCAACCATTGTTCGAAGAAAAACAAAATCAAGGAGAATCAAAATTTGAGAGTAACACCTAGGAAAATTATTTTCCTAAGTATTAAAAGTTATACAATTTCCCAAATGTGGGAAATTTTAGGAAATTACAATTTTTAGAAAAACTAGGTTATCTTTCAAAACTTATCAGGTTAACAATTCTAGGTTATTATCAAGTTCAAAACTAGGTTATCAATTATTAGCAAGTTAAAATTATCAGGTTTATCATTTATAAACATTCTAGGTTATTAATTATTAGCAAGTTAAAATTGTCAAGTTAGGTCTGGGGTCACGAACCAGCAGGCACGAACTAGAAACAGGAAACTACAAGAACTTACGCGCATTAGCTACTCCACGATTCCGCACGTTCTCCAAGGTCATCGTCAGGGCTTGTCCGCATCCTTGTCGTCGATTCTTCTGCTGCTGCTGAGCCTGCTGGAAGAGCAGGGCCTGGGGTATCAAAGGTGGCCTCGGCTGATACCCTCCTGGAGTTGGTGGTAGGACTTCTTGAACTTCCGTTTGTGGTGCTTCCAATGTTGGATAGGTTGGCCTCGGTACTGATAGTGCTTGTTGGTTAACCATTTGTGCTCTTTCTCGACGCTCAGGGCATTCCTTTAATAAATGCTGACTGGATCCGCAAGCTAAACATAGTTTCTTTTTGCGTCTGCACTGGTTCTCATTATGGCCTCGTCTGTGACAATATGGACAGACAGGTATTGCCTGTGAAGATGCTTCTGGTGACTGTTGACTCTGTAGTCTCTTTGCAGCTTCTTCCTATGGTGGTGCTGATGTAGACGATCGCTTCAGATTGGTCTCTCTCCTGATAACGTGCTCCATGCGTCGGGCTGCAGTAAGGACGTCCGGGTAGGATGTAGGCGCAACGGATCCAATCAGTTTCTGTAGCTCAATGTTTAATCCGTCGAAGAACTTCTCAGCCTTCTCTTCTTCTGTCTGAATCAATGTAGGGACAAAACGACTCAGACGAATGAACTCCGCGTTGTACTCTTCCACTGACAGATTGTCTTGAGTGAGGCGATTGAACTTGTCCCGAAGTTCTGATCGAGCAATGGCTGGAATGTACATCTCCAGAAAGAGTCTAGAGAACTCTTCCCAAGTGACTCGGTCTGGTCCGAGCCTGGTCTCTTCAGATAGCCACCAGTGATGAGCATTGTCCGTCAATTGCATTCTGACTGCAGTCATCCAACGTTCCCTTGGTAGTTCAGCTGCTTCTAATTGATGTTGTGTGTTGGTGAGCCATTCATGAACTTCTGTGGGCTCCTCTTTTCCTGAGAAGGTACGGGGCTTCAGCTGGCGAAAATCGGCGATAGAACCCGTTGTTGGTCGTCGGGCCTGCTCTAGCACCGTTACTAAGCTACGACTCCAAGCCTCTTGTTGAGCTTGCACTATTGCATAGATCATTTGGAACATCTGCTGCCCGTCCATGGCCTGCCCTGGTGGAATTACGGGCATTTGCATCGATGGTGGAACGTCATGTTGCTGGATTCTCGTGGCATGATGACTTGCTTGTTGAGCTGATCGTCCTTCATCAACTGGTGTCGCTTCATCTTCGTTGGTTACCAAAGCATCCCGTGGAGATATTGTAGGAGCCTCGTCGTTTGCTCGTGAATCCATAACTCTGCAATCAAAATAAACAATGAGAGGCGTACAGGAATCAAAGCAGGATGCAATTCAAGAAAATGGTTCGAATCCGATATAGATATCAAGAACGATTCAAGCAAGTGGATGAGATCCTAAAAACTTATCCTATTCTTATTGCAGGCCTGTTCGGTCCCTAAGTTGAAACCGAACAATTTAGTCGTTGACCTGTATGGGCCACCACAAAAACCATGTCACGCCCCAGTCCCAAAATACCGAGGGACTGGATGCGTGATTATGGCCAGCAGCACGCACCGATGGACAAACCCAATTTAATGGATCCATCGGGGCATACTTAAGCTGTATTACAATGCCCAGGGTTTACTAATCTCATCCACAGAACAACATGAAAATATCGAACATGAAATAAATGCTGAAAGTAAAGTTACTATCAAAGATCCAGCAAGAAATAATACTAAGTCGGGTGGAGACAAATCCACTACCGATAAACAAGAGAATACAGACAAGAAAATATGCTAGAAAGTAACTAAGAGGCAGGGCCCTCAACTGCTATCAAACTCTCGTCTGATGATGGTTCGTAAGCTGCGGTACTCCTCGTCTGCTAAATCTGGAGAACAAAACCAGGTCCTCAGGGGACATA
Organism: Iris macrosiphon; assembly: GCA_036927795.1. NCBI lineage: Eukaryota > Viridiplantae > Streptophyta > Magnoliopsida > Asparagales > Iridaceae > Iris > Iris macrosiphon. Next base: position 7,811,658 of record JAYESA010000011.1, read on the forward strand.
GCAAGATACAAAAGAATACGAGCCAAATATAGTAAATGACATGCAGGATAGAGAAGAAAGTAAACTCAAGCAATTAAGACAAGAGATAACACTATATCTAAGACAATGGCATGCCAGTGATGCTATCAGCCATGACTACAAGTAATCGGGGTAATCGCATCTCAATGGGAGATCACGATCCTATAGAAAGCAGTCCAACGGGGACTCCCAGGCTATAGTATAGCTCTTTCGCAGCCCAACGGGAGCTCACGAAGGAGGTAGTCAAATGAACAAGTCTCTATCGCAGTACAATGGGTACTCACGATCGAGATTTGCTCAAGTGTAGTCAATGTCCAATAACAGCATCTAGGAACTAGAAAATCAATCAAGTCAACTCCAGGAATATAGAGTAAGCATAAACCATCACAATATGTCTAGGAAACAAGTAGTGATCCAAGGAAAGAGCAAATAATGTCCATGCACGCAAACCGAGGAAATAAGACTAGAGCAGCAATAAAAATCAATAAGCATCAAAAACTATATAAGACAAGGAAGTAACAACTGAAAATCATGCAAACATTATACAAGAATATTGCAAGACATTGAAGAATAAAACCAGGAGACAAGTATCAAAACTGCAGGATTTGGCAAGGTATACTTGCCTGGGTTCTGTCTCCAATTATAGCTCTGACTTCAGCAGAAATTTGCAGGCAGTACTCCGGTTGCTGAAACAAACATCACCATCAGGTCCAGAAAATATTAATCAGCTAGAAACGCCTGTCCTTGAGTCCAATTTGGAGACAAGGGCAAAAACGTCATTTTTGGGTCAAGACGGGGTCCAAATGTGGGCCGCTTTGCACCGAAAAACGTGTCAGGGTCAAAGGTCTCAAAAATAGTCCAACTTAGTGTCAACAAGTCAGGAACGTTGATACGAACTCAACGGAACTTCCAGAATTGAATTCCGATGAGCCGTTCTCAAAATCGCCCGTCAGTTGGAGCCTATGGGGCCCACGACACGCGATTTTTCAACGTTCTCAGAATCAAACAAAACTTGACCCACAGGACCAGCGTATTGCTACGAGTCCGATGGTGCAGGTTTCGTCTCAATCCGACGTGTATTCACTAAGTTACAGTGAGATTTAGAAAACACGGATACGGGGCGGTGTCCGCGGATACGCACTGATTCCGGTGTGCATGCACATCCGAATCAGCTTCTGCGAAAGCCTGCACGTCCGTATTTACGTTGCTCACGTGTCGGTGAAGACCGCACGTGACCAAGTCGTCCCGTTTAGCGGGGCGTACTCGATTCCGGGTTGAAACAGGGCTAAGTTTTTCCTGTTTTTGGATCGCGGTGTGCGATCACCACAGGACGCGATGCCCCGAGCGGTTTGTCCGGGCACCGAGAGGGTCTTACAGGCTTCGCAACGCAAAAGACAGAATTACAAACAGAGCTACGAGCAAGAAGTTGCGAGTACCTGAACTGGGTCCCAGAAAACCGAATTCTTCGTGTCCGATACGCTATACACTGTGTCCGAGTCGTCCTGTGTCGTGTCCAAACAGTGTCCTCCTTAGGGTTTAGAGCTTCTGCGAGTTGTCGGGGACTGCCGGACTGGCCGGGCTGAGGCGGAGGGTGCCGGGGCACGCGGCGCGGCGAGGAGGAGGGCCGGGCGGCCGGCGCTGGCGGAGGTTCTGGCCGCTCGGCTGCGGCGGAGGGCGGCCGGGTCTACGGATAGCTGCTGCGGCTGGTGCTGGCTAGGGCGGGCTGGCCTCGGCGGGGCGAGCGGCTGGCGGCAGCGCTGGAGGGCGGTGCGGGGCAAGGCGACTGGACAGTGGGCGGCAGCGTCACGGCGAGTTCAGGGGCGGACGGCGCGAGGGGAGGAAAAATGGGTGGCCGGAGGAGCTCTTATAGACCGGAGAGGGAGAGGAGAAGTCGTCCGGTGCAGGGAAGAGGGAGGCGGAGGGTCGAGGACGTTACGCAGCGGCGAGGCGGCGCGGGTAGGTGAGCGGGCGGCGGCCGTTACCGGCGGCGGGGAGTGAAAGAGTCGGGGTCGGCTGTCGTTTGGGGGGAGAATGAGATGTGGGCCGGGTCGGGCTTAGCGGGTCGGGTCTAACCCGGATCCGACCCGCTAAGGGTTGGGCTCGGGTTGGTTTAACTGAACCGGCCGGTTCGGTTCGGTTCATTAAACCGGGTCGGTTTAATTAACTGGTTTAATTTAAAATTAATAATTAATTAGTTTTAGAGCTCTAAAAATCCATCCGGGGTCCAATAAATTCCCGGAAAAATATCCTATGTCCAGTTTTTCTTTTTACACCATAAATTATTATTTTCATAATATTTTAACAATATATATTATCATTTAAAAATTATTGAATAATTAAAACACCTGATTTAAATTACAGAAAAAATCCGAGAAAATTCCAGAAAATTCATAAAAATCCAAATTTTATATTTTGAAAATCAGGGGGATTACAGGTCGCTACCCCAGAGGTATGTCGGCTGATGATGTCCACTGACGAGCGTGAGGTTGTGAGGATTAGATCGAGTAGCCTACCCTTGCCCATACGTCGAAAAGTTGTCCTCATTTGCATTCATATAGATGGTCTTGTACAGCGTACTTATTTATTTTTAAATTATATGCATGTTTACTGTATTCAAATTGGCTCGTATTTTCTGTATCTTGTTACGTCCCTCTGAGGACCTGGTCCTCTGCCAGGTGTATCTGCTCTTGAGTATTTGCAGGAGTACGGGCCTGGACCTGACGCATTATTTTCTACCGAGGAGGTCTTACCTTCTGAGCATCTTTGAGTACATCTAGCGATGGATTCTTTTTAGCGGATACACTTCTGTCTTCACATTATTTTATATTGGAGACTTTTTACTCGCCTCTCATTTTAGTTTTGGATATAGTCTTTGGTAGTGGATTTGTCTCCACCCGACTATTATTTTGGATATTTCAGACTCCTTATTCTAGTTTAGTATTTCTTTTCTATGACTTGTTGTTGTGTGGATGAGATTAGCATATCTGTGACTTGTGACATTATATATACCACATGTGAGTTTATATTCATATTACAGCGTACGTATGGGTTATGGTTTCCATATATTGGAGTTGCCATATCCATGCGGCTGGCATGCTTACGTATTCTAGTCCTACGTATTATTGGGACTGGGGCGTGACAGCTATCACAAAAACTATGTCACGCACCAGTCCCAAAAAACCAAGGGACTAGCCACGTGGCAATGGCCAGCAGCACAGCTCCAATGGACAAACCCAATTTAATGGACCTGTTATAGTGCACTTAAGCTATAATAAGTATAAATATAAGTCTACATCATCTTTCACAGTATATAATTCTAATCTCATCCACAAACAACAATTACAATATGATAAACCAGTCAAGATAATAAATAAATAAAGTGTCCAATATCAAGTCCAAGATAAGTTGTGTCTTAGGGAACAACCCGTCACAATAAAGAAAAAAAATACACCAAATACATTTCCAGAAGTCCAAGTCCAAATATAAAAATAACTCTAAGCATAACTAAATAGATAACTGAGTACTCAGGAAAAGTTCTCTGGCACAACTTCGTCCTCTAGTGAAAGTGCTGCTCCAACGTCAGCTCATGTCCCATAAATCTCGGGATAACTCTCATCTGCTACACCTGGGGACATAATTCGGATCCAGGTCCTCAGGGAACATAGCAAGGTACAAGAATAACTCAAGCCAAAGTACAATAAATAAATAACAGGTGTGCTCAGGGTATCTAAAATAAACCATCTAAATGAATGCAGTGAGAACGTACTTGTCCGCTAAACCACCGGTCCTGTAGGTCTGCATAGACACAACAGTAGCTAGTAGTATTAGGTACATACAAGTCCCGTCAAGGTACTTGAAGCACGCTAGGGCCCGAAGTGCAAGCATCGGTAGCAAGTAGTGTGTGGTATCCCAACGGTACGATAAGTTCTCCCAAACCCCATGTATCTCACGTCTCATGTCCACGACACGCAAGACAATCACTATCTATGTCTCAAGCCAAGGTATAGATAACATCATGTCATTCTAGTACATGCTTCAAGTCATGTCCTAACACAGAAGCCGAAATTCTCGAATATCTCAAGTGAGGCTTCTGTACATGAGAGTGTTGTTCAGTATCCTAAGGTAAATCGTGCAAGAGTTGCACGTATAAGGTATACGTCGACAATGCAATCTCACGATACCCGATTTTCGCGTACGAAAGTCGGCACCCAAATACGATTCAGACGCTTAGTAACGTTACGGCCCTAGGGTTACAGATAAGTACATGTAATAAAATATAAACTAAAATCTAAAACAAATTTTTTAGCATAATTTACTGAGAACAAGACAAGGAACACTTGCCTGCTGCTGCGCTGTAGCGGATCCAAATTCCACGTCCGATGGCGCTGCGACACCCACGTGCCTTACCAACATTACTTAAAGTATTTCCAATTCTACCATTATCTACTTTATGTAAAATATAGAGTCGCTACACGCACATCAACAAAGTTGCAACATTCGTGCCAATAATTCTAACAGTCGCATGGCTTTAGTTAACGTGCCAACAACCATGTACCATATTTTAGTTTATAACTTCATGAGGGTCCCGCACATTGTTATACTACTTGTACGTATAGGCCTTTACGTGTGGTTAACCAACATATTCTTACACGTACGTAGGTAGTGTTCAATATCGCAAAACGCTATACAACGCTAACCTGTTAATTAAGCATGCATGGAACCATTTTATTTCACTAATTAACATCTTAAAATACAGAAATAAATAAGTTTAATATTCTAAAATTTATTTTAATTATTAATATTTATTCATTCACACTCTATATACACAAGTTATATGTTTGCATGAAATATAACTATACCTAGTTATCATTACCATGCATGCACTCTACCCTTCATTTGTGTATCAATTGATCCACTAAATACACGTATTAATAAATATATAATTATGATTATTGTTATTAATAATTTTAAATTTTATTTAACTAGAGTGCAATATCTTATTATCTATATTACATCTTCAATACAAACATATGCAAGTATTATAGTTATTAACTAGGTTTGTGCATGGTTAAACCACAAGGGAAGGGTGATTCATGGAGTGTAAATGGATGGTTTCATGGCTCATCTTCAATCCAAATAACATGAAAGAAGGAGAGGATGAAAAAAGTTACCAAGAACTTGATGTTGGTGATGGATGTTTGAACTCCGGCGATGTTTTTGAACTCCGGGTGGTTGCACCTCCTCTGTGGCCGACCTAGGCTCTAGGGAGGCACTCCAAGGGTGATTGAGGAGCTCTTCACATCTGAACAAAGGGAAGGAGGATGCTGTCGTGGTCTTGTGTGGGTGGTGGTCGGTCGTATGGCTCCGGGTGGAGGTGGAGGTTCTCTCGGGTTTAAGGAGGGGGCCGGACGGATCTCCAAGGAGGTGGAGAAAGAGAGGACCAAGTGGGGGAGGGAGAGAAGAGGAAGATGGAGGTGGAGTTTCAGTTGGGGAAGAGATTGATTTGGCTGAATGGGGGGTTATACTTTCCTAGGAGTAATAGTTATAGGTAGTAATGAATGAGAGAGGAGGTGAAAGGTTGGGAGTTACATGATATAAACCAAAGGTCAAAAGAAATGATGCATTAAAACCTGCCCAAGGGTGTTGGCTACGGTTGGTTCCCCCCTATCCATATATGCATACACATTGTTCATTTTAAGTTAAAATAGTCCAAAGGTGCATGCTAAAATAGGTAAAATCTGGATTTAAATTTAAATGAGGTAAAAATATGATTTGGTGTAGGGAAAAATGGTGTTTGGTGTGTAGGAAGGTGGGGGATAGGTGTTGTGTATGAGTTAGACAAGTTGGTTTGAAAGAAAAAACAACAAAGGATTTCTTAATTCAGGGAATTGTTTATTAAATAATTTATTTAAATAAATAATTTATTTAATAAAATAAAATATTACTAAAATAACCTTATCTAAATTTTAGGGGGTTTACACACATCAAACGATTAGGCTTGCAAGAAGGAAAATTCAAGCATTCGACCTAACTACATGATGGTCCCCGAGTGTTGGGTCTCCTGGATTAGCAATTAGAACTGCATGCCCAGTCCACTAATAGACTTATACCCTCTCGTTCGTAAGGTCTTCTACGTTCAGGGTATCCAGTTCTCTCTTAGGTCGAACTATTTCCAGTGCCCCAGGAACCGCTCAAAAGATTATCCTTGTGCACAAGTTGTCCAGACAAAATGCATGAATGCAAGTTTCTATCAAATAAATTACTATCATGCAACATTTGAACAATGAGCAAGCATTTCTATCTTTTTATCTCGATTCAGGATCAAGCCAAGAGGTTTTCAGTAGTGTTTCTCAGTGCACAACATAAAATCAAGGGCAAGTAATCATTCATAATGAAACAAGTAAAGCATGAGTTATATATTTTGAGCATGCAATTAATTTCTTTCTTTAGCTTATCTTGATACTGTGGCAACATTGATCTTAGAGGCATATAACTGAGTGGACTAGAGATCATTTTTATTAAGGCGTAAAGACAAATGATTCATCGAAGGGCCGAAACCACTCACCGATTGAATCACTCGAGAGAATGGGGAAGCCTCGCGCAGCTATCACTCCTTGGTTATGCATCCTGAAATTGTACCAACACTTAGTTAATATCCTTCGATCTCTTTCTCTCACGATTCAAAATAAATGTGCAAGAGAGAAAAGTGAACTATGAAAACTAAATCATCGAAAGCAACACGAAAACGCAAATCAACAAAACCAAGCAGTGAAAATATCCAACGAAAACTATTGGACTCATTTCAATAGATGTCGATCTATGAGTTGGAAATGTTCATTGCACTACGTCCGTGATCGATTGGGTCATAAGGTTTCTCCGATACTCGATTTTCAACCGAGTCAAAGTCGTAGGTATTACGTTGGTGAACCGCTGGAAGCTTTGCTATGCACACAAAGATAGGCTAGCTTTGCCATGCACACAAAGTTTGATAAGCCCGAATGGCTTCGCCATTAAGGTAAGCATTTAGCTCTACTATAGAGGTGAGCTTTCAACGTTAGATTTTTCGTTCAGGCAGGCTTTCAACCAATACAGCTAGCTGCGCCGCATATGCGAGCTTACAAAGAAAATTGGCTAGACGGGCTACCCCAGCTGTTTAAAAGAGCTTCTGAGCGAAGATTGCTAGCTCCGCTTTTAAGCCAAGACGTCCAACTCCGATTTGGTTAGCTCCGTTGTGCAAGCGAGCTTCTAAGCCAGTAGGGCGAGCTTTAGACCGTTGTAGCCTTGTTGAATTAATAGGAAAATTTTGGCAAACGACCTTAGGACTTATTTCAGCCATTGATGGGTCCACACCTATCACAAATGATTCATGATACTGAGTCTGACATAGGAGTGTCCACCTCCTCGAAACCAAAAATCCCTAAAGAGATAGACTTTTACTGCTTTCATAGAATTCTAAGCGCATTATCTGAATCCTTGTATGATATATTTTTGAATATAAGAGCGCCAAAGAACTTTAGAAATCCTTGGAAGATGAATACGGCTGTGATGATGCCGGAATAGAAATGTTTAATTCTTCAACCTTTAATAGGTATTTCATGGTAGATAACAAGCCTATGAATGACCAGCTCCATGAATTCCAAGAATACCTTAGGCATATTCAAGCCAAAGGCACAACCTTTTCCAATGAGCATAAAATAGAATGCCTAATAGAAAAGTTACCTCCCTCTTGGTCTGATATGACTAAGGAACTTATCCATACACAAGAAGATCTTACCTACAATCAAGTCCTAAAGAAAATTAGAACCGAAGAACAAATTAGATTGAGGTCTAAGCCTAAGACTGAATCTAAAGCTAAGGTAAACCTTGTAGAAGGCCAAGGAAAACCCAAATCTAATTTTTATTATAAATCCAAAAAGAATTTCTTCAAGAAGAAGAAAAACTTTCAGCCTAACCACCAAAACCATAACCACCAAAACCATCATCACCAAAACCAAAAACCTAGAAACTTCAGTCAGACTTAGGATCAAAAGAGATTTTGTTTTGTGTATGGTAAAATAAACCATATGGCCACCAACTGCTGCCATAGGAAGAAGGAAGCTGTCCAGACCTCCTATAAAGGAAATGGCTCAGTTAGACCAGAAGCGAACATGCTTCACAAAGGTTCTTCGAGTTCCTTCAGGTCTGTAAGCTTTCAACCCCTTATTAACCTCTCTTACCATTCTGATGATTGGTGGTTGGATTCTGGAGCTAATGTTCATATTTCGTTTGATCGCTCCTATTTTTCAAACTATCAGGAATCAAGTGGAGGAGGTGTGACCTTAGGAGATGGCTCAACGGTACAAATTATTGGAAGAGGAAAAGTTGACCTAAAGATGACATCAGAAAAAATCTTAACTCTTTATGATGTTCTTCATGTGTCGTCTGTCAGGAGAAACCTAGTTAGTGGATCCCTTCTTGTAGCCTCAGGATACAAAATTATAATGGAGGCAAATAAAGTAGTATTTTCTAAGCATGACTCCTTTATAGGAAAGGCTTTGTAAAAGACAGTCTTTTCATTTTAAGCACAATGAATAAAATTTCTGATTGTTCTCTCATTGTCTCTAATATAGAATCTTTAAATGTTTGGCATGGCAGACTAGGTCATGTGAACCTAGGTTCTATTAAAAGAATGATGACTTTAGATCTTATTCCCAAGACTCCAATAGATGACAAACACAAATGTGAGATTTGTGTTCAAGACAAACACACTAAATTACCATTCAAATCTGTAGAAAGAAATTTTGACATTCTAGAACTTATCCATAGTGATGTATGTGACTCAAATAGGATTTTGACCAGAGGCGGTAGAAAATACTTTGTGTAAACTGTAACACCCCGTTCTGCTCAAGCGGACTGCCGTCTCAAACGGCAATCGTGCAGCTGTCCCGACCTGCTTTGCCTCAAATGAGAAACAAAGGATATCCAGACTTGTCCCTAAAGGAATTCGGCTTGGACTTTCAGAGGCTCGCTCAGACGTATCGCTCTACCGAGGCGAATCATCGCTAAGGTGGGTGGCTACGGTGAACTTGTCTTTGCTTAGCCAGCACACATAAAATCTGGAATGTTTATGCTAGTCGCTAGGTGAATCATCCCCTGCATGCTAATAAATTCAACGCACCTAGCTAAGGGAATAATCCCAACTTGTATTGCTTGCTAGAACATGGAAATGAAATACTGCTTATATACAGACCCTCACATGCTAAGTCCCTTAACGGTTTCATCTCTCGGCTTACCTTCGGGTCCGAGCAATCGTGTTTACTTGTGTCCCTTAGAAACGCATGCTTGTCTGCTTATGAATGTCTAACGTTATTATATTGTGCAATGTTTAAGCAATCCTGAACGCATGAATGGAACGTAGATGCAATATAAATGAATCTTGCTACTGTTTGTCTTGTACTCACGTAGCCTACGGGCGATAATCACGTAGCCTACGGGCGATAGTCACGTAGCCTACGGGCGCACGTAGCCTACGGGTGATAATCACGTAGCCTTCGGGCGAATGAATGTTATTGTTCGATCACGGACAACTTGTGCACAAGGTATAGTTCCTGCGGGCGGCTGCTAGGGCACTGGCACCGTTCCGGCTCCGGACGGAACTAACGTTTAGTCTCACGTACTAGGACAGGGTGGTATGCGGCGCCTAACGTTCTTGCACGTAGCAAACCATCTTCGTCACAGACTAGTGTCCATTATGGCATACGCCAGTGATCACCTTGTACCTAACTTGTTGCATGCTTGCTTGTAAACGAAAGATAAACCATTCATCCTCGCTTAGCGGCTATCCGCGTGCGAGATACTGTATCGTATGAAACAAATAAACTGAACACATGAACGATCTTGAAATAAGTACTCGTGTTTGCATATGCTATGCCTCCTGAATGTTTATACATGCCCCTGCTTAAATTAACAATGTTTGCCTTGGACAGGGAAGGATAAATGGTAAGTTGGTAAGTCTCGCCGTGTTTCCTCAAACATCGCACGGCGCACTGCCCGACACGATAAGCTATTCAATATCTGCATAAAACTGATCCTAAGGCAACTAGAAAGACAACTTAATAGTTGTGCACGGAACCTGTATTACGTGTTTGGATTTGTCGAGCGGGCGAGTAGCTTCCCCACCAGTGCATTCAATGTACTGATAATCCACCAGTTTGATATGCAGGGTGCGGGAGAACCTCGTGCGGTGCGGACGCCTCCTTCGTGCGTGCTAAGGCCAGGAGTTCCCTCTGAAGCCTTACAACGGTGCGTCCGGGACTGAAGCACATATACAAGACATAAGTTGTGAACATCGCCTGACCATCGCCTGTACATTCATTCCACAGTTGTAGCCGCTTGGCACGCTTTTACTGTTTCAGAGAGAGAGGCTTGAGCGACTTGTAATCTCGGCTATACGCCGCCTGTAATACATGTTTCATAACAATAAAAGAGCTTGCTTTACTTCATCTTGTGTTTCTATGCTTCCGCTATATTTGTCGACTCAGTGAACCTGTTACCGATCGCCTATGCGTTCATGACTCCGCTGCACTCGGACAATCTGTGCGACTCTGTGGCTTAGAACTCTTGCCGCCAGCCAATGAACCATGGCCTTGCACGGGCGTGGATCACGCTCGTGCGGTATCACGCCCGGATGGGTTAAGCGATCGTTCCGCGGGAGCGCTGGCGAGGGTGATTCCCGCCTAGCGGGAACGGCCGATTTGCCTGCGGGAGATCGGGGCGTGACATAAACCCTCTGATTTTTTCAAGATTTTAAAACTGGATTTTTCAGAATTTTCTGGGATTTTTCGAGAATTTTTACTAATTAAAAACGAGGTATTTTTGGCATTAAATAAAATTAAATGATTTTATAATATATTAAAATATTATAAAAATAATATTTTTGGATGTAAAATGAAAAACTGGACTTAGGGTAATTTTCTGAGAATTTATTGGACCCCGAAAACCTTTTTAATGCCCGAAAACCATTTTTAATTTATTAAAATTAAAATACCCAATTAGACCGGACTGAACCGGGTTCAAACCGGACTGAACCGACCGAACCCGGTTTAGCTAGACCGGACCGGACCGCCCTGACCCTAACGGGTCGGATCGGGCCAACCCGCTCACCCTCTCCCCGCACGACCCAGCCCAGCCCAGCCCCGCGTCCTCTGGCGCTCCGCCCGCTCCGCTCCGCTCCACCCGGCCACGCCTCCCCCTCGCCTCCGCCTTCCCCGCCACGACGCCCGCCCCGCTCGGCCCTGGCGACCTCCCCCTTCACCTATAAACCCCCCCCCGAGTCCCTCCTCCGGCCACCCCATCTGAACCCTAAGCCCTCTCCGGTCGTCCCTCCTCCGCCACCGCGTCCCGCACCACCCAGCGTCGCCTCCCCCCCCCGCCGTGATCCGCCCGCAGCCGTCGAATCCCTCTCCCTCTTCCTCCTCTTCTCCAACAGCAGCCGACCGACGCCTCCTCCGGCCGCCGTGCCCACGACACCGCCTACGCCCAGCCTCGCTGGTGCCGCCCCAGCCTCCTCCGGCCAGCCTCCCCCGCCGTAGCACCGCCGGAGCTCTGGCCAGCAGCGTCCCCAAAACCCTAACCCTAGACACGTGTGTCGGACGCGTGTCGGACACGTGTCGGACACAGTGAATTTTGGGTTTTTCGAACCTTGTTCAGGTGCGCGTATCTCCCTGCTCGTTTACCCATTTTCGCTTCTGTCTTTTGCATCGTGAACCCTGCGTGACCCCCTCGGTGCCCGTGCAAACCGCTCGGGGCATCGCGTCCTGTGGTGATCGCGAACCGCGATCCAAAAATAGGAAAAACAACGCCCAGTTTTACCCCGGAACTGGGTACGCCCCGCCAAACGGGATGACTTGGTCGCACACGGTCTTCACCGATACGTGCGCGCCATTGATACGGACGTGCAGGATTTCGCAGAAGTCGATTCGGATGTGCGTGCACACCGGAATCAACGCGTATCCGCAGACACCGTTCCGTATTCGTCAGTTCTGGATTACGTCGTAACTTTGTGTACACACGTCGGATCGAAACGAAACTTACACCATCGGACTCGTAGCGATACGCTGGTACTGTGACCCAAGTTTGGTTCGATTCTGAGAACGTTGACAAAATTGCGTGTCGTGGGCCCCACAGGCTCTACTTGACGGGCGATTTTGTGACCGACTCATCGGAATCCAATTCTAGAAGTTTCGTTGGGTTCGTATCATCGTTCCTGACTTGTTGACACTAAGTTGGACAAATTTGGAGACCTTTGACCCTGACACATTTTTTGGTGCGAAGCGGGCCACATGTGGACCCCGCTTTGACCCAAAATTGTCATTTTTGCCCTTGTCTCCAAATTGGACTCAAGGACAGGCGTTTCTAGCTAATTGATATTTTCTGGATCTGATGGTGATGTTTATTTCAGCAACCGGAGTACTGCTTGCAAATTCCGCTGAAGTCAGAGCCACAATTGGAGCCGGAACCACAGGCAAGTGTACCTCGCCAAAACTTGCATTCTTTGTTACTTATTCTTTTGGCTTATATATATATATATATATATATATATATATATATATATATATATATATTGTGGTTCATGCTTGACCTAGGACCGTGTGACTTTACTTAGCGTCCGATTCATAGTCGGGTGCCAACACCGTACGCGGCGTTGTGTATTGTCATATAGACATGGATACCGAGACCCGATATTTCTCGTACTTGTCTTATCAAGTACATCATAACCCAGGACACTTGACACAATTCATGGACAGGATCTTCCTGAGATATTCGTGGTGATTCTGTATAGGATACAGGACTTGACATTGACATTATGTTCCTAGATATGATCTTACGTGACATGGACATGGGGCCACATGGACATGAGACGTATGATTACATTGGGTGGGGAGAGACACACAGGCTACATGTTGATTTTATATCATTCCGGCGTCTCAGTCTTCCGCTGAGCTAGACGACCACATGATATCACTGCTACCGGCTCCCCGACACCGAGCTTGTAGTGGTTTCAGCCTGAGTTCTAGTGCTGCTCTCATCTTGCATATCACTTAGCTGGTTATTTAGTGTTTCCCTATTGTACCATTTATTGCTGGAGAGACACACAGGCTACAGGTTGACTATATTATGCCGGCGTCTCAGTCTCTCTCCGAGTTAGACAACTATATGATATCGCTGCTACCGGCTCCCCTACACAGAGCTTGTAGTAGTCTCAGCCTGAGTACTGGTGATGTTCTCACCTGCATTTCACATAGATGGTTACATATTTACCCTATTTATTTCATTATCTGCTGCACTGTATTTGTTCTGGCTTGTATTATCTGTACCTTGCTGTCCCCTGAGGACCTGGATCCGGATTATGTCCCCAGGTATAGCCGAAGAGATCCATCCAGAGATATACCGTACAGGAGCACTTCCAGGAGCTGTACCAGAACTGATAACGAGATCGTGCCAGAGGATTTCTCCTGAGCATTGCCTTTATATAGTCAGTTATTCCTGTTTCTATTTCCAGTTCCTTTATTCCTGTCTATTTGCATTGATGTATCAGACATATTCTCGGATTGTTCCCCGAGACATTTTATTGAGATATGCTAGTTTACATTTATCTGCATTATTCTGGCTTTTGATCTGTGATTACCTGTTGTGGATGAGATTAGAATAGTCTGTGACCTGTATCATTGGTTCTATTTATTATTGTTCTACTGCTTAAGCATGCCCCGATGGATCCATTAAATTGGGTTGTCCATCGGTGCGTGCTGCTGGCCATTGTCACGTGTCCAGTCCCTCGTTATTTTGGGACTGGGGCGTGACACTTTGTTACGTTTATAGATGATTATTCAAAGTATTGGTATATCTACCTTCTCAAAACCAAAGATGAAGTTTTAGATAAATTTAAGGTCTACAAATCTGAAGCTGAGAATCAATTAGAAAGAAAGATTAAGATCCTTAGATCTGATCGTAGTGGAGAATATACCTCAAATAAAATGATTAACTTCTGTGAAGAACATGGAATAATTCATGAGGTAAATGCTCCATATTCACCTCAGTCTAACGGAGTTGCTAAACGCAAGAACCGCACTCTGTTAGATATGGTGAATGCCATGCTTCTTAGCTCTGGTGCTCCTGATAACTTGTGGGGAGAAGCCCTTTTAACTGCCTGTTACATTCTTAATAGGATTCCTAGTAAGACAAAAGATAAGACTCCCTATGAGCTGTGGAAAGGTAGAGCTCTTAGGATTAATTACCTTAGAGTTTGGGGATGCCTTGCTAAAGTCGGAATTTCTGAACCTAAAAAGAGGAAGATTGGTCCCAAGACTGTATACGCTGTTTTCAAAGGATATGCCTTAGACAGCTATGCCAATAGATTTCTAGTGACTCACTCAGAAGTAAATGAAATCTCTAACAATACCATTATAGAAGCAAGAGATGCAGTTTACTTTGAAAACATATTTTCTTTTAAGGATAGAAGTCCAATCTCTTCCTCCATACCCTCTACTAGTTCTCATGTCCTAATACCGAGCTCACAATCTGAACAAGACTTAGAACCTAGACGGAGTAAAAGGAATAGGATTAAAAAAATTAGGAGAAGGATTCTTCACCTTTTTGATAGAGGGTGATCCCTCAACTTATGAAGAAGCAATGTCGTCTCCTGATGCTCCCTTCTGGCAAGAAGCCATTAATAGTGAATACAACTCCATCATAGAGAATAACACTTGATTTCTAACAGATCTACCTTTAGGCAATAAACCAATAGGTTGTAAGTGGATTTTCAAGAAGAAACTCAGAGCCGATGGTACTATAGAGAAATACAAAGCTAGATTAGTTGCTAAGGGTTTTACCCAGAAGAAAGGGTTAGATTATTTTGATACCTACTCTCATGTAGCTAGAATAACATCCATTAGAACTCTCTTGGCCTTATCATCCATTCATGATATGCTAATCCATCAAATGAATGTAAAGACAGCATTTTTGAATGGAGATCTAGAGGAAGAACTTTATATGGACCAACCTGAAGGTTTCATTGCTAAAGGTCAAGAAAAGAAAGTCTACAGACTAGTAAAATCCCTCTATGGCTTGAAACAAGCTCCCAAACAATGGCACAATAAATTTGACAAAGTAATTTGTGAATATGGTTTCTTGTCAAATGAGTATGACAAATGTATATACTCTAAAGGTACTTGTAAAAGTTGTGTCATTTTATGCTTGTATGTAGATGACATCCTTATCCTAGGTTCATCACTGGAATTGATAAATATTACAAAGAACTATTTATCTAGCCAGTTTGATATGAAAGACCTAGGAGAAGCCAACTTAATTTTATGAATGCAAGTGACCAAAGACAAAGAGGGTTATACTCTATCTTTAGCACATTCAATTGAAAAAATGCTAAAAAGGTTTGAGTTATTTGATAATAAACCTGTCCTTACTCCTTATGATAGCAGTATTGTACTAAAAAAGAATGAAGGATCACCTTTGGAACAACATAAATATTCACAGATGATAGGCTCCCTTATGTATATAACAAACAGGACAAGACCTGATATTGCATTTGCTATTGGAAGACTAAGTAGATATACCAGTAACCCAAATCAGTCACATTGGACTGCCTTGGATAGGGTATTTAGATATCTCAAGGGCACCCTAGATTACAAACTTCATTTTACTAGGCACCCTCATATCATAGAAGGTTATTCAGATGCAAACTGGGTAACCGACTCACATGATATAAAATCTACTACTGGATATGTATTTACTCTAGGAGGAGCTGCAATCTCCTGGGGCTCTTGTAAGCAAACTATCATAGCTAGGAGTACAATGGACTCCGAAATAATGGCTTTAGATACAACTTGTACAGAAGCTGAATGGCTTAAAAATCTTATTATGCATATACCTGTTTTTCTTAGTCCTGTTCCTGCAATTTCTATAAACTGTGATAATAAATCTGTTATTGAACTACTAAAGCATGATTCTCTGAATGCTAAGATGAACAGGCACCTGCAACTGCGCTTTAAGTCAATAAAAAGCCTACTAGGCAAATATGTGGTTCTTGACTATATAAAGTCAGAAAAGAACAATGCAGATCACTTGACGAAGGGTCTGTCTAGGACTTTGATCCTAGAATCATCGAGGGGGATAGGGTTAAGCCCATAAGTTAGTCACCAGTAGTGGCAACCCAACCGAGTCTGACTGGAGATCCCAAGAAGCCGGTTCAATGGGTAGAAACAAGCTGAACTTAGGTGACTTTATGGAACACTGACTCGAGATTAAAGTCTCATTAATATAAAGCCCAAGCGGCTGTACATGTGTACAATGACTCCCCATCCCTATGGTGACAGTGTTCCTGTGTGATATGATTAGGATGAGGTTAAACTCTTAATAGGTCCAAGCTGTAATGCTGGGTTGATTCATTTCACCAACCATTAAGGACTTACCTATATGGGAGGTCGTGAAGGCCGCGACTATGGGACAGGGCGATCCCAGACAACTCTCATGAAAGTGAAAAAGTGCGCATGGCCATTTAAAAGCGCCACTCGATAGACCAAGGACCTCTAGCGTACTATGTGTGCTATTTTCAAAATCTGGTTTAAGAAGTCTGATTCAAGGCATAGTCCATCAAGCACTTCTTCAGATTAAGGCAATAGTCACTACGTGAGATTCAAGGCTGTAGTCCATCTCATCTATGCATAGTATTTTACTGCCCAGATGCTCTCTCTCTCTCTCTCTCTCTCTCTCTCTCTCTCTATTTACTTCACTCTTATCTCTGTTTCGGAACTTGACCTTTGGGGGGGGATTGTTGGCTTTGCTTTAGCAAAAGCTCAAGCTCCTTCTTTTCTTTAGTCCCACATCGGATGGACCAACCCCTTCTTGTGTACATATATTAGTTCCTTTTCTTTGCTCTCTTAAAGTTGTTGTGTGGGGAACCCCTTGGGCCACACGCGCGCGCCGCCGCCGCCCAGCCCGGCTCGGCTCGGTTCGGTTCGGCGCGCATAACGGGTGTGGGTACGCGCCCACATCTGCGGGCGCCGAATACCGATTCGATTTTCTTTCCGGGTTCGGGCTGGGACCCTAAAATTCTTTTTGCTCCTCTTCATTTTTTCATTTAATTTTCTGAACGTTGAAAAATTAATTTTGTCCGTTACTAATTGTTTTTGAACCGTTAATATATTTTGTGTCCAGGTTCATTCTCTCCTTCTCCTGTGTAACAGCTGAATTAATAGGAAAATTAGACCGTTACATATTGGATAGAGTATTATATATATATGAATTGTTTTCTTTGTAAACACAATCAGAAATTTTTATCTCTAAACTGTTGCTGCCAACATTCTATTATGTCTAATCTTCGTCGTTTCGCTCGTCTCCAAGCTCTGGGTATAGCTAAGTCCTGGTTGTTCTCTCCGAGTCGTGTGCGGGGACGAGATACCAGTAGTGCGGGGGTTTTACCACTAGGAGCTTCGGGAACGTCTGCACACAGATCCCGAATCAACTCTTAGGGCAGTGCTTCGTGCACGACTTCCCCAGAGGCCGGTAACATCAGTCTAATTTTTATTTTATTTTTATTCACAAATTTTTAATAAGAAAACGATAATTTTTCTAACACTAGATGCTCGGTATCAAGAACGGACATACTTAACTGCACTAGCAACGTTACTTCGCTACACTAATAACGTGCTCGTTCACTGCAATCACAAAAAAAATTGTTGAATTTTTTTTCTTAATTTAAATTTGTTATAAATAATGTTTGTTCCATGAATCGAATCCATAATATAGTCAGAGAGAATACCTCTCACCTTAACCACATAAGTTAGATATTTGATTATAGTTAAATAATATTACATGCTTAAACAATTAGTTAAAATTTAATTATTATTTTTAATTTTTCATTACGTGAGTAGAGATATCTTGCTTATTTATATGCAAAATTATCATGTGTTTTGTATGATAAATTAATGGGATTCAAAGAAACAGAATAACACACGTGAAATGATAACTTCAGTTTTCTTTTCACTATCTCGCAAATAGAACTTCAAAATCCTGTTTGATATTTACAAATTTTGAAACAAATTTGAACCCTTGGGGCGTGCCTGAGCAATTTTCTGCATTCCGTTACTTACAAACTTTGCACTTCGGTGCAACCACCTTCACCCAATTAAAGAAGAAAAAGGAAAAGAAATATCAAAACAAAATTTTGCAGTCAAAGTAAAAACTCTATAGGTTTCAAAGAGTAAGCATAAAACAGGTCAAACATAAGTTTCTTCTCAAAGTTGGACCAATACTCTAATCCATAATACACCTATTGAGCAAACATCAAAAGGTGTTCAGATACCGATCCACGATCCAATACCGACCGATATCGACGTTGGAGGTCTCTTTCCATTCAATTCGGCAAAAAAAAAAAAAAAATTGAACGAAAAGAACCAATCAATAAGGGTGTAAAAGCATAGTAAGATTGTAAAAACATGTAAAAGAAGAAAACTTATACTACAGGTAATCAATTGGCAATGGTGACTATTATTTCATTCAATTCCAAAATTACTAAGAAACAATACAAAGAAAACTTAAAAATATACATAAATGTATAAAATATTTTTTTCTAAAATTTTAATAATTTATTGATAACTATTTGTTTTTCGATACAAAAAAATCCGATAATCTGATCTTGAAACCGCCGATAATGCCGATTCCAATACTCATAGGAAGGGTCCAATATCGATTCCAATACCGATACTGCAAGCCTTGAATCATAAACGGTCACAAGTATTCTTCGCAATCTAAATAAACTTTTTCATAAAACCAGACTATAAAACAAAGAGGAAGTAGGTTAATTTGGAGCATTGGTTTGAAGTGTACCATTGTGTGTCAATATCAAGAAGACACTCTAAAAATAATAATTTATACAATTTTTAATAATTTAGAGTATATGTTTGGAATATCCTTATTGTTGGTGCTCTTAGTGAGACAGTTCTATCTACAATAAAAGTTTTGCTCAAAATATTGACTTTTTTTGGGTGAATCCGATCCATTTTTAAATGGATTATTTGATATTATCTCCCTCTTAGATTATGTATATTGATATTATTCCTTGTTAGATTAAAAGTTAAAAATACTTTCCTGAATGTGTCGTTAAAAGCTTGAAAGTGTCGTTAATGAGTTTTAAAAGTATCGTTAAAGAAATTTTAATGATACTTTTATAAAGATATTCTTAATTTTTAATCTAACATAAAATAATATCAATATACATAATCTGAGACGTGGGTAACTGGGTGAGATCGTCACCTAAAAGATGGCACACCTCAATCAGTACATCACTGTCTGCTCCTAACTGAGTCCGCGCACACAGGAATTGGACAAATTAGTAAGTTAAGCTCATCTCACGTGCTTCCACGTGGGTGCTAATCACGCCGGCCAACCTGCTCTAGTAAACATAGGACACTTGCTAATCATCAATCATAAAATTACACACACTAAAAATCAGTAATATCAAAGTAAAGAAGAAAATAATTCTCTTTTATTAGGAAAAAAAAAGAAAGACCTTAAACTTTTTTTTTTTATGAAAAATATTTTCGTATTTAATAGCTTATATTTTTCATGAAATTATTTTTCAAAATATTATTACTTTTCATATTTTCCTTCAATACAGTAGAAAGTGAAACTGGACCAACCCATAGAAAATTTTTTATTTTCTATGAAAAATAATAACTACTTTTCGTAAAAAATAATGACAATCAAACACCCAAACTATCAAAATTCCATAAAAATAATTCTAGTAAAATAATTAATTTTTACCTTTCAATAACGCATCCTTAGAGTATCTCCAACCCTATTGTCTTTGTTTTGTGTTGGGATTTCTCTGTGACATGAGACACAAGACAATATATTTCCTATATGGCAAGATTATATTCACACAAGACAATGAGATAGAAAAGTATTCTCCAATACAAAAGTATTGAGAAGACAATAAAAACTATTTTTTCCAACTTCCAAAACAACTTTTTCACTTTTTTTTTATAAATATTTTTATTCATAATTGATGATGTTGAAGTAAAACATTGGAAAGTCCATTGTTTAGATCTAGACAACCAACTTCACATTGTTTTTGAGATGTCATTGTCACGTCAATTTCACAAGCAACTTCACAATTGCATTGAAGAAGAATTTTTGAAATAAGAAATTGTTATTCCTATGTGACAACCATTTTTTTTTCCAAACTCACAACATGGTTGGAGATGCTCTTAGTCAAAGTTTTCTGTTCACAATTTAAGGACCCATTGTTCGCAAAAAAACTTGAGAAGAGTCCAGCGAAATATTTGTAAAACCACGAGATGTTGCATATCCTTGTCTGAAGTATTTGATTTAGAGAACTTGTTGATATTTCTTTTGATTTTCCATACAGTTTGACCAAGCATGCACTTCAATCAAAACATGCAACTTTGGAAACTCCAAAGCAGTCATACATTTCCCAACTTCTATCAATCAAATAAGGAATTGTTATTCGTTCTCCAATCTGTACTCCAGCAATTCAATCTATACTATATGGAGTGAACACGTAGGTATGGCCTAAATTTAACTGGCCCTTGGTGAGGACTATGATTTTAAGGGAAGAACATTAGCAGGATCAATGTGAAGTCTGCTGTCTCAGACTCTCAGATCATTTTTCGGATAGCCTCAGGAGCACCTCTTTTGTAATTCATGAATACAATAAAACATTATTAAGTATTAGTTAGGAAAGAAGTCGAAAACACCTACACAACAATATATCAAACAGGGCCAATCTGATTCTGTGTTCTCAATATAACCATATCAAATATAATGTCATAATAAAGGCGGAAATGAGCACGGTACACATTTAAAGCAAGTTTCATGATGCCAATTAAAATTACAGAAAATATGAGGAAAAAGAAACATTTTCACCTTAAACATCATTGAACTATTCGTGTATTTTAGATAACGCAAAAGATGGGTGTCATGCTTCTCCAATGGGCTCCATTAGTAGCGATGGATGAGCTGCTTGTAGGCTTCCTGGTCATTTCCATAGTAGTTGATTTCTGCCTGCAATATCAATAATTGTTTTCAACTGTGAACATTTATAATCAAAACGATGATAAAGGAAGCCTTTTGTGAAAGAGGAAAAGCCTATCATTTTTATATAAATATATCACCGATATCCTTTCCAAGATCTACAAGTAAGAAGAGTGAGACGGACAAATGAGTCCTGATCACTTGTCTATGACACTATAGTTGATTGATAGAGATCCACAATTATATCTAGATAATAGTAACACAACAAGCTCTAATGATCCAGAGACAGCATACAGTTCAAATTTTAGGAAAGAACAAGGTGAAGCTGCATAGAATCAAGAGACTAAGCATAGAGGACATGCTTAGGTGCAACTTGGATTTTGACTATTCAATCTCTTAATTAAATCATACAAGAAATACAGCATATAAATATACTTAAACTTTTTAAACATAGGTCAGATCCCTCTTTACAGTAATATGAACTGCTAATAATCTCTGATTTATATTAAGTTCACAGCTGAAATTGAACTGCAGTCTAAAGATGTCTAAATGTGTAGTTAGCATGAACGTAGCATAAACTGCTTAATGGAGGACACAAATATGGTACCAGTATCTTACCATACGAATGCCTGTAACAGCAACAACAAGTTTCTCGCCGAGTAAATTCTTCAAAATCTCATCTTCATTAAGCGCTAGCACAGATTCTAGCAATTCTTCTGGCAACCTTCTAAGATCATTACCAGGATGTGTATCTGTTGCAAAGAAGTTTCACAAAGGTTATCCAGTAGTACCAAATTTCTCACTCTCCTTTCTTTTAGCTTTAAACCAAAATTCAAATAATTAAAATTGAGGGTGCATAAGATATTGTAAATTTATTTATATCATTATCATGCAAGCCTTTCATTAGAACGGGGACGGCTATGGAGCGTAAGAAAGCTCCATACAAGACTTAGTTTTATGACCGACTGTCGACCTAACGTTCAATTCCCTATGTTGGTGCCAAATTCCTCGCAATGGTAGCTATGAACAAGAGATGGTCATGTCATACAACTTTGGTGGCCAGTTAGGAGGTCGGTACCTACCTTTTGGATTGTAGGTTTACGCTCATGCAACCAAGGAGCACACCCTCAAAGTTTCCCAAGACTATAAAAAGTCTAGATAGTTATACAATTTGCTATAGAAAATTGCATTGATGACTATGACACATTACGCCAAAGAGTGAAGAAATGACAATCTTACATGTATATTTATACATGAATAAAATAAAAATATATAATGAAACTTTTAATCCAAAAAAACTAGGAATATTGACACATAGTGTGCATTAGAGTTTTATATTTTATAGAAAACTAGGAAATATAAGCTCTAGAGCAGATCAAGTCATGCATGAGCTCGAGGAATAAATTTGTTGGTAGTGTTAGAATAAAAAGAGAATAAGTGAAACTTGCAATAAACATGAGTTCCAGTTCATAAGCAAAGACATATTAGGAAGTTCCATTATGTGCTCAATCCAACAATCCATCTGACTGATTAACCAATATTACACAGTGTAACCTCCGTTTTTCCAAAATCTAAATTTTGAGAGTAATTTTTGTCAAAACAATTTTTATTGCTAATTGTATTTGTTAGTTAACTTTATAATTATAATTGGATTACTAAATTAGTTAGCTAGTCATGACTTAGAGATTAGTTTCTATAAGCTTCTAGAATGAGGGGCGAATCCAGAAACCGCAACTGGAGTGGGCTACCATAATTTTGGATGGGCTAGAAGTGGATTAACCTAGATAAAAAAAATCAAAAAAAATTATATAGAAAAAATAAGTTAAATTTTTTTTTTGGGGGTGGGCTCCAACCCACCCCCGGATCCGCCCATGTCTAGAAGTTTTCAAATTTCTAAATATCTAGATATTTTCAATTCCTAAATATCTAGATATTTCCACTTTCTACGTATCTAGATATTCCTAAAGTATCTAGATATCTTTTCTAAATATCAAATTTCATTTAAAATATCTAAGGATAAACTTGTAAATACCATCCCACCTCTTAAAAAAAAATAAAGATCAAGGAGTTTTAGAGGAGAAGCTAACAAATCCCTATAAACACACCCCCACCCCTTCATTCCACTCAACTTCATCTTCTCCAAAATTCCTAACCCTAATTCCTTCTCCACCATTCCAAATCAACCCATTTCCTCTTCAACTTTCTACAAAGTTTGAGCTAAGGCTTGGGAGCTCAAGTAGAGCTAGCAAGGAGTACAAGCAAGTGGTGTGGTGTCCAACTTCCTATCATTGTGTCCACTTTTGAGTGGATTGGCAATTGGGAGCCCTTCCCAATAGGTATTTTACTCTTCCCTCTAGTTCCATGGATAGAAACTAAATTTAGAACTCAATAGGAAATCCCTCTTGGTTAGAAATATGTTCTACAAGACTAATGTTGTAGATCTAAGGTTTTCATGGTGGAATAGTATGTCATAGGTTGCTAGTAGTGTTATGACCACCATATGCTTGTATAAATTCTTCAAAGGAACTTTTTGTCTCTAAAATGCAATATAAATATATCTTGTGTTCTAATAGATATTCTAAGGGTTGTGTCAAGAAAATTCATGAAACGCATGGCTAAATAAAAAAGTTCTTATAGGTTTTGTGTTCTATGTGTTTATGTAGAGTTGGTATTTTAAGGTGTTGGTATTAGAACTTGAGTTATATATATATATATATATATATATATATATATATATATATATATATATATATAATATATATATGGAAGTGTATGTGCACATTGAGAGGATGAGTGCATATATGCTTATGTGTATATATATGTATGGAGTGGTGTGTTATTTGTTTGGTAACCTATTTTGGTTGTGTATCAATATACACAAGAGGGTTGTGTTGATGAGATGTATATATCTATATAGTTAGTATATGTTAGAGGATTATATATATACTTGAGATTGATATATATCTTGTGACTCTCTCCATTATATATGTGTTTATATATATATATATATATATATATATATATATATATATATATATATATGTGTGTGTGTGTGTGTGTGTGTGTAGATATGTATATCATAGTTTAAAGTATCGGCCGATACCGATCCGATACGGCCGATACCGATACAGTTTGGCATGTCCCGATCCGATACCGACCGATACCCGATATTGACCGATACCGACATTAGAGGTCTCTTTTTCAGTCAATTCGGCAAAAAAAAATGAATTAAAAAGACCAATTAGAAAGGATGTAAAAGCATAATAAAGCTGTAAAAACATATAAAAGAGGAAAACTTATCTATCGCATATAAATCAATCGACAAGGATAACTACTATTTCATTCAATATCAAAAATACTAAGAAACAATACTGAAAATACTTTAAATTATGCATAATTGTATAAAATATATTCTCTAAAATGTTAATAATTTACTAATAGTTGTTTGCTTTCCGATACCAAAAAATCCGATACTCCGATCCGAAACCGCCGATACTACCGATACCGCCGATCCCGATACTCATAGGAATGGTCCGATACCGATTCCGATACCGATACTTTGAACCTTGATGTATATATATACAGAGGTATATAAATATATAGTTTGTGTGTGTATTAGAGGGGAGGGGCAATAGCAACAGCAGCAGCAGTACCATCATCATCTTGATCAAGAGTGTGAGTGTGAATGTGAATGTGTGTGAGATGAGTGTTAGTGTGAGGGATTGAGTGTTTAAGTAAGTGTTCAAAGGTAAAGTGTATGTGAGTTAGAAATATCAAAATTGGTATTTTGATGAGTAGTGTTTAGTGTAGGTATGAGATACCAAGGATTTGAGTATCTCAAATATTAGGATACTAAGTTGGTATCTCAACATATATTAAGATATAGAGATATTGAGTTTGGTATCTCAAGATACTATCGAATTTGGGAATATTAAGGTAATTGAGTATCTTGATATCTCAAGATAATTGAGATAGTATCTAAATTTGGTATCAATATACCAATATTACTTGAGTATTAGTTAGTGTCAAGGTGTTGGGGTATCCATGAGATACAAATGCTTGTGTTGAGGTAAGGTATAGGGTAAATACTAAGGTAAGATATAAGGTAACAGATATCTAGGTATTGAATATGATAAGAGTTATATATAATCGTTATATATAGCATAATAAGTGTTATAATAACGTATACTATATATGAGTTATATATGCTACTTTGAACTATATAAGCTATATTTTAGTATTAAAATACTTATTGTGAGTTTACTAGTAGGTAATAGTAAACGTAAAATCCACCATAACTTAACTAGTATAGTCTTGACCTAGAAACCCAATTGAACTTAGTAATTAGGTTTGTTTACGATACCAAAACACCTATTGATATACTTCATTCTAAAATAGGTTTTCGAGACGCCGATTTCAGTTCTGTCAGATATCACAGATACGGGATACCAGGCGAGTACATTTTCTGATTGTTTTCAGTATCTTGATAGTTTCTATACTTCATGTTCTAGTTATACTTTACTTGATTCTCACGCTTGATTCACGGATTGATATTATATGGATTCATCTCCAAGATACGTGTTTACATGTGTTGGTCATGTTATTCATGATGACTTACTCCAATTTATCTAGTTTCATGTTTTCATGTTTCTAGAATCATTATATCGAGACTTGAATCCATGAATATTTGTCGGTAAATGAAAAAATACTAAGTAGATATGTGATCAACCTAAAATACTAAGTAGATATGTGATCAACCTATGTTACTTGCCACAACTTGACTGATAGCTAATCATGCACTTTACACATAATTATGCCGTACTAAACTTGAATGATAACCATCGTTACAATGTGTTGTATACCCTTACCGATCACAATATTAAAAATACTATTTTAAATCACTTGTGTTTACAGTTTTTTTTGTCATTTCGATACTTTGCTATTATGATCATGGATTTCTCGTGATTACTTGTTTTATCACATGTAGATCATGTCATGATTCTGATTTATCGTCTTTCATGTATTACATGCCTATTACAATCTTATAGTCTCGACCATGTAGGCATGT
The DNA here is from genome assembly GCA_036927795.1 of Iris macrosiphon. Lineage (NCBI taxonomy): Eukaryota > Viridiplantae > Streptophyta > Magnoliopsida > Asparagales > Iridaceae > Iris > Iris macrosiphon. The sequence continues at coordinate 7,837,789 of JAYESA010000011.1, forward strand.
ATTTGAACTGTTTTCATTGATGTACTTGCTCCAATCATGACTGGATGTTGATATATTAGGAGATGTGTCCCACATTCTTGGACTGCAGGATGATGCTAGTTGAGACCGGTCTTGATGTACCATTGACCATGACTTGACCTTTGGAGAAATCTAGGCTAGTATTCTCTATTTAGTATTATGTTTTAGTTGACCGATCGGATTTGTCTCTGGATCATTATTTAACTTGTATAAACAGTTATGGATTAAACTGGTAACTTTGGATGAATTAGTGATATTAATTTACAGTTATCTTTCCTTATTCATTCTTCCTTTAGCATGATGTGATTTGAGTAATTCTTGATATTGTTGTATTTGTATTAAGAGATGATTCATATTGAGGACTGAACAACGTTCTACCGCCGACACTGTAGCGTAGGCTGGACGTACCCACGTACTCGTATCCAATCATCAGGACGTGGGTCGTGACACACAGACCATTTGTAATTTATAATTAGCTGCCCACCCAATGTATCAAATCACTCGGCTATGAACTTGATTTTAACATCGTTCGTAGCCAAATTACCATAATTGGGACTGTGCCCTTGATGCTCTATAGGAGTAGATTTAATTAGATCATCAGTCAGTAAATGAAGCATGTGAAACAATCAGTCGTGTACTTCTTCTAAGATAACAAGTAACATCGGACATCAGAACCTAAAAATATCAAAGAGGTCAAGATCTGTCATTTCACAACAGTGCTGGTGGAATGATGAAAGTATTAGGAGATCCAGCAATGCAAGTCAACGAGGAAGAAGATGGCTTCAACTATCGCAAGTTGCCCCCATTGACTTCCTAAGTACAATACAAGGAATAAGGTGCAAGGAATTCCTTCCAACATTTGGGCATGTTTAATATTTGAAGTTTTGAGCATGCTGGTGTTGACAAAAAACATAACCCTATTGAGAACTCCCACAGCAGAATGGGAATATTCAAATAAAGCTTTTTCCAAGCGATAAGATGATCTACATGGTATTGTGAGGTCGGGATGATGTCCTACAAGGAGAGGAATGCAGCATTGCTCAAAACCTTAATGACACAAATAGCGGTGGATTCAAAACATAGCTGAATAATCAGAAGAAAAGGTGCCATAATTAAATGATGTAGATGAGATTGAGCAACCATTCCATTTTCAATCTGACGGACTCATCAAGGGAGTCTATGAAGTCAACCTGCAATGGGAAATCTCAACATGATGACAACCGAGAAAAACAATGAACTTCAGCTATTTTGGAAGAGTTGCAGCAAACTCACATGACCTCCAGGGGCATAAGAGAGAAAGGAGAATTGGAGAAAAGAGTCCAAGCTTGGTTTTGATATTCTGGGACATGTGGAACTGTTAGACAGGTGATGCACATTTAGTCCAAACATCAGCCGGACGACAAGACTCCCGCCGACCGATGGGATATATATACCTGGCCTCAAAGCCTAGTGTAGAATCAACCCATTCTATTCCGTTCCATTTTCTATTCTAAACTGGTATCACAGCTTCCCGTCTTCCCCAAACCCTTATTTCCTAATTCCTATCCCCACCCCCATCCCCAAATTCCACCATTCAAAACTCTAATCTCATCATAATCAACAACATACTAACCACAGACCACTAGCCTAACCTTGTACCTATTAGTAGTACCATCAACCGGGTCTTGATATTGTATACCCACTTGCAACTAAAAGGACGCATGCCGATGAGTAAGGATATAAGATGCCATGTATGACACGAGCAACTAGTACCAACATGAGGATTGACTCCATGAGGGCAATCTAACTCTAGCAGTCCCTCATATGTCAAAGGGAGGAAACATATATTGTCATATATATTGATATGATTATTACTTATTGTAATTTTGCACACATTATGCAAGTCGAGCAACACTTGCATACACAATTTGAGATGATGGATCTTGGTCCTCTCCGCTACTTTCTTGGTTTGGAGGTTCTCCTCGCAGATACCTTCCCTCGCAGCAAAAATTTATTGGCGAGATACTTGATAGAGCAGAGCTTACAAATACTCGCACGACACCTATGCCTCTTGAGTTGAACCTTAATGGAGAGTCTTCCAGATCTGTCTCGATACAGACAATTAGTTGCCATGTTAGTTTATTTCACAATCAGTCGTTCTGATATTTTTCATGTTATACATGTTGTCAGTCAATTTGTTTCTGCGTCCCGTACTACACATTATGCTACTATGCTGAAGATTCTTCACTATACACGGGGCACCAACACTAGATTGTTGCTCTTCTCAGCTACTTCGTCCTTAAACCTTTATATTTATTTTGATGCTGACTGAATTGGTGATGTTGTTGACTGGAGATCCACTACTATCCACTACTGGATTATGTTTTTTTTTTTTTTTGTGATTCTTTGATTTATGTGTTGAAGAAGCATGGTATAGTTCCAGATATAGTGTTGAGGCTGAGTACCGGGTTACGACTACTACGCTGAAATAACTTGGCTTCGTTGGTTTATTACCAATATGAGTTTTTATTGTTTTTGGTCCTATACCTCTGTATTGTGACAATACTAACGGTATCTTCTTGGGATCGTCTTGCTATCGCATGTTATTTGGAAGATGCAAAATTGTGGACTTCTTCACGAAGGACTTCATTGGCTTATTACCGATATGGGTCTTATCGTTTCTAGTCCTATACCTCTGCATTGTGACAATACTAGTGTTGTTTATATTGTCCGTAACCATGTTTTTCATTAAAGGACGAAACATATAGAGAAAACAATATCTTCTTGGGATCGTCTCGCTATCGCATGTTATTTGACAGATGCATATTGTGACTTCTTCACCCTGGCTATACCATTCAGAGGCACTCCTTTCTAGCTAGTTGGTTGTTAGTTCTTCGTTTTCTGTTTTTTTTTTCTTCTTTTGTCCAAACTGACATAGTTTTACCATTGTGGGTTTGAGGGGGTTTTAGGCAGATGATTCACATTTAGTCCCACATCGGCTGGATGACAAGCTTGTCATTGGATACTCGGCCTTAGAGCCTAGTGTAGAATCAATCCATCCCATTCAATTCCATTTTATTCCATTCCATTTCCAATTATATCAGGAAATTGGAAGAATTACAGAGACAAAAATAATAACGCATCCATCTAGGAGCCAGAAGAAATCATCAAAACATAAACAAACTTGTGGTCTCCCTATGACGTGCATGCAACATAACGATGACATTTAATATTAAATAAACATATACATCTAACAAAGAATATTACTGTTTCTCGTTCTTAACACCTTATATATGGAGTTATATAAGACCTTCAAATAGTAAAAGTATTATGTTTAAAGTGTTAGGGGCTAATGTATAGTCCCATACCAGTTGGACAAGAAGACTGTTGTTGCCGTCGACTGCAGGGTGTATATACCCCATGTACTCATACATTAGATCTATTCCATTCCATTCTCATTCCACTATACGATTCTAATATGCTATCAAAACTTCCCATTCTCTACAAACCCTAATTTCCCAATTCCTCATTCCTAAACCCTAATTCCCATCCCCGTTTCCAAATTCCACCATAAAACCCCTAGTTCTCATCACAAATCCATCAGAAGCCCAAAAAATTCAACAAAATTCCATACAAATTCATCAAAATCCAATTCCAAACCAAGAAAATATGTGATCTTTGAGGCCATTTTTGAATGGTGGGAAGTTAAGCAGTGTTCTAAATGTTACTTTTCAGATGTAAACTTCAATTCGCATTTAGTTTTAGCTTACTTATGTTTGGTTATATGGTACTTTGTTGGTCGAGAAGTACGTTGAGGCAAGTTCAAGTGTTTGGTTACATTGATGAAAATACGTGAGGATTGAAACCTATAATGGTTCAATAACCCTTTTATAAACATAAGTACCTTTTTATTCATTTACGTTCACTTCCAGGTGGCATCTTCTTCTTTTTCCTTACGAAAAGTGAGCTCAGGTTCTCAGGAATCTTTGGGGACAAAAAAATAGTATTGTCAATTTGAGAAGTGAGGTCATGGTCTACTTCTTTTGAGTAAGCAAACAACAGAAGCGGTTGAAGTGACTAAAAAAAACCTCGCTTTAGCCACTTTTTTGTCCACTTCCTCCAATCAAGCACATATTTATGTCATTCAACTACCCTTCTGCTGTGTCCTCTTTTCTTCTATCAAGCCCATTGTCCTTCTTACTAGATATCATCATGTCAATCTACCATATGTGCTTATCATAGTTCAGCCTTACCTGGAGCCTTCAAATAGGATTGGTGAATCTCAGAGGATTGAGATACTTTCTATGCTTCTATCCAGAAAGCAGCTGACACTAACATTGTTAATACTGAAGTAAATATTCTATCTTCCATTTGACCTTATTGGAACTGTCTAATTTGTGCAGTTTCCTATTTTTCTTCTTATCAGTGCTTTCCTTAGTATTTCATGTTGGCCACTCTTATCTATCTCTGATCCTATCCTTATCATAGTGCTACTAAACTCGTGGTTTTTTATGGTTCTTTTGTATGGTACAGGAAACAATATTTTACTAGTATGACGGTTTTGGGCTTCTTATGAACACTTGTGAACGTTGCTTGGGCTGTTTTAATAGGTAAGCAAGGAAAGATATTTAATCCTAATACCCTCTCACCGAAAAAAAGAAAGAAGTGACAGTTTGATTGATAAAAATCATATAAAGAAACAGAAAAAAAGAAAGAAACAAAATATAGCATGATGACAAGCCAACTAAATAATCTTAACTCCAAACTGCAAATTTAGAAATTGAAGTAATCAAGTCATCAAAGAAACCAAATACAAAATTACAAATTAGCGTACCAGTAGGCATAGGCAAGCTGAGATTTCTTCGAAGGCCATCAATTCCAGCAGCAACTATAGAAGCCAAACCCAAGTGTGGATTTGCACACCCATCGAAGGACTTAATCTCAAAATTGCTTACAACCTCACTAGATACACCAGGTGGACTCGCAGTCCTCAACGGAGCTTCCCTATTTTCTCTTCCCCAACAATGGTAAGCACCACTCCATGTATTCGGCTTAATGCGGTCATAACTACATGCAGAAAATATTCAAGTTAATAGCAAGGATGAGAGTAACAATGTGATATACAACCTTGATCTGGAGTTCAGATACACAAAAAATAAACAAAAGGGTAAGTGCATAAATCTAAAAAGCTAAGTAGACACCAGCTAACAAGTACTCCATGCTAACAGATAGAATGTGACTCTTGATATCTATATCATAATGAAGTAATAAAATCAAATCAAATAAACGTGGAGTCAGAGAAAAACATCTAAGAGAATGAATTGGATAAGTTCTAGGTTTAGAAGACAATTTTGGTATCAAGACATGATTTTATTTTATATAATAGTAAGTAGTTCATGAATTAGTGAAGAAGTGTATACTGCATATGTTCCTACCAGCATTGCTATACCAGTATATCACTTTTAAATATTTATCCACAGCTTAAAAATTACATAAAGTGGAAAAAACCATTTTTTTAGTAACTTTGAGATTTATTCGATGTCGTATAGCTTATTATATATCTAAGAATCTCTACTTTTTCAAGGCACAATTGTTTCTTCTCCCTTATGCTAGCAATAAAGAATCAACGGGTAACAATCTAAGGTTCTCTTGAAATAAGGATGAAGATAAGTGTCAAAGGTACAATCATTAGATGATATGCCTCCTTATAAGCTAGAAAAAGGATTTCAAAAGCTGAATGTATTGCAAAGGATGTAAGAATATTCCAGAAACAATAGTGGAAGTGAAAGAAAGAGGAAATAGATGAGACACGAGGTAGGAGAGGGCAAAGGAAATTTGGTGTACTACCTGCGATGTAAACCTGAAACTATGCTACAATCACAGTGATTAGACACACAGACATGGACATAACCCTCTTTTCTGGCATGACTTTTTAGTATTTATATTTTGGCAAGTCCATATTTGATTTTTATTCCATGTAATATTAATATACTCATCTCCGACACACACCCGAGTTTGACATTTCAGTACTTCCTAGAAGCAGCAGAAGAAAACCTTTATAAACTCTCACACAAAGTCTAATTATATCAATCCAACTTTTTCTTCCAAAATATGTTAAAATCACCAAAGATATCCAAATAATGTGTTGTAAAAGTGTTGAGAGCTATAAATGTTGGTCGGTTCGTATTAGCTCAAGTTTTTGACAACATGGGTTAACTAATATGGTATTAGAACTAATAGACCAAAAGGTCTTGGGTTTGAATCCCTCCATCATGAGTGTAGCTAGCTGGTCCCAAGGAGCCGCGGCTATATATATATATATATATATATATATATATATATATATATATATATATATATATATATATATATTGGAAAATGGTAATTTATTCATTTATTAATAAAGCGTACAGGCCATCATGCCACTAACTCATACACTTTACATCTGTTTCAATATTATGCAGGATCCCAATCGGAGTAGTGCTAAGACTCTCGAAAATGCGATGGTTCCTCTCCCGCCAAATATGCCAGACACTAGCCGCCAACCTATCCTTGCCGTCTGAAACCACTGTCCCCCTTTGCTACGTCTCGAAGAAATGCGCTCTATCTCATCCTTGCGCTCCATGTTAAGTGATGGACTGTGATTCATCTCCTGACATTGTATGGTCCAAATGTACCTCGATACTTCACATTGGAAGAACAAATGTATGAATGTTTCTGGTTGTCTCGCATAATACACATTGTTGTCCTTGAACATTGATCCCAAGTTTGGACAGTCTTTCCAATGTGAGCAATCGATTTTTAGTTGCTTTGTACATATTTAGATGCATCTTAACGGCTAAGCCCTTGACCCATGTGAACTCTGTATACCTATCGGCTGTTCCTTGAGGCCGGATCAGCTTGTAAGCAGTATTGTTGTGGAACTCGCCTGTTGGAGAACCCTCCCACCCCCAAGTGTCTCCACCGCCATCTTGTTGTATAGTTACCTGGCGGATGTCCTCAGCAAAATGGAGGCCTACATAATGCCCATCGAGATCCCACTCCCCCTCATGGATGATCCTACTAACATGCTCCTCCCTCCCCACCTTTGTGTATGAATGCCAACCGATTCGCTCATGTATGCTCCGATGGTTCAACCAGGGGTCCAACCATAGGTGTCATGTCCATTACCAATATTTCTAGAAATGAAGGGTTGTATCATATTCCTGTATCGCAAAATGAATTTAAACGATACTGAATAATTATTGTTTGATCGGTGAACCCAAAAATTGGATTGCTTCAAATATCTATTTCTCATCCAAACAGCCCACAAGGTTAGGTTGTGTAATCCAACTCCTCCTTCACTTTTAGGCTCGCATAAACTCTCCATGCAATGGTGTGGATACCCCCTCGCCAAATAAATTCAGCACAAAGTTTCTCGACCTTACAGATGGTTGCTGTAGGAAGTAATAGTTTGCAGCCAGAATGACAAGATGGCGGAAACCACTGAACGTACCAGCTCAATGCGACCTCCAAACGACAATACCTGCGCTTGTCAGCCCTCAATATGACGTTGCACATATTCCACCAGGCTCTGACACTCCTGAGCACGAGCATAATTGACGGCCAATGACAGTCGCAAGTATTTTACAGGCAAGGTGCCTTTCTCGATTTGGAGGATTTTCTTTAGCTCATCTTGATTCTAGCAATGAGCACTGAAATACACTTTGCTTTTGTCTCTATTTAGCTCCAACCCCGACAATTGGCCAAATTCCTGCATAACCCTCATCCTGGCCGTCAGCCCCCCGTTGGCGGGTACAAGAAAGACTAGTAGATCATCGACATATATCAAATGTCATACTATCGGCTCCACATTTCTGTACAATGGAATGATCCTTTTCATGTGCACCGCCTTGTCCATCAAACAGTGAAGTACTCCATCACCAACGTGAACAAATACGAAGAAAGATGATCCCCCTGTCTCAAGCCTCGCTTGCTGTTAAAATGCCCGTATGATTGTCCCTTAATAAGAACCGAGAATGAAGAGGTAGTAATGCACTCTCGTACCAAATCTACCCACGTAGGCGTAAAACCCATAGCTAACATCACTTGGCACACGAACTCTCGATTGACCGTGTCATAGGCCTTCCGCAAGTCCAGCTTAATACACGCCTTATTACCGTCCACCTTGTTAAAGTTTCTCACCATCTCATGCGCCAGTAAGCTGTTTTCCGCAATCGATCTGCCTTTAATGAAGGCAGCTTGATTAGCTGAAAGGAGCCCTGGCATGATAATCGCCATCAGTCTGCACATAATGGAGGTGATAATTTTGTACAAGTAGTTGCAGCAGGCTATGAGCCAGAAGTCCAATAGTGTCGTAGCACCCTCCTTTTTGGGGATAAGAGTAAGAAATGTGTGATTGAGTTCCCGCAGCAATCTGCCATTAGAGAAGAAGTCTTGCACCACAGACAAGATAATATATTTTATTTCATCCCAATGGACTTTAAAAAACTTACTATTGAAGTCGTCTGGTCCCAGAGCTTTGTCCGGATCCGCCGCCTTGATCACCACTTCAACCTCCTCCAACTAAACACATTCTAACAGGCGATGATTCCTCAACGTGGTGACCAGTCTTTTACAAGTGAGAACTAGGAACTCGCTACGACAGTCGCCATAATTATACAAGCTCTTGTAGAAGTCGATTGCTGCTTCCTGCATGTCCTGTGCAGAGATAGCCTCTCGTCCATCCTCACTGATAATCTTAGTGATAGAATTGCGATGTTGTCGGGTCTGTATGATATCATAGAAGAATTTAGAACAACGATCTCCTTCTTTAAGCCAAGCGCATTTCACGCGTTGAGCCAACTGTACTTCCTCCACCTGAAGCACGGACCGCATATGATCAAGCACCACGCATTCACGTTCAGCCAAGTTGGCATCTTGCGGTGCCATCCGGAGCTGATCCTGGACCGCGTGCAGCGCTGCCCTAGATTGGTCCAGGCCTGACCGTGGAAGCTTCGCCTGCCATCTCTTTAAGGCTTGCTTTACCATCTTCAATCTATGCACCGGCCGAAATTGCTTGTTCCCTGTCATCCTGGATTTGAGTGCGTCTGCTACCACCTCCATATAAACTTGCAGGAACGGCCAGGCATTATTATACCTAAATGGCTTGCCCCTTGTGACCGACTGTGTTGCCAATTGCACAAGAATGGGGGAGTGGTCACTTGTGGTCGGAGCAAGCCCTTGCGCGGCAACCAATGGATATGTCGCAAACCACTTCCTATTCCCAAGCGCCCGATCGAGTTGGCATGCAAACCACTTCCCATTCCCAAGCCATTCTGCGACGACCGATGGATATTAGAAGAAGGTAAATATTCAAGATTGGAAGAGAATGTCACTTACACAGTAAATCTAAGACCTCGTGACTAGGCCAGAGATTTTACACTAATCACCCGAACGCCTACAAACCCAGCCCGAAGACAATCCGGCCCGAAGGCCCCACACCGGCACCGCAATCGTGTCTGCACCGCACTCGGACCGTACCGCACACAACTCGCTTAATTCCATCACAAGGGAATTAAAGCGCTTCTCCTATTGCTCGAACTAGCAATCTCCTAAGGGGATATGCCTCACTCTAACCACTTGAGCTAGAGGTCCTTGGCATGCTATATATATATTATGGGTAAACGGAATATGAACCATAGTGCTCGTTTTCCTAAATGAGCCGTGTGGACTAATAGGAATGGATTCATACATCCCATGTGCACCCATGTGCACTAGTACACTCTATTCCTATTGGTCCACATGTGCACTATGGATCATATCTTATTTATCATATATATATATATATATATATATATATATATATATATATATATATATATATCATGCAGGAGCATAAGGGGAAGATGATGGCGTTCGCGGAGAAAATCGGGTGGAGGCTGCAGCCTAAAGAGGCAGGAGCAGGAGATTGGGTTGAGGAGGAGGGTTCTCATGGTCTGGATGCACAACAAGAAGTACAGCCTGGCCAAGAAGAACACTACTCTGCACCTCCGCTCCAGTAATGCTATATAGTTGCTTATGATTCTCCAGAGCCAGAGGGGGGCTTAACTTGTTAGTAGCACTATCTAATTTGGTCATATTGTGTCATAGGAATTAATTTTTCTTGACCCCCTCAAATAGTTGTTATCTACCATAAGACTACTCCTTATTTCTCTTAATTTGTGTGTCAATTAATTGCTCCCTTCAATAGCAGTAGTAGGCCATTGAAGATTTGGAGACTTCAAAATGTAGTTTAAGCAATGAGGTTTGGGGTTTCTCTTTTTGATGCTCTTCTTATCAGTTCGTTTATCTTGGCTTCTTATATCATCATGTAACATTTTTCTTGCATAGTCAGTTGCATGTGTTACTTGAATGATGAAAAATATCCATAAATACTCATGTTTACGTTATGCTTTATTGCAAATATCATGTCCAATAAGTTAAGGTGTGTTGTGGGTCGGGCGACCGTAAACCAGCCAGGGATCGGTCTGATCAAATCCGTGCTGGGTTGGCCAAGGTCCGATCAAAGCCCGTAACCGGCCGACCCACTCCCCACTCAGGTCGGGTTGGGTTCCAATCCACAGACCTAGGTCTGGACGGAACCACTCTCCCAACTGCCGGTTCCGGTCCACATAGTGGTTATTAATGAATGATAGTTTGGTGGCATATATTGAAAGAGACGTATTGGACGTCGTTGACAATGAAGATATCATTCAATATTTTCAGAATATGAAGTCTCGAAGGGTTTTATTGACAAATAAAAGAATTATTTAGTGATTGTAATAGTTTATGACATTTGATATTAATATATGATATTTTTTTGATTATAAATGTGCTTATTATAATTTATTATTATTTTAATAGTAAGTGTCGCCTCCTTAGATGAAAATTATGGCTACACCAATGTCCCTCATCCAACAATAAAATTAGTTTATATTGCCTAATTTTCCACGAGCGATCTCCTACTTGAAATTAAACCAACTGCACGTTCTAGGCTGATTCACGTGTAGTGCCAGTTTGCATGTGACGGAGGTGTTAAGATCTATAATGTGCAATGTTAGTCCATTACGATTAGCTCGAAACGGAAAAAAAAATCAAACACCAAAGGTAATAGCAAAAGCAGTTTGGTAGTTTCTTTTCTTTTCTTTTCTTTTTGAAGAATAAAGAATTTCAAGATAAAAATAGAACATTATAATATGATGCTTAAAAATCCAAGAACACTTACGGACATATGGATATTAAGGTTCGCAATATCGGCTAATACTCATCTATTAGTCGTATTGTATTGATTTTGGCATGTCCCATTTTGATAGTGATCCCAACGGTATATGGCAATTTTGGCCGATATGGACATTGGGCTCCAGTTGCCAGTCAATTCAGCAAAAGACAGTGAAAAAAAAGGATAGAAGCACGAGTAACAAAAGTGATAACACAATGAATTGATCGTGCAGAAGAAGATGGACATGCTATAATGTATCAATAAGATTCCTTATCAACATATTGCAAGTCTGCAACCATTACCATTTGTCAAAATTGTATATCTATAAATTCATAACATTCGTCCATCTTAATAATACTCCATTAAAAACTATATATTGCATGGGTACATTTACAAAAGCAAGTAAATAAACAATAGTATTCATTGCGGTTGAACGATTCATCAGTTTTAAATATTATTCTATTCAGCTTCAAAGTTAATGAGAAACAACAAATAATACATAAAATTATGCCCAATTCTTAAAGTCTTTGCTATTGCACCACAAACTTTTGGTGTAGTGACAGTGTCTAACAATTTCAAATATTTTTCTCGTTTCTAAAGTTTTTTTCTTGCCTTTTGAGAATTTCTCTCAAACTCACAACCAAAACCACATGTATTAATAGTCATAAGAAGGTATGAAAACGGTTCCGATAAATAAACCTTGTTGCATACATAAGTGTATATGCATATGGTGGGTTGAGACAATTTGGAAGTGAAGAATATGCTTACTGTGTTGTGGGTCAAACAGAATGGTAAGTTCTCCTTGTCTGCTTGCATAAAGAAATTTTAGTAGTGTCAATTTAATTTCTGCCCAATATAGATGGTAAAGCAATTTGAGGATTTGCAGATTAATTTGTTTCCCAAAATAGATGGTATCATGATAGTATGTATAAGAAGCCAAGATCAATAAAGAAAGGTTCTCATGACAAAGTATAAAAAAATGCTGAATCACAAGCGCCCACCCCCACCCCACCCCACCCCCAAAACAAATCATCTTATAAAGAGCTTTTTCAATTCGTAGCCCAAATTTAATAGGCTGCACAATTTCAGATTAGACAGAGCAAAATGAAATGCTTTTTGAGATCAACCATGTCTTAGATTATCTTTCTTTCTTTTTTAACAATGGATGTTTAGACATGTACCATATTATTTTGCTACGATGATATGAGAATATACAAACAAAAGTTCGAAATATCGGTATCGGAATCAGTTTCATATCCTTCCTATGAGTATCAGTATCAACATTTTGTTTCGGAAAGTCAAAAATGATAAAAGGTATTTTAAAAATCTAGAAAAATATTTTATACATTTAGACTTAATTTTATATATTATATATTGTTTCTCGTTAGTTTTAAATGGAACAATATTCCATTTGCAATAGATACTATTGTTTGTTGCTTGCTTTTAGATATAATACAACCACAATAATTAGTTTTGAATGGAAAAATATTGACATGGATGAATTTTGTAAATTTATATATATACAACTTCAACAAATGGTAATGGTTACCGACAAAAGGTAATGAACATTGTGAATATTAGGCACAATTGAATCATTGTGTTTACATTATTTTTCAAATCTTCTATCGTTTTCTTTCAATTTATAGGTAGAGGTCGAATTGATCATGAAAGGGACCCCAACGTAGGTATTGGTCAATATCGGTAGTGATCGGTATCGGATCGCTGTAACAGATCGCTATCGGTCGATACTGTGAACTATAATGTAAACTATTTTTATTTTTATTTATGAACTAATCAAGAAAAAAGAATATACACATGAAAATACATCTACAAGTTTTGATGGCATATAAATTCTAGTAACAAGTTCTAGATTCTACTACAACTGACCATCGTAATGAATCATCACATGAACATTATTTGCACATCTACAATTAGTATCATGGTTGAGAAATAACAAGATAATAAAGAAAGAAAATTCACCTATTGGGAAGTGGAGCAATAAATGCTAATAATGAAGGAAGATGGTGAAAAACTCCTGCCATGAACTGTTCTCCTAAAATTGACATTCCGTATTGACTTCCCACAGATCCCATAAAGACATTCTTTCCAAGCTCCCATAGACTTAGATGTACATGAGATCCAGAACCAATGTCATCTAAATCATACCTACACAGACAGGAAGAAGGTAAAACACAATAATAACATTTAGTTCCATGTTTCTGTAACAAAGAAAAAAATGTAAACATTTAGTTCCATGCTTTCAAAGTGTACCATAAAATTATTTTTGAGAGGCTGCAGAGAGGTTGTGGGGATGGGAGAGGACAGACTTCTCAAATTATAGGATAAACATATGTATGCTGGTAAACAATTGTGCATGTGCATGTGTATAAAACGGGATATACGCAGGCAGCCCATTAAAATATACAAGTTATCCCTTTGGTGATACCCAAGTGGAAAGACGTTAGAAAATAATGAAATAAGAGGTTGTTCACCTTTCCTAGGTTTGACCACCGCAAGCTCACTGGCTCAAGAAGAAGCAGCTGAGAGCTTGCCAGAAGCAGAAGGTCACTGTGAGCACGCTGGCTGTGAGATGAGAGACTTGAGCAGCAGAATGATGTGCACTGGACAGATCGGGGAGGTGGCCCCGTTAGCTCACATGCTCGAGTAGGCCTTCGTCTGCTTGCAAGCATGAGCAGCAGGCGGCCGTGAGCTTGTCGGCTCAAGAAGAAGCCTGTTGTACTTCTGGTGTGCATGTGACGTGGGGTCAATAGATTGTCATTTGCCACTCAGGGACGGAGTCAGGTCTGAGTGTGTGTGTGTGTGTTGGGGGAGGGGAGGGGGGGGGGGGGGGGGGGGGGGGGTTGTCGGGCAAGAACTTAAGCACATGTTAGCATATGGTCCAATATGGCTTATGGGCCTAGGGCAACTCCTCTGGTCCTTGAATATATGCTCTTGCAGCTCGTCATATCATGAATGGAAGCTAGGTTGGTATTTTCCCTAAAAGAACATGATATCAGAGCCATCATCATCTCCCTAGAGCTAACCTTAGGGTTCCCACTACCATTATTCATTCCGATCATCACTTCTCATTCCGGCCACCTGCCACCAGAATCTTCCATGCTCGTTGCTGTGCATGCCGTGGAAGACCACTTCCACGCCAATCCGCTGCCGTGCAGCTAGTCCTCATCTCACCAGCCTCATCGGAGCTTTGCCGACTTCTGCAGACCTACGACAACCACCGCCTCTTTACGGCGCCTCCACGAGTTGCTCATTGCCACTTCAGCAGTCTTCCGAGATCCAACGTCGACAACACATCCCGACGTGACTTTCACCTCGTCGCATATCCCGTCGCCTTGCTTCCACTTCCCGCTGCTCCAGCTACTATTACTCCCCCATTAGTTTCATTCCACCTCCAGTTGTCGACCCTCCACCTTCCTCCTCCTATTTGGATATCTCTATTGCTCTACGAAAAGGCAAGCATACTTCTTGTCCTTATCATATTTTTGACTATGTCTTATATGCTCGTCTTGGTCCTTCATTTCGTCAGATGACTATGTCAGTATCTTCCATTTCTATTCCTCGGACACTGAAGGAGGCGCTTGCTATTCTCGTCTAGAAACAAGCCATTATGGAGGAGACCGATGCCTTATTATCTCGTGGCACCTAGGAGCTTGTTCAGGCTCATGCTAATTGTGATGTCGTCTCTTGTCGATGAGTATTTACTATGAAGTATCTATTTAATGGTTCTATTGACTGCTACAACACGAGACTTGTGGCAAAGGCGCCTTGTGGCGAAGGGGTTTACTCAGACTTATGGAGTTGGCTACTTCGAGAATTTCTCTCATGTTGCTCGCCTCAGTTCTATTTGGGTTCTCTTCTCACTTTTGTATAATTGTGATTGGTCGACATTTCAGCCGGATATAAAGAATACCTTCTAGTATGGTGATCTTACTGAGAAAGTTTATATGGAAGAACCTCTCGGATTCGTTGCTCAGAGAGAGAATATTGTATACAAAGTCAAGAAGGTATCTATGGACTCAAAATGAGTCATGTTTGGTTGAAAAATTTAGCCAACTTGTCTGTACAGTTGGGTTCAGATGCAGGGATACGGACAATTCAGTATTTATCCAGAACACTCAGACTGAGATACTCATGCTTATGGTATATGTTGATGACATTCTACTATCATGTTCTGACCAAGGTTCAAAGTATCGGTATCGGTATCGGAATCGGTATCGGACCATTCCTATGAGTATCGGGATCGGCGGTATCAGTAGTATCGGCGGTTTCGGATCGGAGTATCGGATTTTTTGGTATCGGAAAGCAAACAACTATTAGTAAATTATTAACATTTTAGAGAATATATTTTATACATTTATGCATAATTTGAAGTATTTTTAGTATTGTTTCTTAGTATTTTTGATATTGAATGAAATAATAGTCATCCTTGTCGATTGATTTATATGCGATAGATAAGTTTTCCTCTTTTATATGTTTTTACAACCTTACTATGCTTTTACATCCTTTCTAATTGGTCTTTTTAATTCAATTTTTTTTGCCTAATTGACTGGAGAAGGAACCTCTAATGTTGGTATCGGTCAGTATCGGGTATCGGTCGGTATCGGATCGGGGCATGCCAAACTGTATCGGTATCGGCCGTATCGGATCGGTATCGGCCGATACTTTAAACTATGGTTCTGACCCTCGCACGCATCGAGGAGATCAAGGTCCATATCACAAGCATTTTGTTACTAAAGACCTAGGTTAGGCGAGGAGATACTTTCTTGGGATTGAAGAATAGTTCTCTCCTAACGAAAATATGCTATAGACTTGTTGTAGGAGACTAGCTTACTCAAATTCTAAACCAATTAATACTCATACATCAGCTAAGGAGGTACTTTCTTGGGATTGAGATAGCCACAAGCCCATAAGAAATACTTCTCTCCCAATGAAAGTATGTGCTGAGAACCAAGGACTAAACTATAATAGTCCATCTTAGAAGGATGTTAAGTGTAAAAGGACCAAGGGGTATTTATACCCTATTTATCAGAATAAACCTAATTTTACTTTAGTCCAATATCTTTTTGGTATCAGAGCCACCCTAACCATACTTCACCACAGCCGCCGCCACCACTTTCACCCGCCGTCCACCCTCACCGCCGCCACCACCCTCCTTTCCCGCCGCCATCGCTGCCACTCCTCCCCATCGACCGACGTTCCCGATCCTCTTCCTTCTCCGCCGCCGCCAACGCAGCCAGAGTCCTCCGATTCGTCGTCAGACTATGCGGCCTCGGGTCGCAGCCATGCACGGGACATGAGCAACGGCTCTCGGGGATGCCGCTGCTGCTGGAGGAATGGCAGACGTGGAGAGATCTGCGACTGAAGCTGGAGGGCACCACCGGAACTCGCGTGTCCTAGATCTGCCACTGTCGAGCTGATGGAAGAGGAGCAGACGATGGAGACGATCTACGAAAAACTAACGGCCAAGGAGATGAAGGCTTTGGTGGACGATCTCTTGTCCAGGAGGCTGACCGAGACTACCCCCGTGCTGCACAGGCTGATGTGGATCATTCACCATACAAAATAGGGAAGTTGAAAAAATTGTAGGTGAAATTGGAGGGTACAACCAACTACTTGAAGTGGTCGCGTCAGGCTATGAGGACCATGAAGGCAAGGGGCTTGGTGGGCTATGTGAATGGCCAAACCAAGGCACCTGAAGATCACTCCTCACGGAAGTTTGCTGTGTGAAAAATTATAAGCAATGAGGTAGATGGATGGTTAACAGCCTCATTGACCGACCAAGTGTCGGACAACGTAGAAACAATGGAGGGTGCTAGTGACATTTGGATGACGGTGAGAGATGTACTCGGGGTCGGGCAATCCCCTGAGGGTCTTCCAACTGCAGGATGAACTTGACAAGGTGGTTCAAGAATATCACACCATCTCTGAGTATACGGCTCTGCTAAAGAAGTATCGGTCAGATCTCGACTACTATGATCCCATTGGCGTGGAGGATGAGCAAGTGTAACTGGCATTTATGAAACATTATCAGAAGTTCATGGAGTATGTCTCGCGACAGAGGATGATAAAGTTCCTGAAAGGGGCTTGTTGGTATATTAGAATATTCTTGGTATATTTGTTGGTATATTACAATATTCTTGGTATATTTGTTGGGATATTAGAATATTCTACAACAGGTTTTAATGTAATATTAATGTAAGATTAAGGGTTGTAAGGCTATAAATAGCCAAGAGATTATCAATAAAAAATATAACAATTACTCCAAAATATTCTACATGGTATCAGAGTCCAAACCCTAGCCACCACCTCCCAAACCCTAGCCGCCGCCACCGCTGCCACACCGCCCGCCACTATCGCTGCCTCACCGCTCTCCCGCCACCACCACCGCGAAGCCGCGACTTCCGCGGAGCCTTCTGCCGCGGTTCCTGGCGTCTCCCGCGGGTTGTTCCAAACGTTAACATCGAAGGCCTAGATCTGATGGAGGAGAGACATGATCGAGTTTAGGAGAGGACGAAGAGGACGAACGTGAAACGTGGGTCGAGTGTGAGGTGATCGGAGAAGAGGAGGATCAATGGAGGAGATCATCAAAAAGTTGGAATCTGCGGAGTTCGCAACGTTGATGAAGTTAACGAAACTGTCGGCTGGTGAGAGCGCGACATGAACATTGACGAAGTTGGAGCTTCCATCCATCGATCTGAAGCTTGATGGACCGGCCACCTACATGAGTTGGTCACTGTCACGCCCCAAACTCCCGCAAGCCCGATAGTCCCCGCTGAACGTGAAATCACCACGTTGCAGCTCTCCCGCGGGACAATCGTTCTATTCGGGACGTGATGCCGTACGAGCCTGGAGTTGCGCTCGTACAAGGCGATGTTGTTAAACACGAAAGTTATCATCGAAACAACCAAGTTACAGCAGAAGCCAATTGTGTACCAAGCACACATCAGAGTATACGCAGCGAAGCTCACGATAGGGTCCAAATGAGATGCCCCGAGTCAATGCCACAAAGGCGATGCCACGGAGACGATGAAATAACTCTTGCTCTTTCTCTAGCCCACAAAGGTACTTACAGTTCATACATCTTGTCCCGTATATCCAAGCAGCGCCACTACGTCTGTGTACCTGAAATATTGCCCACAAACGTGGGTCAGTACACAACCGTACTGGTGAGCGGGGTAACCCACTCGTCTAAGCCGACACTAAGTAAAGTAGTGAATGCACACAGTTAAATGGTGATCTTTCTAGTTGAATCCTAGATTCGTTTCATGGCATATGGATGACATGTTAAGGAAAGCAGTAAAGCAGTTTAAGCATGCAAGCATTCATTCTCAAACCAAACGACAAGCAGTTTATATATAGCCGACCCGTCTAACTCAATATCATCGCTTGCACGATAACATATCGAACCAACAGTCTCGCCTCAATATCCATCCTCAACCAACAGTTTATATATATCCCACTCTCGAGTGCACACTCTTGCCGAGGCAAGGTGGCCGCGCCTACACGAAAGCCAAACCAACAAAAGAAAAGCAAGCCAACTCTTATCTATATGAAGTCACTGGCAAAGCCATAAAGGACATTTTCCAAGCATTAACGGTGCGCCCTATCAGCCCGGGATGCAAGCCCCGCTGGAGGTCCCGCAATGCATCGTGACTAGCACGAATCAATATTTCCCTCCGGATCGATACGGTCCCAGTGCCCCGGGAAGCCGTTTCGAGGAAATGTCAAACCCTGTGTACACAGGTTGTCCGTGACATGCAGAAAGTAGGTATGACGAGAGGATCGAACATTCTCGCCCCACCAAGCGATCCTAGACTCGTTCCATCGATAAACCCAACCGAAGTATCCATAACCATTCTTCCAACATGTTCTTCCAAGAAGTCCAAATCTCGACCTCAATATATATATCCCAAGGCACCAAAAATACCCAGTGTTTCACATTGCCGCTTTACAATAATGTATTCTGAAATGGTGCAACACCCATGCTCAAGCAATCCCATGGCACAATGCCGTCTCAGTGGCACAATGCCCAATTCGTGGCACAATGCCCCATCAAGCGGCACCATACCTCGCTGATGCAGTTGTTCGGTTTCGAACCACAACTGCTCGTTTTGCAAGACAAAGCGACCCAGTGATACTCGTGCACGGATGCACGCTCGCTCGCCCAAATTCCCGATATTCCCATATTTCCATTTGCCTCAAAGTATCCTTCCAACTCGTATATTTCCAACCGTCCAAGCATAATCCCAAGTATCCAACCGATCGCCTCAAACGTATAACCCAACTATCGCATCCAACTATCCAACGCGTAAACCATTCAAGCCACAATCCTACCAAGCCAACGACGCACACTCTATGCACGCCTCAGTGTAGTGCTTCCCGATGTTTCAGCCCAAGTGTTCAAGCCATTACGTGTTTTCCATATTATTAGGCATGAAGGAGTAGAGGAGAAGGGAAAGAGCCCACTCACAATGTTCGAATCCGTTAGGCATCTTGTCCTGCCGATACGGCCAATCCCTTGAACCCGTGGTCCGATGCAAGCGCGATCTACTCAACTGGTATGACCGTGCGAGCAGGCCGTGCTCTCCAAATCATCCGACCGATCGGACTAAGGAAGACGGCATTATCGTTTCCATCCAGCTATTCAGTACTGTTCTGAACGAACACCTGATTTCCATCGATCCCGCTAGCCATCTGCACATTGAAACCAATTCGATTAATCCTTCTTCCCAAAATCCGACATTTCAAATGTAACCAGCATTTGATTTATTCAGTCCGACTCAGCGTAACGCTCCGAGCGGTTGCGGGGCGTTACATAATATACCACTTAGAATCAGGTTCGTCCACGAACCGTGCTGGTACTCATTCCTTACTAGCATGCCACAATCCAATTCCATAGATCTGCTCTATGCAACTCTCATATTCACTATTTCTGACATGACATCTCGTTCTGCTGAACGCTCGAATAAATTTTCACGAATTCCCACATCCTCCTTGCAGCTCAACACGAATTTCTCGTATCGCTTAGTTTTGGATCGTACACGTATTTAAGGCGTCCCTAAAATACATGCATTTCAGCCGAACTTTGCGATAGCAAATTTGAACAAGTTACAAGGGCATCTTTATGTTCGAGGCGTCCATATGCTTTGCTCCCAATTGAACCAAACACAATTCCCATTCCAACACATTCACTTGAGAACTATTCTCAATTATGCAGATTTTCCACCGACTCAATCAGTTCGTGTTCCAACTCAATCCATCCAACTATTTCTGAAAATCAGTATTAGCAACATCTCCAAATATTATCTCGTGCACCGAACGATTCTCACAACTGATCTACCCCAGCTATGCGACTTACCCAAATATCAACTTGCTTAGATCAGCTCAGTCTAACACATTTCCTGCCATCTCAATATCTCACAGGGTGAACATCTATATTGAGGTTCGTGTGATCCACGAAGATCTCGCCGCCACGCCAAAGGGATTTGTGTCGCCACGATTTCAACGTGGACACACTCGCCACAATTCTTAGGTTGCGCATGAAATAGTTCTTCGCGCTGCTTCCACTGCCTCGAAGCATAGAATATCACCTTTGTCTTCCGAACGAGCACGTTTCCCAGACTAAGTTCCGAGACATCTTGTAAATCTGAGGCACATCTGTCCCTTCCAGTATTCGCAAAGATTTGATTTGAACGAGCCGCCACAGTCGTCCATTCATATAAATGCTATTCCCTTCCAGAGCACGATGAGTCAGAGGCGATGCCATCTACAAAAATCTGTGACTCTGAATCTCATCAGTTGACTAGGCTACTTCCACCATCGCTTCGATCTTCCGGCTGCATCTTCAGCTGAAGGCTATCCCAAGGATCTCTCAAATCCAACACTTAGTCAATAAGCCAAAAATCATTGCTCACATCTGCCCTCGACGCATTCCCAAATACGCCGCCTCAAGGGTCGTTCTATGGGTCTACCATATTCATATCCGATTCGACGGGCAATGTCGCTTAGGGTCAGCTGTCCCGAAGCTACGCTCGATAATTGTAATCATCACGATGGACAGTTACTATAAACCATGCTATATCTCATCTGCAAATCCGAATCAAAATTCCAACCATTCACCCGAGCGAAGTTTCTGAATCCGAGAACCGCGCTCGTTGAAACCTTATTCCATCAATCCGCCGTTCTGTCCTGAATCCATCAAATTTTTGAATTGCATATTCGATTCTCGCACCATCGATTTCAACGATTCTCGAAACTCGAGACTTGCTCAAATTCACATCCGTTTGCCACGTCCCACCTTGCACTTCCAACTTACTCGAGCAGCACAGTGATTCGTTCCGACGTTGCTCCCACATTTAGCTATCTTCAGAAATCAATCCGCCAAAATCTTTTTGCCTTCCCTTGTTGCCACAATCCGTCCACGTCTTTCCAAAGAATCCGTCTATCATCGTTGCACCATCTTGCCCAACATTTCATTTCCGCTAAACCTGATTCAACTTCTCGAGCAACAATATCCAAAATCCTTCAAGTTTGTGTGAATCAATCGCATTGTCCCTCCAAGCCAAGTTCGTGTTTCGTTGCTCAACCAACAGCTCAAATGCGTTGCCCAAAATCATAGTCCGTGCTCGCTATCCTTCCGATAATCCCATCGCTTTGCTCAAGCATAACCCAAATGTTCGTTCCGGTTTCCCCCATCTTTTAAGCCCAATGATACTTCCATTTGCACGACTCCGTCCTTGAGTTCTCAAGTCTAATGTATCGAAGGATACCCGAGTCAAATTCCATTGCACCATATACCACTTGGAAATATAGTTGCCCTCGTGCAAAATCTGCGTCAACCAGCGTCTATCTCAAACCGACTATTCCGAGGTGATTCTGCCGAATCATAACTCAATATTCGCTTGCTCCATTTTCATTCCTTCCAACTCAGTCGATTTGCACCAACCGACTTGTATTCGTTATCCGAGTCCGTTCAGGCAATTCCAATAGATGTCCAACCAAAATATTTCCAATGCCTTGCTTAACACATTTGATCCCATATACCACTTCGAATCAATTCGCTACTCACATTACGTTTCCTTTCACGAATCCGAGATCCGTTCGAACCATCCCTTAGGTGTGATCATGCCATTCCCATCTTAAGTCTGACACAAAAAACTTAGCCGATTCTTTAACCATCAATCTCGTTAGGCAACTCGTGCTATGTTCCATTCTCACTGCTCCCAGCTATTCTCAAACCACCTGATACTTTCGCAACACAAGCAATCGTGCAACGATTGTATTCCAAGTAGTTCAACCCAATACCCAACGGCTCCACACCTTTATTGTACGAGCAACTCATGCCAACCTATCTGATATTTCTCAAGCCAACTCAAATCTGCCCAACCGATGCGCCACAGCCAAAATTCCAACTTCTATCCAACACAATCGCTTGACGAGCAACTCGTGCAAAATCTATTCTCTTCGAATGTTTCTACCCAAAACATGCTGCATAACCAAATCTCGTTAGCCAACCAACTGATCCATTGAGGCAATCAGAATCTCCCAAATGATAAGCCAAGCCAACCCAACGAAAGCCCACACTTGTTGCACAAATGCAACAACGCCAACCAACTTGCTGCACGAATGCAACAACGCCTAACGAGGCTAAGCGATCCTACGAAAACCAACCAAGGCAACCCAACACAGAATAAAATGCAGCCACAACCAGCAATAAATAGACTTATTGCATGAAACATCCAATGCGGCACTGAGTAGAGTCAAGAGCTAGACGACACACGGAAGCTATTTAGAGTTTGTGATGAAGCGAAGGACCAAGTCCGAGAAAATGAACCAGGCGCTCTGATACCAATCTGTCACGCCCCAAACTCCCGCAAGCCCGATAGTCCCCGCTGAACGTGAAATCACCACGTTGCAGCTCTCCCGCGGGACAATCGTTCTATTCGGGACGTGATGCCGTACGAGCCTGGAGTTGCGCTCGTACAAGGCGATGTTGTTAAACATGAAAGTTATCATCGAAACAACCAAGTTACAGCAGAAGCCAATTGTGTACCAAGCACACATCAGAGTATACGCAGCGAAGCTCACGATAGGGTCCAAATGAGATGCCCCGAGTCAATGCCACAAAGGCGATGCCACGGAGACGATGAAATAACTCTTGCTCTTTCTCTAGCCCACAAAGGTACTTACAGTTCATACATCTTGTCCCGTATATCCAAGCAGCGCCACTACGTCTGTGTACCTGAAATATTGTCCACAAACGTGGGTCAGTACACAACCGTACTGGTGAGCGGGGTAACCCACTCGTCTAAGCCGACACTAAGTAAAGTAGTGAATGCACACAGTTAAATGGTGATCTTTCTAGTTGAATCCTAGATTCGTTTCATGGCATATGGATGACATGTTAAGGAAAGCAGTAAAGCAGTTTAAGCATGCAAGCATTCATTCTCAAACCAAACGACAAGCAGTTTATATATAGCCGACCCGTCTAACTCAATATCATCGCTTGCACGATAACATATCGAACCAACAGTCTCGCCTCAATATCCATCCTCAACCAACAGTTTATATATATCCCACTCTCGAGTGCACACTCTTGCCGAGGCAAGGTGGCCGCGCCTACACGAAAGCCAAACCAACAAAAGAAAAGCAAGCCAACTCTTATCTATATGAAGTCACTGGCAAAGCCATAAAGGACATTTTCCAAGCATTAACGGTGCGCCCTATCAGCCCGGGATGCAAGCCCCGCTGGAGGTCCCACAATGCATCGTGACTAGCACGAATCAATATTTCCCTCCGGATCGATACGGTCCCAGTGCCCCGGGAAGCCGTTTCGAGGAAATGTCAAACCCTGTGTACACAGGTTGTCCGTGACATGCAGAAAGTAGGTATGACGAGAGGATCGAACATTCTCGCCCCACCAAGCGATCCTAGACTCGTTCCATCGATAAACCCAACCGAAGTATCCATAACCATTCTTCCAATATGTTCTTCCAAGAAGTCCAAATCTCGACCTCAATATATATATCCCAAGGCACCAAAAATACCCAGTGTTTCACATTGCCGCTTTACAATAATGTATTCTGAAATGGTGCAACACCCATGCTCAAGCAATCCCATGGCACAATACCGTCTCAGTGGCACAATGCCCAATTCGTGGCACAATGCCCCATCAAGCGGCACCATACCTCGCTGATGCAGTTGTTCGGTTTCGAACCACAACTGCTCGCTTTGCAAGACAAAGCGACCCAGTGATACTCGTGCACGGATGCACGCTCGCTCGCCCAAATTCCCGATATTCCCATATTTCCATTTGCCTCAAAGTATCCTTCCAACTCGTATATTTCCAACCGTCCAAGCATAATCCCAAGTATCCAACCGATCGCCTCAAACGTATAACCCAACTATCGCATCCAACTATCCAACGCGTAAACCATTCAAGCCACAATCCTACCAAGCCAACGACGCACACTCTATGCACGCCTCAGTGTAGTGCTTCCCGATGTTTCAGCCCAAGTGTTCAAGCCATTACGTGTTTTCCATATTATTAGGCATGAAGGAGTAGAGGAGAAGAGAAAGTGCCCACTCACAATGTTCGAATCCGTTAGGCATCCTGTCCTGCCGATACGGCCAATCCCTTGAACCCGTGGTCCGATGCAAGCGCGATCTACTCAACTGGTATGACCGTGCGAGCAGGCCGTGCTCTCCAAATCATCCGACCGATCGGACTAAGGAAGACGGCATTATCGTTTCCATCCAGCTATTCAGTACTGTTCTGAACTAACACCTGATTTCCATCGATCCCGCTAGCCATCTGTACATTGAAACCAACTCGATTAATCCTTCTTCCCAAAATCCGACATTTCAAATGTAACCAGCATTTGATTTATTCAGTCCGACTCAGCGTAACGCTCCGAGCGGTTGCGGGGCGTTACAGTCACGACGGGTGAGGAGAACCCTCGCAGGGAAGAACCTGGAGGATTTCTTGTCAGCAGAGAAGACAGAGCCGGATGAGGGCTTGGCAGGACGCAACGAGTGAAAGTCCACTCATATGGTGGTATACATTTGGCTCCTCAATTCTTTAGTCCAGTCGATCGCCGCCACAGTGGATAGCCTTGAGATAGTGAAAGATGTGTGAGAGAATTTGAGGAGAACCTACGATGGTGTGGGGAATAACTTGAGGATTTTTCAGATCAAGGGGGAGATCGATGACACAGTAGATAGAGAGAAGACGGTACAGAAGTAAGCCACGGAATTGGGGTGTCTGTGGTTGGATTATGATCACTTCTGAGATCGGACGAGCTGCGAGGACCCGAAGTGTAAGGAGAGACAGATATGTCTGCAGGAGAGGACGATGAAGTTTCTTAAGGGGCTGGCCGCAGTGTTTGCTCAGAGGACAGCACTACTTCTAGCCCAAACGAAGATTCCTACACTTGAGAAGTCTATCTCGGCCATGATCCAGGAGGAGACTCTTATCAAGCTACAGGCAGGGACATGTGGTCCTCCTGAAGTGAAGACAGCACTGGCGTTTGCCAATTCAGACAGCACAGGACCTAAGGGAGACCCCCGGCAGTGTTACAACTGCGGAGAGGTGGGCCATCTAAGATATGCTTGCACCAAACCACCCAAGGAGAGAGATTCAGGTGGCGGACGTAGACAGTTTGGAGGACGTAACCGTGGTCGTGGGGGGTCGACGGGGTGGTCGACGGGGTGGTCGAGGAGGTTATCGGACGAACCTGTTGGTAGCAGAAGGCGAGGAAAGAGCTAATTGTGCCTATACTGAGGAGGATCAGGCACTACTGGGCATGCTGAAAGTACTCAGGAGAAAGCAGAGAGCGTCAAACGATGGAAACAGGAGGAATGGAACTGAGGAGACGTCCACCTCAGTCTTCTCCAGAGGCAACGCTGTCATGTATACCCATCCATCGGAAGGTACTGATGACTTACTCGCCCTTGCATCTATGTCTTCCCTTAGATCGTCGGACTGGATTGTCGATTCGGGTGCGTCTCGACACGTGACAGGGAATGCTAGTGAGTTCTCTTCCTAAACTCACCTAGCATTTGCAGACAGCATTCAAACAGCCGATGGTACTTTCCAGCCAGTGGTCGATAAGGGTACTGTCGATTGTACAGGTTCAGTAAGATTATCCAATGTTTTACATGATCCTCCTTTTTCAGTCAGTCTTTTGTCCATTAGTTCTATAATCCTCCAACTAAAATCCATTGTCTCTTTTGATATTCCTAAGGTGATCTTCCAGGAGAAGGAGACGGGACAAAGACTTGGGACTGGCACTTGGCATGATGGACTGGGGTACCTGGATCGGAAATGACTGGATTCGGCATTGGTGTCTGTGGCAGAAAGGGCAGGAATGAAAGGACCAAAGATGAGTGCCGAGGATACACTATACTCCATCACAGGCGGTTGGGGCACTCCTCTTTTGGTAGTTTGAGTAGGTTGTATCCATCTATTTATGAGAAGGCAAATAAGGAGAAACTAGTATGTGATGCATGTGATTTAGGCAAACTTACTAGAGCTCATATGTTGGTGCGGGCCATAGGAGCTCTTCTGTTTTTGATATTATACATTCTGGTGTCTGGGGGCCATGCGCCACAACTACTATGAATGGTTACAAGTATTTCGTCTATTTTATTGATTGTTCCTCTCGTGTCACCTGGCTGTATTTGATGAAGAATAAGAGAGGTTTTTGCCTATTTCCGGGACTTTCATAAACATGTCCAGACTCAGTACAGAGCAGTGGTGAAGGTACTAAGGTCTGACAATGGAACAGAGTGTACCAACAAAGCACTTGAGCAATACCTGCCAGCCCAAGGGATACAGCATCAGACCACATGTGCATACACACCAGCACAGAATAGAGTGGCAGAAAGGAAGAACAGACACCTTCTGGAGGTGGCAAGGAGCATGATGATCGTCATAAATTTTCCACAGAGTCTGTGGAGGCATGCAGTGTTGACAGCATCTCGATTGATCAACAGGATGCCCTCGAAGGTACTGGGATGGAAGTCTCCATATGAGATATTACAAGAAAATAATAGTGGGATACTCCCACTAAAGGTGTTTGGCTGCGTATGTTTTGTGAAGTACAACAGACCGTCTGTTGGAAAACTTGACCCCAAAGCAGTCAAATATGTATTCGTGGGCTATTCGGCAACTCAGAAGGGGTACGTGTGCTGAAGCACAGTAGAGAAGAAGAAGTTTGTGAGCATGGATGTTCACTTCAGGGAGTTTGAGCCATACTACCGTCAGGAGGGAACCTCATCCATGAACAACTCACCTGATACTGAGAGTATGAGACGAGAGAGAGATTGGTGAGAGTGTGGTGATCGATTTAGGAGTATGGCATGGAGGAACGTTTGAGGAGGAGCAGGAGAGTGAAGAGGAACAGGGGGAGGCGATGGGAGGTGTTAGACCTACGGCTCAGGGGGAGTTACTCACCTACAGCAGGAAAAGAAAGCAAACTGCAGGACCAGTACCTATAGTGCCAGTGCCAAGTCCCTTGCCTGAGTCGATCTCAACTCCTGAGACACCTACACCACCACCACCAGATTCCCCATCAGGTGATATCATTCTTCCTACACCATTATCAGTATGGAGGACCACTCGCAACAATGCAAAAATTCTCCTGATAGATATGGTTGGGACCTTGCTCAGTTTGTTTTATATAATAACATCTCTTCTTCTCATGGAGCATTCATTGCATCTTTGGATAGTATTACTGTACCTAACAATTGGCAGGTTGCCAAGAACGATCCAAAGTGGAAAGCGGCGATGCACGAGGAGTTAGGCGCTCTTGAGAAGAACCACACTTGGAAACTAGTAAAACTGTCAGAGGGGAAGAGGGCAGTCGGATGCAAGTGGGTCTTTACTGTGAAGCAGAACCCAGATGAAAAAATAAAGCGCTACAAGGCTCGACTGGTGGCAAAAGGATACAGTCAGACGTACGACATTGACTATGATGAGACATTTGCACTAGTGGCGAAGATGAGCACCGTCAGGACCCTGATTTCTTTAGCAGCAAATGGCGGATGGAAGCTACACCAACTGGATGTGAAGAATGCGTTTTTCATGGGGATCTAGTGGAGAAAGTGTACATGGAGATACCACCAGAATTATGCACCGATAAGACAATGGACAAGGTTTGCAGGTTGAAGAAGTCCCTCTATGGACTTAAGCAATCTCCTCGAGGATGGTTTGACAGATTCGGGAGGACGATGATAGGGATGGGATATCAGCAGATCAATGCTGATCATACTGTGTTCTTTCGTCGGAGTGGAAGCCACATCACCATGTTTGCGGTGTATATGGACAATATGGTTATTACAGGAGATGATGAGCAGAAGATTATCCGACTTAAGGGGAAGCTTGGCAAGGAGTTCGAGGTGAAGGACCTTGGCCTTCTTCGATACTTCCTTGGGATTGAGATTACTCGAGAAGCAGAGGAGATTGTTCTTTCTCAGAGGAAGTATTCGTTGGACCTCACAGAGACGGGGATGTTGGGATGCAGACCTGCAGCGATGCCGATCAACCAGGGGTTCAAGCTGTGTGCTGAAACTGGAGAACCAGTTGACCGAGACAGATACCAGAGATTGGTGGACAAGTTGATCTATTTGAGCCACACACGTCCTGATATCTGCTTTGCAGTGAGTGTGGTGAGCCGCTACATGCATGACCCAAGGAATGGTCATATGGACACAGTGTACCAGATTCTGAGATACTTGAAGGGTGCCCCCGGAAAGGGGTTGATATTCATGAAGAATGATCACTTGAGCATCGAGGACTACTGTGACTCTGACTGGACTAGCTGTACTGATGACAGAAGGTCTACCTCGGGCTATTGCATATTTGTAGGAGGCAACTTGGTCTCTTGGAGGAGTAAGAAGCAGTCGGTGGTGGTCAGATCGACAGCTGAAGCGGAGTACAGAGCTATGGCCTCGGAAGTTGCAGAGCTGCTATGGCTGAAGAGTATGTTGGTGGAGCTAAAGCTGGATCAAGGAGCCAAGATGAAGCTATGGTGTGACAACCAGTCAGCCATCATTATCGCCAACAATCCAGTGCAGCATGACAGGACCAAACACATCGAGATCGATAGGTTCTTCATCAATGAGAAGTTTGACCGTGGATTACTGGAGCTAGGTCATATTCCAACCAAGGAACAGGTAGCAGACAGTATGACCAAGGGACTTAGCTCTGCAGATATGATTAGAGGATGTGACAAGATGGGCTTAGTGAATATATTTCACCTATCTTGAGGAGAATGTTGGTATATTAGAATATTCTTGGTATATTTGTTGGGATATTAGAATATTCTACAGGAAATTTTAATAGGATATTAATGTAAGATGAAGGGTTGTAAGGCTATAAATAGCGAAGAGATTATCAATAAAAAATATAATTACTCCAAAATATTCTACATGGCTCAACCCAACATTCAAGCAGAGGAGGAATGTGTTAATTGCACAGCCCAGGCTGCCATCACTGAAGGAGGCCATTGCTGCTATGGCACAAGAAGAGGCACAACTGAAGCTGATGCTAAGCACCACTAGTTCTCCGGGGGTGAAATCAGCTTTAACAATTCTTAACCCGAACCTCTCCGGGGGGGAGTGTTACAACTGTGGAGACCCTGGACACTTCATCAGATTCTGTACGAAACATCTGAGATGCCAGTCCAGCGGCCGCAGACACAGCCGTGGAGGGCGTAGGGATGGCAAAGGAGGCTATGCCGGTGGCAGGGGTGATTATTCTGGAGGGCACAAGACAAATTTTGCAGAAGGGAGAAATGAGTCAGGCATCCGATGTGACCCCTAGTGAGAGAAAAATGCTAGAGATGTGGAGGAGCATGAAGCTTAGAACCAACGACAGTCGAGCAAACACCGCTAGAACATCGACTCCAACCACCTCTGGAGGTAATATCACCTACTATGCAGATATATGCACAGGTATACTTGCTTATGCCCATGTATTTACCTACAGACCAGGAAGTCTAAATTGGATAGTTGACTCTGGGACATCTCGCCATGTTACGGGGGCCCATAATGAGTTTCAGGATTACACTCACCTGGCGACACCTGAAAGTATTCAGACTGCTGATGGTACTGCTAGACCCATTGTGAGTACATGCATGGTTAAATGTAGCACTTCTATAACTCTTACTAATGTCTTGCATGCTCAATCTTTTCATGTTAATCTATTGTCTATTAGTGCCATTGTTCAACTTAATTGTGTTTTCCTTTGACATTTCTAAGATGATTTTTCAGGAGAAGAGAATGGGGAGACGGTTGGGGACTTGCACTTGGCATAAAGGGCTATGGTACTTGGACATGGGTGGACTGGATGCAGCACTTGCATCACTGGTGGATGAAGTACAGTCGTAGGAGCCGCGAAGGACTGTAGAAGCAGAACTACTACTCCAACATCAGCGCATGTGATACTCTTCATTTAGTCTACTGAGTCGGATGTATCCATCTATGTATCAGAAGACTGATAAACAGAAGTTAGTTTGTGATGCTTGTGAACTAGGAAAACATATCGGAAGCTCTTATGTGAGTTCTGAAAATAGAAGTGTCCTCTTTTAATATGATACACTATGATATATTGGGACCTTGTCCTACAACTACTGTTAATGACTTTAAGAGGTTTGTTACCTATATTAATTGCTACACTCGTGTCACATGGGTGTACCTAATGAAGAGTAAAAGTGATATGTTTGCATACTTTCAAGATTTTTATCGCACGGTCACAACGCGGTACAGTACTAATGTGAAGATTTTGAGGTCTGATAATGAGACAGAATACACCAACAAGGCTCTTGAAGAGTACTTGTCAGCCCATGGGATACATCATCATACTTCATACGCCTATACACCAGCACAGAATGGTGTGACGGAGCGGAAGAACATGCACCTGTTGGAAGTGGCCCGGTCGATGATGTTTGCTATGAATGTCCCTAAACACTTGTAGGGGCATATCGTGTTGACGGTTGCATATCTCATCAACATGATGCCCTCTCAGGTGTTAGGATGGAAGACACCATTTGAGATGCTTACAAGTGAGAACAAGTACATTGTTCACCCAAACGTGTTTGGATGTGTATGCTTTATGAAGGATAACAGGCCTGCTGTGGGAAAGTTGGACCCTCGGGCAGTGAAGTGCATCTTTGTCGGCTACTCAGGGACTCAGAAGGGATATTCTTGCTGGAGTCCTGTGGAGTGAAGGCTCTTTGTGAGCATGGACGTTGCATTGAAAGAGATGGAACCATACTACCACAATGGTTCCGGTGAAGGCTCCGCATTTGATGACACACCTAACACGGGAGGTGTTAGGAGTGCGGGAGAGATGGGCCCGAGCGTGATTTTCGGGTCAGTTCCATGCCCGATGATGGAAGTTGGTCCAAGGGAACAAGAGGAAGATAGCAAGAGAGAAAAACGATGATGATGCACACAATCAAGAGAAAAAAAGTGATGCTCCAGTGCAAGGGAAGGAACAATATGCTCCAGTGCAGGGGGAGGAACAATCTTCAGAACAAGCTACAACTCAAGGAGAGCTCCAGGTCTACAGGAGGGGAAAGCAGCGGTCCACTACTACTGTGCCTAATGTCCCTACTGTGACATGTCCCTCGCCTAACCCTGTCCCAACTCATGAAGATGCACCCGCACTGGATCCCTCAGATTCGGATACGAATCCCTCTGATTCGGATGGTATAGTCTCTCCTTCACTATCTCATATTCCCTTAAGGAGATCTTCTCGCAGCAATGAGAAAGATCCCATAATCGTTATGGTTATGAACATGATATTGCCTATTACTTATCCTACTATAATACATCCTCTACTTATGGAGCATTCATTGCATCGTTAGACACCACCTCTTTGCCTAAGTGTTGGCAGGAAGCGAAAGAAGATCCAAGATGGAAAGCTGCAATGTTGGAGGAACTTAGAACACTCGAAAAAATAGGACACGGGAGCTTGTTTCATTACCTAAAGGAAAGAGAAGTTGGATGCAAATGGATCTTCACAGTAAAGGAGGCGCCAGAAGAAAAGATGGAGCGATACAAGTTGCAAAGGGATTCACTCAGTCCTATGGCATCAACTATGATGAGGCATTTGCTCTCTGTGAGAACTCTGCTCTCCCTTGCAGCAAACCATGGGTGGCAGCTTCAAAAATTGGATGTGGAGAATGTATTTCTTCATGGTGATCTGCAAGAAAAAGTATACATGGAGACGCCCAGGGGTTTGCACGAAGCAGTCGACATAAAAGGTGTGCACGCTGAAGAAATCACTATATGGACTCAAGCAATCTCCTCGGACCTAGTTTGAGAGATTCAGAAAGGCTGTCATAGGCATGGAGTACAATCATACCAATGCAGATCACACGATTTTCTTCCGGCATGCGAGAGGCCACGTCACCATACTTGCAATATATGTAGATGATATAGTGATCACAGATGATGGGGAGGAGGAGATCACCCAGCCGAAGTCAAAACTTGCCAAGGAATTTGAAGTGAAGGACTTGGAAATGATGAGGTATTTTCTCGGAAA
Source organism: Iris macrosiphon (assembly GCA_036927795.1). Taxonomy (NCBI): domain Eukaryota; kingdom Viridiplantae; phylum Streptophyta; class Magnoliopsida; order Asparagales; family Iridaceae; genus Iris; species Iris macrosiphon. The sequence continues at coordinate 7,870,599 of JAYESA010000011.1, forward strand.
CGAGGTGGCTCGAGGAAGAGATGGGATCGTCATCTCTCAGAGGAAGTATGTACTAGACTTGCTCACGGAGACGGGTATGCTGGGGTGTCGATCGGCAGTCACTCCAATCGATCAAAGATATAAGTTGGTGTAGAGGCAGGAGAGTATGTTGATTGTGAGAGATATAAGAGACTAGTAGGCCGATTGATCTCTATGCCACACTCATCATGATATCTCATTTGTTGTGAGTGTAGTGAGTCGCTACATGCATGATCCAAGAAAGGACACATGGATGTAGTTTTTCACATTATGGGATATCTGAAGGGTCCCCCTGGAAGAGAGCTATGGTTCAAGAACGGACACCTGGGTATTGAGGGATACTGCGATGCAGATTGGGTAAGCTGCATGGACGACAGAAGGTCTACCTCATGGTACTGTCTTTGTAGGAGGTAACCTAGTCTCCTGGAGAAGCAAGAAATAGTCTGTTCTGTGGTAGCACGATCGACCACTGAAGCAGAGTATAGAGCTATGGCTCTAGGAGTGTCAGAGTTGTTGTGGGTAAAAGCACTGCTGACAGAGTTGAAGTTAGACCATGGAGCACCATTTCGCCTTTTGGGTGGCAGTCAAGCTGCACTAAGTATAGCTAACAATCCGGTTTAGCATGACATAACGAAGCATATCGAGATCGATCAGTTCTTCATCAAAGAGAAGTTAGATAAAGGGATATTGAAGATCGATCATTTTCGCTCAAAAGAACAAGTCGCAAATTGTCTTACTAAGGGTTTTAGTTCCTTGAGTCTTTCTAAACTATGTAACAAGATGGGGATGATTGATATCTATCGTTCATCTTGTGGGAGAGTATTGAGAACCAAGGACTAAACTATAATAGTCCATCTTAGAAGGGTGTTAAGTGTAAAAGGACCAAGGGATATTTATACCCTCTTTATCCAATATCTTTTGTATGCTACAGACTTGTTGCCTTGTTGCAGGTGAGTAGCCTACTCGCTAAACGAGTTGATACTCCTATGGACCCAATCTAGACCTGTGGTCCGAGAATAAGGAGGATATTGAGGACAAGTCTCAATATAGAAGACTTGCTGGAAAGCGGGTATATTTGACAACGACTCATAAAGACATATCCTTTGTGGTAGGCCAGATTAGTCAATTCATGCCTGAGACGCTCCTCTCAAAATCTTGAGATATGTGAAAATATCTCCAACCTCCAAGAAAAAGGCCCTCTATATATATGACATGGGCATCTCAAGATTGAGTCATACTCAGATGCCGACTATGTTTGGTCAAAGAGTAACATATGTTCTACTTTTGGATATTGTACCTTTGTTGGGGTAATCTCACCACCTGGCACAAAAAGAAACAAATGGTTGTCTACATATCTAGATATGTTGTCACAGGCGACGTCTAGGCATCTAGGTTGGGAGGAGGACGTCTTGATCTGGAGAAATAAACTCCATGTCTGGCGATGGACGCCTAGGCGCGTCTAGGTGGGCGCCTACGGTCGACCAGAGGAAGTGAAAGGCGGAGGAAAGTCAGAAAAGGCAAAAAAAAAGGCTGCTCGAGCCTATTGCTGCTGCTGCTGCTCCAAAAAAAATAAAAGAAAAGCAAAGGAAAAAAGAAAAAAGAAGACTCACCTCCGACTGCTTGAGCCTCCTCCAGGTATTCTTCTTCTTCTCCTTCTTCATTTTTTTCTTCTTATTCTTGCTGCACTGCTGTTGTTTCTTTTCTTTGTTGTTGTTGCTTATTGTTTTGGTTGATGTTGCTGCCTCTTCTGCTTCTTCGTTTTTTTTGGTTGATGATTCTATTCTTTGTTGCTGCTGCTCGTTTCTTCTTCTTCTTTTTTGCTTCTGTCTGTTTCATCTTAGCTGCTACTGTTGCTTTTTTTTTGTTGCTGTTGCTGATGCTGGTATTGCTTTTGCTTAAGGTGCTACTACTTTATATTGTCGATTGCTGCTGTTATTTCTTTTCTTGCTGTTGCTGCTGCTTTTTTCCGCAAAAATATCATCTGTGACCTGGGTGGGCGCCTAGGCGGTGCATAGGCGGAGACGGGTAAGCTGTCGCCTCGCCTAGAGCCCAATACAACATAGATATCTAGCAAAGAGGCCGAGTATAGAGCGATGACTTATACAGTTTGTGAGATGATATGGCCTAAAACACTATTAGTTGACCTTAGTGTCCTGTATACTGATCCACTTCTTATGCACTGCACTGTGAGTACCAAAGTCGCCATCTTTATAGCCACCAATCCAGTTTTCCATGAGAGGACAAATCATATTGAGGTGGAATATCATTTTGTTCGCTATGCAGTATTGGGTATTTTGTCAACACGCCATTCACTCGATCTAAAGACCACATTGTTGTTCTATTCACCAATTCATTGTCTATATCTCGTTTCGTTTTTATAATAAGCTAGGCATGATTGATATATATGTTCCAGCTTGAGGGGGTGTTAACATATTATCATGTGTAGCATATGTCCAATATGGCTTATGGGCCTAGGGCAGCAACTCTACTCCTATATATACTCTCCATATAATGACTGAAAGTTAGGTTAGTATTTTCCCCAAAAGAACAACACATTATCATAAAAGTTTTGGGGTAATGTAGCCCTGTCCCTGTTGCCACTAGTAGGAAATAGTGAATATAGGCTAGCAGCAGTTTCACAAAATGAGCTACCAACCACATAGTAGACAGCAGGAAAAAACGCCCCTCCCGCCACATGACGTAATAAAAAGAAACCAGTGGTTGCCATCTTTTTTGAAAAGTCAAGTCGCTCGCCTTTCTTAAAACCAGTGTGCCCCTTATTTTTTGCGTGCCATGTGGCAGTAAATGAACTTCCTAGCTGGATGGAAGAAAAAGGATTCAAATAGCCAACCCAAAAACCTTAGATAAAGGTTTTCCTGTCGTCGTCATTGTTGTTGTTATTGTTTCTGCTCTCGTATTATGTGGGTATAAGTAAAACCAGAATTAAATTTTGATTCCTTATTCATCATATACACACAAAATTGTATCTAGGCTCTAGCTAGTATCCAGTGTCACTGTCGTCCAATAATAACAGTAAGTTTGATATGAGATATAAATGGATTGGAGCATAAACTTACTTTGGAACGAAAGTTGCTAGTAATCCGTGCTTTCTTGCAACACTCCTTATGACCTCGTGAGCAAAGATCAAATTATCAGCAGCAAGATTGCAATTTGTATGTGCCAATGCTATCTCAAACTGTCCTTTCCCAGATTCTGCATGTAACTGCCATGAGAAAAAATGCTAATGACTATAGGAAAACAACCAGTGTATTCCAGGTGACCAAGCTACACCTCTACTATTTACTGTAGATTTTAGTCTAGATGCTACCATAATTACACCAGTTAGGAAGAGTATAAGCTATTAGTTAAAAGAGGTACTAGAACTATAAGTAGGCCTAAAGGAACTAGAACTGAGGCCGTATAGAAGGATATCATTTTTGTTAATATTGCGTAGGACATAGCTCTTAGCAGAGCTCAATGGAATAAAATGGTTCATATAGTCTATCCCAAAAGTTTGGGATAAATATTATGTTGTTGATGTTTGTCGTCGTCGTCGTTGTTGTTACCTAGTTTGGATCATAGTTACCTAGAATGCAGTACATCCTGGGTCATGGCACGGGTTCGGGAACGGGATATGCTACTTGTCTTTATTTTCGGTATAAAGGTGGTAGGATGAGTTGGTTCGTTAATTCGGTTCGTGGTATGCTTTAAAATTCTAATTTGGACGATACTAGTTTCTTGTTCAAATTTGACTAGATAATTGTGTCATATACGGAAAGAAAACCTTATATAGAACATAAGAAAATTCAAATTCATTAGTTCACTTGATTCAATAAGATGTAAAACTTATCTTATTCATACATCAATCTTGAGCATAGTGTTCCAGATAAAATAATAGAATGGTGCCGAATCAAAACATGTAAATAAATCATTAAATAAAATAAAATGACTTAAAACCTTCATAGAAAATAACAAAAGCATCACAAAATCTCTTAAGCTCATTATATTCTTTGTATGAACAACTCGGAAAAAGGAGTGCTGGCTCATAAACAATGAATAAACAACAATGTTACTCGAACTACAAAGTCAAATTTCATGAGAAAAGTGTAGCTATGGAACCCCCAATTGACAAGGAATCTACGTTTTTTAGAACTTTTTTTTTGGAAATTTATAGTGAGATTTTAGATATTGATTTATATCGCCAAATTTAGCAATCCGAATCTAGTACCATAGCAATCTGGATCGGAAATGTACCCCGAACTAGAACGCTCGTATCCAGTGTGGGTTTAGTTGTACCCGGTAATTATGGTTTGGATGCTCCTGTTTGGATGCTATTTGCATGATTAGCTTAATCCTATCCGACTAACAATTCAGGAGAAGTGAACATCACGGATGTTGTCCATGGCAGAGGCAGGGTTTTTGACATATGAACCCTTTAAATGCTTTTCTTTTTTCCCAGGAACCCAGTAAGGCTATATCTAATTTGACAGCAGAGCATAGTAAAAGGTCTGCACATTTATCATTTTGAATATTTTCCCCAAGTGCATCCGTTTACAGAATCCCTCCATGCATCTTACATAGTGGGATGTTGTTATTATTCTTGTACATAAAGCCAAAAATCTTGTACTCATCCCTGTATAACTCATTAGTATTCATAGGATACTTTATTTTCACACTGTATATACTGGAATTTGTAATATTCACAGGATACTTTATTTTTACACTTTACTAGTCTTTTTTTGTTTGTACATAAACTCTTGTCTATGAAGTGTAAAAAAAAATCATCATGGTATTCATGAATAGTAACAAGAGTTATGTACAAAAAGCCTTTTTCTCAGTATGTTGAAAATAAGATCCTCAATAACTATTCCTAATCATGACTCAGGATCCTCAATAACTATTCCTAATCATGACTCAGTGTGGCCTAATGCACGCCCTATCATCAAGTATGTTTAGCTTACAAGTGAACATAAATCAAATACCTGCTCAACCGAAATGCACATAGACTGAAGGGCAGAATTCACTTCTTGCAAAATAGGGGACACTGAGTCAAATCCTGAAGTGGAGCAGTATGGAGTTGAATCAAAAGGGACCCATTGTTCTTTCCCTTCTCTGAAAATGGTAATCAAATTAAGTCCTAAATCAAAGTAAGTACGTCAGATAAAGAGGGAAGAATGTAGCCTTTACATAGAGATACCTCACAACATTTTTGAGGAGGTAAAATTCAATTTCAAAGCCTGCATTTGCTACCTACATGTTAAACCCAAGTGTATCAGCAAACAACATGAATGGCATGTCACATATATAAGTTAAGAAGGATACCAGGTTAAATTCATCTTTCAATATTTTTGTGATTTTCTTCAAGGTGTTTCTCGGACAATATTCCCAAGCTTCACCAGGTCGTATGTGCATATCAGCCAATACCATTTCCTCTTGTCTTGCCCTATAAAACATAAGAAAAGCTTAGGTCCAGACTGCATGCCATTTAAGATCTCAAGCTTTAGAATGTTCATAAAGTTCATACACACAAACTTTATAATAGCTTAAACCAGTGTATCTTGTGTTAAATAACTCCACTGTAAAATGAATCAGATAACTAGGTACTTAATAGACATTAATTTTTAAACTTTTACATTCAAATCCCAAATAATAAGCTTCATAAGGCTAAAGTTTTCCTACATTATCAATATCATAGTAAATAAATGTGGTTTTCTAATTTGTGAGCAATAAAAGACAGTAATTCACACACACACCTGAAAGCACGTTGATCAAGGATAAATATTGGTTTTGGTTTTGTAAATAATTTTTCAAGAAACCCTACAGTATGTCCCTTGTTAAATAAAATAAGATAAGATGTGAGAGAATTTGTTTCAGAATGGTAACACATATTTATCAAACATAAAACTAACAAGTTAGGCTAGTTAGCTTGGTCCATGAGCTGTTGGTCTTGAAAATCATTTCCAAAGAGAAAAACTAGTATTTCATACCATGGAAGCCTATACTTCGTTGACAAATCAGGTATTAGTCTGATTTCACCCACACCAGTAAGGTTCGTTCCGTCTGCTGGACCATCAGTAAATGAACTCATCCCCATTGAAGCAAAAGTCAGACCGACACCAGTTTTCTTCACAACTTGATAGAACCGCTTTGCTGGAATAACCTGAATAAGAAAATAGTTCCAAAATTTAGTCAATAGGATCCAGAAAGAATTTTAAAGCACCATAGTAAAAGAAGCATAAAAAATTCATAATGAAAATTATAATGCCAATTTATATATCATACGGTTAATGATATTGCAGAATCTCAGTTATTAGTGCTGTTTAAGGTATGTGAGTCATCTAGTCAACATTTCCTGTACTCAATAAATGACAACGATTATCCTTCCACCTTTCTTTTGTCATTGTATACAAATAGAGGCATGTATAGCTAATTCTAAGATGTTGTACTCAGGTGTATCCCAACCAATATACTGATGAAAATGCCGTTAAATGGAGAAGCATGGTCATATAATGTGATATCACATAATAGTTTGCTCTCCATAACGTCAGCCTTTCAGGGAGCTATATGAGAATGCGTTGCAACTAGCAAGGATACTCCCATTGAGGTGTCGTACACCAGAAGGTTATTCCAATTTCTTCGATTTATAACTCAGAATCCCTAACTATTAGAAATGGTTTCTTTGATCACAACTATCGATTTCTTCCCATGAAACACTAACGTAAAAGATATCAGTAATTTTTCAGGATATTGTTCCATAAATTTAAAGCCCACAGTTTTATATGGAGAACACACCCGGCATCGATGTTGACCAGACGCATCAACCCATATAATACGAACAAATACAACATCCTCTTGAGATTTATAACTCAGGTAAGTGTCGTTAAGTGTTATGGGATGTCTGCAATCCACAGATCCAACAATAGCATGCAGGTCGTAAAGTTCCAAAGCATTTCGTCTAAAAATGTCTTCAATTGCTTCCAAAGCATCAGGAATTGTGATATCACCATCCTCACATGCATTTGATAGAACACTGAATACAACTTGGCGTGCTCTCTTTGCACCTATACACAATCAAAAAGTTAAACAATAAGATTGGCAGTAAAAACAACTTGAGGTAGGCAAAGAAAAAACACTTGAGGTAGGCACAAGCAGTCTATGTTAGGTGGATAATTTGACAGCTTTTGGCCAATTTTTCTATTAACATATACCTTAATAACCATTATGTGGAAGTTTCATGTAGTAGTACAAGTAAATAAACTGTTAGAACCCAAACAATTGATAATTGTTTGATAATGCGTATACTTGAACTCTTCACCATCTAACCCAAAATACTTTCAGAAAAGATCATATGTTATCAAGGTCTTCCCAAACTTCACTACAATGTTGGGCTGTAAATGATTCGACCAAAGCTGAGTTTAATGTATTCAACCTTGGCTCATTTAACTTTTCAATGGTTTGAGCTTTTCTTGATGGAGTAGCATTAGGGTAGCTTGATTAAGCTTGTTCATATATTATATGATTTTTGTGCTGAATTTATCCTTCTAGGCAAACAGGACAATATAAACCATACTCTTAAATGTACTTGGTTTAATTCCTCTCAAGTTCTTTCAACATAGGTAAGCACAACAATATAACATACACAAAGAATGGTGTATGTTAACATTGTACCCAAAATTATTTTCCATTGGATGTCCCCATGAGTCATTATGTATTCATTAATTTTAGCGTCATCTAGGTAAATATACATTATTATGTTTTAAATTCCAAACCATGTTGACTTATTAATGAATCTATTTCCCAATGTTTTGGCAGGGAACACAAAGGCGACTCATAAGTGAAACAACGTGGTTATGAAATTTCAAAAGATTAAAGTATATTTACCTAAATGACCCTAATGACTCAATGAGGATTTCAGATGAAAAATAATTATGGTACAATGCTAACATACACCCTTCTGTGGGTACGATAGCAAGACCCCCACACACACACATTCATCCCCCCCCCCCCCCCCCCCCCCAACCCCCCTCCCTCCAGTCCACACACACATATATATATCATGGTAGTCAAAGGCGCGCCTCACCGAAAGGCACAGCAACTGCTCCTCACACCTCACTAGGCGAAGCGCCTTTCTTCGGGTGCATCCAAGACGTGCCTTTCAGCAAGACACAACCGAGAAAAGGCGTGCCTTATGGTTTTTGTTTTTGTTATACAAAAAACTTTGAGGCATGGGAATAACCCTTTACCTCATACAAGTGAGAAGGAGGTAACAATTTCTACGTTTGCCAAAGTTCGTTACAGTTGAACTGAAAAAAACTAAATTTTACTAAAAAGGCGGTAGAAAGAATACAAACTCTTATTAGTTCTATTGACTGCTAGTGCTATTACTGCTCTACTAGTTCACTTGGTTATGTTTTAACATGTTTATTTTGGTTTTAATAAGTTATTTGGTTTTATTTCTTACATTTGTAATTTATTTATTTATTTATGTTTTTTTTTGTGCCTCGCTTCACTCGGGTGCTCGTCTTTAGTGTGCCTTAGACTACCTTGATATGTGTGTGTGGGTGTGTGTGTGTCTATATATATATATATATATATATATATATATATATATATATATAGTGAGTGTCGTAACCTACCTTATGGAGCATTCTCTACAGGATAGTTCCATTCTCTACAGGATAGTTCCGAAACTTCTAAAAACATACGGTGTTATTTCTCTTAAAAAATCTAAATATCTATTTAAAGATAGATTTTTTTTTAAGATAGATTCTTTTTAAAGATATATGTATTTTTAAGGATAGATGATTTTTACCATTAATATTAAAATAAATCTTAAATTAACATTAAATTATCATTAAGTTAACATTAAAATTAATATTGACGATAATATTAAAATTTAATTTAATATTAATATTAACATTAATACAAATATTAATATTAAAATTAACATAAAATTAATATTAATATTAACACCAAAATTAATATTAACATTAATGTTAATATTGAAACTAATATTAAAATTAATTTTCCTTTTTCTTTTACTTTTAATTTTAATGTTCAAAACTAATATATCTTTCAAAAATAATGTATCTTTAAAAATAATACATCTCTAAGAAAATGTATCTTTAAAAATAATCTGTCTTTAAAAACAAACAATCTATAAGGAGAGATTTAAATTATTTTTTTCAAGACTACGTACGTTTTTTAGAATTTCCTTAAGTATTCTGTAGAGAATGCTCAATAAGGTATGCTACAAGATTCACTAGAGCAATATATATATATATATATATATATATATATATATATATATTGTTGAAAGTATTAATGGACTTTTAGTCCCACATTAAGTAGAATAATAGAGAGAGTGGTTAGCCTCTCATATATATATGTAGCTCCACCTCAATAATAAAGAAGCAAAGTATTCTACTAAATTTCTATTTAGTATCAGAGCCACCAAATTATAACCCTAATCCTAGCCGCCACCCTTCTCCACCAAACCCTAACCCTAACCCCACCCCACAGCCGACCCCCCACCCCTCCAAACCCCGCCTCCACCACACCTCTTCTCCACGTCGGCCCCCCTACCCTTCCGCCGCCAGCACAGCCGCAACGCCACCGGCAGCAGCCTCCCCTCCCCGTCGCCACCCCACCGGCAGCAGCCCCCCTCCCCTTCGCTAGCATAGTCGCCCCCCATTCTCTCCACGCCGCCCTCCGTCCCCTCTCTGTCGCCGCCAGCGCAGCCTTCCTCCTCCTTCTCGTCAGACCATGCGACCTCAGGTCGCTATCGCATCCATGCACGGGACATGAGCAACGGCTCTCAGGGACGCCGATGCCGCTGAAGAAGGAACAATAGACGTGGAGAGGACGACGATCAAAGGTGGAGACGATCTAGATCTGCTACCGCCTTGCTGATGGAAGAAAAGAAGAAGAAGACGATGGAGACGATCTACGGCAAGCTGACGGCCAAAAAGATGAAGGCTTTGGTGGATGATCTCTTCTCCAGGAGGCTGACCGAGACTAGCTCCAGTGCTGCACACGCGGATGTGGATCATTCATCATACAAAATGGAAAGGTTGGAGAAACTGGAGGTAAAGTTGGAGGGTACTTCCAACTACTTGAAGTGGTCGCGTCAGACGATGTGGACTCTGAATACAAGAGACTTGGTGGACTATGTGAATGGCCAAACCAAGACACCTGAAGTTCACTCCTCACGGGAGTTTGATGTGTGAAAAATCGTCAACAATGTTGTAGCTGGATGGTTGACAGTCTCATTGACCGACCAAGTGTCGGGCAACGAGGAAGCGATGGAGGGTGCTGGTGATATTTGGATGACGCTGAGAGACATGTACTCAGGGTCGGGCAACCCTATGAGGGTCTTCCAACTGCAGGATGAACTTGATAATGTGGTCCAAGAAAATTAGACCATCTCTGAGTATACGGTTCTGCTGAAGAAGTACTGGTCAGATCTCGACCATTATGATCCCATTGGCGTGGAGGATGAGCAAGTAGAACCAGCATTTGCGAAACATTATCAGAAGTTCATGGAGTATGTCTCGCGACAGAGGATGATGAAGTTCCTGAAGGGGCTCAATCCAGCATTCGAACAGAGGAGGAATGTCCTACTTGCACAACCCAGACTGCCATTACTGGAGGAGGTCATAGCTGTTATGGCACAAAAAGAGGCACGGCTGAAGCTGATGCCTAGCACCACTAGCTCTTCGGAAAAAAAAATTAGCTTAAGCAGTTTTTAACCCAAACTCTTCCGGACGGGGAGGGTGCTACAACTGTGGACACCCTTAACACTTCATCAGATTCTGTACGAATTCTCTGAGAGGCCAGTCCAGCGACCGCGGACGCAGCCGTGGAGGGCGTAGGGGTGGTAGAGGAGGCTATGCCGATGGCAGGAATAATTATTCTGGAGGGCACAAGGTAAACCTGGCAGAAGAAAAAAATGAGAGTCATATGATATGACCCCTAGTGAGAGGAAAATGCTAGAAATATGGAGGAACATTAAGCTTGGAACCAGGGACAGTCGAGCCAGCACCGCTGGGACATCGACTCCAACCACCTCCGGGGTAATATCACCTACTATGCCCATACAAGCACAGGTATACCTGCTCATACCCTTGCATCTACCCACAGACCATGAAGTCTAAATTGGATAATTGACTCTGGGACATCCCGCCATGTCACGGGTGTCCATGATGAGTTCCAAAATTACACTCACCTGACGACACCTGAAAGCATTCAGATTGCTGATGGTACTGCTAGACCCTTTGTGGGTAAAGGCACAGTTGAATGCACCCATTCTGACTCTTACTGATGTCTTGCATGCTCCATCTTTTCCTGTTAATCTATTGTCCATTAGTGTCATTGTTTTTTAACGTAATTGTGTTATTTCCTTTGACATTCCTAAGATGGTTTTTCAGGAGAAGGGAACGGAAAGACGGTTGGGGACTGACATTTGGCATAAAGGGTTATGATACTTGGACATGGGTGGGTTGGATGCAGCACTGGTATCACTGGTGGATGAAGCACAACCGAAGGAGCCGCGAAGGACTGTGGAAGCAGAATTATTACTCCAACATCAGCGCATGGGACACTCTTCATTCAGTCTACTAAGTCGAAATTATCCCTCTATGTATCTGAAGGCTAATAAGCAAAAGTTAGTTTGTGATGTTTGTGAACTTGGAAAACATACCAGAAGCTCTTATGTGAGTTCTGGAAATAGAAGTTTAGCTGCTTTTGATATGATACACTCTGATGTGTAGGGACCTTGTCCTACAACTGCTGTTAATGGTTTTAAGCGGTTTGTCACCTTTATTGACTGCTACACTCATGTCATCTGGGTATACCTAATGAAGAGTAAAAGTGATATCTTTGCATGCTTTCAAAATTATTATCGCAGGATTACAACACAGTATGGTACTAAGATGAAGATTTTGAGGTCTGACAATGGGACAGAATACACCAACAAGGCTATTGAAGAGTACTTATCAGCCCATGGGATACATCATCAGACTTCATACGCCTACACACCAGCACAGAATGGCGTGACGGAGCGGAAGAACAGGCACCCGTTGGAAGTGGCATGGTCAATAATGTTTGCTATGAATGTTCATAAACACTTGTGGGGGCATGCCGTGTTGACGGTTGCATATCTCATCAACATGATGCCCTCTCAGTTGTTAGGATGGAAGACACCGTTTGAGATGCTTACATGTGAGAACAAGTACATTGTTTCCCCAAAGGTATTTGGATATGTATGCTTCGTGAAGGATAATAGGCCTGCGGTGAAAAAGTTGGACCATCGGGTAGTGAAGTGCGTCTTTATCGGCTACTCAGGGACTAGAAGGGATATTCTTGCTGGAGTCCTGTGCAGCGAAGGCTCTTTGTGAGCATGGATGTTACATTCAAAGAGATAGAACCATACAACCACAATGGTTCAAGTGAAGGCTCCGCATTTGATGACACACCTAACACATGATGTGTTAGGAGTAAGGGAAAGATGGGCCCAAGCGTGATTGTCGGGTCAGTTGTCACGCCCCGATCTCCAGCAGGTAATCGGCCGTCCCGCTAGGCGCGAATCACCGCGTGAGCGCTCCCGCGGGACGATCTTTCCCATCTAGACGTGATGCAGCATGAGCGTAAGCCGCGCCCGTGCAAGGCCATGATCCGAACATGCGATAAAATGACTAAGCCACAGAGTCGCACAGATAGTCCGATTGCAGCGGAATAAGAAACGCACAGGCGATTGGTAACAAGTTCATAGAGTCGTCAATAGCGGAAGCATTGAATAACACAAGTATAAAAGTAAGACAAGCTCTTTATTGATATTGAACAAGTGTTACAAGTGGCGCTAGACCGAGATTACAAGTCGCTCAAGCCTCTCTCTCTGAAACAGTAAAACTGTGCCAAGTGGCTACAATTTGTGGAATGATACATAGGCGATGTTCCAACATTAAGTCTTGTATATGTGCTTCAGTTCCGGACGCAACGTCCAAGGCTCCAGAGTGAAGTCTACGTCTTAGCTCGCGCGAAGGGGGTTTCTGCACCGAACGAGGTTCTCCCGCACCCTGCAAGCAATCTGGTGGGTTATCAGTATATGAGATAGGGCCCCTAGTAGCTATTGGATATTTTTCTTCCTTTCCCCGCTACTTACTATTACATTGCCTTAAGTCTTCTGAGATAGGGCCCCTAGTAGCTCTTCCCATCGTGGATTGCACATTGTAAGGCTATTACTATTATTTCTTCATTTCCCCGCTACTCACTATTACATTGCCTTAGTCTTCTGAGAGAGGGTCCCTAGTAGCTCTTTCCATCATGGATTGCACATTGTAAGGCTATTACCCAGACCATCCTCATCCTCATTTTCGACAATGTTAGATATGACTTCTAATGGGCTTGCCATCCTTCCTTCTTTCGCATAGACGTGTCCTTCGCCCTTGAATGGAGCTCCTCCCCTATGGCTTCATGTGGCCTGCTGAAGCAGCTATCGGCCTCTCCCTGGTAGCTTTCTAGGAGCAAAGTCAGGTGCACAATTGGATACACACACCTCTCCTCTCATGAGCCCGTCGCAGCATCCATCTGCTCGTTATCATCCATGGCCTTAGTAAGGAAGTTGGGACGAATGACCACGTGCTTTACCCCCAACTTGGATGGCCCTCTAATGCACCACACTCGCTCTCCGAGCATACTTGGGAACAAATGCCCCCATAAAGGGAACTTTAATCGAGATGGTGGTGTGAACATTAAAAGCCTTCGTCGATTCTATAACCCGGTCCAAGTTATCTTCGTCCATCTCGTTGTTGTTGTTGTTCTCATGTTGGCCGCCCCTCTCCATCTCTGCTTCCATGTTATAATCCGGTTTGCTGACTGTCTCCGAGCATTGTCCCTCTGTCTCCAAAGCTATTGCATTGGGAGCAACATGGGGGTACCCATTCATACTCCACTCTTTGCTCCAAGTGCTCTCTCTTCGGAAGTCGCACTTTTATTGAGTTCGACAGTTCCTCCTTAGTGGCAGCCTCCACAAATATCCTAGCATACGCAACGGGTCCCGATTAAACTAGCCATCTTCATGATGGTCGACGTATTCCAGAGTTGTGGTGATAACAAATGACGTCGGACTCGATCCCACTTTCGCAGCACAACCATACACTTGTTAAACATCTAAGGACCATTTTTCATGATCCTATTGAGGTCTTCCGCTTCAGAGAATTTGAAGAAAGAGAACCTATATTCTTGTGATAAAACCTTCATTTCCTCCGGCCACCATACACGCAAAACGTCTGGATCTGGCCGTGGAATGGTCCGGTCCCTACGACATAGAAAACTAGAGTATGTCGCCAGTACTCTATCGTCTTAGCTATGTCCTCCTCGGTTATCTCTTCTATGTGTTCGTTGTCGATCACCGCCGATTCGACATATTGGAGGGCAACTTCTTCCTGTATTTTCGTCATCGATCAAACACCGCTGGTTTAACATACTAGAGGGCAACTTCCTTCTGTATTCTTACTAGTGTGCACATCTCTGCCCACGAAATGGGCTTTGATGAGGAAACCACTACCTCATGTGGCTTTATAAGTCGGCTAGTACCTGCCCATGGCCGAGCGCATGTGGCCTCCTGCCTCTGATATGTCGCATCTTACCCTAAGAGCTCATCTTACCCCAAGAGCTGACACCCTGAACAGTCCCATCCCTACCTCAATTTGGAGAAGCCAAGCACCCACTTGTTAGATCGAGCCTCTCCCGAAGCGCCCCTCTGATCGAGGGCATTCAATCACTTATCCCATCATGCCAAGGGGCATGTAATGGATCGCAGTTTGCGTTTTTGAACCCTTCCTCACCTACTCTTGCTACCACCTGCTTCCTCCCATTCCTCCACACATCTTAATTACCCATGCGCATTTGGATCGCCTGTCACACAAAATCAATCCGGGCACCTATATGTGTGTGTGTGTACATCTATTGTCCGACTTGGCTTAAGCTAAGGTCTGTTATTACAAATCTTCTCAGAATGTATGTGGATCTAGTTCTCTACACGTTTATCAATTCTTACATATGTTGCAGCATTCCTCAATCTACTGCTCGAACAAATCACTATCGCACACTCTATACGAACTTGAGAGTCATTACCATGATCCTCTAGTCAGGGAGACCGCTCCACCAGATTAAAACTCTCAACCAGTCGCTACCTGTCATCCTCCTTTAATATTTAAGTGCATATCATGTCCAGAAAGATTCGAATATTTGAACAGTTTGTGGTTACTTCTTTTCAAGACTAGACTACTTGAACCAATACTTGTTGACAATAAATATATAACCATTTTCTTATGGGAGACTCGCTCTCGACTGCTTGGATGAGGCGGTGTTATAAGAATGGTGTTAATTTCTGGACAAGGGCTATTGATAATACTAGTGTTTTAAACTTTGCTAGGCGGACTCGGTGCGCCGGAGGGCCGCCTAGCGGCTAGGCGGCGCCGAATATATATATATATTTTGAATTTTGAAATCCATAATACAAATTTGAAATCAAAACATGTTCTAACTTCTAAATTCATAATACTATTCATAATTTTTGTTTGAAATTTAAAATTTGAAATTTCAATGTTCTAAAATCCAATTCCAGTCTTAAAACCCAAACAACATATCCACAATACAACTAGCATACAAAAATCAAAAAAATTCAAAAACCGAACAGCAGCACAGGACCGAATAGGGCCGAACAAGTCCGCCTAGGCGTCCAACAGAACCGAATAGGCACCTAGAAAAGCCGAATAGGGAGTTTTCGGAGCAGCTAGACCGATTTTTAGAACACTGGATAATACTTAAAGGATTTCTCTGACTGGGTTCAGTCTTTTTGTTGCAGCTGTTCATCATTTCTCTGATATCACCATATATTCTTCTAACTACCCACTGGTATCTGATAGCTTCCTGCTTACACAACCTTCTATTTCCCTCCTTCCAAATGTGTATGTATATATAATCGACTTATTAACCACAGGATCTACTTTGATAATCGTATTTTTTGTTATTATAGAAGTTTAGGCGTATTCATGATTTTGTTGATTTCTATTGCCTTGAGTACAACTGGCTTTTCCTGAAGTAAAAAAAAATAAAATATAACTGAAATCTCAAAGTAGATCCCATGGCTAAGAAGTCTACAGAATTCCTCCTAGAATCCTTTCAAAACTTAAAACCTCATCAGGATGCTCCTTAGGTAACCACAGCATAATGAATTTACATAGTTATCTGGCAGAAAAAGGAAAATTTAGTAGTGAGATTAACAAGATGGCAGTTGCTCAAAGAAGCATACCTAGAAAAAAGGTTTCAGGAAATGCATAGCCATCCGAACTGAACATCACCTATAAGAAAGATCAGAAATATTGATGAAAGAATATACAAATAGCAAAGTAATAAATTTTATGTATCAGAACATGAATTATCAAAGTACCAAAAGCAAATATATATATATATATATATATATATTGAAAAAAATGGTAATTTTATTGATAATCACTGATTACATCTCAATAACTTTATTTCATGACATTTACATCAAACTCAATGTTGTGAAGGATGCCCAGCTGAGAAGTGTGTAAGCCTTCAAAGATCCGCTTGTTGCTTTCTCTCCAGATGTGCCATGATGTCACCGCTAGCCGAATACGAGCTTCCCGGAACCATGTGTTGCCTCTCCCTCGTTGAGGACTTAACTGTTGTAATTGGCTAACCTTGTCTCTTAGATTACTTCCCTGTATCTGTAATACCTGGCATTGTTGAGCCCATAGGTCCCATGAGAACTCACACTGAAAGTACAAGTGACTGTATGTCTCTGCACTTTGATGACAGAGTTGGCACGTCTGAGTATTTGTTTGTATGCCAAACCGAGCCAAACGATCCATGGTCAGCAAACGACCTCTTAATGCTTAACATATGTAATTGCACCTTTATTGCTACCTTCCCTAGCCAAATGAATTCCAGGTTGGTCACCGGTGGGGACTGTGGCCGTATGCGATCATACGTCCTCTGATAATCGAAACTGCCAGTGTCAGACTCCTCCCAATACCATTCATCATGCCCTTTGCTGCGATCTATCGTTATTCTCCCTATCAAATCTGCGAACTGTCGGCATATAGGGTGAGCCGAGAGATGCCATTGGCCTTCCCTCATGAGACTACTGACCGACTCATCTCGCCCCATGAGTGCATAGGATTGCCACCCCACCCTTTCTACGATACTCCGGAGCTCTAGCCATGGATCCATCCAAAGATGGGTATTGTTTCCTCCGCCAAACCGAGTAGTTCAACTGACCGACTCAATGGTTGTATGGTAGTTCTTGCTCGTAAAATCGCTTTGTAAGTTACCGAGTAGTTATTGTTGAATTGGTGGCACCAAAAGTTAGCACTCTTCAATATCTGCCATGCATCCATTTGGCCCAAAGGGGCCACCCATGTATGAACTTCCATGCCAGCCGAACGCTTGCCACTTCCCGGAGATGAACTAGCGACCTTAAACCCACTCCCCCCTCGTTCTTGGGTCGACATAAATCCTTCCACGCAATGGTGTTAATTCCTCCTCTCCATATGAAATTAATACACAGTTTTTCTACTTTGCGAATAGTCTCTGTTGGAAGCAATATAGCTTGTAACCAGAACATAGCTACTGCCGTGATAACTGAGCGTACTAGCTCTATTCTTCTCCCAAAAAAAATGGTCTGAGCCTGCCACCCCTTTATGCGACGCTGGACGTACTCCACCATACTATGACATTCATGGTCCCTCGCATAATTGACTGACAAGGGGAGACCCAAATATTTAACTGGCGGATTCTCTCGTTCTATCTGTAGAATATTCTGAAGGACATCTTGATCTGGACAGTGCTGGTTAAAATAGATTTTGCTTCTCCCTGTTCAAATGTAGTCCTGATAAATCTCCAAACTCGGCCATTATACGTCCCATTGCCTGCAACCTCCTATCTGTAGGCACCAGAAATACTAGTAGGTCGTCCGCGTAAATGAGATGAGAAACTACCAGTGTAACCTCCCTGTATAGTGGAACAATGCTCTTGCGTAGTACCGCCATGTCCATCATGCAGGAATATTCCATAACCAAAGTGAAAAGATAAGGGGATAGTGGATCCCCTTGGCGCAGTCCACGGTTACTGGAGAAGAACCCATAAGGTTGCCCTTTTATCAACACTGAGAAGGAAGGTGTTGATATACATTTGTGCACCCTTGCTACCCATATCGGGTCAAAGTCCATCTCCCGCATAATGTGACAGACGAATACACGATCCACTGTGTCGTAAGCTTTACGTAGGTCCAGGTTGATACATGCTTTCCGACCGTCCACTTTATTGAAGTTCCTCACCATCTAATGAGCCAATAAACTGTTCTATGCAATGGATCATCCTTTCACAAAGGCCGCTTAATTATGAGATATAAGGCCTTGCATGATGCTCTTTATTCGCCGACACATAATCGACGTAATAATTTTGTACAGAAAATTACAGCAGACAATTGGTTGATAATCAGCATAGGACGTAGCTCCCTCCTTCTTCGGGATAAGTGTGAGAAAAGTATGATTAATCTCGTTTAAAAGACACCCATTTGTCAGAAAATTCTGGACAATATGCAAAATGTTAAATTTAATATCTCAATGAACTGTAAAAAACTTATTGTTGAAGCCATCTGGGCTAGGAGCTTTATTGGGGTCAGGCCGCTTCACCATGTGTTCTATTTCCTCTATAGTAACTGGAATTAATAGTTGCCGGTTGCCCTCCTCGGACACCAACTTCTTACATATTAGTTCGGGAAACTCAGAGCGATAATTATTTTGATTATACAGTTGTTGGTAATACCGTACAACTTCATCATTAATCTCCTCCGTTGTTATTGTACGCCCCTGCTGATCGATAACCTTGTTGACGCCGTTCCTATGTTGTTTGGTCCTAATGATGTCGTAGAAGAATTTCGAACATTGATCTCCATCTGTAAGCATGAGCATTTCGCTCGCTGTGCTAATTGAATCTCTCCCTAAATTGCTAAGAGTCACACTTCCTCCTGGAGCTCTTTCTCATGTATGGCTAGCAATGGGTCTTGGGGAGTTACCTGCAACCTCTCCTGCATGAGCCAGAGGTCTGCTTCTTTGTCAACTAGGGACGGGTGGGGGCGTTCCTTATTCCACTTCTTCAGTTGGGACTTAACAGCCTTGAGCCTTTGTGAGAAATAATACTGCTTGTTCCCGTGCACGTCTACACGCAAACCAACCGCCCAGTAACCGGGCATGCTCGACCAAGCATTATTAAACCGGACGGGTCTGTTCCTACTATCCTCTTCGTGCTCAGCGCAATCAGTACCGGGGAGTGGTCACTGGTGAGCGAAACCCTTCCCTCCGCAGTAACCGATAGGAATTTGTCAAACCACCGACTGTTTCCTAATGCCCTATCAAGCTGACACGCTATCCGGGAGTGAGTGGCCTTATTATTCCATGTCCATATGGATCATGTCCGTTTCAGACATTGAAGACTAGCTTGGAGGAGGCAAATTTGGAAGTCTGCTAGTATCGAGTCAGGCACCCGCCGTCCCCCTACCTTTTCATGACTATACAACAACGCGTTGAAGTCCCCGCACAGCAGAAGTAGTAGCCGAAGAAGTGAATCCGCGATATAACTTGTGTGAAAAATCTCTTGCCATAAGTGCTCTCGCCTCCTCCGATAATTATAACCATAGATCGCGCCGTAGATAATTTGAAGCCTGCCTTTATTGCTAAACTCCATAGCAATGAGCTGGTCTGACCGGTGAAGTATGCGTCCCGACCATCTCCTGGTGATCCAAAGTATCCAAATCCTCGCCATCTCTCCTTCACTCAGATTATTCACCTGAGACCAGTAACTGGGACTATGTCGTGTCAACTTCTGTTCCGATCTTATTTTCGTTTCTAATAGAGCTCTGCATCATCCTAGTTTCACTTCTAATTTCCTTCCATCTCCCTAGCGAGTTTGCACCCCTAGTATTCCACGTCAAGATCGTCATTCATTATTGTTTGTCTGACCCTGCAACCCTCCTAAAGTCACCGCCAGGTCATCGGTTAATTCTGTCTGCATATCAAGCGTCTGGCCAATCACCTCTTCCTGCTGGTCTGCAAAACCTTGCGTGAGTATATTCCATTTTGGATTGTCGACGCAAGCCTCTCCTCCTCCGCCTTCTGCTGGACTTGAGTGCACATGGTCCGTCCGTTCCGTTATTGCCCAAGCTTTCCCTTTTTCCTTGTATAATTGATGTGTGTAGCAGGTGCTCCATTCTTTTCTAACATCCGGACTGCAGATTTAACCTGGCTTCTTGTTTGCATGGAGTATTGCTCGCTTGCATCCGACGGTCGACCCAGAGTATAACCTGAGACCTGTCCACCGACCACTGATACCGGTCTTTTACCCACAACTCGGTCTGCGAGCATCACCTGAATTGGCGCTACGACCCCTCTCCGTCCCTGATCCGGCATGCCCTCATGCCTAGGTTCAGATGTCATGCCGCTACTGCTAATTCATTCTCTTCACCCATACGGTCATCTCCGGCTGGGACATGCTCCTCTTCCTGACTTTGTTGTGTTGTGTGTGATGATCGACCGCCTTCATCAGCCTTCATTGTGCACACCCTGCTAACGTGGCCAAAATATCGACACTGATTACAAATCGGAGGGATCCATTCATATTCAACGATTTGGGAACATAATTTTTTTCCGAGGGAAGTTCATATTCCAATACTCCAGGTAACGTAGTTGACGTGTCAATCTCCACGAATATCCTATCATACGACAATATGGCTTCCTGCTTTGTAGCCTCATCAGCTTTAATCGGCTTACCTATCAGGCTTGCCAGCTTCATTAACAACGGTGTATTCCAGTAATAGACTGAGAGCTCCGGGAGGCGAATCCATACCGGAACCGTATGCAAGAGTTCTTTTTCGCACTACGTTTCCGGACTCCATCGATTAAGGATGATCAATCTGCCATGAAAAGTTCACGGTCCTCCTTGTAGGATGTGTTCCAAGTCTTCTTACAATCCAAATCTCGCGAAAAAGAAGCCGTTATCCCTCGAGAAGACCTCCATGCTTCCACGCGGTCGTCACACTCGGTTTGCAAATGCTCTAATCTGGCTGTAAAATGAGTGATCTCTAAGGACATAGAACACAAGCGAGTTCTGCCATCTACTAGCCGTCACGTTTAGTTCCTCTGTCGTGAATACTACTACCCTCCTCTGCCCATCGATGATTTTTGGCACAACATAGTGCATTGTTGTAGAAGCCTCAGACATCCCAGTCTTGCATACAGAAGCCCATGACTTGCCGGTCCTGCTACCGACGTGTTGTGTCGGTTGAGGAGTACCATGCGACGGCCCTCCAGCCGGTCTACCCTAACCCTATATATATATATATATATATATATATATATATATATATATATATATATATTTGCAACAAGGTTCACAGTATCGGATGACACCAATACATATCTATCAGCACCCACCCCCGCTACGAATACGAACATTGGTTTCGTGTCTGTTTGGCAAAGAAAATTATAACAAAGAGAAAAATATGGGAAAATGGTGTTTACCAAATGATATGCTATAACTTGTCGATAAGATTTTTTATCAATACACTATGACCATTACATTTGTCGAAGTTGTATATTTATAGATTCACATGATCCATCAATCTTTAATAGTATTTCATCCAAAGCTAAGAATGAATAACAAATAATACATAGAACTATGACTAAATATATGGAAGAAAAAATTCTACTTTTTAATAATAATAATAAGTTTTGATTTAGTAAATGAAGAACTACCAAAACCTCCAGAACGGTTGAAACCACCGATCCACACATACTAACGCTCATAAGAAGAGTTTGAAACCGATTCTGATACCAATAATGCGAACCTTGATATGCAACTAGCTGAATATTAACTAAAAAAAATGATATATATATATATATATATATATATATATATATATATATATATATAAGTGCTAACTAGAAGATGTATAATTTTATATATATATATTTTTTTAAGTGCTAACTAGAAGATGTATAATTAAAGAAGATGTATAATTTTATATATATATATATATTTTTAAGTGCTAACTAGAAGATGTATAATTTTTCTGTTTTTTTTTTCTTATATATATATATATATATATATATATATATATATATATATATATATATATGTTAAGTGCTAACTAGAAGATGTATAATTTTTCTGTTTTTTTTTCTTTATATATATATATATATATATATATATATATATATATATATATATATATATATATATATATATAATGTTAAGTGCTAACTAGAAATGTATATTTTTTCTGTTTTTTTTAGATAAGGCCAGTCATTAACGACTGTCTTTGTATTAGGCTACTAGCACCAAAAACCCCTCTCATTAAATTATTGTCCGAGCTGGAATTCGAACCCACACCCACTCCCCTCCCTATTGTGTTACCACTAGACCACCATCTTGGTGGTAGAAGATGCATATCTTGTCTACAAATGTTGTCCATCTAGCTGGTTGCATGCATGGTACAATGACGGGAACACATATTAGTGACCAAGTATATATGGTCAAAAGGCCAACGTGTTATTTCTCAACAAGCTCATCTTAGATGATTAATATTAAAGATGTAGAGCTCAAATGATCAGGAAAAAAGTATAAATTTCACTGCATATCATCACCACAATGTCACGGACTTAGTGTTTTTGCCTACATCTCACTCTGTGCGGTGCATGAACTTCCTCTTCGAAGACTCGTGCCAACCTTCCCCAAACGCTTAGTTTAGATCGTTAAGACAAGAATGAGAAAATGTGAAGTAAAAGAAAGATTGGAATGTTGAAATTTCACTATAGTAAAGAGAGTTTACAACTTCTTGAGTAGTGAGGAACAAATAAGGCATCCCCCCTTTTATAGCCCAAAGGGCTCTAAATTAATGGTTAAGATTATGCATGCGTCCACCATCTAACAGTGAAAATTTTCTAGAACCTAGATATTTACAATGCTCCTACATACAACGCTAAAGTATTCCGGAGGCTCCCCTCAAGTAACCCCTTGACCTGATAGGTCGTACAATATTGTTTTGATGGAACGGAAAATCTTGTGTGTGACAGCAAGCAGGCATCCTATATCGTTATATATATATATATATATATATATATATATATATATATATAGCTGAATGGAGTGATGAACAAAATGGCATGACACCAACACAACATGCATAGTGGAGTACACAATGAATTTTAAGGTTCCTTAACTGTTTAAATATCTGTCAAACTCATGATTATTAAAGACTAGATGTTGTGCTCAGGCCTATTAAATTACAAAATTAAATAGCACCATACTTGATAAAACAGAAAATCAGAAGAAGAAAAAAAGGTTCATCAGTAAAATTAAATTATCAAACAGCAGCACACAAGGCAGAGAGATCAAGGAGATGCATAACTTGTCTACAAATGTTGTCCATCTAGCTGGTTGCATGCATGGTACAAGGACGGAAACACATATTAATGACCAAGTATATATGGTCAAAGGCCAACGTGTTATTTCTCGACAAGCTCAGCTTAGATGATTAATATTAAAGATGTAGAGCTCAAATGATCATGAAAAAAGTATAAATTTAGTATTTTTGCCTACATCTCACTCTGTGCGGCGCATGAACTTCCTCTTCGAAGACTCGTGCAAGTCTTCCCCAAACGCTTAGTTACATCGTCAAGACGGGAATGAAAAAATGTGAAGTAAAAAAGAGAAATTGGAATGTTGAAAGTTCACTATATTAGAGAGAGTTTACAACTTCTTGAGTAGTGAGGAACAAATAAGGCATCCCCCCTTTTATAGCCTGAAGGGCTCTACATGAATGGTTAAGATTATGCATATGTCCAACATCTAACAGTGAAAATTTTCTAGAACCTATTTATAATGCTCCTACATACAACGCTAAAGTATTCCGGAGGCTCCCCTCAAATAACCCCTTGACCTGATAGGTCGTACAATATTGTTTCGATGGAACAGAAAATCTTGTGTGTGACAGCAAGCAGGCATCCTATATCGTTATATATATAGCTGAATGGAGTGATGAACAAAATGGCATGACACCAACACACACATGCATAGTGGAGTACACAATGAATGTTAAGGTTCCTTAACTGTTTAAATATCTGTCAAACTCATGATTATTAAAGACAATTATTAAAGATTAGAAGTTGTGCTCAGGCCTATTAAATTACAAAATTAAATAGCACCATATTTGATAAAACAGAAAATCAGAAGAAAAAAAGGCTTCATCAGTAAAATTAAATTATCAAACAACAGCACACAAGGCAAAGAGATCAAGGACTGGAAAAAGAACCAGTAGGTGAAAAAAATAGTGGTGTTGCGCATATAAATTTTGTGAAGGTACAATGTAATGATCTGACAGGTCACAAAAACACAAAATATCAGGAGTGGATATGAAGCACTTCATTTTATGTTTGC
This sequence comes from Iris macrosiphon, assembly GCA_036927795.1. Taxonomy (NCBI): domain Eukaryota; kingdom Viridiplantae; phylum Streptophyta; class Magnoliopsida; order Asparagales; family Iridaceae; genus Iris; species Iris macrosiphon. The sequence goes on from JAYESA010000011.1 coordinate 7,895,142, forward strand.
AGCCTATCGTAAAATCCAATTTTTCAATGCACAACACAAATAATAAAACTGCGAGCCTATAGAGAAAATAGAAAGGAACGTTATGATAGTTACCATGAAAATAATTCACATTAGTCAGAATCCAAATTGCTGAGCTCAAGTACTGAATCAGCTCGTTAGATTTATCTTCAACTTGTTAGCAGTCAAAAAATGTCCTGATATATAGCATTTCATAAAATGACAACCTTAACTGCAGGTGTTGCTTACCTTAGTGGAGTTTAAAGCTTGAACTTCAGCAAAATTCAGCAAAATCAGCTCAAGAACAGCAAACTTTTCTTGGGATTTTGGCTTGTATTCACTAAAGGAGAGCTATGAGCGCTCGTCCGAGGAGTTTAGAAAAGTTCGGAAGGAGTTGAAAGGCAAAACAGAGAAGTATCGGGGGTGGTATACCGGCAGTATACTACCGGTATGCTTTAAATGGCGAAAAACATCCAACAAGTTTTGGGCTGCCAATTTTTGGTACAACACTATTATACAGCCGGCATACCATCAAGTCGGGGGATCTTTTTTTTGTGTGTGTGCCGTTCAGATTTTAAGTTGCAGTTTCAACGACTTGATTACTTTTGACCTAGATTAAAGTTGAGAGACCTATATAAGGCTCTGTAACTAGCCTAGGGTTTGGAGTTGTTGAAGAGTTATTGCATGAGACTATTGTACTAGAGCAAGAAGGGGACTCGTCGGAGATCTCGAAAAAGGAAGGATAGCACATTGCGGTGTGTGAGTGTAATCGATGTAAAGTTTTCTTGACAAACTCAATAAAGTATTTCTTCCCATTTTTCCGTGGAGTAGGTCGAGATTGACCAAACCACGTATATTTGTGTTCATATGTTGTTAATTTGCTATTTGTGCTTTATTAGTTTTTTCCGTCATCATGAGGTTAAAGTTACTGTTTTGTATTCGCTTTCACATCGTGCACAATAATTGGTATCACAACTAAGGGAACGGTAAGGGACTTCAAACTCTTTGATCTAGGTCGATAGTAGACGACTACATTGGTCATCTCTCCATCTTCCTAGATTGGGATTGTGGAAATCGATTGGCATCAAGTTCAAGGTAGAAAAATTTAATAGAAAAATAAATTTCTCTTTATGACAGAAAATGGTCAAAGCTCTCCTTATGAAAGAGGAAGTGTTTAAGGCATCACGGGGAAAGATAAAAGACCTTCAAATATAACAAAGGATTCATAGGAGGACATGGATCAAAGGGCACAAAGCACGGTAGAGCCATGTCTGGAGGATGATGTAACGTAAGAGACTTATGTTGCAGGATTATAGTTGAAGTTATAGGACTTAGTACAGGACAAAATCACTTGCTAACAAGTTGTACTAAAGAAATAATAGTTTACGCATAAAGGAAGAAATCCCATTCTCAATCACCTAAACAGCTTCAACAAGATAGTCGAATGATCTTTCGGTCGCCTCACTTTGTTCGCCTTTGGGCGCCTCCTCACTGCGCTCGCCTCACTTCGACTCACTTCGCTCGCCTCGACGTGCCGCAGCCACTATTTTGACTCGGGCACTGGATGATAATAAGACTAATGAAGAATCGCTAGTGCTAAACGCTACGCGCCTGCTGCTGTTAAGCCAAGGAGGGGGTTGGGAAGGAATAAGGGGTGGAGAATGGGGTGGCTAGTTCCGGGCGGGTTTGGTTCCCGTAATCTTTTGTTTACCCTTCCTTTACACGGACAGAGGATCCCGAAGAGATTTGATCCTATCTTACTAATCATCGCGGAGTCATTGACCAAGCTGGAGCCAAAGCCCATCCTTATTGATCAATCTCCTATGGTTAGCCTAAAAGTAAAGCTAGAGGAGGAGGACCAAACGCTATTGCTCCTTTCTTCGCTTACAGGATCATATGACCATTTGGTGACAACATTTTTTTATAGGAAAGAGACTCGAGATGGAGAAGGTAACTACTACTCTTCTTAATAATGAAATTATGATGAGACCAGATTATGTCAAGGAGTCATCATGGTTCTTTGTCAATGAAGGGGGAAGGTCAAAGAACAGGGATAGAAGCAAGAGCAGAAGGGGAACTCCAAATCACCAGGACATGATTGCAGTGCATATTTTTTCTGAAAGCAGGAGGGGCACATAAAGAGTAATTGTTCAAAGCTTAGAAGCTAGAAACTCCTAGGAGGTCAACGAATCTCAGTAAGAACCTCGATTTGACGGTTCTTATTTGGGAGCTCGTTTCTCCGATAACGGGAGCGTATTTTTCTGACGACATGAGCACTTCCCATAATATGACCATAATTTTAAAAGAAGATGTAATTTTGGGAAGAAAGTTAGAAAAAAATTAATACACATTTATCAAAGTACCAAGAAACTAAAGATTGCTTACCTTGACATCATAAAAAATAAACATGTGAATGGTCTCTCCGTAACTTTGTACTGAACTTTATAAATTCTAATAAATATTAAAATATCTATAAGTTTTGATAACAATAAGTAATAAGTATAAAAAATTTATTAGTGCACGCTCATATCACACTTCCAACTTTAGACTCTTCTAAATAGTCGTGTTCTCCTACTTCCGTTCTCGCTCCCGCTTCTTGCTTCTAAGGTTCAAAGTATAAGTAGTGGTTGGACAAAAAGGGTAAAGACGCCAGTTCAGAAGGTCAGGGTCAAGCCAGTATTTCTACGTTAGTCTAAGGAGTTCAGGTATGATGTGTTTGCAGTGTATAACGGGAAGGACGATTTCTCCAAGGCTTGAATTCTTAACTCTGGATTCTCACTTCATATATGCATGAAAAAGGAGTGGTTCTGAACCTATAAGGAGTTGGATGGTGGTGTTCTCATATGGAACAATGCGTCTTGCGAGCCAATTGGCATAGGGAACATCAAGGTTCGGATGTTTGATGGGGTGGTGCAGACACTAGTGACCATAAGACACGTTCCGGAGCTAAAGCCAAATATCATCACTTTGGACGAGTTGGACGCGACGGAATGTAAGTTCCTTGGCAGCCGATTCGCTAACGGTAGTGAATGGCAACTTGGTAGTCATAAACGGGCAGAAAATTGCATTCAAACTTGTATCGGTTGGACGGAAGCATTGTCATAGATGCAGCAGCCGTCATTACAAAGAATGAGATGGAGGGCAAGCACAAGTCTATGGTGACTTCCGTTAAGGTACTCGGGTCGGAGTATGGCACTCGACCCCGATAGGAGGTTGAGAGGAAACTAGTCTCTCAATTTCTAGGACAGAGACCGTGATAGAAGTCATATTGTAGTTTCTCGATTCTGGAAACAAAAATCGTGATAATGTACAATTTCTCAATTCTTGGAGGAAAAATCGTGGTGGATACAATTTTAGAATAGTTTCTCGATTCTGGAGGTAAATATCGCAGTGGAGTAACCAAGATAGTTGCAGTGGGGTAACCAAGGTAGTTTTGCGGTTCTGGAAAAAATACCATAATGAAGACAGTTCTTCATTCTAGAGGAAAACCTGACACAGTAGTGAATTGCAGTTTTTTGATTCTGGAAGTAAAAAAATCGTAGTGGAGTAGTTCTTGGTTTTGGGTCAAAACGGTGTTAAGTGTTTTGTGGTTGTTAGTTTTCGGTTCTAGTTAAAACAGTAAAGATGAAAAGAAAGCCAAAAGTTAGAGCGAAGGTTAAAGTAGGAGCATCGTCAAGTATCTCTTGAGGTGGCTAGAGAAACATTTCGCCAAGGTAGAGATTGTCAGGATTTTGGCTATTTTGGAGAGCAGAAACATGTGCTCATCCGAGGATTTCAAAGAAGTTCAGAAGAAGTTGAAACATGCAAAACAGTGCACTATCGGGGGGTATACCGACATACCGCAAGTATAGTAGTATACCGCCGGGAAGCTTTAAATGGAAAAAAAACATCAAGCAAGTTTTGGAGTGCCAATTTTTGGTACAATAGTATATGGACAGTAAACAACCAGCATACAGTCGAGTCGGGGGATGTTGTTTTTCGTGTGCAGTTCAGATTTTTAAGTTGTGGTTTCAACGGTTGTGATTGCTCAGTTCTTAGGTTAAAATTGAGAGACCTATTTAAGGTTCTATAACTAGCCTAGGGCTTGAAGTGGTTAAAGAGTTATTGCTTGAATCTATTGTGCTAGAGCAAGAAGGGGATTTCTAGGATTTGTTAGGAGGCCACTAAAGGAGTCTTCAAAAGCGAAAAGGAGATATCTCATTTGAGATCTCAATAAAAGAAGGGTTGTCCTTTGCGGTGTGTGATTGTAATCGATGTAAGGTTTTCTTGATAAGACTCAATAAAGTATTTCTCCGAGTAGATCGAGATTAACCGAACCATGCATATTTGTGTTCTTGTGCTATCAATTGATATTTGTGCTTTGCTAGTTTTTTCCGTCACCGTAAGGTTAAAATTATTGTTTTGTATTCGTTTCCGTGCCGTGCACAAGAACTTTTATGGTGCAACTTTAAATCTGTGATTTTATATGTTTGGCTTAAATTCTTAAATCAGGCTGCAATACAGAAATTGACAATAAATTTTAATTAAAACACCATTTAATAGTTTAAAAACTATCACACATCCATCTGCCATTTAATTCACATTCACATAATTTTCTCAATTTCTTTAAGAAAATTACAAATCATGATGCTATGATCACGACAGCTCACACTTCAACAAAACCACAAAATTGCACGACTGTTAGGTCCAATCCAACTGAATCTAATGAAACATTAAAGCTTGACATACCAATCAATGTTTGTATTTTCTCATAGTATATACAATGATCACAAGTTGAGTGAGATACTAAATATAAATGCACAAATTATAGCATAATTTTGGAAAGTGGCTGAAATATTAAATGGGAATGCAAAGTTATAAATTCTTGTATCCCAGGGAACATGCAAATACCTGCTGCTAATTTATATTAGCCAAATAAACAGACAGAAAACCAAACAAGATGTGATCACCTTTTTTATAGGTGCTAACTCTAGAAGTTCTTTGACAGAAGAAATCATCCCTTGGACACTAAGCTTTGGCACTGCCAATCCAAAATCAAGATACACCTATTTGTAGAGAGCATATTAGAGCATATTCAAGTTTGTGATTGGAGCGCATTCATGCCTAAAACTAACCTGGGAGTATACAGAAGCGAGATATGATGCTTCTTTTGAAAAAGGATATGATGCGTGCAGAAGAACAAGCCTACATTTAGAGAATCTCTGGTCCTCGAGAACAGTGCGTAGGTGAAGGGGATTGGCCAGCCTCAAGTCCAAGTCCTTATCTCCAAAACTGGAAAGAAAAAGAATCCAAATTTAGACGGTAGTGTTCCTCAGAACCCCAACATGGAACAAAAGCTTTGCTTGTTTTGTTGGTTCATTTCTTCAAACCAAATTGAAATCAGAAGGTTCAGTAGAAAGAGATTGTTTGTTCATCTACTCTGGTACAATGCAAAAGCAAAAGGTATAGGCAATACCATCGAATTGCATTCTTAACTGAGAGGAAGACAAGTCCATCAAACACCAACTAGCATGCACGAAGAAGATATACACTTATCAAATGAATATGTCAGAAGTTACCAACATGGATCACCAGGTTACTTATCATAGCATAAAAACCAAATTTCAAGAAAATATGTATAGCAGAATTCTGAGTGAAGAACAGTCAATTAACCAGTACAAAATAGCAGAGAATGAGAAGGCTACCCTGTGTGAATTTGCATAGGTAAGTTGAAGGATACAGCAACTTCCAGGCTACATGTAAACAAATAATCGATGAAGCTCTTATTCTTGATGCGAACAGGTCTCCCTGCTTGAGAGGGAAAATGTAAGAAACGTTATCATATTCTACTAAAAACAAAATATTTTTTTCTACACATCCAATTCATGTCTCAAGCCTTCCTATACTTACCATGTAAGTCATCATGAAGACCTTCCTCTGCAGCTTTCTTACTCACATTTGTATCAATCTGCAGACCGCTTCTATAAGCTGCTATGCTTTTCATTGCAACAATTTTATCGGCAACTGTAAAAGCAAAGCTAAGGAATACAATAAATAGGAGATTAATGCTAAAGAAGACGAAATGTGAAAAGGATATGATTCCATCTTCATCAAAAAAATCTCAGTGAATGACTCCAAGGACCATTTTGATTCATTGAGTGTCTCCTGAAAAAGTGGGTCATCAATGACATTGTTGATCTGTAATAACTTTAAGATGATGAATAAGATGAAAAATATGATGAAAAAAGAATAAAAAAATTGTGGTAATAGAATCAAAAGGACCAGTAAATTTGTTGAGAATTTACTCAAAAGTAACCTCTTTGGTAATGTGATTGAAAATTTACGCAAAAGTAGCTCCTAGTGAAGATGATAGATATTGACTCAACTCAAGAGGCAAAGGGTTCTCATTTAAAAATTGTACTTTGAAGATAATAAAAGAATATGAGAGAAGTATAAAATTATAAGTAGGAGTTTCTTCTCAAATTTCAAACATGTGTTCTGTCTTAATGTACCAGAGATACCAATAGTCTTTACAAAAAAAATTATTTCAATCAGCAATTTAGTATTTATATTATAAGCTAGTTTTCACGTAAATACCCTGAACTATCATGGTTTTTAAGTTAATACCTTAAACTATTTTTTTTTATCACATTGATACCCCGAACTTTATTTCTTTTCACTTGTCCCTGAACTATAGCTCATTTTCAAGTTGGCCCAAACAAAAAATATCAAAAATAACAAACACCCTTATTTAAAGAAGGTAATCATTTTTAAGTCTAATCTGAATGCTATCAACTATCAAACTTTTGCAACTTGCTGCCCTAAAGTATTTTTATTAGCAAGTTGCTACCCTCAACTATCAAACTCTTTGCAAGTTAATACTTTCCGTTATATTTTCCATTAAAATTAACTTCCACTTGGCCATTTTTTGCAGAAAAGATCTTATATTGTTTCCTTAATTACACTTTTGACCCTTCATTTTATAGAGAAGTCTTTCCATATTTTTTCTAATTAAAATTACACACATTGTCTCCCTCCACTCATCTTTTTGCTCTCTCCTCCACCATCTTCTCTTCCCCCAACCAACTCAAACATATCATAAGCAAGGAAATAGGAAATGAGCTATGGGAGGAGGATGGAGATTGACGTTAATTATAAATCGTTTCAAAGGCATCACAACAAACATATCATAAGCAAGCTAATAAACTAGAAAGTGGGTTTTTATCAATTATACTCTAGTTTTGATTTAGATTCCATCAATAAAATCCATTATTTTTCTTCTCTAATCTTCTTACATTCATCTTTTTCTTCAATTTGACACCTTTATTACTAAAATAATAAAATTGAGTTTGAATTGTTCATTTTTCCTGGTTTTGAAAGTTTATAGGGGTTAATTAGTGTAACCTCCATTTTCCAAAAAAAATTATTTTTATTTATTTAATTGTTATTGATTAGGATTAATTAGTTTCTAATTAGTGATTAGTAAATTAATCCTAATTAGTATTAAGTATAGGGTTAACTTTGGTTTAGGTTAATGGAAGATTTATGTTTAGTTTAGGGTTAATCTTGGATTAGGAAATATCTAGATATTTTTCCTTCCCACCTCTTCATGACTAATATCTAAGGGTAAACTTGTAATTAGCCCTCCATCTCTTCAAATTAAATATCTTTCCACCTCGTGTAAGTTTAATATCTAGAGAGGCTTACAAGAGAAGCTAATTCACCCCTATAAACACACCCCCACCCCTTCATTATTTTCCACTTCACTTCACTTCACTTCACTTCTTCTCCACTTCATTTTCTCCAAGTCCCAAACCCAAATTTTCTTCCCCCACCATTCCAAATCAACTATTTCCTCTTCAACTTTCTACCAAAGTTGGAACTAAAGCTTGAGGACTCTAGGAGGTTGCTAGAGGAAACTTGAGGCGAGGGGGAGAGCTTGAACTTAGCTCTTGAATCCAAATCCTTTGGATTGTACTTGGGAGCCATTCCCAAGAGGTAAGACCCTACTTTCATTTAGACTTTTTAGTGTAAAGTCACTATAAAACCTATAGGAAATTCACTAATCCCTAGGCCAAAATTCTAATATTCATACTTGGAAGTATCATGAATTTTAGTGTGTTTAAATGAAAGGGTGTGTTTGGGAATCCTATTGTGTTTGTGTATAAATATACACAAGAATATTAGAACTATACATAAAGAGTAAATACACACACACACACACACCTAAGAATATTGTGTGTGTGTGTGTGTTAATATATACGTGTATGTAGATGTATATATATAGAGAGAGATGTATATATACGTATGTGTGTGTATAGAGGGGGGGAGTGCAAAACAGCAGGGGCAGCAGCTGCAAAAGCAGCAGCAGTAGCATGTGCAGCACAGCAGCTACAGCAGCAGCAGTACCAATGGCAGCAGCAGCAGCAGTAGCGAGTAGCAGCAGTAACATCGTCACCACCACCTAAGTATTTTGATCAGATAGGTTAGTGTTTAAGTGAATGTGCAAGTGAGTAAGTGTCTAGGTTGTTGGTGTTGGTGTTTATATGTGAGTGAGTGACTTAAGTGCACAAGTGTGTTAGTATGTGAGGAAGTGTTTAGTGTCAAGTATAGGTAATGTATAAAGTATCCTAGTATCTTGAGTATGTAAATATATGTGAAATACAAGAGAGTATCTTGGGTTAGTGTTTAGGTGTTGGTATTGTGAATGTCTAATGCAAGTATCAAAGTATCAAAAATACTAAGATACGAGGGAGTATTTTGGATTAGTGTGTAGGATACAAGTGAGTATCCTAGTTGGTATACTAGTATCAATGAGATACGTAGATACTTGGGTAGTATAGAGATACAAGTATCTTGAGTATTTGGTACAAGTGTTAAGGTATAGGTAATACCTAGTGTTAGTGTTATATATGATACTAAGTACCTATGTATATTAGTGTTTGTAGAATGTGAATTATAGATTAATTCATTAAGAGGAGAGGGGAGTACATTATATAGGAGATGCTAACCCCTCTCCCTATTAGTCTACCCGATGTGGGGCTAAACTCAACTTAACACATAACTCAACACTCCCTCAAGCTGGAGGATAGATGTCAATCATGCCCACCTTGTTACAGAGAAATTGAATCCGAGGACCTAGAAGAGATTTTGTAAATATATCAGCTATCTGATCGCCGATCCTCACATGGTAAAACTTTATCATCCATTTCTGATACTCATCACAGACAAAGTGAATGTCGATTTCAATGTGCTTTGTCCTTTCATGAAATACAGGATTAGTAGCAATATGAATAGCAGACTGATTATCACACCACATATCTGCTGCTTTATATCCTGCTTCTTTTCCCAATTCTTGTAGGAGATACTGCAGATACAGTACATTTGTTGTGCTATGAGCAATTGTCCGATATTCCGCTTCTGAGCTTGATCGTGCGATCACACTATGCTTCTTGCTCTTCCATGATACCAAGTTCCCGCCAATGAAGACCGAGTAGCCAGATGTAGATCGTCTATCCGTAAGACTGGCACCCCAGTCAGCATCAGTAAAGCACTCAACATAAGTATATCCCTTATTCTCCATCCGAATTTATTTTCCCGGATTCTGAACTATATAGCGCAGAATTCTGAGAACTGCCTCCCAATGTGGAACTCGTGGTAAAGACATAAATCTACTTGCAACACTGACGACAAAGAAAATGTCTGGACGAGTCATAACAGCCAAGTAGTTGAGCTTCCCAACTACTCGACGATATCGATCCGGATCGATCATCGGTGTCCCCTCGTCGGGAAGTAACTTTACCCGTGGGTCCATGGGCGAGGTTGCTCCCTTAGCTTGCATCATTACTGCATCATTTAGGATGTCAAGCACATATTTTGTCTGAGACATTACAATGTCCCACTTACCCCGTGTGACTTCTACGTCCAAAAAATAGCTCAACGATCCCAAATCTTTGGTTTGAAATTGTTCTCCTAGAAACTTTTTTTGTTCTGCAATGCCCTGATTGTCGTCTCCTGTGATCACAATATCGTCAACATAGACACTGAGTAGTATCCTTCCAGCTAATGTCTGACGGTAAAATACTGAATGATCCTTCTTTGATTGGCACATGTCAAACTGAGTAACCACATTTGTGAAACGACCAAACCATGCACGAGGGGATTGTTTGAGACCATAAAGGGCATTCCGCATATGACACACTTTACCCTCCTTTGCAACAAACCCCGGAGGTTGCACCACATATACTTCTTCGTCAAGATCTCCATGAAGAAATACATTCTTGATATCCAGTTGTAGCAACGACCAGTCATAGCGAACAATTAAGGCCAAGAGGACGCGCACAGAGGTCATTCAAGCAACTGGAAAGAATGTCTCAAAATAATCCCTACCATAGGTCTAAGAATAAACATTTGCCATCAGACGAGCCTTCAGGTGATCAAGAGTGTCATCCGGTTTTATCTTAATATTGAACACCCATTTGCAACCCACTGCCTTCTTATCATAAGGTAAATCAACCAAGTTTCATGTATGGTTCTTCCGAAGTGCTTTCATTTCCTCTTCTATAGCAGCACGCCAGCCGAGATGTTTAATACCCTCATCTGCAGAATTGGAAATATAAATCCCATCAATAGTCGCCACAAATGATTGTGTATGGCTCGCAAGCCCTTTGTAATTCTGAACGTACAATAGATGATCACGACATGTAGGACAAGGTCGAACTGGAGGATCAGAGAGAAGCAAATCAGTGGAGCTAGAGGAGGATGAAGACACTGTGTCCACAGACACTATCAGCGAAACTCGTTCCGGCGATGCTGGTACCGACGGAGCCCGTGTGTGCTGACCATCGGACCGGGAGATTGGCTCGGTAGGGGAGGACACCCTTACGGGAGGCTGTTGTATTTGAACAGAAAACAACAAAAAATCCTCTTCTGGATAAACTTGTGGAGCCGGATCAGTAGTTTATGGAAGTGGAGGAAACTCAGTTTTAACAAAAGTAACATCCCGAAAGAAAAAATATCGCTTCAAGACTGGAGAAAAATACCGATACCCTTTCTGATCCTTAGGATACCCAAGAAAAATACATTGGATAACCTTTGGATCTAGTTTAGAAAAAGTTGGCCGGGTATCCCTAACATAACACAAGCAACCAAAGATTCAGAGAGATAAAGGAAACGGCTCTCGTTTGGAATATAACAGAGAGAATGGAGTATCGCCATTGAGAACAGACGACGGCATGCAATTAATTAGATAGCAAGCCGTAAAAACGACATCTGACCAAAATCTTTTTGGAGTACGTGCTTGGAACATAAGAGCACGCATTGTTTCTAAGAGGTGACGATTCTTGCGTCCAGCCACATCATTCAGTTGTTGTGTGTAAGGACATGAAGTTTGGTAGATGATGCCATTCCGGGACAGATGTGAAACAAACTCACGAGACATACTCACAACCATTGTCACTGCGAACGCATTTAATCGGAACACCAAATTGTGTTTTGATTTCCGCATAAAAATTGCACCAAATGTTAAATAATTCGGAACGATTTTTCATGAGATAAACAAAAGTGACACGCGAGTAGTCATCAACAAAGATAATAAAGTACTTGAATCCCATCACAGATTCAACCGGACAAGGTCTCCATATATCGGAATGCACCAACTCGAAAGGAGCGGAAACAACTTTATTTTGACTAACCGGATAGAAAACCCGGTGATGCTTAGCCAAACTATAGGACTCACAATGAAAAGAACATAAAGCATCTAAAGATGGGTACATTTTCTGGAGTGCTTGGACAGAAGGATGTCCTAACCGGTAGTGTAACTCAAAAAGATCAAGTTTTACACCAGCACAGACAATAGAGGAAGGTTCGTCAAACAGGTACAAGCCTCCAGCCACATGCCCCTTACCGATAGTCTTTTCAGTCTTTAGGTCCTGAAAAACACAACCATCAGAAAAAAATGTTACCGAGCAATGCATATCACGAGTAATCCGACTAATTGAGAGTAAGCTGAATGGGTTTCCAAGTGTATGTAATACAAAATGTAGTGACAGTTCCGAAGAAAGACGAGCAAATTATTTTCCACAGACTGTCAGCGAACCACCGTTGGCATATGTAATATTAGACATACGACCAACCGGTATATAATTTCGTATCATACCTGCGTCGCCTGTCAAGTGAGCAGACGTACCAGAATCAAGGACCCACTGGTTCGACTGTACCACACATGCCGCTGAGTACCCTGCGGTGGACCCAAAAGTAGAAGCGTCACCTCGACGTTGAGCTTGAAACTCAACAAAGTCTGCATATGCTTCATCAGTCATTTGTACGAATCGGCCGCCAAGATCAGGAATATCTTAGATGACATTGGTGGCAGGAGTTTTAGTACACTGCCACTGGAAATAACCATGTAGACCACAGTTGAAGCAAGTGCGTAGTCGACCTCCATCACGACCGCCAATGCCTCATCCACCATCACGGCCAATATTTCGGCCACCACGTCGTCCACGACGACCACCACGAAATCCAGTACGAGCGGATCGATCAACAATCAACAGGAGCATCACTTGGAGAGGTCTCAACAACATTTGCTGCCCGTAGGACACGAAAATGAGCTTCCATTAGATATGGAACCTCAGCTCCAGCAATGATCTGAGAACGAGCTGAGTCTGCATCAGGACGGAGAGAGGCAAGATATGCCATGACATGAAGCTACTCCCGTTGAGCCCTTGCTTTATTGATATCCGTCGTCAGAGGTAATACACGGTCAACTTCATTGACCATAGCCTTAAAGGCCTGGAAGTGATCCTTATGAGACTTGTCGCCCTGTTCCGCACGGTAGACGCCGACGATCGAGTCGTATATACGAGACAAGTCACATTTTTCATCAAACGCCATCGATAGGATCTCCCATAACTCTTTTACCGTATCCGTGTTCTGAACCATATCCTTCACCGATGGTTCCATTGAGTTCATCAACTGTTTAAACAGTCGACTATCATCTGTCTCCCACTGCTTAAATGTAGGATCAGTCGTCTCTGGAGGATTGTCAGTCAAATGCTTGGACAACCGTATTTTTCGAAGTGTTTTCTCAACCTTCTTCAGCCATGTTGAGTAGCTATCTGGTCTGTCCAACCATCGATCGACTAGTCGAATCGAAGAAATCATCGTGCTAGTACCCGTTGGTCCCGCCAATGCGTTCCCGACACCGGTAGTAGTAGCACTGCTAGTTACATCAGTGTTAGTCATCATGCACTTGATTCGACTGTCGCTCGATCTTTCCAACCCCAATAATCACATCAACTTTACCGATGCGCTATCAACATGGCCAGAACTAGCACGCGCATGGAAAGTAGAGATCGTATGGGGATCACACAAGTCAGGTCACAGAGGTAACCCAGGTCACTCTCTGTATAGATCCTGATGTGGATATCGGGGTAGGACGAAAACAAAGATCCACGTAAACAAGCAAATTGTCTGCTCTTTGTTAACTCCTGGAGCCGTAATCTAGGAACAGAGGTTGTGCAAACAAATCATTGTCTATCCTCTGACTTCGATATACGCTCCTAAAGTCGTAATCTAGGAACAGAAGTTGTGCAAACAAATTATTGTCTACCCTCTGGCTTCGATATACGATCTTTTTTTTTGGAAATTAGGGTTCAGACAGGAAAGATGGGCGACGGCTGAGGGTTAGGGCTGGTGGCAGGGAGGCGGGGGGGCTGGCGGCAGGGGGCGCCAGGGAAGCGGGCAAGGGGGGCGGGTGGCAGGAGGCAGGGGGGCTGAAGGGGGGCTGGGGTTGACGGCTAGGGTTTGGGGTAGAGTGAGAGAGGTGGATGGGTTATGGCTCTGATACCATGTAGAATGTGAATGATAGATTAATTCATTAAGAGGAGAGGGAATTACATTATATAGGAGAGGCTAACCCCTCTCCCTGTTAGTCTACCCGATGTAGGATTAAACTCAACTTAACACATAACTCAACAGTGTTATATATAATAATTTGATACCATATATAAGTTGTATTGCTATATGTTAAGATATAGGATACTATATACAATAACTTATGTTATATTATATAGGTACTACAAGTAGGTAGTATTGAACCTAATTGAATCTATCAAGATAAAATACAATTGTTAAGTAATTGACCTAGAGACTTAACTAAATAGATAAGTTAGATTTTGATTCCATATCACATATTGACACTGTAAATTCATGATATAGGTTATTTGAACCTCGATACGGACTCTGACCCGTATCACCATCTCAGGACGATGGACGAGTACATTCTCTGATTGTTTTCAGTATCTTGATAGTTTCTATACTTTATAATCTAGTTATGTTTTATTTGAATTTTGACATACTTGTTACACGGATTGGTATTCTCTGGATCTCAAGTCAGGATATGTTGCTTTTCCTGTTGTTACATAGACTGTCATCATCGTGCTTGTATTTAGACCTTGTATTGTGATCTTCGTGTCGTGACTCGATACCACGCTTACTAGTCGGGGATGTGGAAATACTAGTTAGATATGTGATCAATCTCGTATTTTAGACCATGTTGTAGTGTAGACCTTGTGGATGGCTCTTCACATACTTCACGTATATTGAGCCCGATTTTTATTTAGACCTTGATTCACCTAAATCGATCACATGTCGAAGGTAGTATTTTAAATCACGTAGATAGTACAGTCTTTCTGTTTACTCCATATTTGTCGATGTATGTCATCTTTACTTTTTACAGTTTTCTCTTTGCATGTCCTGCCTGGTCGCATGATTACAGTCTTTCATATATTTTATTACTATTATTGTCTTATAGCTTCTATGTATTGGAATTGCTTTTATTGATGTACTTTCGCTCCAATCCTGACATGCATACGTTAAAAATTTTAGGAGATGACATCGAGAACATGTACTCTACATACTGCGGGCCCCAAAAGGACTACACAGCTGAGTTAGATCATGTCCATCAGAAATGATCGCAGTGGAGATCCAGACTGTGACCCTCTAGTTATCTAGTTAGCTACTTTCCCTATTTAAGCATTTGTTCGGATTTTGTCTCCGGTAGTCTACTGTCTTATGTAATACTTTTGGATCTAGATTCTTTGAAGTTGTTTGACTTAAAACTATAAAACTTGATATATATATATATATATATATAGGTCTTAATGTTCGTATTGTTCTTTCTGGTGTTATCTTCCTTAGAAAGGTGATTTGAGTACTATGATTCGTTTTATATATATTGCACGAGTTATTGGATATTTGTGAGTTACCAGACAGCGTTCTACAGCCGACACTGCGGAGTAGGCTGGACGTACCCACGTACTCGTGTCCGAATATCGGGTGCGGGTCGTGACAATTATGGCTTATAAATCTACCAATGGGGAGATAGTTGGTTGCAATATTATAAATTTCGCTAGACGGGTTCGGTACGCCAAAGGGACGCCTAGGACGCCTAGGCGGCCGAACTGAATTTAGTTTTTTTTTAATTTTTTTACGTGTAATAGACATAAGTAGTTTGTGTGTATAATAATGACACACAAGCTCATGTGTTCTTGTAGCTAGTGGTGATGTGTTTAATTCTCGTTGGGATGGGGACGGATGGTCATGTGTTCGAATCCTGATGAAGCATAATGTTTATCATTTTTTTTAGTATTTTGTTGCGGGTTTAGGTGCGGGTTCAGCCCTATGAGTTTGAATCCGAAACAGCCCATATAAATGCTAGAGTAGTTGCAATCAAATCCTAAAAGAAAAGAAAAAACCGTCGCCACTCCACTTGAGCGCCTCTCCTCTCCTCTCCACTCTTCCAGACTCCGATCGATGGCAAAGCAGCAACAACAACACCAACAACAGCAGGTAAGTAAAAGATTTTTATTTAAAAAAATGATTTGTTTCTTTTTGAAATTTCAAATATGAATTTTTTTTTTAAATTTTCAAAAATAATTTGGCTGAATAGTCCGCTTAGGGCCGAAACCCACCTAGGACCGCCGCCTAGGGTGTTTCCGGTGTGGTCGACGGCCGCCTAGCACCTAGACAAATTTAGAACACTGGTTGGTTGAGAGGGGGAAGGAGGAGAGTCCAGATGGATCCAGGACAGTTGGGGGGAGGGAGGGGTAGTTTAGAAGAATGTTTGAGATGGTTAGGGAGGAAGTAAGAAAGAATGGCATATCGTAAGTAGGAATGAATTATTTAGAATTTTATGTAACATTACTTGATTATGGTGTCAAAGGGACAAATTTAAACATTATGTTAACTAGTAAATGCACGTGCGTTGCACGTAAAATAAAATTTTCTAATATTATTATAAAATAATTTAAATATTTAAATATATTTTAATTATAATTTATTATGGATATATTTCTACTCTTTATAAAAATTCTTGAAAAAGCTAGTCGTCTAAGCTGTACGTATATCCTCACGTAATTAAAAGTTAAAAATTAAATAAATTTTAACTAATTGTTTAACTACATAATTTTATATAACTATAATCAATTACCTCTTTGAACTCATGTGGTTAAGGTAGGAGACATTCTTCTTGGTTGGCCAAGTTCGATTTCCCGTGACGTTATTTATAACAAATTAATTTTTTTCCAACAATTTTTTTAAGTAATATTATTTTTTTAAATAAATAGTTGAGTATTTACAAAACTCATTATAAGAGTAGATTTTAACGAAAAATTTAGTGGAAGGTACTAACTTGCAAAGAGTTTGATAGTTAAGGTTAGCAATTTGCTAATAAAAATACTTTAGCATAATAAGTTGTAAAAATTTGATACTTGATGTATTTAAATGCAATTATCCCCTTTTTCAAAAAAAAAAATTAAGAAACTATTATTTTTTTCAAAAAACTAATCTTCTTGAAAAGAACTAATCCCGCCACTCCCCCCCCCCCCCCGGCGCAGCCCAATACTTGCTCATCGGCGAATGACATTTCCAGGCAACACTAGCCACTGCGGCAATGCTGTCGAGAGCGAGCGCGCGCGCGAAGTGGGAGGCAGCTATGTCAATAAGCACACGGGAGGGCAGCGCCGCTGGTGACTCTAGTTTTTCTTTTCTTTTTTTTTAATGTGTACAAACTTTTTAGGGGTAAAAAGAAATCCTAAATGGTCATCTGTTGCGCACACAAACGTTAAGTGGGGTTGTTGACTAAAGGAGGATCTACCTTGAAAAAACTTAAATAGTTCAAGGTAATTACTTGATAAAAATAGTTCGTGATATCAAACTGAAAAACGTGATAGTTCAGCGTATTTAAGGGAAAATTAACCTATATTATATGCTGAGTTATATAAAACAAATTAACGTATATGCAAGTTTACTTGGGAAAAGAGAGGAGCTATTATCATGAGTGCACAGAGACATAAAGTGCATCATAATTTGGATATAAACTGCCCAGAAATCATGGAGCATTAGCTAGATGCATATATATTTGTGTTAACTATCTGGATATGAACAGTGCACTGTGACTGTCAAAAAGAAATAAATTGTATCTACTTCAAGAAAACAATAACTTCTCAACTTTATCTACTTTCCCATGATTCAAGGTCATTTTAGCACTGTCATGCTAACAGAAAAATCCAAAGAAACTCAATTTGACTAGAAATAACTATTTTAAACCATCTGATAAGCTTGAATGGTTTCTATTTCGAGGACATACTACATTTTCTTCTTTGTTAACTGGACTAGTATATTTTCTTATATCATGGTTGATGGATGACAATAACTTTAATTTCAGACATATTATACAGTTTACGGTTTGCAAACAAATACCAAAAAATGCCACTGCAGGTAGTATGTCAATAAGGCCTAACATCAATTCAGATAATCCCATCAAGTTTCAGAACCAAATACATAGCATTTTGGCATACATAGTCCCTCTGTGCAGAAACATATTAAAGATCGTTCCAGAGGAGAAGAGAGGAGGCTCTTACATCATTGAGAATTGTCTCCGCCAAGTATTCAATTCGTAAGATTCTACCAACTGCAGGAGAAAAGCACCTGTGCCACTCCCAGTCATGCATTTTGTCAAAAACAATGCCATCATCGATAAAGATGGCAGATACATTGGCAGCTTCAAAACATTTTGAACCAATTGCATGCAATCCCGAGGACTCTCTGTATGCCTGCAGTGAGTCCAAGGATGCCTCACAGCCATACAGTTCGGCAAGATCCCTTATACTTCTCTGTGGTTGACAATAGGACCAACCGATAAACAATAGTAGCAGAATAGAATTTTTATCAACAATAATACCAACTACACTACAAATTCTTGACAAAGTAAACCTAGATAAGATTTCTCACGAATTGAGAACTAAAGCACATAAATTTGCAAACTTTCTATCTAAAACAACATGAGAATATGGTAACCTTCCAAAAGTTGGAGAGAAAAGTAATGGTTCAACCATACAACAAAGATTGCACACGGAATTTTCCAGAAGCAACAAAAAAGGACGTCCCAGTCCAACAACACACCTGCTTACGCAGGGTCTAGGGAGGGTCAAGATGTACGCAGGATTACCCCAATATATATAGAGAGGTTGTTTCCATGACTCGAACATGCATTCTCTAGGATGCATGCAACAATCCTTACCGTCGCGCCATGCGACGCCCTCAATTTGCCCTAAGCAATAAAAATTGAAAGTTTTACCACATTTTCTTCTGTCTGCACTTGAATTATCAAAAACACTGGAAACCATCTCTATAATCTGAGGTTTAATTGACCTTCAAATTTGCGAAGTTTTGGGAGCAATTGATTAACAACAGTTGCATAATTGATTGAGATAGTAGTAACTAATATGAATTCTCAACAAGATAAAACTAGCTAATTCTCAGAAATTGAGAACTAAAGAACATACTGATTTGCGAATGTTTTATATAAAACTACATGGAAACTTGATAACTTTCCAAAAGTTGGGGAAGAACTTTGGTTCAACCATACAACAATAATTGCACATGGAATTTGCCCGAAAGATTAAAAATTGAAATTTTCTCCACATTGTCTTCTCTCTACACTCGAATTCTCAAAAACACTAGTTCATCTCTATAATCTGAGGACTAATTGGCATTCAAATTTGTGAAGTTTATGGAGCAATCAACAATACAATAGTTGCAGAATTTATGAGATAATAGTAACTATACAGAATTTCTCACAAAATAGAAGTAGGGCTAATTTGCACTAGAATGCCATGAACGATAAAAGTTCCACTGCGAGAAGATAAAAATCGAAACGTTTGTCCACATTTTCTTCTCTCTGCCCTCAAATTCTAAATAAAAAACCTAATTGGATGTTCAACTCAACTTCAAACTGTTCCTACACTCATTTCGTTTTCAGTAACTTAAAATGGAAACATATGTCGAAAACCACATGAGCACTGCTCCACTGAGTAGCGAGTAGCAATGAATAATCAAATTTTAGATTCTTCGGCATGAAGGAACCAGCTAATTCTCACAAATTCAGAGCTAAAGCACATCAAAATTTGTGAACTTTTCCATATAAAACTTCCAAATATGGGGAATTTGCTCAGAATCAATAAAAAATCGAAACTTTCGCCCAAATTTTCGTCTTCCCTTAAATTCTTTTATAAAAAAAAAATTGTGACCTTGAACGAGAGGGAGTGGGGAGCGAGCGAGAGCGCCTCGCCGTCGGCCTCGGAGAAGCAGCGGAGGAACGGGAAGTCGGATCCTTCGGCGACGAGGTTGTGGGCGTGTCCGTCGATCGCCGAAACCCTCTCCGCCGCCTCTCTCAGCACTCTGTACTTATCCTCCATCTCTCGCTCTCGCTCTCGCTCTCTCTGCGAGTTTTCAGCCAGTTGACTATATCAGCTTAATTTCAGACGTACACCTGTACCATTCCATAAAGCTATTTCTAAGAGCATCCCATATTCTATATTCTATATTTAAAAAAAAAAAAATGTAGCAGCGCGTTTTTTTTAGAATAGTAAGTTTGATTCCTAGTTCTAATTTCTAGATTTTCGATCGCATTCCGTCCATAGGTTCTAAAGATTGAGCCTCTCAATTTCTAAATTTTATATTGTAGAAATTTATTTTGTAGAATAGTAAATCTCAATTTGGAGTTCAACTTTCTATATTATAAATTATAATATTTTTTAAAATCAATTTTTGACCACATAATCTTTGGGACCATAGCTCACTTTATCATTCTCTACTATTCTCATACAAACCCAACTCATTTAATATTTACCTTTTTTTTGAAATTTTTGACCCTAAATTGCATTGGATAGTCTAAACTACTAATGATGCTCTAAAGGCACTACAAAACTTACTTAGGCTAGTCCGAATTTTTTTTTTTAGTTATTTACAGATTTGTCATCGAAAAAATTGCTCTAGGCTGTCAATTTTTTTTTCCAGGACTGTCACAATGTTGACAGTCCTTCCAATTGGAAGGACTGTCAATATTGTTGACAGTTCTAGAAGAAGAAGAAGAAGAAGAAGAAGCGACAGCGGCGAGGGGACGGGCGGCGAGGTGCGGGAGCGGACGACGGCTGCAGGGTGTAGGGGTGGGCGACGGACCGGCTCCCGGCGAGCGCCGACATTAGTAGCAGCGACATCATTATCAGCAGCAGCAGCGGCGGCATCAGCAACAGCTCCTCTTCCTCCATTCTCCTCCTTCCTCCTCCCTCCTCCTCCTCCTTCCGCCGCCCCTCCTTCGACGACGACGATTGGGATTAGGTTTAGGGTTTGGGTTTGGGAAGGGGGGATTGGACTATCCTGAATAAATTTGGGACTGCCCTGAGTAAAAATTACAAAAACATGTATTGTCCTGAAGTAATAGATTGTCCTAAGCAAAAGTTGCAGTGCTTATAGAATTAGCCTTCCAAAACTGCTGTGATTTACAACGTGTGAATCATGTGCCATGTGTCAGTTTTTCATTGGACGAGAGAGAGGGTGTGGCCAGTGGGAACCAGCCACATCAGCGTTGGTTCAGCCTTCGAGCTGGCTGTCGGTCTGTTAGACTTTTTGATTCCAAAGACACTTAGTCTTAATGAATGGATTGGTCACATTAGCAGGATTGGTCACATTAGCAGGCGATTGGCAGCACTCCAAAGTCTTCTTTGCTTCCAATTGTGTCGTTATGTTGTTAGTGATGTGGTAGTGCCTCCATGGGTGTTAAGTATAATAACAACAAATATAAGAAATTCTTAATAATAATGGACCAAATAGGCAACCAACAACAATGAATCCCCCCATTCAAATATGCATAATATTTAACTTATTTTAACAACTATTGATCCCAAAAGTGTTAGCCAACCATGAACCAAACATACCGACTTCATCACACACACACACACATCAATTTGGGAAAATCTGAGCCTCCTTATGCACCCAAATTTGGAGTTGAGACAGTGCTTACAGAGGTTGCTATGAATGTGTTATTTTATATTTATTGGCAGATTGCTAACATAAGCATCAACAGACTAGTCATGTATAGATTAAAGAAAAAGGAATCTACTTCGGACCTGCGTCTGAGTAGGACTCGAGTCGGACCGGTCCGAGCTTGATTTTATATATATATATATATATATATATATATATATATGATCCAACATGACACAGTATACTGGGCTGGGCCAGTCCGAACCCACGATTAAACGGACCGGACCGACATATGGACCAATTTTTCAGACTGGACTCGTGTCAAACTGGATCTGTCCGGCCCAATTGACATGTCTACTCTCCTATCCTTCCCAATTCATTCCAAGTTTAGCACCCTCCAGAATAGACAATATAAGGTTACATAGACTATACCCTATTGTGCATTATAAATTGTATTAGGTCCTTTTCAAATATTGTAATTCATATAACTTATCTTTACTTTTTTTGCATGTCGAATATAATTTATGTGGACCTACATTCTATTCAATTTGTAGATCGGGTCTAATTTTATAGATCGGCCGCTCATCCGAAATAAGGCTAGCTCAGTAGGATAATTTTTATTGTAGTCGACTGTTTTTCGAAGATGTCACATTTTAATTTCTTGCAGCAAGAGTGATGCTTCGCACATAGCAAGTCTACAAATTTCTATTCCACCTTCCATTCTCGTCCGTATTTCGTTCTGGATACGATTAAGTTCGGGTCGTATCTCTCGAAGTTGTGTGTGACAACGAAAAGCCGATAGTACCGAGAGTTTTACCACTATGAGCATTCGAGAATAGTCTGTACATAGGCCTCGGATCAACTCTTAGGACAGTGCATTCAACACGACTTTTTCATAGGTCGATAATTCTAAACTCTCCTTTATTTTGTTACAGGTTTGCAGAAAACATAAAAGAAAATTTTAAATTTTAGATAACAATCTAAGTAGCAAAATCGTTTACTGTAACAAATCTGTGTTCTGCTTTCACATAATTTTTCTTTGGTACTGTGACAAGTAGTTTGCTACCAACTTAGTTTATTTGCTACAAAGTTTGCTACCAAGATATTTTATTTGTTAGTAGCAAAATTTTAGTACAGTAGCAATAAGAATAACTACAATAATTTTTAGATTTCTTATAATACTATAGCAAAGTTGTTTTCGACCAAGTAGAAAAGGGATTTTAAAACCGGTTATTAAATAAAAATGCAGTTGTACAAACATTGTTAACATATACGTTTACTGTTAGCTAACATTTGCTATTTGCTAATATTGAAAATTTTCCTTTTTCCTTAAACATACTAAGTGGTTTGTTTCTGATTGAATATTTGAACAACTTAGTGCAATAACTCTATACTGTTAGCAAACAGTTATAATATATATTGTTAGCAATAACTCTATATAAGTGTTATATAGACATTTTTAACAGTATAGAGAACAGTTCTTTATTAAAGTTCCAACGTTCTATTTCAATTTTGATAGTGTTAGTATATCAAACCAATTTTGTGCCATTAGAAATTTACCTACTATGACTTACATATTGTTCATTTATAACAATACCAAGTCAATTACATTTGCGGCATTAGATTCATATTTAGTGTCTTTAATCAATTTTAAGTTAAAGTAATAGTTTATTGACCTTGCAAATTTCTTTAAATCTAAAGATCTAAAAAGTAGACATAAATTTAGGAACAAGCCGAAAGGGTCCTTCTGTCAAACGGGTGTAAACAACCCCAAACGACACGGTATTTAAGTGTCTTCGGACCACCGTTAGCTGGGAACCGGTCCATACAGCTAACCCAAGTTAATCAAAACTTGATAGATTAAAGATATACTAAGGTTGATTAGCAAGATCATTGAACTATCTTTTTAGAGCCTCAGCCACCCTTATTGAGTAACTACAATATTTTTGCAGACTTTAGAATATAACAAATAGTTATCATGACTGGAGAAGAAGAGACTACTATTGCTAAGACAACTAAGTTTGATGGTACATTCTTCAAGAGGTGGCAGAGTCAGATAAAATTTTGGCTCACCACATTAGGACCGATCTCAGTCATAGATGGATCCACACATATCTCAAATGATTTTGATGACACTGAGTCTAACATAGGAGTATCCAAACACTCTAGTTCCTCAAGACCAAAAACTCCTAAGGAAATAGACTTAATTTTATTGCTTCCATCAAATTCTAAGCGTTTTATTTGATTATCTTTATGATATATTCTTTAAATATAAGAGCGCTAAAGAACTTTGGGATGCTTTGGAAGAAGAATATGGCTGTGATGATGCTGGAATTGAAAAATTCAATTCGTTCGCATTTAATAGGTATTTTATGGTAGATAACAAATCAATGAATGACCAAATCCATGAATTCCAAGAATATGTTAGGCATACTCAAGCCAAAGGTACAACCTTTTTCTGCTGAGCATAAGATAGCATGCCTGATAGACAAGCTCCCTCCTTCTTGGTCTGATGTTAGGAAAGATCTTATTCATACACAAGGTGACCTTCCTTTTGCTCAAGTCCTAAAGAAAATTAGAACAAAAGAACAACTTAGGCTAAGGTCTAATCCTAAGACCGAGTCTAAGGCTAATGTAAACCTAATAGAATCTCAAGGCAAATCTAAGTCTAAATCCTCACAAACCCAAGCAGAATTTTTTCAAGAAGAAGAAGAACTTTCAGCCTCACCACCAAAACCACCATAACCATCAACACCAGCAAAACTATAGACCTAGAAATTTCAGTCAGACTCAGGATCAACAGAAGTTTTGTTTGGTGTATGGGAGAATAAATCATCTATCATTCAACTGTTTCCAAAGGAAGAAGGAACATATCAAGACTCCTTATAAGGAAAAAGGCCCTACCAAACCAGAAGCTAACATGATTCTGAATGAGTCTTCTAGTTCCTTCAGATTTGTGACTTATCAACCTCTAGTAATTTTTTTTTTTTTTACCATTCCGATGACTGGTGGTTGGATTCTGGAGCTAATATTCATATTTTATTTGATCGCTCCTGTTTTTTAAACTATCAGAAATCATGTGAATGAGACATAACCCTAGGAGATGGCTCAATGACACAGATTGAAGGAAGATGTAACCACCCTAGATTTTCTAATTAATAATTAAAATATTAATACTAGGTTATGTACACTGCCAGCACATGAGAGTAGTTTAATAGTAGATAAATACATATATTAGATGCTAAAAATTTTAAAACAAACAAAATAATAGTTTTTATAATAATAATAAAGATATGTATAATAATAGTTTTCTAGAAATAATAATAATAATAATAATAATAATGATGATGATAAGGATAATAATAATAATAATAATAATAATAATAATAATAATAATGATGATGATGATGATGATAATAATAATAATAATAAATAAAATAAAATAAAATAAAATAAAAACAGTTATTTATAGTTAAGAAAAATACATATATGTGTATATATTAAAATAAAATAAAATAAAACATTAAGAAAACAACAAAACCTTAGTGATACAACAACACACTACTACCAACAATAATAAACATGCAACAGAAGTTAGTAGGCGACCTCACAAGGAACTCGACCCACCCTCTTCACGAACGTGGCCCAGGTACCGCTCGACCCCCTCTCGACTATATATATATATATATATATATATATATGAGTACAGAACAAACGAAAACCCTAACCCTAATCTCATTCCTCCTCTCCTCCTTGACGACCACCCCACTTCGCCGCCCTTGGCCGCTGGAACCGCCCACCGCCACTGACAGGCACGTACGCGCGTAAATCGCATCAAGAACCGAACCCCAGGTACCCGTCTTTCCTCCTGAATTTTTTTTTACATACGCGACCGAATTTCGATCAAGTTGTTTAGATTCAACCACAACATGAACACCTTCTAATGCCTTCAAGTAGTTTCATTCGAACCACCCTATTTCTGATTTAAATTTATCCGAAACTTTCCGAAAAACCTATTGTTTTAGATATATGTGAATTTACAGTTTTTGAAACCAACATATTATTTTGGATGGCAATTTTCTTCCAATCGAACCCACTTAAATATGATTTTATTTTTTTGATAGCTAGTCTATATAACCAGGATAGCAACGACCTAATATTTATATATTTTGGATCATTAATTCTGTGCTAAATTTAGATTTAAAATCACGAAAAAAAAACTTTTCAAGAACATAGAAATTATGATACAGAATACGTCCCGACAAACTGGACCACTACGTCACGTACCAGTTGCACTGAAAGAAGCATATGGTATATCCTGACGTGCAAGCTTTTGCGAAAGTTAATTTGGACATTTGTGCGCGTCAGAATCAACCTGTATCCGTAAAAAGTTTCCCGTATCGACGTTTTGTAAATTTTTTCATTAGTTGGTGCACACTAGTCGGAACGCGACGAAACTTATTACATTAGATTAGTGTTATCACGCTGGTCCTGTGACCCTAGTTTTATGCGATTATGAGATAATTGACCGAGCCGCCTATTCGTGGGCCCTATGGTTTGACGTGAAGGACGAATTTGTGATCAGCTAAACGAAATTCAAAATTGGACATACTTTGAGTTTGTATCATCGTTTAAGATTTGTTTGATCTATAATTTATTCAATTTTGAGACCTTTACCCCTGTCACGTATTTCGGTACAAAATGGACCACTTGTGGACCCCGCTTTGGCCCGAAATTACTGTTTTGCTCCTATGTCTAAATTGGACGAAAGGGTAAATTTTTTTGACTCTCTCGCTGATTCTGGAGACATTGGTGATGGTTATTTCAGTATCCAGAGACGTTCATTCAGAGTCCCTACCTTCTAGTTCCTTGTGCTTGTCGTTTGGACGTCTATACTCCACAGATTGCTTGTCAGGCAAGTATACATTGTCATAGTACTGTTTAGTTACATTTGCTGCATATTTAATTTTTGTTATTTATTTTTATTTATTTTGCTATATAAAACTGTGCGTTCAAGAATGACTTGGGTGCAACGACGGTTGTGTCATCTTTTGTCTTTATTTATATTATGCATGTTGACCTAGTTTTACGAGACCACCCCATGAGTTTGAGGTATCATTATATTTCATTTGACCATGACACAATTGTTACATGAGTTGTGAGTCTCATGTAGGACACGGACTTGCGTATTAGGCTGGCCACCTGTACGAATAGGTCGTACGACGGATAAGGAATAACTACTAATAGAAATACCATGTTTAGCGGACTTAGCAGTTACTAGAGGTGTTACGTGTTATGGATATGACACGTTAGTAGTATCGGGAGGGAAGAACAATGAGTAAGCATATGTGACTCCTTTACACTTTTTCTTTTTGGCCCGTAAGCTTCGCCGGAGACGCGAGGTGTTATGACCCCATTATTTGTTGTAGGCCTGTGACGATCGAAAGACGTTATGCCAGTGGCCCCTGGATCTCTGAGAGTACTATGACTATCCCATTATTTTTGCCAGATAGTCCATACACGAAAAAGCTGTTCTTAAATTACATATCACATAGACTGGTTATGTGACCATGTTGGATGTTTACTTTCAGTATATTATTGGCATGCTTTTATGTATCTTATTACGTCCCTCTGAGGACCTAGTCCCTTTCTAGGTATAGATGATCAGGATTATCCACATGAGTATGGACCGGGACCTGATGCATCATTCTCTATCGAGGAGGTCTTACCCTCTGAGTACTCATGATTACTTCATAGCTGATGGATCGTTAGTTGTTATTCTCTTTATTGACATTTATTTTATATTGGGGTTCCGTCCTCCTTTATTATTTTAGTTTTGATATAGTCATTTGGTAGTGGATTTGTCTCCACCCGGCTATTATTTCTTTTACTACTTCGTACTTGAGACCTTCAGTTATTTATTTTGATATTTCTTTACTTGTGCCTGTGGATGAGATATAGATGCGTGTGACTTGTGATGACAATATATATACCACTTGTGAATTATTTATTCATATACAGCTTACGTGTGTGTTATAATTTTTTTAATATATTGGAGTGTCATATACATACGGCTGGTATACTACGTATTCCTAGTCCTACGTATTTTGGAACTGGGGTGTGACAGAAGAGGAAGAATAGTTCTGAAGATGACATCAGGAAATTTTTTGCCTCTTTATGATGTACTTCCTGTGCCGTCAGTTAGGAGAAATTTAGTTAGTGGATCTCTTCTTGTAGCATCTGGGTACAAGATTATAATGAAAGCCAATAAAGTAGTATTTTCTAATAATGAGTCCTTTGTTAGAAAAGAATTTGTAAATGATGGTCTTTTTATTCTCAGAACTATCAATAAAATATCAGATCCTTCTTTTGTTATTTCCAATGTAGAATCTTTCAATGTTTGGCATGGTAGACTAAGTCATGTGAATCTGGGTTCCCTTAGAAGGATGATGAATTTAGTTCTTATTTCTAAGTCTTCTGTAGATAATAAACATAAGTGTGATATCAGTTCTCAAGCCAAACACACTAGACTACCTTTTAAATCTGTAGAAAGGAATTCTAACATTCTAGAACTACTTCATAGTGATGTTTGTGGATCAAATATGATTTTGACTTGAGGCGGTAGAAAATACTTTGTCAATTTTATAGATGATTTTTCAAAGTATTGTTATACCTACGTTCTCAAAACCAAAGATAAAGTATTAGATAGATTCAAGATTTTCAAATCCGAAGCTGAGAATCAATTATAGAAAAAGATTAAGATCCTTAGATCTGATCGTAGTGGAGAGTATACCTCAAACGAAATGACTAACTTCTGTGAAGAACACGAAATAATTCATGAGGTGACTGCTCCTTATTCATGACCACAGTCCAACGGAGTTGCTGAAAGAAAGAATCATACTCTATTAGACATAGTGAATGCCATGCTTCTCAGCTCATGTGCTCCTAATAATTTATGGGAAGAAGCCTTATTAACAGCCTGCTACATCTTAAATAGGATCTCTAGTAAATCAAAGGATAAGACTCCTTATGAATTATAAAAAGAAAGAACTCCTAGAGTCCATTATCTCAAAGTTTGGGGATGTCTAGCAAAAGTAGGAATGCCTGAACCTAAAAAGAGAAAGATGGACCAAAGACTATAGATGCTATGTTCACAGGATATACTTTAGCTATCAATGCCAATAGATTTCTAGTGACTCATTTTAAGGGTACTATAGATTATAAAATTTATTATACTAGACACCCTGATATCATAGAAGGTTATTCAGATACAAACTGGATAACTGACTCACATGATGTAAAATCCGCTACTGGATATGTTTTTACTCTAGAAGGAGCTGCAATCTCCTGGGATTCATGTAAACAAACTATCATAGCTAGGAGTACTATGGACTCTAAAATGATAACTTTGGACACTACTTGTACATAAGCTGAATGGCTTAGAAATCTGATTATGCATATACATGTTGCTCATATTCCTTTTCTTGCTATTTCTATAAACTGTGATAATAAATCTGTTATAGAACTACTAAAGCATGATTCTGTGAATACTAAGATGAACAGGCACTTGCAGCTGCACTTCAAGTCAATAAAGATCCTATTAGACAAATATGTGGTTCTTGACTATATAAAGTCAGAAAAGAACCTTACAGACCACTTGACAAAGGGTTTGTCTAGGACATCGATCCTAGAATCATCGAGGGGGATGGGGTTAATCCCATAAGTAAGTCACCGATAGTGACAACCCAACCGAGTCTGACTGGAGATCCAAAGAAGTCGGTTTAATGGGTAGAAACAAGCTGGACTTCGGTGACTATTATGGAACACTGACCCAAAAATTAAATTCTAATAAACTAATGCCCAAGTGGCTGTATGAGGTTGTACAATGATATCCCATCCCTATGGTGATAGTGTTCCGGTGTGATATGGTTAGGATAAGTTTTAAACTCTTAATAGGTCCAAGCATTATATGTAGGTTTGACACATATCACCAACCCTTAAGGACTTACCTATATGAGAGGTCGTGAAGGCCGCGACTATGGGACTGGGTGATCCTAGAAAACTCTCATGAATATAGAAAAAGTGTGCATGGCCAATCAAAAGCTCTACCTGATAGACCCAAGAACCTCTAGCGTACTATGTGTCACTCTCCGTTCCCAATATACGTATAGGAAGAGTATTATTTTTCTCGTTTGCATGTTATTATTTGGTTGCATGAGACTAGACTCATTCTTTGCTTTATCTTGGTTCTTGGTTTATGGTTATGGTTAGTTTGGTCATGAGTTGAACCCATGGTCTAAACCTTAAACCCTAGCTATATAACCCAACTTCTTTTCCTCTCTCTTCATTTTTTTCTTTGCTTTCTCTCTCTCTTTTCCTTTTCCTCCATCCTTAGGAAAGTATACATGCATGAGAAATGGAGAAACCCTCCATATTATTTAGTCTAATATGTTTATTGTGTGGTTTTAAGCATGTTGTGTAGTGTCCAGTTCCCCTTAATCAAGGAGCACGGCTAAAAAATACTTGGTATCGTTCGATCGGGACAGATTGAATCATGATACTTTCATCGTTATGGATTGGTTTCTTCGAAATTAAGTCCCACATTCAACGGATCATGCCTCGAGGAAGGACTCGGCGGCAGAGTTGCGAGGGGCCTTTCCGTTGTATTTTGTTTTTTTGCCCATTTTTAATGTCGCTTGGTTGCTTTCTTGTTAGTTTTGTGACTTGCATTTTCTTGAACAATTTTGATGAATTTTATTTTCTTTGTTCCTTGAACTTTGTATTTTGTATCAAAATCTGAAAGACCAAGGTAGGAGATATTGATCATCTGTTGGTGCGTGCAGGTGATCGTATAGGCGACGCGCGAGCGGAGTCTTGAAGATCTCATTTCTCTTCCTCGATTATCATTCTCGTGAGTGGCCTTACTTTCGATTAGATCCCTTCTTCCAAGTTTTCATTCTTAACAATCTGACTCGTTTGCACGTTTCGATCAACGATACCACAAGAATAATAATAAATAAGTCAAGATAACAAGAAGTAACTTGGAACACTGATGCTTTTCATACAAATTTTTGTACGATCATATTGTATGCATGCTTGTCTGTTATTTATCTATCTATTTATGCTTCAGTTATAGCTAGAACTTATTATTTATAACTGTGCAAATGAGTAGTGCAAAATATTTAGAATGTGATCACTTGAGCAGGTAGACTATGCCAATCACACTGTGCTAAAGTAGTTATATTCATTCCGATGGCTTAAAATGCTTCATTTATTAACTTAGTATTAAGATGTCGTTTGGTCGGACAACTTGTGCCCAAGATTTGGTTCCTGCGAACGGTCTCTAGGGCTCTGGGGCACTGGTCCAATTCATTCCAGGCGAAACTCGGATAACTACGCTAGCAAGACTAGCACGGGTAACGCGGGGGCTTGTAGCGGGGCTTGCTACCCACGCTGCAAGAATCACAGTCTTACTGTAGCTATTGTCCACAGTGGCAATGTGTGCCATGACCCAATATATTACCATATTATTTGTTCAAGATAATGATGTCTTCTTGACATGGAAGAACATAGTAAGTCTTGTGCATGTGGGTGCAATATCGCAGGTAAAAAGTCACCTAACGTTGACACAGTTATTCAGTCAAATATATATATATTGCATGCCGTAACTCGAACTAAGGCAAGATAGATGGTCCACATTAATAATTTGTTTGCCTCACCTAAATATTGTGTCGAATTGGTTAGTTGGGTCATCTCGCCCTCACCGGTACTTTTGAAAGTACTGACCCTCATTGCAGCAGGTTCATCGAGCCAAGACGACGCGACGAGGAGTTGAAGCTTTCCCCCCAACCAGTCCAGTACTCGACGCACTGCGTTCGTGCTATTTGGAAGTGGTATAAAACGTCCGGAGCTCGTGCACATCTCTTATGCAGCTCAAAGGAAAGGCGATAGCTTTGCCCGAATGTGTCTATTATATTTTGAAGTTCTAGTAAATGATGTAATGTATGGAACGACTATCTCATTTTGCGTTCATCTTGTAAGCCCGTGCGGCACCCCTTACTTTTGAGTTAAGAGTCTGTATCCAAGATGTACATTATCAATAAAGAGAACTTTTTTGTGTGTCAACTTTAAATATTTAGCTTCCGTACTCTGCTGATGTGTTTCTAAATATATACCATTATGCTAGGCCTTGTGCGGGTGCGCCTTACGCTCGCACGACATCACGCTCGAGGGACGGTTAGCAATTCTTCGGAATCGGGACATGACATGTTGAGAACTTGGTATTTTTGGATTTGGTGGATAGAATGGTGTAGATATAGATTTTTATGAGTGGGGGTGTTCTTGAGTGTTCCTGAAGTTTGATCTCCTAAAACTTCGTATTTTGCAAAACTAATTAGCTCATAGTGTAGAACACCATACTTTATGTAACTTTGTTTTGTCCGTGCTTGATTTCGAGTCCAGCTTAGTTCTGTGCTGCAACTTGATTCAATACGTATACCAAAATGGCTAACTTGAGAAGAAGAACAGTGTTTTGTGATGAGTATGCAAGATGACCCCTTGGGCGTGAAAATACGTATGTTTCACTTTGGGCACATTTGTGTGTTGTCCCAATAACTCGCGAGTACTAATCATACTGCGTTTAGTCTCCTAGCAAAAGTACGCCAGTAACACTCCTTGAGTCAGTGGCACACTTTCGAGAGAAAAAAAATTAGCTGGTGCACTTTGTGCATATTTAATCAAGTTTCTACTGGAAAACTAAGGAAAAGTGCGCCACAGTCAGCTCGCGCATTTTCTTTACGATTGGCAATATAGCGCATTTCTCCTATGTTTACTCAGTTGGCACACTTTTCTTATGGTTGTAGCTCGCATACTTTCTTCCCTCTTCGTTCCTTGGAGACGAAGCCTTGGTTGGTTTCTCAATTTCTGTGTTATTGATTTGTGTGCTCCACGACTGACGAGTTTCTTGACTGTCGAGGTTGACCTCGGGTTATGTATTTTGTCTTTTAGCTAGCTTGCTCGCGCACTTCTATTAGAGCATGCCTTATCCTTGTCTGCCTACTTTTGTTAAGTGTGCCACCCTTTCCAGCTCGTGCACTTTATGTGCCAACCTTGTCTCTGAGAGTTTTTGTGCCAAACTTCGTTTATGCGCCACTGACCAGTTTTAGTCATTTGTGCGCCCAGCTTATTTTGTGACTTTCTGCGTCAGCCTTCATGCGCACAATTTTATGCACATTTTATCATTAGTGACACCATGCGTGCACATAGTAATTTTCTTTATGTGTTCACTTATTTTATTTGGAATATTTCTTATCATCCTATATGTGGTTGATCCTGGTATTGCTTGTATTATGATTCTGAGGAAGAATGGACATAAAAATCAGACCTCATGCTAGACATGACCATGTGCTAAGATTAGCTTCATATATGGCATAAATATGTGTTGGGATTGAGTTTCTTGAAGAACCAGACTGAGTGAATATTGACTAAATGTGCATGACATAAGCATTGGGTTACAAAGTGCTCAAGATTCATGCGACCCAATGATAATTGGTAATTGGACTAGAATACTATATCCGTGCTGATACAATTATTGCCTGATGATGTTCCTGATCTAATGTTCGCTGAGATGTGACATATCATGTTACTTGTTAAAGTGATTATATTTAGGTTGTGTATCGAGAATACCTCCAAATTTTTGAAACGCGTGATACTATAAATATATTTTTCTAGCACGGGCATGATATGCGAGTCACTACCAAAGCGTGGCTAGGATATTGATTATTGTTTGTTGCATACACGCTCGGGTGACTCTAGATTGAACTTTCATGGATTCGTATCTAGCGTGACTGTACTTTGTACGTCATCTTAGGAAAATTTCTCATATGGCCACGTCTTGAGATTTTTGAACACAATATAAGGTTAATTAATCAACTAAAAGTGGTAGTGACATTAGAGAAGGAACGGTATCCCGAGATCGTGCGTGATGAGCTGTCCCTTGATAATTTTTGTGGCGTGCAAGGCTGGCCCTCAAGGATATTATATATTATCCGTAGGTAGTGGGGTACAATATTCGACCTTTTTATATTAAACCGAGCCAACATTTTTCTTATAAGAACGTTGGAACTGTTATTTATGTATTAGCGTGGTGGCCCTATGGGGAACTGGTGCAATCAAGTGAAGTTCATGAATAATATTGGCTCGGTTAGCCCTGCTCAACATGGCACGATCTGAGGATACCTATTATGTCTTATTTTTGAGATAACCTCAAACTGAACAAATAGCAAGCCGTACAAGTGATTGGTCGATATAAAAAAATTGGACTTGGTTGTGATTGTATTATTTTGTTTGTATTCTATGGTCATAAATTATCATAGTGTGATGGTTCAACCCTTGTCCTTGTTTGGTTATATGGTTGGGCCTTTACGCTAGGATACGTCGTGGACCTAAACTACGACACAGAACCTTTGCATACTTATATCTATTGTTTGAGTTTTGTTTCTCTATTTCGTGCTCCTTTGTGGTACTTACTATTTGGGGTCTAACCCCACTGGTTTTGCATGTCCAGGTTTCGAGCTAGTACCCGAGAATCCAACCTTCTTTCCCCCGACTCATGGCGCATACCAGAAACATGGTCGCAGAGGATAACGAGTGTGTTTTCTTCTTCCCTGCTCATCATTGTACATTTTTTTTGGGCGTTTAGCCACCGGCACCTGTTAGCCGGCACGTCTGGACATTAGTTTTCTTACATGATTGTATCAAATCAGACTGTAGCCATGATCACCCTCATGTACTTTTGCTACCCTTTCAGCTTCTTATTTTGTACAACTGGTCTCTAGAATATTTTGAGAAAGTGTTGGAGATGCCTTATTGCTTTATCATATATGCTCTATGTTTACTGTTTTTTGTTGATTGATTGAGACATAGATGTTCGTGTGACCCTAAGTGACTTGATTGTAGCATGCACCCCCTTGTCTTAGTACAGTCGTGATCGTTGTACGACGTATAATACCTTGTACGAGATAGCTGGCCATGTCCGTCTCCGTATTTCAGTACTAGAACGTGACACTATGTTTGCTATTTTCTGAATCTGGTTCAAGAAATCTGATTCAAGGCATACTCCATCAAGCACTTCTTCAGACAAAGATAATAGTCACTAAGTAAGATTCAAGGCTGTAGTCTATCTCATCTATCTATAGTATATACTTGCCCAAAAATTATCTGTTATTGTTCTTTTATTATCTCTATCTTCGGAACTTGTTCTTTTTTTTTTTGGAGGGGAGGGGGGTGGGGAGGGTAGGGAGGATTGTTAGCTGTGTGTTTACAGAGTGGAAAAAAAAATCAATTTTCAAATCTGTTTGACCAATTCTTCACTTTGAACAATTCATTGCCTATTTGCTTGTGCACGTTGGAACATTCATGTGTAGACCGGGTTTTCCTGCTCACTTGTAGTAATCATCCATTTGGGGTTGTAGCTTATTTAAACCCCTCTTCTCTGTTGATTGTACAAGGGAAAAAAATTCTTGGAAAAAATACTGTCATTTTGCTCCTGCAATCCAAAGCAAATTTCTATTCCACCTTCCATTCTCGTCTGTATTTCGTTCTGGACAAGGCTAAGTTTGGGTCGCATCTCTCGAAGTTGTGTGCGACAACGAGAAACCGGTAGTACCGAGAGTTTTACCACTAGGAGCATTCGAGAACAGTCTGCACATAAATCTCGGATCAACTTTGAGAACTACATTCAACGCGACTTTCTTATAGGCCGGTAACTCTGAACTCTCCTTTATTTTATTACATGTATGCAGAAAACATAAAAGAAAATTTTTAATTTTAGATAACAGAATTCACTTAGATCGTTTCTATGGGAGAAGTAAAAGAAATAAATTATATTCTAACTTGAGTAACGTTGATATCGGCTGTGATACTTAAAGCCTTGGTCTTTATGTAGTGTGTTAATGAGCCAAAATGATAGGCCCTACAACCTACTAGCCAATTGAAAAATCTACAGTTCACAGTCTTGTGATCATACTATATTGGCTATAAATTTTGCAATAGAACATATTAGTATACACTAAAGTGACGATATTTATTGTCACTAAACATATATGTTTACAGTGATAATAGTACGAGTGTAATTGTAAGTGATTACAGTGAGGACATGTACTTGTCATTAAACATATAAGTTTACAGTAACAACAATATTAGCATTACTGAAAGATTTTTGTGATGTCATATGTCGTCACATAAATATATTTTTATTTTTTTGGATAAAATTTATTTATTTATTTATAGTTACAATAAGATGCTATTTGTGACAATATCGTGCATCACTTCTAACATTCATAGTGACGAGGTATGTTGTCACATAAAGAATACTATAAATGACAAGATTTGCTTGTCATAGTTGAAAACTTTCAGTGACGCCATGTTTTAGTCATCACTTTATCTTTCAGTTATTGAGGTATATGTAACGAAAGTACTTCGTCACTCTACTCGTCACAAAAGATGTGTTGTGATGAGTTTCATAACTTTTGTGACAACTTTATATGTCACAAAAATTCAATTTTCTTATAGTGCTTCAGAATAATTAAATTTTTTTTTTTTCAAAACTTTAGGCTTTTATATAATTTCCTTAACATTGATGATATATAGAGTTAGGTCTCTAAAATTGATAAATTCTCATAGAATTCTTGCTATAAGTCCCTGTGTCAGTGATCCAAAATTGCATTATTTAGTTTTCGGATCTCATATATCATTCAATATTTACGTTTAAGTTTTTATATTTTTCAGAAAAAAATTTAGGTCTCGTCCTGACAGTTGACTTGAGCCTGACCGTCCCAAATAGAGACCTACAAGAAAATTTTGAATATTACACGACATTCTTAAACTAAACATAAACTTTGAATATTATGGAGACCTAAACGAGATCTAAAAGTCAATCTAAATGATGACTTTCAAGACGAAATTCAAACCCTCTTAAGGACAATATGAAAAACTAAACGTAAAATTTGAATATTATATACAAGACCATAAAAACTAAATTACCCTATAAAATTAACCAAAACCATAGGTAAATGATGTACAGATGCTAGTTCGCGTGCTTTTCGTCCTCCTTCCTTCAATATTGTTGTTGGTGCCAAGTACTTCTCTCTTCCTTCCCTCTCCCCCATCCTCCATTGTGCTTGGTCCCAACTTTTATATATGACACATCTTAGGCTTGCTAGCTAGCTAGGTACAGACATACAACTTATTTTACTTGTCATGTTTTGAGTTATTTAATTTTAGGATCTCGTATGATATTTAAATTTTACGTTTATGTATTCATATTGTTTAGAAAATGATTTGAATATCATCATTACAGTTGACTTAGGCCGACTGCTAGATTTCTTTTATGTCTCCATAATATTCGAACGTATAATATTCAAAATTTACATTTATGTCTCTATTTTTGAAAATCAGCCAAAACCAATCGTCAGAACGAGATCCAATTTCTCTTTTTAGACGGAAAATCTAAATACAAATTTAGAATATATATTATACGATGTCCTAAAACGAAATAACCCTCCTGCATACATAATAGTATGACACAAGAACAAGAGTATCTGTTTATGGTACCAACTCCAACGTCTTTTCCTCTAATTTCTCCATGCTACTTACTTACTTTCCAAGCTCACTTAGACATGTGTTGGGTTGGTAAGCACTAATCAGTATTGCTAGTTACCACACATGCAATTAAAGCAAGTTAATCCCATTGTCAACCAAAACCTAACACCAAAGATACGAGGAGGTGACTATCAAGTCAAGATAACGCACGATCTTAATTCCCTCTCCTTTCCAATATTTCACACTGATTCTTTACCCACAATTTCACACTGATTCTTTAGCCACAATGCCAAAAGTGAGGTGCACACTTGTATTCCACTACTAGTGGTAGCTCACGTCAGTGAGCTTTCCCTACTACTATATATATCCATGCATTTCGCCACCTTTCCCTCCAACTTAGTCTTGAGCACACCATTCTTAATTTCTAGTACTAGTATCCACAATGGCTTTGGTCAGTACTAGACTCCTTGCATTTGCTTTCGTACTCCTCATCCTGGTCCACCTCTCGACTGCACGGATGTACGGACGAGGCGGCGGCGGAGGAAGAGGAGGTGGCGGTGGAGGAGGAACCGGGTCAGGCTCGGGGTCAGGATACGGTTCGGGGAGCGGATACGGGCGTGGTGAGGGCGGTATCGGTGGTGGCGGAAGGGGGGGAGGAGGAGGTGGTGGTGGTGGAGGCGGCGGCGGAGGAAATGGTAGTGGGAGCGGGTCGGGTTACGGGTCCGGCCATGGGTCTGGGTACGGACACGGTAACGGTGGCAATGGAGGAGGTGGTGGAGGTGGCGAAGGCGGCGGCGGTGGTGGGGGGAATGGTGATGGTTCCGGGTCGGGTTACGGGTACGGCCGTGGGTCTGGGTACGGACATGGTAACGGTGGCAATGGAGGAGGTGGCGGAGGTGGCGAAGGAGGCGGTGGCGGTGGGGGGAATGGTGACGGTTACGGGTCGGGTTATGGATCAGGTTACGGATCCGGGTATGGAAGTGGTGGAGACGACAACCCTTAGATACAAGAAAGTCTCCTAATGGTGGCCACCTATATTATATATACGTACTACATAAATAAATGTTGCTGCATGCATGAGTGTGGAATGCAATAAATCAAGAAGTAGACAATAAAAAAATATTGTACTACATACTACTACTATATGTTTACAAGTGCGTGGTTGATACTTTACATAATACTTGTGTTTCGAGTATTTCTATTTGTTGGATTGAATTTCCTTTGATTTTGAGTCATCAAAAGAGAATTGGAGTTGCTAATTTAGTTTCACATCTAATCATAAGATGTAGATAATTAAAATTAGTTCAAATCTTGCATTGAATTTTTTTTTAAGCATATATGGATCCAATCAAATTTCTTAGCTCATAGACTAACTCTAGCTCGGATTCACAACACTATTCTTCTCTTAATTTTATGCATGTGTTTGTTTTCAGGGAGGGATCCAAGGAGTTAAGTAAACGGATACTTGAAAAAAAAAAAAATGGGCCTGGATTAAAAAAGAAAATTCACTTCAATATGAGTTTGTGAGGATTCAAATTGAAAACCTACAAAACAAACTAAAATTACATTGCCAAATGACCTAGCCTTTAAAACTGTTAAAGAATTGGGATAAAAATATGTTAAATCTCTGACAATTTTTTCTTTTTAAAGAAATAGCCTATAAGTTATAAGGAATGGCGTCCTTGGGATGTTGTCGAAACGACGTGGGTTGATTAATAAGTGACAGGATGAAGAAGAATATTTCTTTGAAAGAAAAAATTGTTTGTTATAAATGATGTATTTAACATGCTTACATCATGAGCGTAGACTTCAGTATAAAGGTATAATTGTTGTCGTTTTCCACTTTGCTTTGGGAGTTTTAGTCCCACATTAAAAAATCATCCATGTATATATCTAATATATAGCTTTGCTATATATTAGATATATACATTGGTGGTTTGTTATAATTGTTGGTATTTTTTACTTTGCTTTGGGAGTTTTAGTCTCACATTGAAAAATAACCAATGTATGTATCTAATATATAGCTTTACTTAGTATTGGTATATGCACATGGGGTGTTAGTCATGTGGGTTGATTTTTCTAGAGGGATTAAGTGTGAATCCCATTATGACAATCTTTATTTTTTCACCACCTTTGGAAAGTTTTTCTTAGGAGTTAGCGACTCAGACTCAGACTTGGGCTCAAGAGCGCAAAGTGGCACTTTGTTGGCGCACTTTGCACTCAGCACGTCTGTTAGTCCCGAGGCTTAACCAAAGATGGAAGAACGCGTGGTCGAGATCAGAGGTTCATACAAAAGTTTCCACTCTGACTATTCTCGACTTCTACGAAGAACTATATAATGATTCTGATTACAACTTGCTCTCAAGATTACAAATGAATCAGAAAAAATAAACTTCACGTTCTTCCTTGCACTCGCAGTTGCAGACGGACAGAACGAAATTACAACTAGCAGAAGAGAAGAGAAGGAAGAAGAAGAAAATCTGCTTGCTGGGGTGATGAATATCACCATTGCTCAAAGTAAGATTCGTCCCACACGATATGCTCTCAGGAACCAGCAAGTTCACGTAGAACTTCTGGAATGCTCGATATCACCTCCTTGCTTGGACTCGCACGTGTAACACCCCGTTCCGTTCTAGCGGACTGCCGTCTCAAACGGCAAAAGTGCAACTGTCCCGACCCGCTTTGCCTCAAACAAGAAGCAAAGGATATCCAGACTTGCCCCTACAGGAATTCAGCTTAGGCTTTCAGAGGCTCGCTTGACGTATCGCTCTACCGAGGCGAATCATCGCTAAGGTGGGTGGCTACGGTGAACTTGTCTTTGCTTAGCCAGCACACATAAAATCTGGAATGTTCATGCTAGTCACTAGGTGAATCACCCCCTACATGCTAATAAGAATCCAACGCACCTAGCTAAGGGAATAATCCCAACTTGTATTGCTATGCTAGAACATGGAAATTGAAATACTGTTTATATTCAGACCCTCGCATGCCAAGTCCCCTAACGATCTAACTCTCGGTCTACCTTCGGGCCCGAGCAAACGCGTTTACTTATGCCCCTTAGAAACGCATGCTTGTCTGCTTGAATGTAGCCTTGTTTTGATCCAAACCTCGGAAGACTACTAAGTAGTCGTTCCGTGTATGATTGAACCTGCAAGTATCCGGGACCGTTAGGTCACCAGGCAGCCCCGAACCAGGGGAATGCATCAAGGCAAGACTCATTCAGGTATTCTGATCTCTGCAAGTCTCCCTCGAGCGGGCTTACATCAGCCCAGGAGACTGTGCACATCCAATGGCTAAGTGAATCCTGATTCAAGTATCCCGTGTACTCGTGTTCCCGTGCACTCGTGTTCTCGTATTCTTGTGTTCTAGTGCACGCGTATTCTCGTGTTCTCGTGTATCTCGTGATAATTGGAAGACCCCAATTTGCATGTCGCGAACTAGTTCCACGGACGGTCACCGGGGCACTGGGGCCGATCCGCTCCGGATGGAGCTCGTGTGCAGTCATCGTGTTCAGGAGAGGATAGCTTGCAACGCATCGTGTTAGTGTGCCTCGTGTACTCTCGTAGCATGCTATCCTTGTCCTCGACTACGTCCATAAATGGCTATGCCAGCGACTTCTGTTCATATAGATAAGTCATCCTCGCTTAGCGGATATTCGCGTGTGAGTTACTGCATCGCATCATGAAACAACTGAACACCTGAACGATCATGATATAAACGACCCAACGTGTTTGCATATGCTATTGCCCCTGAATGTTTATACATGTCCATGCTTGAATTAACAATGTTTGCCTTGGACAGGGAAGGAAAATGGTAAGTCTCGCCGTGTTTCCTCTAACATCGCACGACGCACTGCCCGACACGTTAGGCTATTCAATACTTGCATGAAACTGATCCTAAGGTAACTAGAAAGACAACTTAATAGTTGTGCACGGAACCTGTATTACGTGTTTGGATTTGTCGAGCGGGCGAGTAGCTTCCCCACCAGTGCATTCAATGTACTGATAATCCACCAGTTTGTATGCAGGGTGCGGGAGAACCTCGTTCGGTGCGGATGCCTCCTTCGTGCGTTCTAAGGTGTGGAGATCACTCTGAAGCAACGGTGCGTCCGGAACAGAAGCACATATACAAGACATAATGTTGGAACATAGCCCGAACTCGCCTGAACATCGCCTGTACAATCAATCCATAATTGTAGCCACTTGGCACGCTTTTACCGTTTCAGAGAGAGAGGCTTGAGCGACTTGTAATCTCGGCTATACGCAGCCTGTAACACTTGTTTATATCAATAAAAGAGTTGCTTTACTTTAACTTGTGTTTTAATGCTTTCGCTATATTGTCGACTCAGTGAACCTGTTACCGATCGCCTATGCGTTCATGACTCCGCTGCACTCGGACAATTTGTGCGACTCTGTGGCTTAGAACTCTTACCGCCAGCCAATAAAACATGGCCTTGCACGGGCGTGGCTCACGCTCGTGCGGCATCACGCCCGGATGGGTCAAGCGATCGTTCCGCGGGAGCGCTGGCGAGGGTGATTCCCGCCCAGTGGGAACGGCCGATTTGCCCGCAGAAGATCGGGGCGTGACATGTTGGTATCAGAGTCTGGCTTCTACGCCTTTGGACTTTATTTCGAATATCTCTGTTTCGAAAGCTCGTTCGTGGGTTATGTGCACGCTCTCTCTCAATGCCTCGATGGGATGTTCCAACAATTAGTCTAAATACTTTCAAAATGCATTTTAAATGTAATGATATGCTTGCTTGTATGATGCTGTGCTGCGAGCGGCCTTTGTCACGCCCCAGTCCCAAAATACCGAGGGACTGGATGCGCGGCAATGGCCAGCAGCACGCACCGATGGACAACCCAATTTAATGGATCCATCAGGGCATGCTTAAGCTGTAGTCTAACAATAAATAGATCAAATGTTACAAGTCACAGTCTATACTAATCTCATCCACAACCGATAATCACAGATCAAATGCCAGAATAATGCAAATAGAATAAACTAACAAATCTCAATAAAAGTGTCTCGGGGAATAATCTGAGAATATGTCTGATACATCGATGCAATAGACATGAAATAAAGGAATGACTAGAAATAGAAATAACTGACTATATAAAGCCAATACTCAGGAGAAGTCCTCTGGTACGATCTCGTCCTCTGGTTTTGGTACAGCTCCTGTATCAGCTCCTGCTGCGGTCCCGTATACCTCGGGAAAGATCTCGTCAGCAAATCCTGGGGACATAATCCAGATCCAGGTCCTCAGGGGACATAGCAAGGTACAGATAATACAAGCCAAAATAAATGCAGTGTAGCAATAAATAAACAATAGGGTAAACTATGTAACCAGCTAAGTGATATGCACGGAACCTGTATTACGTGTTTGGATTTGTCGAGCGGGCGAGTAGTTTCCCCACCAGTGGATTCAATGTACTGATAATCCACCAGTTTACAGCAGGGTGCGGGAGAACCTCGTTCGGTGCGGATGCCTCCTTCGTGCGTGCTAAGGTGCGGAGATCACTCCGAAGCAACTGTACGTCCGGAACAGAAGCACATATACAAGACATAATGTTGGAACATAGCCCGAACATAGACCGAACTCGCCTGAACATCGCCTGTACAATCAATCCACAATTATAGACACTTGGCACACTTTTATCTTTTCAGAGAGAGAGGCTTGAGCGACTTGTAATCTCGGCTATACGCCGCCTGTAACACTTGTTTATATCAATAAAAGAGTTGCTTTACTTCAACTTGTGTTTC
Source organism: Iris macrosiphon (assembly GCA_036927795.1). NCBI lineage: Eukaryota > Viridiplantae > Streptophyta > Magnoliopsida > Asparagales > Iridaceae > Iris > Iris macrosiphon. The sequence continues at coordinate 7,937,808 of JAYESA010000011.1, forward strand.
AATGCTTCCGCTATATTGTCGACTCAGTGAACCTGTTACCGATCGCCTATGCGTTCATGACTCCACTGCACTCGGACAATCTGTGCGACTCTGTGGCTTAGAACTCTTACCGCCAGCCAATGAGCCATGGTCTTGCACGGGCGTGGCTCACGCTCGTGCGGCATCACGCCCGGATGGGTCAAGAGATCGTTCCGTGGGAGCACTGGCGAGGGTGATTCCCGCCTAGCGGGAACGACCGATTTGCCCGCGGGAGATCACGGCGTGACAGCACGAACTTCCTGGACTTTAATGACGGCTCCAACAGCAACTCTCTTCCTCTCCCAATTTTTGAAGTATATTCTCAAATAGGGTTTGAAGAGAGTATTTATAGGCATATGGGAGAATCCCTAATCCTAATCCTAATCCCGACCGTCCATCAATTACAAAAAGATTGAAATAAATTTAATTCATATCCCACAAGATTGGAATGAATTAAATTTAAATCCTATATGATTAATTTGAATTAAATTCAAATTCTACATGATTAATTTAAATCCTACATGATTGGAATGGATTAAATTCAAATCCCACAAATATTGGATTTAAATTAATGACTCAATCTTTCCATAACTGATTAAATCCTTCCAAAAGCAGCGAACCCGCATGCAACTGCTCATGCGGCTCCGCAAGCAACCGTTCATACGGCAGCACATGCGGCCAGCCTATGCGGTCGCGCATGCGGCTCGCGCATATCCGAGCGGATGAGCTCATCAAATGCGCACAAGCGCTATGCGACGATGCTGACGTGCTAAGTGCGCCAACAAAGCGTCACTTTGCGCCCTTGAGCCCGAGTCCGAGTCGCTAAGCCCCAAGCTCCTATGGAAATAATTCCAAGAGCATGACAAAAAATATAAATGCTTTCATAAGTAGTTAATCATTTTTTCTCCTAGGAAAACACTCCCACATGGCACACATGTGCCCCACCATACCCCATGTGCATACCTCAACTCATATAAAGTATTATATTGAGATACCCACTTGGTGGTGTAGCCAACGTGGAACTATTTTTCTTAGTCCAAAGGCAAAAATACCAACAATCCCCCATATATCTTAATATATGGGTTGAGTGTTCCCCACAGTGACTGTCCATCATGCATTAGGATAGATGTTGCTTCAACTTGAATCTTTCCGCATGGGTCAAATAATAGTATGATACAAGAATGGACTAAGCCTTGAATTCTACACCATAGTTATAATTCTTCCCACTCACACAATGACATCAGTTGCGCTTCTGGTTGCACATTAAAGGTCATGTGCACGTCTGGTTTTGGTGTATGCATTTTGGGCGTCTATAAATTTTCCCTCAAGAGACGGCCTGTATCTTTCCATACACTATAGGTGAGTTCTTTTAAAGTGTCCTTGGCATAAAGCCTTGCGCTTCCTTGTGGTGCTACGCTACTATGACATGGCCTTCTGCCGAGGTTCACTTCCTCACGTGGTGTCATCCACTGTAGCATGAGGTCTCAGCCTCTTTGTACTGTCAAACTACCCAGCATGAAGCCTTGCGCTTCCTTGCGGTGTTACGCCGCTGGGACAAGGCTTTCTGTCGAGGATTTACATCTTTTACCTCTGTGGTGTCACACCACTGTAACATGAGGTCACCAACCTCTTTGTAGTACTTCTTACCACTCTTTATTCTACAATATTAGGCTACCTGCCTATGTCCGGTGCTACGTCGTTGTGACATGGTCTTCTGCCGAGGTTTACCCCCTCGTGTGGTATCACACCACTGTAGCATGGGATCTCAGTCCCTTGTAGTGATGAAGCTACATGCTTCCTGTAAAGCACACCGGACATTCACTCTGTCCGAGAACTCATTAAGGCGTCGAAGCCATCCTCCCACAGGAAATGTTCTGTTCAAGAATAAATAGTAGACCACAGTGGTTCCTGGTATGTATCCCACAATGTCCCTGAGGACTACCTACTGTAACTGATATTTTTCCAGTCAATGATACTTCTTTGAACCAAAAGCTAGATGCCTAGTAGATTTCTCTTTGAACTAATATCATAAAACTTTATGGTAGAATTACAAAGACATAATATCAGAATGTCTTCAAGCCTATTTTGACTGTTTTGTCCTCGACCAGCTGGCGCTTGAGATCATTCTCTGCCATGTGCCTCAACCGCATAGTCCTCTTCTTACCATTGAATAGGTCATTTGATGCCACTTCTGCAGTCGCCTGGTTGTCGCAGTATATCGGTACCACCAAAATTTGTGCACCAACCAATGGAAGATCATACATGAGCCCCCGAAGCCATTCTGCTTTATCTGATGCAGTTGCCACTGCATAAACTCATATTCCATTGAGGAATGAGAGAGCATAGTCTGTTTCTTTGACTTCCACGATATAGCAGCTCCACCAATGAAAAAGACGTATCCTCTTATGGACCTTTCGCTCTCTACTTCTGAATACCATCTTGCATCACTGAAGCATTCCACTACTGTCGGATACCCACTGTTGTGCAGCGCATACTTCTGAGTCCTCCTGAGGTATCTCATCACTCTCTCCATAGCCTTTCAGTGTTTCACACCTGGGTTGCTCATGAATCGACTCAGCATCTCCACGACAAAAGCAATGTCAGTCCTTGTTGCAGTTTTTGCATACATTAAACTTCCGATGACGCTTGAATACTCCAGCTGCCTGATGCTTTCCCTAAGATTTGGTTTCAGCTTCTTGTCACACCTGTACAGGATATCGATCCCTGGAAGATCTTGATATCCATAGCGTGTGAGCATCTTCTCAATATAATAGGACTGTGACAGTGCCACTCCAGTATCCGTCCGGATAATCTTTATCCCGAGGATAACATCAGCTTTCCCTAAGTCTTTCATACTGAACTTAGATGAGAGAAACTTCTTTGTCTCAATGACACGTGCTAGATCCGTACCTAGGATCAGCATGTCATCCATGTATAGACAAACAATTACTCCTTTCCCATCAACAAACTTTGTATAAACACTCTTATCTATTTTACTGACCATGTAGCCGTTTGACCTAATCACTTTGTCAAATTTCTTCTGCCACATCTTGGGAGCTTGCTTCAGACCGTATAGTAATTTCACCAACTTGCAGACTTTGTCTTCAAGCCCTTTGATGACAAATCCTTCTGACTATTGCATATAAATCTCTTCGGTCAAGTCTCCAGTCAGAAATGCTATTTTAACATCCATCTGATGAATAACTAGCTTGTGAATTGCACTCAGAGCAATCAACATCCTGATGCTCATCATCCGCACTACTAGAGTATATGTGTCAAAGTAGTCAATCCCCTGCTTATGAGAAAACCCTTTGGCCACCAACCTTGCCTTGAACTTGTCAACAGTTCCATCAGCTTTCATCTTCTTCTTGAAGATTTATTTACATCCGATTAGTTTTGTTCCTTTAGGCAGATTGACCAACACCCAAGTATTGTTGGAGGTTATTGAGTCATACTCATCATTGATAGCCTACTTTCAGAAGACAACATCTTTGGTCTTCATCGCCTCATCAAAGGTAAGTAGATATGCTTCCAGGTGATAGGTGACAAATTCTTCTCCGAATTCCTTTGGTCTCCTCACTCGCTTAGATATCGATTCTGCGAGTTTTGGTTCGAACGTTGTCTCTGGTATGACAATTTCTTCTTGGACTATATCTTCTTTGGAAGCGTTAGCCTCTTGTGCACCCACACTATTCTCTAGAATATCTTTGATAACAACATTCTTGTGCCTTATAAATTTATCTTCAAAGAATTCTGCGTCGCAAGATTCAATGATATGGAGCTCGTGAGCTCATTGTACGCTCGAGAGCATATGTCCAGGCGTTATGTGCAGCATCGTCGCATGGCGCTCGTAAGCTTATTGTATGCGCAAATTGCATACACGGTTGCTTGTTCAGGAGCTATGCGTCCATGAGCTATGTGTCCAAGCGCTATACGGTCGAGGCACTATGCGGCCAGGAGCTATGCGTCCAGGTGCTATACGGCCAAACGCTATGCGTCTAGGTGCTATGCATCAAGGTATTATGCGACCATGAGTTATGCATCCAGGTGCTATACGGCCATACACTATGCTGCCAGGAGCTATGCGGCCAGGTGTTTTACAGCCAAGCCCTATGTGGCCAGGGGATATGCGGCCAACGAGCTTGTATGAGCGAATCGTATGTGGAGGGGACATGGTCAACTGTTGGCGGCACATGTAGCGCATGGTTATCCGTACCATCCGGATTATGTGGCATATGCGACGCGAGGGTATATGTGGATAGTGGCTGCTGCTTTTGGTGCTTGAAGGCGTTTGACGACGCTGACCTGTGCAGCGTGACCGACGGCGACGACGATGCATGAGACTCCGGCGACACATGTGGCTACGGTTACGCATGCGGCATAGAATAGCGCATATGCGGTCTTGAGCTTTCTCAGGCCGCATATTTTCTATTCTCCTCTATATATAGAGGAGCTTCTCTTTCTTTCAAAGAAGAGAAAAAAATCGAGAGCACCAGAGAGATATGCGGCCGCAGTGAGCACCTTTCAACAAAGTATTTTTGAGTGATCCGAAGGTGACCAAGAGCGTTCCAGAAGTTCTCATGTGGACTTGTTGGATTCTAAGGGCAGTTCGTTGTATAGCGCGAATCTTGCCTTGAGCTCCGGTAGTTTTTATCACCCCAGCATGGACTTTCCTTCTTTGTATTTTTTTCTTGTTCTCGTTCTTTCTCGTTGCAGCGTCTGTGAACGTAAGAAGAATAACGGTTTTCTGATTCTTTTTGTATTTGCTTTTTCTTTGGGTTGTTAGTTTGTAATATGTTCCTGGTTTTATGCTTCCGTGGAGTTGTGTGTCATTATAGAGAAACTCTTGTGTGGATCTTAGTGCACCAACTTTTGTAGAGACGAACTCTTGTGTGAGTCTCTACTTTGTGGACCTCCTATATTATGATTTGGCTTCGGGATTAACTATCTCAAGGCAAAATCCGAGTTAGAATGGACAACCGCTCAAACCTTCTCGATATTAGCTTTCATAATCTTGAGAAGTTTGATAGCAAATACTACAACATTTGGAAGAAGAAGATCTTCTTGAATCTTTAAATTGTCAATGTTGCTTATGTGTTGGTTGATCCTGAACCTACCATTCCTGAAGATGTAGGAGAGTTTGCTGTTGGCACGGCGCATGATGCACAATCCAATTGAAAGAAAGACAACGATCTCTACAGATTGTTGATTCTCAATGCTATGGATGACTCAATGGCAGAGTCCTACATAAAGAAGGAGAATGCAAGAGATGTCTGGGAATCTCTTAAGAAGTACTACAAAACTAACGAGAAAATATCTAAAATCTATCTCGTCGAGAAATTCTTCATTCTATAATTTGAGGATGAGAATATGATGTTATCACAAGTCAAGAAACTTCTGAAGGTACAACAAAAACTGGAGGAAGAGGGCATGATGCATGAAGACAAATTTATGGTGGGGGCTATCATCACCTAACTTCCTCCAGGCTGGATCAAGTTCAAGACTGACATGTACGGCAAGAAAATGTAGATCCAGCTCAAAGATCTTCTTCACTAGATTCACATTCTTTACTAGATTCACATTGAAGATGAAGCCAGAAGGCAGCTAAAGTTGGACTCCTTGTCCAAGCAGTTGGCTAAGGCCAACATGGTAAATGCAAGCGATTATATAGGGAAGCAAAAATTTCCCTATAAGAAGAAGAAGGACTTCAACCAGCTGAAGGTGAAGTCGGCTCAATTCAAACCAAAATTGAAGACTGATGTGACTTGCTACAACTTTGGCAAGAAGGGTCACTACAAAAGCGACTGTAGGTCAAAGCCTAAACTGAAAGAGCATGGTAAGCTTAACCTAGTTGCTTTGATTGTGCATGTTGAGTCATGGCATAGACACTGACTGATGGATGGACAATGGTGCATCTTGCCACGTGTGCTCTAAGAATAAGTTGTTCGCCAAGTGCGAGCCTACCTTTGAGAAATTCTCGATGGCGGATAAGTCTCAAGTTATAATATTGGGGATCGGGACGGTAGTGCTGAAGCTGACCTCTGGAAAGTCACTTACACTGGAGAATGTGAAGCACGTACCTATGATCGCCAAGAATCTGGTTTCTGGGAGTCTGCTGTGCAAGGCAATGGATACCAATGCCGGTCAGATGGTGATGTCCTACAAGGGAACATACTTCAAAAAAGCTTTCTGTATCGAAGGGATGTTTAAACTGCAGCTTGTTTCTCCTTCTGTTTGTATCAATACAGTCTATACTTTTGGTTATTCTCTTGAGTTATGGCATAATAGACTAGGATATGTGCACTGTAAACGTATTAACAAGATGTCAAGTCTAGGCCTTATCTCTAAATGTCGGCTAAGGAGGTGGAGAAATGTGAAGTCTGTGCGCAGACGAAGATCGTCAGGAAGCCGTTCAGAAGGGTGAATTGAAGCACAAATATTCTGGAGTTAGTAGACTCAAATATCTATGACTTCAAGCAATTCTCCACAAATGCCGAAATAAAGTATTTCATCACTTTTATTTTTGATTTCTTGAAGTACGCATTCGTATATTTTCTCAAGTCAAAAGGCAAAGCGTTCGAGAAGGTTAAGGACTTCAAGGCTGAAGCAGAACGTTAAACTGGTCAATAACTCAAACGACTTAGAAGTGATCGAGACAGAGAGTATTATTTCTTGGAATTCGTATCATTCTGCAAAGAATATAAAATTATCAATGAAATGACTTCTCCACATTCTCCCCAATATACTGGTATTGATGCTGACATAAATGATGAACTCCATGTTGCTGACAGCAGAACTTCCAAAGTGCTTCTGGAGAGAAGCAACGCTTACGGCTACGTTTATTCTAAATATAGTGTCGTTCGCGACATCTGACATTACTCCTCATGAACTCTGGTTCAAGGTCAGACCCAACTTGAATGTCATTCGAGTGTGGGGGTGTCTGGCATATGTGAAGCTTCTAGACCTCTAGATACATAATCTGAGAATAAGGACCACAAAGACTATATTTATGGGTTATACTGATAAGAGTGATGCTCAGAGATTTTTTGATATCAAATTTAATCATATCATAGAATCTCACGACAAGGAATTCTTTAAAGACAAGTTTTCTAGGAACAAGAATATTTTTTTTGCGGATATCCCGGAGAATGCTGCTAGCACAGACGAGGCAAGTACCTATTATATAGAAGTAGTCTAAGAAGAAGTTGTCATTGATGAGACTATATTTGAACTAGAACCCGCTGAGCCGAGGACAAAGCGAGTGAGGAGGCCGAAGGACTTCGGAGAAGACTTTGTTACCTATCATGTGGAAGCTGATCCGCTTACCTATGATGAGGCAATGAAGACCAGAGATGCTATTTTCTGGAAGGAGGCTGTCAATGACGAGTTTGACTCGATAACTTCTAATAATACATAGAAGTTAGTCGATTTGCCTGAAGGAGATAAACCTATCGGATGCAAGTGGATCTTTAAGAAGAAGATGAGAGCAGACGGAAATGTTGACAAGTTCAAGGCTAGGCTAGTTTCCAAGGGGTTTTTTCAGATGCAGGGGATTGATTACTTTGACATATATGCTCCCGTTGCATGGATGAATACTATCAGGATGCTGATTGCTCTAGGTGCTATTCACAGGATGGTGATTCATCAGATGATGTCAAGACAATATTTCTAAATAGTGAACTGATTGAGGAGATTTACATACAGCAGCTAGAAGGGTTTGTCATCAAAGGTCTTGAAGACAAAGTATACAAACAGGTGAAATCTCTGTATGGTCTGAAGTAAGCTCCCAAATTGTGGTACAAAAAGTTTGACAAAGTTATTAGATCAAATGGCTACAAGGTCAGCGAAACTGATAAGTGTGTGTACACGAAGTTCGCTAGTAATAAAGGTGTCATTGTTTGTCTCTATGTGGATGACATGATAATCATAGGCACGGGTGAAGAATGTGTCACTAGAATAAAGATGTTCTTCTCATCTAAATTTAGTATGAAGGACATGTAAGATGCATATGTCATCCTTGGGATTAAGATAATTCAGACGAAAGCTGGGTTTGCTCTATCATAAGCTCACTACGTAGAGAAGATGCTCACACATTAGATATCAGGATCTTTCAGGGATTGATATGTCGTGCCCCGATCTCCCGAAGGTAATCGGCCGTCCTTGCTAGGCGCGAATCACCATGACAGCGCTCCTGCGGGTTGATCTTTCCCATCTGGGCATGATGTCGCATGAGCGTATGCCGCGCCCGTACAAGGCCATAATCCGAACAGACGGTAAGAGGTCTAAACTACAGAGTCGTACAGATAGTCCTAGTGCAGCGGAATAAGAAACGCACAGGCGATTGGTAACAAGTTCACAGAGTCGTCAATAGCAAAAACATTGAATAACACAAGTATAGAAGTAAAACTAGCTCTTTATTGATATTGAATAAGTATTACATGCGGCGCTAGGCCGAGATTACAAGTCGCTCAAGCATCTCTCTCTGAAACAGTAAAAATGTGCCAAATGGCTATATTTGTGGAATGACACATAGGCGATGTTCCAATATTATGTCTTGTATATGTGCATCAGTTTCGTACGCAACGCTCCAAGGCTCCAGAGTGAACTCCATACCTTAGCACGCACGAAGGGGGCATCCGCACCGAACGAGGTTCACCTGCACCCTGCAAGCAATCTGGTGGGTTATGTAAAACCCCTATTTCTAAAAAAAAAAATACTTTTTTTTAATTAATAATTTAAATATAGTATTTAGTGGCTAAATAGGAGAAATAAATTTTTAATAATTTTTATGTTAGGTGTTCGGGCACTTAGATAATTTATGGGACCATTAGAAATTTTTTGGAATTTATTCCATGTAGGAGACCCCTTGAGCAGTTGCTAGCCTAACGATGTGCATTACCCTAATCTATAATTTTCTTATGTGTGAATAAATATATATATATATATATATATATATATATATATATATGTATATATATATATATTTAAAAAGAAATAAAAGAAAAGAAAGTAATTAACTAATAATAAAATAATAATAATATAATAATAATACTAACCATACTATACTACTACTACTACTTAGCAATAGCAGCAAACTAAAAGCAAAGCAGCCACTTTTGCTACTCCCAGACCCGCCCCTTCAAGCAAATTGCAAAAGCACAGCAGCAAGTCTTCAGCGCCCCCCCTTCGCGGCCGAACCTATTTCCTATTCTCCCTCTCTCTTTCCTATTATATATATATATATATATATATATATATATATATATATATATATATATATATATATATATATATATATATATATATTTCTCTCCCAAAAACCCTAACCTAAATTTTCAGACACATCCTCTTCCCATCTAGAGCCGTCACCGCAGCCAGAGAGCCCCACCAAGCCATCCAACCATCCCGTCGACGCCGACCTCACATCCTGCAGAATCCCACTCGAGGCACCTTCGCTCCGGCGTGATTTTCTGTCGACTCGCTCAACCAAACGCTATTCCGTCTTCATAGGTATGATCACCCCTCAACCCTCTTCCATATTTGTTTTATAGCTAACCTCGAAAAATGTGTGCCCCTAGGTAAAAAACAGCGTCCAAAGTGGACGGACAGACCCAATTCTGGAATCGCAGAATTCCAGAATGACCACCCATATTGCCGAGTTCGTATCTCCCACCACAGAGATCCGAATTCGGTGATTCTTTTTGATACCTGTAGAATACCTGACCTAGTTTATTTTCTGTAAAATAACCCTATGCTATTAGTCGCTGTGGACATAATTATATTCGTCACAAAACTGCGGGCACCCACTTTTTTCGGTTTTCCAAAAGTTGGAAAACGGAGTGCGCCCCGCCAAACGGGACCGCCCCGCCGTGTGCCAAGTGTACCGAATGGTGCACGCAGCGTAACCGGACATGTGAAAATTTGTGGGGACTGATTCGGACGCGTGTGCGCGCCGGAATCAGACCGTATCCGCGGACACACACCGTGTCCAACTTTTGTGGAACTCGTACGTATTTTGTGCACGCTTGTCAGATTATGACGAAACTTGTGCCGCTGGACTCGTGGTAACGCACTGGTCCTGTGACCCAATTTTCACGTATTTCTGAGACGGTTGACCAAATCGCCAATTGGCGGGCCCCACAGTTGACTTTTTGGACAAAATTGAGTTCGGCTCATCGGAATCCATATTTGGACATACCGTTGGGTTCGTATTGACATTTAGAATTATTTGACCTATAGTTTGTCCTATTTAGAGACTGTTACCCTTGGCACGCTTTTCGGTGCAAAGTGGGCCACATGTGGACCCCACTTTTACCCGAAATTACCGTTTTGCCCCTGTGTCCAAATTGGACGAAAGGGAAGTGCTTTTTAGCTATTTTGCTTATTTCGAAAATGTTGGTGATGTTTATTTCAGCATCCGGAGATATTGTTCTGCGGCCATAGCTTTTGGTCCTATGCGTTTGACTTCTGGACAGTACACTTTGCAGCTTTCTTACCAGGCAAGATACCTTGCCAAATTGTTTACAGTACTTTGCATGCTATTTATATTTCTGTTTATTTATTTCATTTCTGTATAGTTCTTGCATGTGTAGTTTTTCTCCAGTCATTACTATGTATTAGATATGTTGACACACACATGGCACCTAGTATCATAGAGGACAATCATTAGGCGTATGGGCTTTTAACCACTCTGGTAAACCGTAGTATATAGCTCGCACTACGGGCGTGTGTCGCGCTGGTCGCTACCCCCGCGGTATATCGATTTCTGGAGTCTCGCTGGTCGCTACCCCCGCGGTATGTCGATTTCTGATGTCCATTGACGTGTGTGTGAGTTGTGAGGTAGATCGAGTAGCCTACCCTTGCCCATACGTCGAAAAGTTGTCCTCATTTGTATTCATATAGATTGTCTGGTACAGCGTACTTATTTATTTTTAAATTATATGCATGTTTACTGTGTTCAAGTTGGCTCGTATTTTCTGTATCTTGTTACGTCCCTCTGAGGACCTGGTCCTCTGCCAGGTATATCTGCTCTTGAGTATTTACAGGAGTACGGGCCTGGACCTGACGCATTCCTTTCTGTCGAGGAGGTCTTACCTTCTGAGCATCGTTGATTATCGAGCGATGGATTCTTTTAGCTGATACACTTCTGTCTTCATATTATTTTATATTGGAGATTTTATACTCCTCTCTCATTTTAGTTTTGGATATAGTCTTTGGTAGTGGATTTGTCTCCACCCGACTATTATTTTCTGGATATTTCAGACTCCTTATTCTAGTTAGTATTTCTTTTCTATGACTTGTTGTGTGGATGAGATTAGCATATCTGTGACTTGTGATATTGTATATACCACATGTGAGTTTATATTCATATTACAGCGTACGTATGGGTTATGGTTTCCATATATTGAAGTTGCCATATCCATGCGGCTGGCATGCTTACGTGTTCCTAGTCCTACGTATTTGGGACTGGGGCGTGACATATTTTTGTGGTGGCCCATGCAGGTCGAGTTAGCCGTTTCGGTTACGTCACTGTACCGAGCGGGCCTGCGCCTAGGATTAGAATTTTAGATCTCATCCACACTTGACTATAACTTACCTTTCTTCCAATATGTCCTACTTAAGTTCTTGCATCCTGCTTGATTCATGTACTCTTCTTAATCCTTCGTCCATCTCTTGCAGAGAGATAAATTTGCATAACGGGCATGCCGCCACCGGGGACAACACGTCTCCAGGAGACGACGACCAACCACTAGGAGTGACCTCAACGACACCTCTTCTTCCCGGACCGGATGGACTGACTAACAATCAAATTCCATCAACTCCTTCCACGATACCTAATGGGACATTTCCAGCTCTACTAGCACCGTAGGATGGCCAGACACAGCTGTTCCAATTATTCCAGATGATAATACAGGAACAAAGGCAGCAGGCAGCCGAACAGAGGCAGCAAACAGCAGAGCAAAGGCTAGAATTTCTGGCAGCGCTTGAGAGAATGGCTGTACTAGCCCCTGCACCAACCCAGGCACTAGTTTCAGTACCACAAGCTCGGGTTAGTTCAGTCAAGGACTTTGTGCAGATGGGCCCTAAGCCATATAATGGCAATGAGAGTCCAGAGGAGACCACGAACTGGATTGCCAATACCAAGAAGTTGTTAGAGGCATCACAACTACCTACTGACCTATGGATGATAGGCGTAAGGACTCAGTTAGAAGGCAACGCGCATCACTGGTGGGAATCAATGGAGCGCCAGTTGGGTACGCGTCAGACTTGGGAACAATTCTTGGAATGCTTTGAGAGGAAGTACTTCCCGGATACTGTAAGGGACGCATTGTATGATAAGTTCCTCCATCTAGAGCAAGGGGACAAGACGGTTGATGAGTATGACGCAGAATTTAGCCGTCTCAGTAAGTATGGCACAGTCCTAATACCTAATGACTTGGAGAAGGCTAAGAGGTTTCACCGCGGACTGACTCAGGAGCTCCAGCACTACACTAGCTCCCAGTCCCGGATCTCTTATGCCGAGCTATTGACAGAGGCCAGGATCCAGGAGGCCATCAGCAAGGGAAACGGAATTCAACAGAGAAGTCACCAAGGACCAGTAAGGATACAGCAAGGAGGACCCATTCGACACCCTTTGACACGCCAGCAACCAGATAGTGCTGCACCATATCCAACCAAGGACCCCCGTACTTGTCACTTTTGTGGTAAGGTAGGTCATATTCATAGAGACTGTCATCGTCGATTGGGGCTGTGCATGATATGTGGATCAAGTCACCATCAAACCCGAAGATGCCCTCAGCAGAACCAGAGGTCTATGACAGTAGAATCAGGAACACCGCGTACACCCTCAAGTATAGAAGACCAAAGGAACCCACCACTGCTTCTACAGTCTGCACAAATGGAGGGGACTAGACCCCAGTTGAACAACCAAGGACAAGGCCAAGCACTCATTATGACAAGTATGGGAGAACAGACACATGAAGCCGTAGATATAGGTACGACCTTTTAGTTATAAATGTCTTTGCATACTCATAACCCCATTGTGACACAAGATCTAGATGCACAAATGGATGTAGAATTATATATATGTTAGTCTAGCAGTTATAAGAATATATTTCTATTCTACCCAGATGGCATACATGCGATGCTAATGGATGACGTGAGTAGCAGTAGTAGTATTCTCCCCTATTTTTATCTCGCCCTCTTGGGTGACTCATCTCCTCCTTTTATATTCGTTCCTTATCTCGTGCTTAACTCTTCCTATCATAGTCATATCTTTCGTGCCATTATGAATTGTTTGATTCATATCAGTATCACCCCTATTTTGTTAGTAAAACATAAGGGTGTTAGTAATGCTTGATAGCTAAGAATGAGTTCTTAATATGTATATGCACTATAGCAATATATGTATTCTTTATTAGTTTAACCCTTAAGTAGCACCATGCATCATAGTAGAAATTGTTAGATCATTGGAGATAGATCATACCCCTAATAGTTAGTCAAGACCTTAAGTGTTCCCTAAAACTTAGGCTATGCCTAGGAAAGAGTTGAAGGCACTTGTTACGAACTGATGACTATGACAAATCGCTGGCAAGGTAGCGACAGTTGCCGCCAGACGATTATGGTAGAGTAGTCGAATTACTTGCACCCATACTGGCCAGGTGGCGGGGCAGTGTTAGACTATGATACTTGACGTTTATGGGAAAAGTCATAGTTATGAGATTCCAGACAGGTATCCCAAGATTCTCGACCCAATAAATATAATTGCCTTACAATCTAGACAATAGCTTCAAAGAAGGTGACCACTAGTAGAATTCTTGTAAGTTGGGTAGTGTAGACGAGTTAGAGGATGATAAAATAGTGGATGGACAATAGATGGAAAAGTGTTAGAATGGCAGACCATGAGTTTTAGGAGTCCTACTAGATACCAATGTAGTGTAATAGTTATAATTATCATTATGAATATGGGTTAGTGTCAATTTCGAGGACGAAATTTTTGTAAGTTGGGTAGAATGTAAAACCCCTATTTCTAAAAAAAAAATGTACTTTTTTTTAATTAATAATTTAAATATAGTATTTAGTGGCTAAATAGGAGAAATAGATTTTTAATAATTTTTATGTTAGGTGTTCGGGCACTTAGATAATTTATGGGATAATTAGAAATTTTTCGGAATTTATTCCATGTAGGAGACCCCTTGAGCAGTTGCTAGCCTAACGATGTGCATTACCCTAATCTATAATTTTCTTATGTGTGAATAAATATATATATATATATATATATATATATATATATATATATATATATATATATATATTTAAAAAGAAAGAAAAGAAAAGAAAGGAAAAGAAAAGAAAGTAATTAACTAATAATAAAATAATAATAATATAATAATAATACTAACCATACTTTACTACTACTACTACTTAGCAATAGCAGCAAACTAAAAGCAAAGCAACCACTTTTGCTACTCCCAGACTCGCCCCTTCAAGCCAATTGCAAAAGCACAGCAGCAAGTCTTCAGCGCCCCCCCTTCGCGGCCGAACCTATTTCCTATTCTCCCTCTCTCTTTCCTATTATATATAATATATATATATATATATATATATATATATATATATATATATATATATATATATATATATATATATATATATATATATATATATTTCTCTCCCAAAAATCCTAACCTAAATTTTCAGACCTCCTCTTCCCATCTAGAGCCGTCACCGCAGCCAGAGAGCCCCACCAAGCCATCCAACCATCCCGTCGACGCCGACCTCGTATCCTGCAGAATCCCACTCGAGGCACCTTCGCTCCGGCGTGATTTTCCGTCGACTCGCTCAACCAAACGCTATTCCGTCTTCATAGGTATGATCACCCCTCAACCCTCTTCCATATTTGTTTTATAGCCAACCTCGGAAAACGTGTGCCCCTAGGTGAAAAACAGCGTCCAAAGTGGACGGACAGACCCAATTCTGGAATCGCAGAATTCCAGAATGACCACCCATATTGCCGAGTTCGTATCTCCCACCACAGAGATCCGAATTCAGTGATTCTTTTTGATACCTGTAGAATACCTGACCTAGTTTATTTTCTGTAAAATAATACTATGCTATTAGTCGCTGTGGACATAATTATATTCGTCACAAAACTGCGGGCACCCACTTTTTCCGGTTTTCCAAAAGTTGGAAAACGGAGCGCGCTCCGCCAAACGGGACCGCCCCGCCGTGTGTCAAGTGTACCGAATGGTGCATGCAGCGTAACCGGACATGTGAAAATTCATGGAGACTGATTCGGACGCGTGTGCGCGCCGGAATCAGACCGTATCCGCGGACACACACCGTGTCCAACTTTTGTGGAACTCGCACGTATTTTGTGCACGCTTGTCAGATTACGACGAAACTTGCGCCGCTGGACTCGTGGTAACGCGCTGGTCCTGTGACCCAATTTTCACGTATTTCTGAGACGGTTGACCAAATCGCCAATTGGCGGGCCCCACAGTTGACTTTTTGGACAAAATTGAGTTCGGCTCATCGGAATCCACATTTGGACATACCGTTGGGTTCGTATTGACATTTAGAGTTATTTGACCTATAGTTTATCCCATTTAGAGACTGTTACCCTTGGCACGCTTTTCGGTGCAAAGTGGGCCACATGTGGACCCCACTTTTACCCGAAATTATCGTTTTGCCCCTGTGTCCAAATTGGACGAAAGGGAAGTACTTTTTAGCTATTTTGCTTATTTCGGAAATGTTGGTGATGTTTATTTCAGCATCCGGAGACATTGTTCTGCGGCCATAGCTTTTGGTCCTATGCGTTTGACTTCTGGACAGTACACTTTGCAGCTTTCTTACCAGGCAAGATACCTTGCCAAATTGTTTACAGTACTTTGCATGCTATTTATATTTCTGTTCATTTATTTCATTTCTGTATAGTTCTTGCATGTGTAGTTTTTCTCCAGTCATTACTATATATTAGATATGTTGACACACACATGGCACCTAGTATCATAGAGGACAATCATTAGGCGTATGGGCTTTTAACCACTCTGGTAAACCGTAGTATATAGCTCGCACTACGGGCGTGTGTCGCGCTGGTCGCTACCCCCGCGGTATATCGATTTCTGGAGTCTCGCTGGTCGCTACCCCCGCGGTATGTCGATTTCTGATGTCCATTGACGTGTGTGTGAGTTGTGAGGTAGATCGAGTAGCCTACCCTTGCCCATACGTCGAAAAGTTGTCCTCATTTGTATTCATATAGATTGTCTGGTACAGCGTACTTATTTATTTTCAAATTATATGCATGTTTACTGTGTTCAAGTTGGCTCGTATTTTCTGTATCTTGTTACGTCCCTCTGAGGACCTGGTCCTCTGCCAGGTATATCTGCTCTTGAGTATTTGCAGGAGTACGGGCCTGGACCTGACGTATTCCTTTCTGTCGAGGAGGTCTTACCTTCTGAGCATCGTTGATTATCGAGCGATGGATTCTTTTAGCTGATACACTTCTGTCTTCATATTATTTTATATTGGAGATTTTATACTCCTCTCTCATTTTAGTTTTGGATATAGTCTTTGGTAGTGGATTTGTCTCCACCCGACTATTATTTTCTGGATATTTCAGACTCCTTATTCTAGTTAGTATTTCTTTTCTATGACTTGTTGTGTGGATGAGATTAGCATATCTGTGACTTGTGACATTGTATATACCACATGTGAGTTTATATTCATATTATAGCGTACGTATGGGTTATGGTTTCCATATATTGAAGTTGCCATATCCATGCGGCTGGCATGCTTACGTGTTCCTAGTCCTACGTATTTGGGACTGGGGCGTGACAGGTTATCAATACATGAATGCACTGGTGGGGAGGCTTCTCGCCCGCTCGATAAATCCAAACACGTTATATAGGTTTCGTGCACCATCTATTAAGTTATCTTTCTAGTCATGCCTTAGGATCATTATTATGGCATTTATGAAAAGTCTATCTCGTGTGGTAGTACGTCATGCGATATAAAGGAACACGGCGAGACTTACCAACTTACCATCCGTCCTTCCCTGTCCAAGGCAAACCAAGTTAAATCAAGCACAAGCATTTATTATAAAATCTAAGGGCAAATTGCATATGCAAACACAAGTGTCATGAGCGAGGTTATGTTTTGGGTGCACGATTACACGGATTATCAGGTTTTGCATAAGAAGTTCAAGTATTCAATGGATTGCTCCGGTTGTTTAATTTGTATAGATGTCTTATACTGGATGTGATGCAATGACTCGTACGTGGATTGCCGCTAAGCGAGGATGACTTATCTATATGAATATGAGGTCACTGGCATAGCCATAAAGGACTGATTTATAGTCTTGAGACGGAATATGGTGTAACGCTTTTTAAAAGACAAGGAATTCTAGGCGAATGGGTGATACAGAAGATCCATTGCACGCCATCCCGCCGAAACAAGCGACTATCATGGGTAGACGGCTAGTCCAAGGTAGTATGCCCTACCAAGGCCCGATCGTGTATTTCCAAGCCCCAAAGATGACGTCGCATACCAGAACCGAATTTGGGCCACAATACACTGTTCATACTCCTAGGATGATACGATCCTAGTGCCCTGGTGATCGTCTGAGGAAGTAGATACCTCGTGCACGAGTTGTCCGTGACCATGCAAGTCTTGGGTCATTCTAGATTCACAATATGACATGATAATCCTTGATTCTTTTTTCGTACGAGCATTGCTCCACGAGCTGTGATTCTTGACTTGCATGACATGATTCTCGTTCAATGTTTAACTTGACTTGATGCATTCTCCTGTGTCAGGGACTTCCTTGGTGACCTAACGGTCCCGGATACTTGCAGGTTCATATTGCACAGAAGGACTATTTGATAGTCTTCTGGCTAACTAGATGCATACACGATGCGGATAGTATTACTTGATTATGACATAGATTATGTGACAAGCATTAAAATGAGGCAATGAGTACAAACTATAAGTAACCAAGCATGCATTTATATGAAACATAAGCATTTACATTTGGCACGGGTCTAAGGGTAAAGCGATGAGTAAAACCGTAAAGGGACATAGCGAGCGACATAATCTAGGGACGTATAGTATAAACAAGTAAACATTTTACTACAAAGAGCATATATATAGTTCTACTCGAGGCATAGTGGGGTCTACTTGCACAAGGCAAAGGTAGCATACGAGGGTCCACTTATAAGCAAAGTTTCATTTTCATGTTCTAACACAAGCAATACAAGTTAGGATTATTCCCTTAGCTAGGTGCGTTGTATTCTTTATTAGCATGTAGGGGGATGATTCACCTAGCAACTAGCATGTATCGTCCATATTTTAAGTGTGCTGGCTAAGCAAAGACCAGTTCATCGTAGCCACCCACCTTAGCGATGATTCATCTCGGTCGAGCGATACTCCGAGCGAGCCTTTGAAAGACTAAGTCCGAACTCCTGAAGGACCAAGTCTGGAAATTATTTGCCTCAAATGAGTCTTATCGCTGAGCAAAGCGGGTCGGATCATTGTACTTGCGCCATTGGAATTGGTTGTCCGCTTGAATGGAACGGGTCGTTACATTATATACCACTTTGGAAAAGTCTCATCCTCGAGACTTCCTGAGCGCAAGCCATTCAATCGCATTATTAAATCTATTCCAAGCACAGCAATCGATACTATTAGATTCGTTCGAACATAATTTTCTACTTGTTCCTTACACCGTGTCGCATGTATGCTGGGTCGGTCTCATTGAATGACTCTATCATTCAATCCACGGTCTGACTCGATCTCTATTGCACCTTAGCGCGAAAAATATTGCTTAACGCGGGGTTCGGTATAATCCATCTTCAATGACGATCTATGGCTGAGGCAAACTTATACGAGTCATTATACTTGTCCATGCGGATCTAACATATTCACTTGTACTAGCATTCGAGATCAGCATATCGCAAGTCTGGATCGTGCACATATTCAAAGCGTCCTTCAAACATATGCATGTCAACCAACTTAGCGATAGCAAAATTTTTGCACTCGAGTTCCATATGTCACTGGGTCTTGGATCGTGCACACGTTCAAGGCATCCCTCAAACATATGCATTCAACCAAACTTAGTGGTAGTGAATTCAGACAAGCTACTTGTGAAAATATCAAGGGTTCCCATCTTATGAATCACAAGGATACTTCCGATAGGGTCAATAAAATTCTAAGTCATTTCTATTCCAACTCAAACCAAGTATTTGCACTATCATTAAGTACGATCTATTCGATCTACCGACTAGCGTTCATTCGTTCGGGTCAAACATAACACACTTTACCGTTCCAAGTCTAACTCCAAGTCTTGATGCCCCAGTTCTTATGGCTTTTTCCAGCAATATTCTAAAGTCGGTTACACAAGTTCTTTCACTCGGCACATGGTCGTCTGCCTAATTACTAGGTCACCTCATAAGGTCATATGTACAAATTCAAGCACATGATTCATCATAAAAATTTGTCGCACAATGCTCGCCCCAATTTCTAAGGTCAAACCATTGTTCGTTTGTATGGGATATTCTACCCAAGCTCATTTCACTTAGATTTTTAAACATCGAGCACATATCATCCTACCCACAATAACACATTCGTATGCACATGGTCGAGTCCGTTCAGTCAAATCCATGATATATCCAAGTTGCAGGACAAGCCTAGAAATTCACATAGTCTATCTCCTTAAGACATGTTTGATAGTATCCATATATCCATTCTAAGTCTAGACTACCAAGCCAAGATTCAATTCTAAATCTTTGATTATAACTCCAAGTCGTCCAACAAGATTCATGAATCCATTCACGAAACCATCAAGCATGATTTATTCCAGGTTCTAAGCTAACTTATCCATGAAATAATTTTGAATCACTTGTATTTCCAAATTTGTCTTATCGTATCAAACCAAAAGTCAAGATGATCCATCAGTTGTCACACTCCGGTCTCCGGCAAGTTCGATCATCCTCGTTGGACGTGAGATCACAACGCCAATGCTCCCGCTGGTTAATCATCCTAATCCGGGCGTGACGCATGTACGAGCATAGAGTTACGCTCGTACAAAGCAAGAACATCGAACGTTATGGTTATCTTCGAAACGATTGAGATACCTTATCATTTTACCTTTCTCCATCCAAGTTATATATGAAATCCATTAAGTCATGTCCGTTTATGCAGTAATTATAATTTATTGCAAAATTATCCAATTTTAATGTTACCATTTGATAAATCCATAGTCCACTTCTAGCAATCCTTAAATAACTAAGTTTTAATATTCAAGCCCAAGTCTATCCACTTTTGTTACGTTCCATTCATCAAGTTTGTTTGAAATAATCACTGAATATGTTCCCGTGAGTTCGATCATCCCCGCCGTACGTGAAATCACCACGCCGGCGCTCCCGCAGGATAATCGTTCTCGGCCGGGACTGATTTTAAAGGTTATCCATTTGAACTAGACTCAAGATCGTTCTTCCAAACTCCAAGTTGAATCAATTATCGCTTATATCTTTCATCGAACAACAATATTTCTTTCTCAGGCTAACTTCTATTCGAGCGATATTGTATTCAAGTTTAATTCATTTTATTTAATCCGAAATTGCTCGCACAATCCTCCAAGTTTTCAACAAGTTTTTCTTAAACAAGATATCGATTTTCTTTTTCTGAAATCCCTATTCGATATAAGCCTTATCATTTATTCAAGACATTCTCAAATTGTTCAATCCAACTATCGTACAAGACCTATGAATCCGTTTGGATATTTTTAAAATGAACCATACACCACTCAGGAATCGAGTCACCCAATTAAACCCTCAACCGATGTTCGAATCAATCGCTAGCATATTTACCAAGTCGTTCCTTAAAATTCCTTCACGATACCTAGCATCGCCTGATAGATCTTAGTTTCGTATATATCTTGTTGATAGTTATCTAGTAAACCATATTCGATTTGTATCTTCCGACATAAATTATTGTTTGAGCTATTTCCCAAAATCTAAGCACGATTCTCTATATTCGCCTAAGCGATAAATCTGGTAATATTTTTATCGGTTGCCATTCTAAGTCTGACTTAACTTATTCTTGAACGATATCCCAATTTCGTTTGCAACTTGCTAGCAGCAAAAAGGGTCTTGGCACGCGATACTGAACACAACTTAGCCGAAAGGCTGTGTGCATAGTTAACTGTTCGAACGATATTCTATTTCGTACTAACCTGTTGGGTAATCATGTATAGGTATTTGGGTTTACATATAACTTGTAATTCTTGTACGAGTCTAACACAGGTCGACACAAAGGCCTTCGTATTACAATTTCGTACAAGCAATCACATAATTTATATGTACTTTTTAAAAGTATTTAGACTCATTATTTGGAACATCCCATCGGGTCAACGAGAGAGAGTGTCTTTCAGAACTGAGAAAATTGATACGTAGTCCAAAGGCGTAAAGCAATGCTCTGATACTAATATGTCACGCCCCGATCTTCTGTAGGTAATCGGCCATCCCTGCTAACCACGAATGACTGCATCAGCGCTCCCGCAGGACGATATTTCCCATCTATTAAGTTATCTTTCTAGTCTTACCTTAGGATCAGTTTTATGGCATTTATGAAAAGCCTAACTCGTGTGGCAGTGCATCGTGCGATATAAATGAACACGACGAGACATACCAACTTACCATCCTTCCTTCCATGTCCAAGGCAAACCAAGTTAAATCAAGCACAAGCATTTATTATGAAATCTAAAGGCAAATAACATATGCAAAAGCAAGTGTCGTGAGCAAGGTTATTTTTTGGGTGCACTATTACACAGATTATCAGGTGTTTGCATAAGATGTTCAAGTATTCAATGGATTGCTCAGGTTGTTCAATTTGTATAGATGTCTTATACTCATATCGTTCAGGCATTTCAGAATCTGGATACGATGCAATAAATCACACGCGGATTGCCGCTAAGCGAGGATGACTTATCTATATGAACATGAGGTCACTGGCATAGTCATAAAGGACCGATTTATACTCTCAAGATGGAATAAGGTGCAACGCTTTTTACAAGACAAGCAATTCCAGATGAACGGGTGATACAGAAGAGCCATTGCACGCCATCCTGCCGAAACAAGCGACTATCATTGGTAGACGGCTAGTCCAAGGTAGTATGCCCTACCAAGGCCCAAATATCGTATATTTCCAAGCCCCAAAGACGGCGTCGCATACCAGAACCAAATTTGGGCCGCGATATACCGTTCATCCTCCTAGGGCGGTACGATCCCAGTGCCCCGGTGATCGTCCAAGGAAGCAGATACCCACTACCAGAAAAAGTCAAATTAGCGACGCCCAAAAACGTCGCTAAATGACAAAAAAATGTCGCTAAACAAGTTTAGCGACGTAATTAGCGACGTTTTAACGCAGTCGGAAAAAACCAAGTCGCCGAAAGGAAAAACGTCGCTAAACGTCGCTATGCCGACGTATTTTAGCGACTTTCATGTGTCGCTAACTTTAGCGACGTTTAGCGACTCCGAGTCACTAAATAGCGACGTTTATTAAAGTCGCTAAACGTCGCTAATTAGCGACTTATATAGCGACGTAACAGCGACGTCTTTAATGACCTGGCAGTACTGCCAGGTCAGCAATTTGCGACGTACAGCGACATATTTAGCGACGTTTAGCGACGTCGTTAGCGACGGCTAATGACACGTCGCTAAATAGCGACTTGTTTAGCGACTTATAAAAACGTCGCTAGACGTCGCTAAACGTCGCTAAATACGTCGTTAAAGTTACAAAAAAAATAAAAAAAAACTGAATTGTTCCAAACTATTATTCCTGCACATTAGCACATTTCTAATTAAAAATATACCCGGAGCAACCCTCCGTTGAATTCTATGGGTTCGCCGACCCCTTCGGTGGAACACTCAACACCGGATTAACAATATTTAATATGAATAAAAGTATCACAGTCATACAATTAATACACACAAATAGTATAGACAGACAATAAAAGTATCACAGTCACAAAAAATGGGCATAAACAGCATCACAGTAACACAAAATGGGCATAAAAAGCATCACAGTCACACAAAATGGACATAAACAACATCACATTAGATATAAGTATCAGAGTATCACAGTAACACAAAATGCATAATATATAAGTATATGAAACATTATAGTATCAATCTCGAGGATTTCCAAAACGGGGCAGATACCAGTCCCTCAAATACTGCGCATAAACATCGTTTATGTTACCAAGCTCCGCTATGGGTGCCGGGTGACTAGAACTCCCCGTCTGAGATACAGCCGCGATAGGTGCTGGGTGACTGGAACTCCCCGCAGGTGGTATCTCTTCCTCCTTAACAGTAGGAGGCATCACTTCCTCCTTAACAGTAGGAGGCATCACTTCCTCCTTAACAGTAGGAGGTGTCGCTCTCTTGGGTGCCATCTGGTAAGGTAGATGAAAACAAAAAATTAGTAAAGAATTAGCTATTGGACCAGAACGGAAGAATTAGATGATTATGCAGCAGTATAGATCTAGTAAAATTTGGAAGACACAGTAGACATAGTAGAAATTGAAAATTTGGCATTTTATGAGATTTAGTAAAAGTCTACACACACACACACATACACATACCTCACATACCTAATGCACACAACAAGCAATTAATACACATAGCATACACACAACCACACGACCTGAACTATACTTATATCCCATGGTCAGCCATATATCCCCATCACACCTCATTCACCTCTAAAGCACAACACTGCACATTAGCACACTAAAAACCCCTCCCACTGGATACCACTGTGCATTAGGCAAGACCATATTCTAATATGCAATAACTTCACTAATTCAGTTCACAAACACACATCCTCACTGAAACTCTAGTTATCAGTGCTGAAAGTGCACTTCAAAACCATTACCTGCCTATACAGCAGGTACCCCTTGCCAACACCAGCTCAACTAATCTAATAGCACACAGGTGTACTTACTGATACAACATGTATCAGTAATACATGACCACTGCTTGAAAGTAAGCAACAAATACCCAAAACAGACACCTATTGATAGTGATGCACATCTACTCACTACAAATGCAGTACCACTACCCTAGTGTGCAACAACATAGGCATGTCCCAACATTCTTACCCAATGACCCTACTGCATACTTGTAGTTACTGATACACTCAAGCAACCTCCCCAATATCTGATACTCCATGAATCCGAGTTCTGCACAAATCCTCTGAAAAATCTACATCTACCCTAAAACACATAGACACTTGCACTCACTCAAAGCTACTCATACTTCTCTTTATTGTGTCCTACCAAGCAATCAAGCACCCCACTCCTCACTGTCCTACCAAGCAATTATGCATCCTAATGTGACACCCTAAACCTAAATCTAAACATGTTGTCATTGAAAACTTTAATGCGACACCCTAAACCTAACCCCTGCTCAAAAACCCTAAACCTAACCCTAACCCTAACCGTAACCCCAGGTAAAAAAACCTAACCCTAACCCTAAACCTAACCCTAACCCTAAACCTAACCCTAAACCTAACCCCTGCGTCTGTGTGTGTGTCTGTGTCTGTGTGTGTGTCGTGTATGTGTGTCGTGTGTGTGTGTCTGCGTCTGTGTGTGTGTGTGTCGTGTGTGTCTGTGTGCGTGTGTCGTGTCTGTGTGCGTGTGTCGTGTCTGTCAAGTGTGTCTTGTGTCAGTGTCACATGAGAGAGAGAGAGAGAGAGAGAGAGAGAGAGAGAGAGATTACCTAGAGGTCGAGGAGGAGGAGGGGGATGTCGGAGTAGCCGCAGCCGTGGATACCCGGTCGCCGCAGCCGTGGATACCCGGTCGCCGGAGAGGGGGCGGCGGGGAAAATCGAAACGTTTCGAAATTTTTGACAGATGGAGAAAAGAAAACCGAGCCCTAATTAAACAAAATTTAGCGACGTTTAGCGACGTCACATAAAAATGTCGCTAAAATTCAAATTAGCGACGCCAAAGAAGTCGCTAAATACGTTGCTAAATTTTTTTATATGTACGTCGCTAATTACGACGCTAAACGTCGCTAAATCAGATATATTAGCGACGTTTAGCGACCTTAATTGAACTTATAGCGACTATTCTTTTAAATTCTTAATAAAAGTCGCTAAACGTCGCTAAATGTCGCCATTTAGCGACGCCTAGCGACGCTTTTTACAGAGTCGCTAATTTAGCGACGTTTTAACTTAGAGTCGCTAAAATACGTCGCTAATACCGCTTATTCTAGTAGTGACCTCGTGCACGAGTTGACTGTGACTATGCAAGTCTTGGATCATTCCAGATTCACAACATGACATGATAATCCTTGATTCTTTTTTCGAACGAGCATTGCTTTATGAGTTGTGATTCTTGACTTGCATGACATGATTCTTGTTCAGTGTTTAACTTGACTTGATGTATTCCCCAGGGTCGGGGACTGCCTTAGCGACCTAACGATCCCGGATACTTGCAGGTTCATATTGCACAGAAGAACTATTTGATAGTCTTCTGACTAACTAGATGCATGCATGATACAGATAGTGTTACTTGATTGTGGCATAGATTATGTGACAAGCATTAAAATGTGACAACGAGTACAAACTATAAGTAAACAAGCATGCATTCATATGAAACATAAGCATTTATATTTGGCATGGGTCTAAGGGTAAAACGAGGATTAAAACCGTAAAGGGATATACCGAGCGATATAATCTAGGGACATACAGTATAAACAAGTGAACAATGCACTACGAAAAGCATATATATAGTTCTACTCAAGGCATAACAAGTCTACTTGCACAAGGCAAAGGTAGCATGTGAGGGTCCATTTATAAGCAAAGTTTCATTTCCATGTTCTAACACAAGCAATACAAATTAGGATTATTCCCTTAGCTAGGTGTGTTGTATTCTTTATTAGCATGTAGGGGGGTGATTCACCTAGCGACTAGCATGTATTGTCCATTTTTTAAGTGTGCTGGCTAAGCAAAGACATGTTTATCGTAGCCACCCACCTTAGCGATGATTCGTCTCGGTCGAGCGATACTCCGAGCGAGCCTTTGAAAGACTAAGTCCGAACTCCTGAAGGGCCAAGTCTGGAAATCTTTTGCCTCAAACGAGTCTTCTTACTGAGCAAAGCGGGTCTGGTCATTGTACTTGAGCCGTTTGAATCGGTTGTCAGCTTGAACGGAATATGACGTTACATGATACTCCGTTTGAATCGGCTGTCCGCTTGAACGGAACGGGCCGTTATATGATACTCCATGGAAAGGATCATTACATGATACTCCATATTTTAAGTATGCTGGCTAAGCAAAGATAAATTTATCGTAGCCACCCATCTTAGCGATAATTTACCTCGGTCGAGCGATACTCCGAGCGAGCCTTTGAAAGACTAAGTCTGAACTCCTGAAGGGCTAAGTCTGGAAATCTTTTGCCTTAAACAAGTCTTCTTGCTGAGCAAAACGGATCGGGTCATTGTACTTGAGCTGTTTGAATTGGCTGTCCGCTTGAACGGAATGGGTCATTACATGATACTCTATATAGGTATGACAAAAAACTGAAGCATAACCCAGAAAAAAGTGCCAGACAGTTGAAATACTCTAACATCGGGAGCTTGATGTATGTTACAAATGCCACTAGGCCTGACCTTGCTTTTGCTGTGGGGATGCTGAGTAGATTCACGAATAACCTAGGTGTTGAACACTAGAAAGCTGTGAAGAGGGTGATGAGATACCTCAAGAAGACTAAGAAGTTTGTACTTTACTACAACGGAGATCCAACAGTGGTAGAAGGCTTCAGTGATGCTAGTTGGTGCCCAGAAGAAGAGAGAGATATCCACATGAGGATATATTTTCTCAATGGATGGAGCTACTATATCGCGGAAGTCGAAGAAGAGGACTATGCTCTCACACTCATCAATGGAGTCTGAGTTCTATGCACTTATGGCTGTAGCAAATGAAGCAGAGTG
Source organism: Iris macrosiphon (assembly GCA_036927795.1). Classification (NCBI taxonomy): domain Eukaryota; kingdom Viridiplantae; phylum Streptophyta; class Magnoliopsida; order Asparagales; family Iridaceae; genus Iris; species Iris macrosiphon. The sequence goes on from JAYESA010000011.1 coordinate 7,964,821, forward strand.
TCTTCGGGAGCTCATGTACGATCTTCCAATGGTTGGTGCACAGATTCTGGCTGTACAGATATACTGCGATAACTAGGCAGCTGTGGTAGTGACATCAAATAATATTTTTAATAAAAAAGAGAAATATACGGATTCGGCACAAAGCATCGAACAATCTCTTCAAGACTGTTATCATTGTAGTGGTGGATGTTTGGAGTCAGGAGAACTTGGCGAATCCGTTCACTGAAGGTTTTAAGCGCCAGATAGTCAAAGACACGGCAGGTAAAATAGGCTTAAAGGACCTCTGATATTGTGTTTTTGTAATCCTACCATTAAGTTTTATGTTATTAATTCAAAGAGAAATCTATTAGGCATCTAGCTTTTGGTTCATAGGAGGATCATTGACTGGAAAAATATCAGGTACAGTGGGTAGCCTTTCAGGACAGGATGTAATATGTACCCAGAACCACTGTGGTCTACTACTTATTCTTTATATATATATATATATATATATATATATATATATATATATATATATATATAACAAATCTTGTGTAAGGGTGGCTTCGACGCCTTAATGAGTTCTCGGGCAGAGTGAATGTCCGGTGTGCGCTGCCGGAAGCACATACAGTTATGCACTACAAGGGACTTGTATCCCATGCTACAGTGGTGTGACACAACGATGAGGTAAAAGATGTAAAGACTCGGTTGTGAGCCATGTCACAGCGACACTAGCACCACAAATAGGCAGGTAGGCTACTGCTAAAAAGATAGAGAGTTGTAGCACAACACTACTAAAAGGCCGATGACCTCATATTACAGTGGTAGACACCACATGCGGTATTTGACCTCGACTGGGATCCATGTCATAGCGGCGTAGCATCGCACGGAAGCACAATGCATCATGATGGGATGTAGTATATCACTACTAAGAGGCTAGTGGCCTCATGCTATAGTGGGTGACACCACAAGAGGTAGTTAACCTCGGTTGTGAGCCATGTCACATCGTCGTAATACCGAATAGAAGCACAAGGCTTCATGCTGTAAAATATTAAACTTTCTTAAAAGAACTCACCTAAGTGTATGAACAGAGATATATGCTGTCTCCTGAGGGTAAACTTGTAGGCACCCAAGATACATACACCGAAACTAGGTTAGCACAGGGCCTTTAATGTGCGACCGGAGGCACAACTGATGTCATTGTACGACTGGAAAGAACAACATATATGGTTTAGAATTCAAGGCTTAGTCCATTCTTGTATCGTACTGTTGTTTGATCCATGCAGGAAGATTCAAGTTGTGGGTGACATCTATTATAATGCATAATGGACAAACACAGTGAGGAACGCTCGACCATATATTATGATATATATGGGGGATTGTTGGTATTTTTCACTTTGCTTTTGGAGTTTTAGTCCCACATTGGAAAACCACCAATGCGTATATCTCAATATATAGCTTTGCTTAGTATTGGTATATGCACATGGGGTGGTATCCCATGTGGGTTGATTTTCCTAGAGGGATTAAGTGTGAACCCTATTATGAATTTCTTTATTTTTCCACCACCTTTGGGAAGTTTTTCTTAGGAGCTAAGCCCCAAAGAGGCTTAACGATTGGGACTGGGACTGGGACTCAGACTCGGATTAAGGCTCAAGGGCACAAAGTGGCACTTTGTTGGCTCACTTTGCACTAAGCATCGTCGTATGGCGCTCGTGCGCTTATTTTATACGCGAGTTGCATGCACGGTTGTTTGCTCAGGTGCATGCTTCGAGGTGCTATGCGTCCAGGCACTATGCGGCTGAGGCGCTATATGGCCAGGAGCTATGCGTCCAAGTGCTATGTGGCCAGGGGTTATGCGACCATGAGCTATGCATCAAGGTGCTTCACGACCTGGAGCTATACGACCAGGTGCTATGTGGCCATGGGCTATGCGGCCTGGAGCTATTCGGCCAGACGCTATGCGGCTAGTTAGCATGTATGAGCGAGTCACATGTGGAGAAGACATAGTCCGTTGTTGGCGACGATGCATGTGGCTCCGGCGGCGCATGCTGCTACGGCTACACATGCGGTATGGTGTCGGATAGCGCATATGCGGCCTTGAGCTTTCTCAGGCCGCATATGTTTTGTTCCCCTCTATATATAGAGGAGCTTCTCTTTCTTTCAAAGAAGAGAAAAAACCGAGAGCACCAGAGAGATATGCGACATCAGTGAGCACCCTTCCATAAAGTATTTTTGAGTGATCTGAAGGTGACCAATAACGTTTCAGAAGTTCTCGTGTGGACTTGATATATCCTGAGGGCAGTTCGTTGTATAGCGCGAATCTTGCCTTGAACTCTGGTGGTTTTGATCACCCAACCAAAGAGTTTCCTTCTTTGTATTTTCTTTCCTTATTTTCGTTTCTTCTCGTTGTAGCATTTGCGAACGTAAAGAGAAGAACGATTTTCTGATTCTTGTTGTATTTATTTTTTATTTGGGTCGTCAGTTTGTAACATGTTCCTGGTTGTGTGCTTCTGTGGAGTTGTTTGTCACTGTCGAGAAACTCTTCTGTGGATCTCAGTGCACCAACTTTTGTAGAAACGAACTCTTGTGTGATTCTTTATTTTGTGGACCTCTTCTACTATGATTTGGCTTTGAGATTAACAACAATTCTATCCTTATAAGTAAAAGATACGAGACATATATTGTAATTCCTATCTCTAAGCAACATGAGATTAAAAAAATAAAAAATAAAATACTCTCTCTATCTAGCCGGCAGGGGCGGATCCGAGCATAGGTTGGGGTGGTCTGGTGCCCACTCCTAATTTTTTTTACCCTTTTTTTCATATAAATTATTTTTTAATTTTTTAATGGATTAGTCTATTTCTAGTCCATCCAAATTTATGGTAGTCCATTCCAGCTATAGTTCCTGGATCCATTCCTGCTAGTCGGAGGTGGAACAAATATCCAAGTGAAAAAGTTGTACTTATTTATTCTAAACTTGCTAACTACTAGATGATCTCGGTCGATCGATCAAGATTCTAACCATTGCTTAGAGAACATGGTGTTGTATCAATGATGATATGCATGTTCTTTGCTAGGTAGATGATACTGTTGCATGAGGACTCCCAACTATGTTAGGGCCAACTCCCACTATTTTCTGGCCATATGTCTGGGTGTGGCTTGGCCTGCTATAGTTGAGTTCTGTATCGAGGTCTTCAAAAAATGGAAGGAAAAGAAATCAATTTTTTGCTATTTTTTTATTTGAGAAATTGTTATTTCTATCAAATTTTTTTTCAGGTGTTTGGAAAGACCATAAAAATTGGGAGAGAAAGTGGATCCTTAGTGGAAAAAAGTGAATCATTGGGTGAGTGGGGTTGCACCATTTCTTCCTCTATTTTTTTTTCTTTGGAAATTACTTTTCTTTCCTCCTCCATTCCTCTATGCATCCAAACATAGGAAAGTAATGACTTTCCTTTCCGAAGGCCATGATTTCGTGAACCAAACGTGACCTAAATGTAGTCCATGCCTTGTTACGTAGGAGGCAACCTGAGGATGAAATCCATGGTGATGTTTTCCTAGGGGATCTTAGGGATTGTTATGTACACTCTTCCTTTGTACGATGAACCAAGTATGTAACTAATATCACAGGCTATGCGACCTACAAGTATACCATTATCCGTATTCGCATTTGTCGAATGTAAGATTCTAGGATAGATTTACTATAGTTATCTACGACTAAACATGCTTGTTATATCTGAAAGAAAATGTTTCTAATTAACATTAATCAGGAAAAACTTACTATACTGCCCATTTACAATTAGTTAACCCATAATACCTATAACAAGCAAGTATACATTGAATGATACATGAAAAGGAAGGCACCAAAGATGCTCGCCTTTATTTCCAATATTCTGATCTAGCCCCCCAGCCTTCTCCACGTTGAACAACGGGGATCATCATCGCAAACCAAAAATTTGTCTAAAGAACAAGAACTAGGTCATCAAAGATATGCAAACCTTAAAAAATAAATATTGGAGTAGGGGGAGGGGAGTGAAGGTATAACAAGATATTAACACACTAATTACAAACAAACGAAAATCATGTTCTTGGCAATTAAGGAACATTCTTTACGCTCTTCAGAGTAAGTGACTTTTCTGAAGTTAGTTTTAGCACCACTGATCCTATTTCTAGAACTTTAGCTTGAGATTATTTGTATCATCTAATTTCCAATAAAGAAATTTAGAATTTCACAAAAAATATATATTTTAAAAGTGGGAATTTAATTGTGATGAACGATAAATTTCGGGACGTCAAACCCAAGCCAATAGTAGCAAAATGTAGGAAATAGACTAAATATGACAACCCAATACTCATAAGTTAATTTCACTAAGTTGTTAGACAATTCTATAATTTTTAAATATATTTTTGGAATTAATTGTTATTTTTTTAACATAGAAAAATTAATTTTTCTAGGACTTAGGGTAATTACTATAGTAACATTCAGCCATAATATGAACCCAGCTATTTACCTTAAGCCTAGAATTATATTTTATATTTTCTATGATTTAGTAGGAATATTATTGATTTTTAATGATTTATTTAAAATTATTTAGAGCTGAAACTATTTATTAATTAATTTTCTAGTATTATAAAGACCATAATTCCTATAATCAACCCAACCCCGGGCCCACACGTTAGTGGCCTGCGCATGACAATGGGCCCCGATGTGTATTTGGTTGTAGAGGGTGTGTGTAGCTACGCAAGTCCTCTAGTCAGTTCAATCTGAGCTCGACTCGACTTAAGACTGGAGTCGAACCAGATTGATTCCCCACCCTTGGATCTAGGCAGGAAGAGCTAGATGGATGCCACAAGTCAAATCTCTTCCCCTAAGTCTTGGCTGCAGTGTATGAATATAATATATATTGTAATTAATAAGTCCTAATTCTTATTTCTACCGAATTATATATATATTATATAGAGGAGAGAGAGAGAGAGAGAGAGAGAGAGAGAGGAGAGTTTTGAGAAAGTTTTTCTTGGTGGAGATATTGGCACCCGAAAAATCAACTTAGAGGACTCATATAATTGATACAAGGTAGACATTTATGGAAACTTTTACAATTTATATTATGATTCATATAATTAATATCAATAGAGCAAGAATTTTCAGGAACATTTGGAACATTTCGTTGGTCGCCACTCCATCCGCTACTTCTTTATATACGAAAGCAAGTTGTTAGCCGTCCGAATTTGTCAATGAACAAGCAAGGCTAAAATTAGCCGTATGAATTTGACAATATCCTGATGAGGCTAAAATTAGGAGTTTGGACTTGTCAATGATCATGCGAAGCTAAAATTAGCAGTCTAGATTTGGTAATGACCTTACGAATGTCCCTTTTCCATACTTGACAATGATGATGCGACGACCATGCACTCTTTTCTAGTGTGCAACTGATTACTTTTCTTAGCTTACATTATCGAGTGCTTCTAGTTCTTCACACTTGCAATAATGAGAACTTATGATACTAGATATGAGCAGAATTACGAGTGTCCTAGGTAGTGTAAGCAAGACAGGAATAACGTTTGGTTGATGTTCTGAGCCTTTACTTAATTTGTTAATTTTTTTAATATAATCTTTGTTATAATATAACTTGCATGATCACTTAATTCCCTTGTTTTTGCTTGCAAACATGCAATATCGAGCTTTAGTCTCTCTTCTTCTCTGTACCTCTCACATACATCTCTCTTAATATAATTTCTAGTTTATTTGCATTTAGTCTCTCAAGAACATGAGTTAATATTTTCGTAGACTAGCTCCAGACAAGATTGCAACTTTAGTGACTCCCAATGGAAAGATATGCTGTGTTGAATTTTATAAAAAAATAGAAGACAAATACATAGGAAGAAAGTGGTGAACGTAAAATATGAAATGTGATTGTCTTAATATACTACATACAAGATTGTCACTTTAGTGACTCACAACAGGAAGATATGTCGTGCTAAATTTTACAAAGAAATATAAGGCAAATACATAGGAGTAAAGTGATGCACGTAATTTATCTGAATGTGCATGCCTTAAGACTATAATGTATTACTCTATTCTCTACCATAGCAACCTAGTTTTCACCTTTCAGGGTCCTTGACATAATTACCTATTGTGAGAAGACATATCATTATGGTTCTCATACAGGTGTCAAAACACGATCCGTATGAGAACCATAAGGATACATCTCTTCAACATGCTATTCTGAATATGAACACCATGTTGCCACGATAGCAAAAGACTAATAAATCAGCCTTCTAAGGGATCCACATTTATCTCTTTCGTCCATCGCTCTACTCCTATGTATATGTCTTGTATTTCTTTGTAGAAGTGAACATGGAACATCTTACGACGTTGGGAGTAACTAAATTTATAGTCTTATATCTCTAGTCCATGAAAATATTCTTCGCAAGTTTTTGGGGAACTAAATGCAAACAAACTAGAAATATATTAGAAAAAGAGAAAGAAAAATGCATCTATACACTAGCTCTTTGGCGAAGGAGGAAGCATCTATGGGCCAAACTCTATAGCAAAGGTGGACACAGTCATATGTATTTGGCGAAGACGGAACGCATCTGTGCACCAACACTTTGACGAAGACGGAAGCATCAATTTGTGAAAATATTATATTTGAATGTTGTATCAATGTACCATTGTACCAAAAATATTGTATCAATAAATTTTTGGATAAAATCTTTTTTTCAATCATCTCTGTATCAATGTACGTATTGTTTATTGTCTCGGTATCCAACATTTTTTTTTTCAATTTTTTTTATATTTAGCGAAGTTAAACGACGCACTATAATGTTGCTAATTGTTATAAGACATCATTAAATGTACTAGGACGTCACTAAACATCGCTGATATATCGCTAAACTATGATGATTTGTGACATATAGCGACGTAAAATACGTCGCTGAATTTTAAACCGCACACATCACAAAAGAGAAAAAAAAAGTCGATCATTATGTCACTATTTTTTGGGACACATGACGATTACGCTGCGTTGCTACTGTTTCGACATGAGTCGCTAAATATCGCATAACGACGATTTAATTTTACGTCATTAAATATGTAGCTATAACAACTGTTTGGAACGTTTTGCTTTTCTGCGACTAGGTTAAACGCAACGACACTAAAATGTCGCTAATAACGTCGATAAGTCCAATTAGCAATATTTTTATTGATTAACGACGTTTTGATGCATCACTACTACTTATTTTTAGTAGTGGATCGACGACCAATGAGCGACGGAACAATGACGGATTCCTAGAATTTTTTTTGGCAGGGACGGACAGTCGACTACCTAACAACGACTAGTGACAGATCGGCGTCTAAATATAATTGTCACTATTAGGATAAATTTACTGTCTTATACACAAAGTGTATCATAGTTAGTCGCTATTTACGTCGCTAATGACGTCGCTAAGTTAGCGACGAACGTAAAGACCGCTAATCCGTTAGTTGAGTTTTCATTGTTAAGTTTGTCGATGGTTGGCCAAACATCAACGCCTTAGCGACGAAAATATTACGACGACATATGGTGTAGCGACATGAATCTTTGATCGATTTTCCTTCGTTATTATTGTAGCGACAGATTATGTGATATTAGTGACGAAAACTTCCGTCGCTATTTTCTTGTATTTTTTTTAGTATACACCAAACTAAAAGTCTCCTGAAATCAACCTTTGCTAAATGATAATGATGGTAAAAAAAATATGGAAAAACATATATTGAAAAGAACCCTGCCAAAAAATATATAACACTTCTTAGGCTTGCATATCAGCGACGGATTCTATGATAAAATTTATGTTTAGGTTTCGATATTTCGCCGAATACTATACCAAACTAATAATCTCTTGAAACCAACTACAATATGTTTACAAGTGGCCGTGGTTAATACTTCACATAATACCTGTGTTTCGAGTATGATCTATTCTTGTCTTAATTTTATATATGTGCTTGTTTCCTGTGAGAGTTCCAAGGAGTTAAAGTAAACGGAGACTTGAAAATATATAATAACACATCATAGTCAAATATTTTACCAAACTAATAGTCTCCTGAAATATTGGTTTATAAAAGTCTTTACTGTTCAGCTCTAAAAAAAAAAAAAACCCCTCCCGAAACAAACTTCCGTCGCAAATTTTGTCGCTACGGAGACCCAAACTCTTTTCTTGGTGCCAACTTCTCTATATAACACATCTTAGGCTTGAAAGGTACAGGCGTACAACTTACGTTTTTATTGACATCCTGTATACATAATAGTATGACACATGAACAACAAGACTCTGTTTGTTTATGGTACCAATCAACTACAACTTCTACTTACTTTCCAAGCTCACTTAGACGTGTTGAGTTGGTGAGCACTAATGATCAGTATATCTAATTAGCCACACATGCAATTAAAACGAGCTAATATCCCATTGTCAACCAAAACCTAACGCCAAAGACACGGGGAGATGACTATCAAGTCAAGATAACGTCCACTATCTTAATTCTCTCTTCCTTTCCAATATTTCACACTGATTCTTTAGCCACAATGCCAAAAGTGAGGTGCACACTTGCATTCCACTATTTAGTGGTAGCTGACGTCAGCGAGCTTTCCCTACTACTATATATATCCATGCATTTCGCCACCTTTCCCTCCAACTTAGTCTTGAGCACACCATTCTTAATTTCTAGTACTAGTATCCACAATGGCTAGGGTCAGTACTGGACTCCTTGCATTTGCTTTCGTACTCCTCATCCTGGTCCACCTCTCGACTGCCCGAATCTACGGAGGAGGAGGAGGAGGCGGCAGCGGAGGAGGAGGTGGCGGTGGAGGAGGAACCGGGTCAGGCTCGGGGTCGGGATACGGCTCGGGGAGCGGATACGGGCGTGGTGAGGGCGGTAGCGGTGGTGGTGGAAGGGGAGGAGGAGGTGGTGGTGGTGGAGGACAAGGAGGTGGCAACGGTAACGGATCCGGATATGGATCGGATAGCGGATATGGTTCCGGGTATGGAGAAGGTACGGGCCGTGGCGGTGGCCGAGGTGGAGGCGGCGGCGGTGGAGGGGGCGGAAATGGTAGCGGGAGCGGATCGGGTTACGGGTCGGGTTACGGGTCCGGCCATGGGTCTGGGTTCGGACACGGTAACGGTGGCAATGGAGGAGGTGGTGGAGGTGGCGAAGGAGGCGGTGGCGGTGGCGGTGGGGGGAATGGTTATGGTTCCGGGTCGGGTTATGGATCAGGTTACGGATCCGGGTATGGAAGTGGTGGAGACGACAACCCTTAGATACAAAATCTCCTAATAGTGGCCACCTATATTATATATACGTACTACATAAATAGATGTTGCTGCGTGCTTGAGGTTGGAATGCAATAAATCAAAGTAGTAGACAATAGAAAGTATTGTACTACATACTAGTATACTACTACTACTACTGCTATTTGTTTACAAGTGGGTGGTTGATACTTCATATAATACTTGGTGTTTCGAGTATGATCTATTCTTGTCTTAATTTTTAGATATACGTGCATGGTATATATTAGTATAAATAACAGAAAATTACATATAGAGTATCAAATTTTGGTAAAATTACGTCCAGAATATAGAATTTTTAAAAATTACGAAAAAAACATTAAAATGCTCTTAAAAAGGATATTTTTTAAGCATTTGCTCAAAAACGTCCATTTTAAGGATGTTTTCTCACAATTTTTATTATTTAAATATTTCGTCAGATTTAAATAACAGCTTAAGTAGTTTAAGTAATCTCTCTTCTCTTCTTTCTCCTACGTTCTTCTCAAGATCTCTTCCTCTGCTCTTCTCCTTCCAATATGTTGCTGTAAATTTTTTTTACACCATCCTTCATGTATATATAAAATCGAATCGGTCATTTAATCTAGCTTTTACTCCCTATCGGTCCCCACCAAACTAACCAATAATTACGGTCAAAAGATGTCGCTTTAAGCCACCAATCTCGCTGATTTTCGCGAAAGTTTTAATTCAGCAGCAGTTTAAATCAACAACTTTAAATCAGGTTAGTAGGTAAATTAATGGGTAATTAAGAAAATTGTGAGGAAACGCCCTTAAAAATGTTATTTTTGAGCAAATGCTTAAAAATGCCCTTTAACGGTCGTTTCAATATTTTTCTCGTAATTTTTAAAAGTTCTATGCTCTGGACGCAATTTTACCAAAATTTAATGCTCTATACGCACTTTTCTCTATAAATAATTCTAATTCTGTATTTTAGAATCTGAAAATAAAAATATAAATAAATAATCAGATCGATACCGAGACTTGAACTTAGTTCAATGTCCTTAAGACAATTTTCGTCCTGTACAGGTGCTTAAGGTTTTATAGTGATTAGTCTCCCAGGATACAACGGTCCTCTTCCTCTGGTAGCAGCACTTTACATCACAGGAACTTGTCGAAGCAATTGAGGCACTCTCTCTCTCTCTCTCTCTCTCTTGGACTTGAATGCTTGATGTATGAATGAATGATAAAAATATTTTGGATCCATGTCTCTTTTATAAAGGATGAAGAGACACAAATGTTAAGGACACAATGTTTGGAAGGGACACACCTCTTCCAATATACACACAACCATTGAAAATATTTATTCAATAATGTCCAACAATCCCCATATGAATGAATATTTAATTATGCATAATGCAAACAAAATGCAGACTCAAAGTAGAGAGAGAGAGAGAGAGAGAGAGAGAGAGAGAGAGAGAGAGAGAGAGAGATCATTTGGAAAGTTATTGTATAAGGATAGTTAGCATTTGGAAAGTTATTGCGCTTCCTTGCGATGTTACGTCGCTGTGACATGGCCCGCGTAGTCGAGAATTTACTTCTTTTACCTCTGTGGTGTCATACCACTGTAATACGTGGACACCGACCTCTTTGTAGTGCTGCCTATACTCTTCATTCTACAGCATTAGGCTACCTGCCTATGTGCGGTGCTACACCGTTATGACATGGCTCGCGAAGCCGAGGCATAACCCTTACCAAGGAACCTCTTGGTAGTGTCACCCATTGTAGCATGGAGACCTTACGCTCCTTTGTAGTGATGCGCTATTGTGCTTCCTATTAAGCACACCAGACATTCAAAATGCTTGAGAACTCATTAAGGCATCTAAGCCATCCTCCCACTGTCACGTCCCAGTCCCAAAATACGTAGGACTAGGAATACGTAACACGCCCAGCCGTATGTATATGAACTCCAATATATGAAAATCATATACATACGTACTTTGTACATGAATATCTAATCCATCAGTGGTAATATACTGTCACAACAAGTCACACATAATCTATATCTCATCCATAGGACAAATAATCAGTAGGAATAAAGAGCTGAATAATAACTGAATATCCAAGATGAGTATCAAGTCTGGTAGTCAGGTGGAAATAAATCCACTACAAAATGACTATACTGAAGTAGCAACAAAATCTCTAAACAGTGAAAATAAATCACAGCTACTCTGAGGGTAAGACCTCCTCAGTTAGGTAAGTAGAGTCAGGTCCAGGTCCGTACTCCTGTGGATACTCCTGCTCGTCCATATCTGGAAAGGGACCAGGTCCTCAGAGGGACGTAACAAGATACATAATAACATGCCAATAAGTACTGAAATATAAACATCCAATGGGGTCGTCTAACCATCTAAGTGAATGCAGTTTAAGAACAAATTTCCAATACGTGGACTATCTGGCCATAAATGGGATTGGCATGATTCTCTCGGAGAATCAGGGGCCTATCAGCATACCATCTTTTGAACGGCAGAGGCCGCTTGCAATATATAGTGGTCATCATCACCTGTTTCTCCGGTGGAGAATCCGGGCGTAGAGGAGAAAAGTACAAAGGAGCCCAAACGTCTTACTTATTGTTCTCCCCACCCCATGCTCTAAATATGCCACATCCATGACACGATAAAATCTCTAAATAATTGCCAGGTCTACTAACATACAAAGTTTCTATCAGCAGTCATCCCTAACGCACGGTCAATACATACAGGAGGCCAAACCTGTCACGCAGTCCGTGATCTATATGAGACTCACAACTCGTGTAACAACTGTGTCATGGCCAATGAATCTAATGATGCTCCATAATACTAGGGTGGTCTCATAAAGTAGGTCCAAAATCTACATAAATAAACATCTATATAAGCAGAATTAAACATGCTTGTATCAGCTGGAATGTAAATAATAGTACAATGGCAAGGTATACTTGCCGAGCAAAAGTTCTGTATAGTGCACGTCCAACACAGTGTTAAGTTAGTGAAAGAAGTAGGGTTCGGATTTGGGAGAGTTGTAATATATATATATATATATATATATATAGGGATAAAGAGGCGATGGAAATAATTTAGTGGTCTAAAAAGCCACTGCTGCTGTTGTTTATTTCTTTCCTTCTTTCTTTGGTTTTTGGTTTCGGTTGAGGGGTGTTTAGTAATAATAGAGTTTAGAGGCGGTGGAATAGGATGGCTCACACGCGCGGAGAAGGAAGCAAAGTTGGTTTTTGCTACTGCTGTTGTTGATATTTTCTTCTCCTAACGGGTCCGGGTAGGGCTGAACGGGTAGTGGGTTTGGGTTTGATATCCAATAGGACTTATATATATATATATATATATATATATATATATATATATATATATACACACACACACACACACACACATATCTATTCACAAAAAATTCTAAAAATTATATTGGTGCATACGATTAAGCTAGCAACTGTCCAAAGGGTCTCCTACACGGAATAAATTAGAAATTTTTTATAATGGCTCCATAAATTCTCTAAATGCTCAAACACCTCAAAAATAAAATCTAATAAAATCTATTCTCTCTATTTGGCTCATAACTACTATAAATAATTAATAAATAGAAAAGAAAATACGGTTTTCAGAATTAGGGGTTTTACATTCTACCCAACTTATAAAATTTTTGTCCTCGAAATTAAAACTAAGCCATGGTAGAAAGTCAAGAATGGTAGAAGATATAAATTATCAGAGTAAATTTATACCTTGGTCGGCGAATAGGTTCGGAAAACGTTGGCGCATGTCGTCCTCTCGCTCCCAAGTAGATTCTCCTGGCGCGCCATGATTCCATGCCACGCGGACTAAGGGAATAGACTGGTTCCTCAATAATTTCTCTCGACGATCAAGGATACCCACGGGTTGCTCTTGATATGACAAGCTTGGCCTAATGGTGATCTCTGAATGGTCGAGAACATGACTGCTGTCTATGACATATCGCCTGAGCTGCGATACATGGAATACGTCATGTACTCCCTCAAGTGAAGGTGGTAGTGCAAGTCGATATGCTACTTCTCCCACTCTCTCTAGCACGTCAAATGGTCCAATATACCTTGGACTCAACTTGCCGCGTCCTCCGAATCGAATGGTGCCTCTGGTAGGTGATATCCTCAAGAAGACATGGTCGCCCTCTTTAAACTCCAAGGGACGACGATGAAGGTCTGCCCACTGCTTCTGCCTGTCTTGCGCTGCTCGTAAGTGTCTTTGTATCTTCTTAACTATCTCTACGGTGTTGACCACTAACTCTGGTCCCAGAATCTGACGTTCTCCCACGTCACTCCAACACACAGGAGACCTACACTTCCTTCCATACAATGCTTCAAATGGAGCCATCTGGATGCTCGCCTGATAGCTATTGTTGTAAGAAAACTCCACAAGATATAGGTGGTCCTCCCATGATCCTCCGAAGTCTAATATACAAGCCCTCAACATATCCTCCAATGTCTGAATAGTAAGTTCTGACTGCCCATCTGTCTGTGGGTGATAAGATGTACTGAACTTCAGACGAGTTCCAAGACTTTCTTGTATGCCCCTCCAAAAATGCGATATAAAGCACAAATCCCTGTCTGATACAATGCTGACGGGTACGCCGTGCAATCTCACGATCTGCCTCATATATAAGTCAGCCAGAGCTTCTGTAGATTGGCCAACTCTAAAAGGCAAGAAATAGACTGATTTGGTGAGTCTGTCTACTATTACCCAAACTGCATCTCTACCACCTGGACTATTGGGAAAACCCGTGACAAAGTCCAAAGTCACTACTAGAAAAAGCGCTATTAGCGACGTATTTTAGCGACGTCAAAAGAAACGTCGCTAATAATATATAATTAGCGACTCCTTATAAAAACGTCGCTAGGCGTCGCTAAATGGCGATATTTAGCGACGTTTAGCGACTTTTATTAAGATTTTAAAAGTTAAGTCGCTATAAGTTAAATAAAGGTCGCTAAACGTCGCTAATATGTCTAATTTAGCGACGTTTAGCGACGTATATAGCGACCTTTTTATTAAAAATATTTAGCAACGTGTTTAGCGACGTCAATGACGTCGCTAAAATTTAAGTTAGCGACGTTTTACTTGGACGTCGCTAAACGTCGCTAAAATTTGGTTAATTAGGGCTCGGTTTCATTTTTCCCCATCTGCTGAAAATTCGAAAAGAGAAAAACTCCCCCCCCTCCCCCGCGCTCCGTCGACCGGCTCTCCACCCTATTCCGGTAAACCCTACTCTCTCTCTCTCTCTCTCTCTCTCTCTCTCTCTCACAGGACACATGTGACATTGACACAAACACTACACACACAGACACTGACACAGACACAGACACGGCACACACACACACTGACACAGACACTGATGAGGACCTAGGGTTAGGGTTAGGGTTAGGTTTGTTGACATGGGGTTAGGGTTAGGGTTAGGGCCGACTGGCCCAAGTCTACGAGAGAGGTAACAGCAGCAGTGAGCACTGCTTACTAGCTTTGATTATCAAATAAAATAAATTGATTATCAATTCGGTTCTGTTTCGGTTATAGATAATTTATTTCAGCTTTGGGTTTTTAAAATTTTTACTTATTCGATTTTTATTATTTCGGTGTTGAAACCGAATAACCCGAACGCCCACCCCTAGCTAGACCTGACAATTGGACCGGGATGACCAGCCCGGCACGAATCCGGCCCGCAAAACCCTGTCCGAATTATCGTGGGCTCGGCCCGGCCCGACCCAATATATAGGGACGTGTCGGACCTCATATCTCGGCCCATAAGAGAGGTCCGGCCCCGAAGCCCAGGCTCGTTCCGACCCAAGGCACAGCTCGGCCCGGCCCGACACGCTGCTGCTTGCTAGCCTGATCGACAACCTGGTTTATACTATTTGATGTATTATACACATCCATGTATTACATAGTCCTACGCCAATCTATGGGATTTGGTATGCATACAATCTGCCAAGTTCTTGTATATAGATTGAAACAAATGGATTGTGAATCTCCAAGACAAATATAAAGCAAGAACTTGCAGTGTGTTATTTTTTTGTGCTATGTTTACATATCCCAAAGTAGAGAAGTTCATCCGAGAGAGCATACCATCTGTGTTGTTTCTCCCGGAAACAAATGCGCTCCCAACCATCTCCTATGCACATTCAACCCTACACTTCATAATTTAAAAATAAAATGTTAGTTGTTCTTCAATCTCTACTTTGAAGTCCTTGTAGGGTTCACGGAATCCCAAGTCCGATCCGGTCCGGCTCGGTCCAGTCTGAAACTCACTGTGCCGTGGGTCACGTGTCGAACTGGACTTAGATTTTTACCCTTAGGTCCGGTCTGACCCGTTATAGTGCATGGGCCTGAGAGGCCCGGCCCACTCGA
Organism: Iris macrosiphon; assembly: GCA_036927795.1. NCBI lineage: Eukaryota > Viridiplantae > Streptophyta > Magnoliopsida > Asparagales > Iridaceae > Iris > Iris macrosiphon. The sequence continues at coordinate 7,980,468 of JAYESA010000011.1, forward strand.
CAGCTCTACTCCTAGCTATGGCATATTTTCATAGAGCAATAGCCCGTGTACTTGGGAAACTTTTGATGCAAAAATTGTTCAAGCACCAGGTGCCTTAGTGCAATGCCATGACTGCTTTTCCCATAACGGACACTGACCTAGGAGTGTGGTTGGGGGCAGCTGCAGTTCTATAGTATGACACACTATTTGTAGTGTTGACTGCACACTTATAGTGCAGTTCATAGTACTATGGGGTTGGGGGCAGCTGCAGTTTTGATAAATAAAAATATGTATTATATCAGTTATGATTTTTATAGTACGGTTAATTTTGCATGTAATGATTTATATGATAGCTTATGTCAATTTTGCAGAAGTTTCTAGAAATGGATATGAATTACTATCTGCGTCATCGTTCGTGGATGTACAACCGTCATCCTGATGACATGTGCGGTGTGCGGGATGAATTCATTGAGGGTGTACAGCAGTTCCTGCAGTTCGCAAAGGCGTTCCCTCAATACATGGACGGTACCAAAATTAAGTGTCCGTGTGTGAGATGTCGCAACAGGAAATATCATCCTGAAGTGGAAGTTACATATCATTTATACTCGAAGGGCTTTACGCCGAATTACTATCAGTGGACCGCGCACGGAGAACTTGTATCTCTAGCATCGGAGTTGGAGCCCTATGTGGAGCCGTATATGGATGTCCAAGACCACGATGCTTACGACGACGGGTTGGTGAACATGGTTTATGATGCTGCGGGGCCTAGTTTCAATCCTGACAATTATGATGCGGCGGGACCTAGTTTCAATCCCGACAATTATGATGCAGCTGAGGAGGCACCGAATGCCGATGCTGCAAAGTTTATGGAGTTGCTTGAGAATGCAAGGACTCCACTATATCCTGGTTGTGAGGATCATTCACCGTTGGAGGTGGTTACAAGATTATTGAGCATCAAGTCCGATTTTAACATGTCGCAAGAATGCTATAATCGAGTGCTCGATTTGATTATAGAGATCTTGCCCGAGGGTGCAAAGTTGCCTAAAGACTTCTATCGATCTAAGAGGATGGTGAGATCGCTTTGGATGGGATACGAGAAAATCGATGCATGTCGCAACGGGTGCATGTTGTACTACAAAGAGGACAAGGATGAAGATGCGTGCAGATTCTGTGGTGCTGATCGCTACAAGGCCACTGTTAGAGGAAAGTCTGTCGGTGCAAGGAAGCCTACCGATTCGATGCACTACTTGCCTTTGACGCCGCGGTTGCAGCGGTTGTTCATGGTTAAGGAGACTGCAGAAAACATGAGTTGGCACAGGCGAAAACAGATCGAAGGAGTATTGGATCATCCATCCGATGGAGAAGCATGGAAGCACTTTGATCGAGAGTATCCATATTTTGCCGAGGAAGCGCGTAATGTCAGATTGGGGCTCTGCTCTGACGGTTTTACCCCATTCGGACTTTCGGGCTCCCAATATTCGTGTTGGCCTGTGATCGTCACTCCGTACAATCTACCGCCTTGGATGTGCATGAAGACTCCGTATATGTTCCTAACCGTTATTATCCCGGGTCCGAACAATCCGAAGAGGAACATCGATGTGTATTTACAGCCTTTGATAGATGAGTTGAATCAGCTGTGGGAAGTCGGTGCCAACACGTACGATGTTTCTAGAAAGCAGAATTTTCAGATGAGGGCAGCACTTATGTGGACCATCAACGACTTTCCGGCCTATGGAATGTTATCGGGATGGAGCACCCATGGTCGTCTCTCATGTCCGTATTGCATGGACCGTTCTCAGGCTTTTCGTTTGAAACACGGAGGCAAACCGTGCTTCTTCGATTGTCGTCGACAATTTTTGCCGAACGATCATCCGTACCGGAGGAATCGGAATGCTTTTCGTGTGGGAGTTGTGGAGAAGGCCAATCCACCGCCAAGGTGGCCCGGATGCACGATATGGGAAGAGGTAAAAGATTTACCAAGTGCTATCCAAGAGCCTGCTAAGGGGTACAAGTGTGACGGATTTGGTCGCACCCATAACTGGACGAAGAGGAGTATATTCTGGGATCTGCCATATTGGAGCACCAATCTGATCAGACATAACCTTGATGTCATGCATATCGAGAAGAATGTGTTTGATAACATAATTAATACTGTAATGGATGTAAAGGGGAAGACGAAAGATAATCCGAAGGCGAGGTTGGACTTAGAAGACATATGTAGACGTCCTGCATTGCATTTGATAGAGGAGGGGAATGGAAAGTTAAAGCAACCTAAGTCAGTTTTCTCACTGGATAAAGAGGATAAAGGTAGACTTTGTAGGTGGATTCAGGGTCTAAAGTTTTCAGACGGGTACGTGTCGAACTTGAAAAGATGCGTCGACCTCAAGGAGAACAAACTAGTAGGTATGAAGAGCCACGATTGTCACGTATTCATGGAGAGGTTAATTCCGATTGCATTTCGGGAATTCTTACCGCAGGTCGTTTGGGACCCATTGACAGAGCTAAGCATATTCTTCAGAGATCTTTGTTGTACTAAGTTGCTCGTCGATCATCTAGAAAAGCAAGAGAGGGACATTGCGGTAACACTATGTAAGCTCGAGAAGGTGTTTCCTCCTGGATTCTTCGACTCTATGGAGCATTTGCCAATTCATCTTTCCTATGAGGCACGTGTTGGCGGTCCTGTCGGTTATCGGTGGATGTACCCCTTCGAGCGCCATCTGAATCACCTAAAGAGAAAGGTGAAAAATAAGGCACGGGTTGAAGGCTCTATTTGTGAAGCTTATGTTCTCGAGGAGATTACAAACTTTTGCTCGACGTATTTCAATCCGCATGTTGCTACTAATAGGACGAAAGCTCCCAGAAACGACGACGCATATCAGGAATCTAATGATGCAATACTCAAAGTATTCAATGCATCCGGAAAGCCCTCGGGAAAAATGAAGAAGAGATATTTGAATGACGATGAGCTAAGGGCTGCTCAATTGTATATATTACTCAATTGCGACGAGGATGAAGTGGAGAAGCTAGAGGGGTAAGTAATTAACGTCCACGTTTACATCATCTCAATGTAATAGTATAAGATACTATTATGCTACTAATCAGCAGTTGCTTCATTGTTTTTCAGCACATATAATGATGAGTTGAGGTCGGTTAGGCCCTACATAACAGACGAAGAAGTAGAACAAGATATGAGATGCCATTTTCCTTCTTGGTTGAGCGCATATGTAAGATGCTTGGTAATTACTTTTTATTTCTGCACTTGCAAAACAAATAACTTACTATCGCTACTTTGGTATTTAGGTCGATCGTCTAATATCACCTGAGACTGAATCTATTAGGACTCTAGCCAAGGGACCAATTACTGCCGTAAAAATATGGCCAAGTTTCTGTGTGAATGGGTTCAGGTTCAAGTCAACAAATGCTCCTATTAGAGACAGCTTTCTGGATCTTGATTCCACGAAAAACAGTGGTTTGTGTATCAAATCTTCAAACTACAAAGACGTCAATCCGGGCAATGATTTTTTTGGCATCTTACGAGAGATTGTGGAGTTGACATATAATTATGGCCCAGAACCTGCTAATATCGTGCTATTCAGGTGTGAATGGTTCGATCCGATTCAAGATCAAGGTTGGAAAATTGACAAGCATGGCCTTGTGGATATAAACTACAAGCGTAGATATCAAGGCTACGAACCATTTGTCCTATCAAGTCAGGCTCAGCTCGTGTACTTCGCAACTTATCCTAGATGGGGGACAGCGAGGTCGGATTGGTGGGCAGTATGCAAGACTAAAGCTAGAAATACCTTTGACATTGACGAAATAGCTTATCAGGAGGACGATCTACCTCTTGTAACAAATATTGTAGATGTGGACTCAACGGAAGTTACTCATTACACGAGTAATAATGTAGAAGATGTAGAATTATCCGGAGAGGACGACGAAGTAGATGAAAGTGAAGACGAGGAAGAGGAAGAGCAGGACGAGGAAGGCGAACAAGATAAATTTTCTGAAGATGATTGAAAATATAAAATATTCCATGTAGAATGTAACTATATTTGGACTATAAATATTGTATGTAGAAGTAGATGTTGACATTAACGAATATATGTATTATATTTTGACTGTATAATACTTTGAGATATGTATCACATTCCGACTGTAGAATGTAGTATATATTTGTGTTTCTCTATATTCATCATATGTTGTTATCAGATATGACAGGACGACGCGGAGGATTCGGCAGGTCCCGAGGTAGACAGAGTGCCACTCCGGTACTGCCTACTGTTGGTTCCGGATCATCGTCGCCCAGTACTCCAGTATATCGAGCAGCCACATCTCCGACTGCGACGATGTTGCGTGGCATCACTCCTGGGACGAGTAGTTCCAGGCGTGATAGTACTCCCTCGTCCAGCGTTCCTCCTGCTGACGGAAGCATGGAGACAGATGAGCATGTAGAGGAGGTCGTGCCGACGTTGTCCCAGCATCAGCAAGATCCTCCATGCGCACCACCGGAGGAGACGAGGACAGAGATTTGGGCCGACGGTACAGAGTAAGTCAATTAGATGGTTTAATATATATTTGTGTTTCTCTTTATTCATCGTATATTGACTTTTTCAGTAATCTAAATTATTATTTCTGTATAGATATCGTCCATCGTCGGTTCAGAGACGCCTGGGCCAATTTCTGAGAAACAACTACGGTGGCCCTTGGATCAACTATTCGGAGGCTCCGGAGGAGAGGAAGGCGTTCTGGTTTGCGCACTTTCAGGTAAAAGTATATTAAATAAATCCTCTAATTTATGCATATTCGTGATGCTAACTTAATGAATTATTTATTGTAGCAAACGTATTTTTATCCTCCGCACCGGGCCGAGTTGATCGAGCGGCTCTTTCCTACCGTTGCCGCCAAGCTTATCCGAGATGCTCTGGATGACCAGAAGGCTCGTGATCGTGCTGGAAAACCGATCCAAGGTTGGATCACGCCTGAGCAGTGGACTGCGATGAGGGCTAGATTCGACGATCCGAGCTACAAGGAAAGGTCTAAGAAGGCCAAGGCGGCTAGGCAGAATGCTGCCAAGTGGTGTGGTGGCTCGATTCCGATGACGGAACATTTCCGTCGTTTGGTATGTTTTTTCTTTTAAAATATATTATTTTAATATAAGTACCATAAAATGGTACTTGGAATAAATATTTAAGTTTAGTAATAAAAAATATATTTTTAACAGGTACAGAGGGGTGAGGATGCGAACATGGTGACCGTCTTCTTGGCCACCCATCGCAAGGACGGAAATCTCATTGATGAGAGGGCCTCACAGACCTATGTAAGTATTACTTTACTTTGTGTTTATTTTAATATAACTTAGGCAATTATTGAGTTTCCAAACCTTTTCTAGGCCGAGTATCTTAGGCTTCGTGAGCGGGCGACTGCTAGTGCACCTACACCTGGAGAGGCTGGTGCTTCGTCGCAGCCCGGTCCATCTCCGTCGGCGGACGACCTGTGGGTGACCGCAGCTGGTGGTCTCCAGAGGGGTACGTACTACGGTACGGACTCCTATGGCGCCCTGGTTGCGACGCAGTCATCTAGGGCCTCCCCGACAGCTGTGCATTCCACACACCCCTCGCAGTCGCAGCCCTCGCAGTCGTCGGCCAGAGTCCAGGAGGCCGTCCAGGAGGCCGTTGACCGTCAGATTGCGTCTCTCCGTGACGACTTGCTGCGAAGTATGGAGGACCAGTCCCGGTCCCAGCCGCAGGCGGACGATCCGATGCTTATCGCACGATTGGATATGCTCGACCGCAGCATGACGGAGCTACGAGAATTGACAAATGATATTAGAGCCTCAAATGATCGCAACATCATGGAGCTGCAGGCGTCACAGCTATCGATGGGCGAGAAGCTGACGAGGATGCATGCGTCACAGCTATCGATGGGCGAGAACCTGACGAGGATGCAGGATTCAATGGGTCATAGCAGTACGAGGTTGTTATCTACCCTGGATTCTTACAACCAGCGACTCGCAGATTTGGAGCGGGCACGGCCGCCACCGACGTCACTGCCTTCTCCATCGACATCGGTGTCGATTCCACGGGACGAGTATGAGGAGTTGTTATCCTTGAAGCGCGCCGCTGGTCAGCCTCCTGCAGATCCGTAGTAGTCTAGTTATTATTATTATTATTTATGAATTATTGGTACTTCAACAATAGACATGATGTATGATGCTTCTTGTGGTCATTAATTTTTTAGTTAATTTAATTGGATTATATAGTTATCCACATTTAATTGGATTGATACTTCTTGTGGTCTTTAATTTAATTGGATAATATAGTTAACTAGATTGAATCATGTTGGTGTGTATGATGAAGATGATGTAAAACTGCAGGGAATCACAATGTTTGATTCTGGGAATTTTTTTTTAATTTTTTTTAAAAATTAGCGACGTTATTAGCGACGTTTAGCGACGTTAAATTACGTCGCTAATTACGTCGCTAATTAGCGACGCCTTAAAACGTCGCTAATAACGTCGCTAATAACGTCGCTAATGACGTCGCTAAACGTCGCCAATTGCTGACATGGCAGTATAGCCAGGTCATTAAAGACGTCGGTGTAACGTCGCGATAGATGTCGCTAATCAGCGACGTTTAGCGACTTTTCTAAACGTCGCTTTTTAGTGACTTGGCGTCGCAAAACGTCGCTAAATTTAGCGACACATTAAAGTCGCTAAAAAACGTCGGCATAGCGACGTTTAGCGACGTTTTTTGTATTAGCGACTTGGTATTTTCCGACTTCTTTAAAACGTCGCTAATTACGTCGCTAAACCTAATTGGCGACGATTTTTGGTTATTTAGCGACGTTTTTAGACGTCGCTAATTTGACTTTTTCTGGTAGTGAGTGATGTGCTCCCACTTCCACTCTGGAATCAGAAGTGGTTGCAATAACCCTGTCGTTCTCTGGTGCTCCGCCTTTACTTGCTGACATACTAAATATTTAGCTACAAAGCGAGCTATTTCTCTTTTCATTCCATTCCACCAAAAGTGCTGTCATAAATTACGATACATCTTGGTGCCTCCAGGATGAATAGAATATATCAAACTATGAGCTTCTGCCATCAGATCATGTCGAATCTCTCCATTGGGAACATATAGACGATCACCATATCGTAATATCCCGTCTTCATGAATGTGTAATCCTGTCTGCTCTCTGGCCTCCGTCCTTTCCTTTAACCTTTTGAATCTGGCGTCTGTAGGCAATGCTGCCTTAATCCTCTCTACTAATGATGATTGTACTTGCAAGTTGGCTAGTGTCCCATCTGTTCCGGGTAATATTACTTCAATGCCAAGACCTTGCAAGTCCTTAAATAATTCCCTCTATGTTGTCAAGAAATAAGGTGCTGGTTTCCGGCTTAATGCATCTGCTACAATGTTAGCCTTGCCTGGGTGATAATGTAGCTCTTTCTCAAAATCTTTCATCAACTCGAGCCATCGACGTTGCCTCATATTTAACTCTTTCTACTTGAAGACGTACTTGAGGCTTTTGTGGTCTGTATAGATTTCCACTCGTTCCCCATATAAGTAATATCTCCATAGTTTCAGAGCAAATACAATGGCTGCAAGTTTCAAGTCATGAGTTGGATAATTCTTCTCATGTACTCATAATTGTCTAGATGCGTATGCAATCACTTTGCCATGCTGCATCAATACGCATCCCAAACCTTTCTCTGATGCGTCATTGTAGATCATATAGCCTCCTGATCCTGATGGAATAGTCAATACTGGTGCTGAAGTCAGTCGCTTCTTCAATTCCTCGAAAGCGGTTTGACACTCGTTGGTCCATATGAACTCTTGATCTTTGAAATTTAACCGATTCATAGGTGTTGCTATCCTTGAGAAGTTTTTCACGAACCGTCGGTAATATCCCATAAGTCCCAGGAAACTTCTTACCTCCGCTGCTGATTTAGGAATATGCCATGTCTCGACTGCCGAGATCTTTTCTGGATCAACAGAAATGCCATCTCCTGTAACAACATGTTCGAGAAATGAGACTCTGTCCAAGAAGAACTCATATTTACTGAGCTTTGCATATAACTTCTCTCTCCTCAAGGTCTCTAAAATAATCCGCAGGTGCTTCTCGTGCTCCTCGTGGCTCTTTGAATAGACAAGTATATCATCTATGAAGACGACCACGAACTGGTCCAAATACTGATGGAAGACTCGATTCATTAAGTCCATAAAAATAGCTGGAGCATTGGTCAATCCAAATGGCATGACCAAGAACTCGTAGTGCCCATATCTGGTCCGGAATGCGGTCTTCGGGATTTTCTCCTTTCGTACCTTCACCTGGTGATATTTCGATCTCAAATCTATCTTTGAGAACATCTTGGCTCCACTAAGCTGATCAAATAGGTCATCAATGCGTGGCAGTGGATATTTATTATTTACTGTCACTGCATTTAAGGCCCTATAGTCAATGCACATACGCACTGACCCATCCTTCTTTGGTACAAACAATACTGGTGCTCCCCAGGGTAATGCACTTGGTCGGATGAAATCTTTCTCTTATAGTTCTTTCAACTGTGTCTTCAGTTCATCCATCTCCTTCTTCGCCAGTCTATAAACATGTGATGCTATGGATGCTGCTCCTGGTGTCAATTCAATCGAAAACTCTACGTCTCTATTTGGGGGTAGTCCTGAAAATTCCTCTGGAAAGACGTTTTAGAATTCTGAAATAATGGGATGATAGATAACATCGTCTATTGCGAGCTGTATACCATCAAGGATTTCTGTGGATCCTCGTGTAAACTCAAGTTCAGGCTGGCCTGGTACCTTAAAAAGAATGCTTTCTCCAAAGCAATCGAAGAAAGCGTGGTACCTGCTCAGCCAGTCCATTTCCAGCACAATATCAAAAGTTGGCATAAGAAGGACTAAGAGTCAGACGTACATCTCTCTGCCACGTATCACTATAGGACACGATCTACAAATTCTACTAATAGGTATAACTCCTCCTCCGGTGAGAATTCTAATACAACTAGGTAAAGATGTTGAGGTAATATTGTGTTTGGTAATAAAACTAGATGATATGAATGAGTGGGTGGCTCCCGTATCAAACAATGTCATAGCAGGAAAAGTAAAAGCAAAAGTGATACCTGCTATGACATCAATTTCCTGATCCATGTCATCCGCTTCTATTGCAAAAGCTTGTCCGTTCTTCTGGGGTTGTCCCTGTCTGGCCCTCGCGAATTGATCCTCCTGTGTAGGTAGTGGTGGTCCTCGCTGAAATCCTTCTGCTGCTGGAGGTCGAGGTACTCCTGGTCTAGTTATTTGTTGTGCTGGCTTTGGTACTGGAAGCGCTAGTCTCTGTACTGGAGGTGAAAGTGTCTGCTGCATTGGACAATTTTTCACCAGGTGCTGTCCAGAACCATATCTCATACACTGTCCCAAACGGGTCCGACAGTCTCTTGAGATGTGTCCGCGTCTCCCATAATAATTGCATTGGGGCTTCTCTGGAATCTGGTACGGTCCTGCTCTGTGTTGGTACTGTTGTTGAGCTAAAGAACGTTTAATAGGTCCTCCTTGTTGTGTCCTTGACGGTCCTTGTTGTGTCCTCAGCTGACCTTCTTTTCCTCTGTTGATAGTTTCTTACAATCTGGCTTCTGTCAGTAATTCAACATAAGAGATTCGGGACTGGGAGCTAATGTAGTGTTGTAGCTCCTGAGTTAGTCCACGATGAAATATCTTAGCCTTAGCCAAGTCATCTGGTATCAAGGCAGCGCCATATTTACTGAGGTGACTAAACTCGGCATCATACTCATCCACTGTTCTGTTCCCCTGATCCAGGTGGAGAAACTGATCGTACAATATATCTCTGACGGTGTCCGGGAAGTACTTCCTCTCAAAGTATTCCAAGAACTGCTCCCATGTCTAGTATGTACCCAACTGGCGCTCCATGGATTCCTACCAGTGATGAGCATTACCATCTAGAAGCGTCCTTACACCTATCATCTATAGTTCTGTAGGCAACTGTGATGCCTCTAATAACTTTTGGGTGTGCGTGATCCAGTTGGTAGTCTCCTCTGGACTTTCAATGCCTTTGTACGGCTTCAGACCCATCTTTATAAAGTTTTTTTTACTGAACCAACTTTAGCTCGAGGTACTGGAGCTATTGCTTGAGATGGTACAGTAGTCCTTGAAGCCATCCTTTCAAGTGCTGCTAGAAACTCTTGTCTCTGTTCTGCTGCTTGCTGTCTCTGTTCCTGTATCATCATCTAGAAGAATTGGAACAGTTGTGCCTGGCCATCCTGTGGTGTCGATGATACTGGAAGGTTCCCATTGGGTGGAATGGGAAGATCAGATGGAACTGGATTGTGAATCTGTCCATCTGGCCCCGGAAGTCTAGGAGTTGTTGAGGTCTCTCCTTGAGTCTGACCATTGACTCCAGGAGTTGTGTCACCATCGGTGACAGTACATCCCTTCTGCACATCCATCTCTCTGCAGGTGATGTACACAATGTTTAGAAGAAGTATATGAATCAAACATGATGCAAGTATTAAATAGGATATAGAAGCAAAAAAATCCCCAATCATACATGAAGTCTCTCCCTGCGTAAAACAGGGTTTCAAGGTAGTGGGCGTAAAATATGTTGTTTTAAGATTTCTACGTAAAGCAGAGCTTCAAGATAGTTTGGCGTAAAGTAGAGATTCAGAACTGTCCGCGTAAAGCAGAGGAGCGTAAAGTAGAGATTCAAAGTAGTTGGCGTAAAATAAGACTTCAGAGCTATCTGGCGTAAAGGTAGGGATTCAAGCTGTCTAGCGTAAAGGTCTGCGTAAAATCTCTGCGCGTAAAAGATTTCCTACGTAAAGTCTGAGTAAAAAGTATGCGTAAAAAGTGGCTATACTTTCCTGCGTAAAGTTTTCGTAAAAGGTCTGCGCGTAAAGTCTACGTAAAAGTTTGTCTGCGTAAAGTTTGTAAAAAGTTCTGTGCGTAAAATCTGCCCACATAAAATCTAGCATACGTTGCAGCATAAAGTTGTACAAGGAGCTCTTCGTATTGCTCGGATAAATTTGTCAGACAAATCAGTGAACCTGACGTCTGACCAAAGTACTGCACGACGATCTAGAGGACAGCTGTGATGATGATTTTGTACAGAGACCCAGGTTATCGTTTAGTGACATATTGGATACAAGTCATTTTTACGCATCCAAAACGAAAAAGAATGGAGTCTTCTGAATATTCTGCCTATTCTATATGGACAAAAGTGAGTTGTCACGCTCAAGATAAGATAAATCGACAGAAATAAGTTTTTTTTACGCTCAAGATAGGACAAAATCAGACGTCACATCAAAAGCTATTTCTGCACAGGGATCGAGGCATATCTCTGCATTTAATGCACGAGATTTGGTCATGGCTGAAAAAGCTAAGATTGTGACAAATACGCTCACATCACCATCTTTACATTTTACGCCTAATCAGGCTACTCTACGCTGGTTATCTATTATCAAGTTTACGCTGGGGTAGTTACCTACGAGGCTTGCATGTCATGATCTTATAAAGGGATACGTGTCATACGCATATTGAACGCATGGATAGCAGTTGTCATAACCGCAACGTAAAGTAGGCAATCTTCTGCATAGTTTGGCTTTTACGCCAACAAGCTGGTCATTTGGCTTTTACGCCAACAACAGTCATTTGGCTTTTACGCCAACAACAGTCATTTGGCTTTTACGCCAATAAGGGTAAAGGGTCTTTGGCGTAAAACTCTGTTTATCCAAACATAGGATGGTTGAAAGAAAGAATGAGATTTTAGTCAAGTGTTGATGAGATCCTTATACTCTATTCCTATATGCAGGCTTGTTTGGTACAGTTACGTAACCAAGATAATATATTCTTGACCTGCATGGGCCACCACCAAAAATATGTCACGTCCCAGTCCCAAAATACGTAGGACTAGGAATATGTAACACGCCCAGCCGTATGTATATGAACTCCAATATATGGAAACCATATACATACGTACGCTGTACATGAATATCCATTCCACCAGTGGTAATATACTGTCACAACAAGTCACACATAATCTATATCTCATCTACAACACAAATAATCAGTAGGAATAAAGAGCTGAATAATAACTGAATATCCAAGATGAGTATCAAGTCTGATAGTCAGGTGGAAATAAATCCACTACAAAACGAGTATACTAAAGTAGCAACAAAATCTCTAAACAGTGGAGATAAATCACAGCTACTCTGAGGGTAAGACCTCCTCAGTCAGGTAAGTAGAGTCAGGTCCAGGTCCGTACTCCTGTGGATACTCATGCTCGTCCATATCTGGAAAGGGACCAGGTCCTCAGAGGGACGTAACAAGATACATAATAACATGCCAATAAGTACTGAAATATAAACATCCAATGGGGTCGCCTAACCATCTAAGTGAATGCAGTTTGAGAACAACTTTCCAACACGTGGGCTATCTGGCCATAAATGGGATTGGCATGATTCTCTCGGAGAATCAGGGGCCTATCAGCATACCGTCTTTTGTACGACAGAGGCCGCCTGCAATATATAGTGGTCATCATCACCCGTTTCTCCGGTGGAGAATCCGGGCGTACAGGAGAAAAGTGCAAAGTAGCCGAAACGTCTTACTTGTTGTTCTCCCCACCCCATGCTCTAAACATGCCACATCCATGACACGATAAAATCTCTAAATAACTGCCAGGTCTACTAACATACAAAGTTTCTATCAGTAGTCATCCCTAACACACGGCTAATACGTACAGAAGGCCAGACCTGTCACGCAGTCCGTGATCTATATGAGACTCACAACTCGTATAACAACTGTGTCATGGCCAATGAATCTAATGATGCTCCATAATACTAGGGTGGTCTCATAAAGTAGGTCCAAATTCTACATAAATAAACATCTATATAAGCAGAATTAAACATGCATGAATCAGCTGGAATGTAAATAATAGTACAATGGCAAGGTATACTTGCCGAGCAAAAGTTCTGTATAGTGCACGTCCAACACAGTGTTAAGTTAGTGAAAGAAGTGGGGTTCGGATTTGGGAGAGTTGTAATATATATATATATATATATATATATATATATATATATATATATATATATATATATATATATATATATATATATAGGGATAAAGAGGCGGTGGAAATAATTTAGTGGTCTTAAAAGCCACTGCTGTTGCTGTTTCTTTCTTTCCTTCTTTCTTTGGTGTTTGGTTCGGTTGAGGGGTGTTTAGTAAAATAGAGTTTAGAGGCGGTGGAATAGGATGGCTCACACGCGCGGAGAAGGAAGCAAAGTTGGTTTTTGCTACTGCTGCTGTTGATATTTTCTTCTCCTAACGGGTCCGGGTAGGGCTGAACGGGTAGTGGGTTTGGATTTTGGTTTGATATCTAATAGGACTTATATATATATACACACACATATCTATTCACAGAAAATTCTAAGAATTATATTGGTACATACGGTTAAGCTAGCAACTGTCCAAAGGGTCTCCTACACGGAATAAATTAGAAAAAAATTTATAATAGCTCCATAAATCCTCTAAATGCTCAAACACCTCAAAAATAAAATCTAATAAAATCTATTCTCTCTATTTGGCTCATAACTACTATAAATAATTTAAATAATTAATAAATAGAAAAAATACGGTTTTCAGAATTAGGGATTTTACACCTACAGGACTTGTTCTACACAAAAGAATAATTAGTAGACAACAGTGGTTCTGGGTTCATAATCCCTCAATGTCTCAAAGGACTACACACTGTTCCAAATATTCTCCCAGTCAATGGTCCTTGCTTGAACCAATAGCTAGATGCCTAGTAGATTTCTCTTTGAACTAATAACATAAAACTAAATGGCAGCAATGCAAAGTCACAATATCAGAGGTCCTCCAAGCCCATATTTATTGTGTCATTGACTATATGCGGTGTTACGCTATTATGACATGACCCAAAGCCAAGGTTCACTCCCTCGTGTGGTGTCACACTAGTGTAACTTGTACTACTACGCTTCTTTATAGTTCTTGGGATCAGTTGGCACCGGAGGCCTTACATAAACGGATCTGCCAGACTCTCCTGGCTCCGATTATCAAACACTGTAATGATCTACGCTACCTGCGCTCATTCAGTGTCCTGAACTGGCCCTTGAGGCCTATCATGAACGGATCCACACAATTTACCTGACTCCGATCATTAAACACTGTAATGATCCACGCAATCAGCACTCATTCAGTGTCATATGTTCTATCCACATAGTTTTCTTCAAACCATTGAAGAGATGAATATATGCCACTGTTGCAGCTTTCTGATTTTTATAGTATGTCGGTATCACCCAAATTTGTGTACTAACCATAAAAAGATCATCTGAGAGCTTCCAGAGTCATTATGCTTTATATGTTGCAGCATAATAGTACAAAGAACTCTGAGAGTAAAGACTGCGTCTTCGACTTCCACGATATAGCAACACCACCCCTGGAGAAGTCACGTTCTCTTGTGGATCTTTCACTCTTCTTTTCTGAGCACCAACTGGCTTCACCGAAGCCTTTCTTCATATCTGAATAACTGTTGTAGCATAGGATATACTGCTGAGTTCTCCTGACGACTCTCTTTACAGCTTTCAGTGTTTAACATATATACTACTTGTGAACTGACTCAGCATCCCTATAGCAAAAGCTATGTCAGGCCTGGTGGTACATGCAGCTTGAATCATTCACCTGATGATGCTCGAGTACACTAACTGTCTGACACTTTTCCTTGGATTTGGCTTCATATTCATGTCACACCTGAGGAGTATCGTCCCTGATACCCAAAGCGTGTGATCAATATTTTATGCTAAGAGCTTGTGACTAAGCAAGCCAACCCGGCATCCAGATTATCTTATTTCCTCAGGATGACATCCGCAATCCCATGTCCTGAGTTTGGACAAAAAAGATATCTTTGTTAGTAACACTTCTTTCTCCACAACTGGGACTAGCAATTCGTCAACATAGATACAAAAATGACTCCTCCATTATCAGTGAACTTCATGTAAACACACTTGTCCGTCTCGCTGATCCTGTGAAAACTTTGACTAGATAACTTGTCAAACTCCTTCTGCCACATCCTGGGAATTGCTTCAGGCCGTATCGAGATATAACCAACTCGCAGACTTTCTTCAAACCTGAATGACAATAGTTCTGACTGTTGTAAGTGAATCTCTCATGTCTGTCTTCATCCAAGACTTGTTGTCTTCCCATCATCTGATAAATAATCAGTTTGTGAATAGCAGCTACGACAATCTTTATCATGATCTATGACACCCTCATCGAGGTGCCAAAGAACTCAATCCCCTATTGTTTGAGAATACCCCTAGGTAGATAGCCTTGTCTTGAACTCAATTATTCTGTCTGCTTTCATCTTCATCGACCTGAAGATCTGATAAGCATCTGATTGGTTTAGCTCCTTCATACATATTGACCAACACCCAATTGTGGTTGGAGGTTATTGAGTCATATTCATTATTTATAACCTCCCTCCAGAAGACAATATCACTGGGCTTCATCGCCTCATCATAGGTAAGCGGATCTGCTATAATAGGTGACAAAATCTTCTTCGAAGTCCTTCACTCTTCTCACTCGCTTAGACACTGGATCTGCGAGTTCTAGTTCAATCATTATCGTTGGGATGACAACTTCTTCTTAGACTACATCTTCGTTAGAAGTTTTAGCCTCCTGTGCACCCACACTATTTTCTGAAATATCCGCGATAACAATGTTCTTGTGCCTTACAAATTTGTCTTTGAGGAGTTTTATGTCACGAGATTCAATGATATGATTTAATTTGATATCAATAAATCTTCGAGTATTACTCTTCTCAGCATCACCCTGAAAGATTATCTTGGTAGTCCTTGATTCCAGCTTCTGAATCTTTAATTCCAGAAGCTTCATAGATGCCAGATACCCCGAGTATGACACTCTGTTCAGAATGAACGTAGCCGTCAGCACAGCTTCTCCCTAGAAGTGGTTTGGAAGACCCGTAGTCAACAGTATTGAGTTCATCATCTCTGTCAACGTCATGTTCTTTCTTTCAGCTACTATATTTGATTGAGAAGAATACGGAGCAATTGTCTCATTGACAATTTTATTTTCTTTGTAGAACGATATAAATTCAATAGACATATACTCTCCGCCTAGACCATTTCTGAGTCTCCTGAGTTGTTGTCCCATTTGAAGTTCAGCCTCCACCCTGAACTTCTTGAACTTCTTGAATTCTTTGTCTTTTAACTAGAGCAGATAGATGAATGCGTACTTCGAGTAGTCATTGACGAAAGTAATAAAGTACTTATATTTGGCCTTTGTGGAGAACTGTTTGAAGTCACAAATATCTGAGTGAACCAACTCCAGAAGATCTGTACTTCAGTTTACCTGTTTGAACGATTTTTTTGTGATCTTTGTCTGCACACAGACCTTACACTTCTCTACCTCCTTTCCCCCATATTTGAAGAAAAATCTTAGACTAGACATCTGGTAGTACGAAGTACATGTCCTAGTCTGGGGTCCCACAACAGTACTTATAATAAGACTTCAGTCACAAGCAGAAGCTCGAACATCCATTTGAAACTGAACGTCTTGTTTTAAATTATGTCTCCTGCCAAGATATCACCATCTGCCAAACATGGATGTTGACCCTCAAGTCTGCAACAGAATTTCTGAGATCAGGTCCTTGGTAATCACTGGTATGTTGCTACACGCACTCTTTTGACTATAACTTCTTGAAGTTCAGAACCATTATCCCAATCCACAGATCCTCTGCTTGATCCTTGCTTGCCATCAAGACCTTGAAAGGTTCGACCTTGATGAACAACTCTTCTTAAAGAACATGTGGCTAGATGCACCAGTTTCCATCCACTGGTCAGCAACCACGCCATAGGACTTAACCTATGCAATCATAGCAACCAAGTTAAGTAATCAAAGGAACCAAGTTTAGTTATATCTTGATATATTATTTTGAATTGGTTCTACTTCCAAGTTCCAATTTTAGTCATACGTCAAGTCCTGTATAGTGCAGTGACCTTCATGTGCATAGGCCACCATGCGCCAATCTATCCGCATAAGCCATTATGCTCTAATCCATGTACATAAGCCACCATGTGTCAATCTATGCGCAAAAGCTACCATGCGCCAATCCATGCGCATAAGCCTTCATGTGCGTCCTGCATGCGCAGGGACCATCATGCACATTGAGATACTATGCGCCCAGATCTGCCGTGTGCCAAGACTCCAAGACTTCCAATGCGCTGCCATGTGCCAAGTCTTGCAAAGCGCCAAGTCCTGTCATGCGCAAAGGTCTGCCCCTTGTGTGCATACTCTGCAATCTTTGGTCATCTTGTAATCTTTCTTACAACTGGAATGCGCGTCCTTCAGTCGCTATCTCCCCCATCCTAGAAAATGGTAGGTACCGATAACTCACTTTCAATATTTGACAAAGGACTCCTTCCCTCATCCAAATGTTCAAAGTAAATTCCATAAATCTTCTCAAGTTTGTGAAAACTTGTGTCCAGAAGACTTGAACGGATGTTTTTCATCTTTATTCGGATCTTGCTTTGAGATTGTTAGTCCCGAGGCTTAACCAAAGATGGAAGAACACGTGGTCAAGGTCAGAGGTTCACACATAAGTTTTTACTCTGACTATTCTCGATTTCTACGAAGAACTATATAATGATTCTAATTACAACTTGATCTCAAGATTATAAAAGAATCAGAATTAACCAAACTTCTCGTTCTTCCTTGCAATCGCAGTTGCAGACGGACATAACAGAGTTATAATAAAATGAAAACTACCTTCGTTCTTTCTTGCAAAATACAGCTGTAATCAGACATAACGAACCAAGAAGAAAAACGAGTAGAAGACAGAATAAAAAAATATTCTTGTAGGGGCGGTGAAGACCACCGTTTCTCAAAGCAATATTCGTCCTTTATTGACGATCTACTCCTAGGAGCCAGCAAGTTCACAAGAGAACTTCTGGAACGCTCGTATTCACCTCTTTGTGTGACTCGAATGACTTCATTGGACTCATCTTTCTAAACTTTTTGGTCTGTCTCAAAATGAGGATAAATGGCTCTTTATATAGGGAATGATGAAAGCCCATCCTCCTCTTCTTTCCGATGTGGGACTAAAGCCAATATAAAAAATTGATATCCTACAATCGTAGCCCAATTCGTAGCCCGATCAGTGCCCCTCCAGCGCCCATTCAGCACTCGCTCATGCAACACGCGCATGCAACCCGAGCATAAAACTCGCACATAAAACGAGCGCAATAACAACGCACAAGAGCATTGCGATGATGCTAAGTGCAAAGTACGCCAACAAAGTGCCACTTTGCGCCCTTGAGCCCGAGTCCGAGTCCAAGTCGCTAAGCCCCTTTGGGGTATAGTTCCTATGTAAATAATTTCAAGAGCTTGACAAAAAATATAAATGCTTTCATGAGGAGTTAATTATTTTTTCTCCTAGAAAAATACCTCCATATGTCACCCACGTGCCCTATCACACCCCATGCGCACACCTCAACTCATACAAAGTATTATATTGAGATACCCATTTAGTGGTGTAGCCAATATGGGACATCTTTACTAGTCCAAAGAAAAAAAAATACCAACAATAATAGTGTCTCACAATAAACAAATGAGTTCGTCTTACCATCTAGCCTTCCCTGTCCAAGCGATACATCGATGATTTCAAAGAATTATAAAATACAATGAAGGAAATAACTGTGTAAACCCAGAGTGTCTTGAACGTCTCTGCCACAGACATGTTTTACTCGAACTATGTCATGTACCATGCATCTATTACCTAAATATAGGATGTGTCGTGCATCCATTACTTGCCTCAATTCCAATGAACTCACACACAGATTATCGCTAGCGAGTCTGACTTAATCTATATGAAGGTCACTGGCACCACAAGCCATTTGGACATTGGATGAGACTACTGTCTTTCCGGTTCGATAGCGAGCCTTACTGGACGTCCCGAACTCACCGATGAGACGACTGTCTTTCCAGTTCGATTGCTAGCCTTACTGGACGTCCCGAGCTCGTCTAGTGCTAGGACTCCCTTCCTTAATTATCATTTTTCTTTCGGGCCAACACAATTCTGATGTCTCGGATATCGTTCGGGAACTATACCTTATGCGCATAAGTTGTCCGTGACCATGCAAGTCTCTTCTTCCAATCTTTTCATATGGCTCAATCATTCTTTGAATATCAACTTCGCATCTCTATACAGTTTCCAGTCTGGAGACTGCCTCGACGACCCGATTGTCCCGAATTTCTTTTATGTTCCATCTCTGAACCCATGAATAACTAATTGTAGTCTTCCTGAAAAGTATCCATGTTATGCTTATCTCTATCTCGGAACAACTACTTCTTAGTCTTCTTGTCTATCTAAATGAACCATACTCTGTGACGTGCTCCAAAACTGTGGCATAATTTACGTGACAAGCATTACAACAGTGCGAAAGTAAATTCTACTTTATAAGTGAGATAGTTTGTCTACGAATGATACAAATTCTGTCTCTTTCATGTAAGTTATAATCCATGTTCTAAGCAATGATATATAAGATGGAATCATTCCCTTACCTATGTGGGTTTATCTCTTCTTTTATTAGCATACATCAATGATTTGCCTAGTGACTAGCTAGCATGTATCGTCCATGTTATTAAGTGTAAAGGATAGACAAAGATAGGTTCATCGGAGCTATCCACCTTAGCTAGGGCTTGCCTCGGCCGAACGGGACTCCGAGTGAACCACAAAATATGCCAAGTCCGAACGTTATTGCGCCAACACTACATCTTGCTGAGCTGAGCTGAGCGGAACGTTACAAACAACCCCTCACAAGTAAATGTATGAAAATATAACAAAATATAGCTCAGAGAGCTCGAGTCCAGAGAGACTGAATGTAACGAAATTAATAAACTAAACAGCCCCTCACAACTGAATGTATGAGAGAGCTTCATTCCAGAGAAAGGAAAAAAATATTTCCCAGTTCTGAATGTATCATATAACAAAATATTTTCAACTGAATGTTATTGGCCAAACAGATTGTAATCCAAAGTAATCCAAGTAGATCAATATTTTTAACTGAATGTAATAGGCCAAACTGGAAAATAACATACAAAATGCATCCATATTTTCAAATGTAAACCAATATATAGTAATCCAATTGAATGTAATCCAAGTAGATAAAATAAGCTGAATGTATCTGAACATCATATTTTCAACTGAATGCCATCTATCTTCCCTATGCAATCCTATATTCAATGAAATGCATCATTAACGTCTAGTACTAGTAGATTATATAATATAACTTGATTCTAATTAACTTTATCTCCAAATACAGAAACCATTCTGCTGAAAGTTTCAGAACCGAATTGCTTCACAGATCGTTCTTGAATAATACAAATTGCAGCTAGGACTTTATTAAAATACCTTAAAACTGTTTCTCCGGATCGAATAAATTCAAGACCACATGCTCTATATTTTAACTTATGTCCCAACATGTAAAGGATTAGGGCTAGTTGTTTCTCCACACAAATATATCGCGCACCATGGAGGGACCCATTGGAATGAATTGAATATGTGCGAGACCGTAGTAAGCAACACTACTCATCCTTAGAGAATGGACACAATTATTTGGTTATATCGTCAAAATTCGATATATATGTGTGCTTGCCTCCGTTGTTTTCTAATTAGAGAGGGTTCCCTTACAATGCATTGTTGGTCATTGTCCTCATTTTCAATTAGAGTCATAATTATAGTTATGATAGTAATTATACTAGCGATTGCGGCACTAAGTAAAGGATCATTTGGATTCGACAAATCCATCTACATAAACCAAAAAGGAAGGGATCGTAAATCTAAACATTAGGAAGATTGAAAGAAAATCAGAGAACTGCAATTATGCAATTTGTGTAGACAGAAGAAAAAATATTCACTGAAACAAAAAATTATGTAATAAAAAATCATGTATCACGGTTCTACCATGTAGCCCATAGAATTAATTATCGGGTTCTATTTTGTATACAAATGTACAAATCAGAAAAGCCTAAATGAATAAGATTTAATTTCGGAAAGAGTAGAGAAAAGAAAAGAGAAAAATAAGAAAAGGGGGGATTAAATATGTCACACAACTATTCCTAAGACTCCATTACATATATTATCCTTTTAAGGTAAAAATATAATGAATAAGATTTAATCCAATATATTTTATAATTTAAATGTAGTATAATCAACTTGTAGTTAAAAATCTAATTAAAATTAATTTATGGTGATTTTGGATTTAAGACTTGAAAATATTATATCTCAAAGTATTGAGGGATTTAAAACTTTGGATTGCATGAGCCAAAATATTTAAATGTTAAATCATTAATCTAATATAGATAATAAAGATCCATTTATTTTATTTATAAGCAAAGCTTTACTATAAATAGAGCTGAAAATGTTGAAAGCACAAACATATTTCACTTATACAACAACATATGTATATAATTGCAGGAAGCTGGAGATAAGTATTTAGTTGTGACCATTGTCAACCCCACCACTTCCATAACCCGACCCATCACCCGAACCGTAGTCCGATCCGGACCCGGAACCCGATCCACCACTGCCACCTCCACCGCTGCCCCCGCCTCCTCCATGAGCACCACCAGAACCGGATCCAGATCCGGAACCATTCTCTCCACCGGAGCCTCCTCCTCCACCTTCCCCGCCACCACTTCCATAACCTCCTCCACCGGCACCAACGTATCCGGATCCCGAACCAGACCAGTATCCGGAGCCGTTACCACCCCCTTCCCCACCACCGCCACCTCCACCGCCACCGCCACCTCCACCTTGCCCGTAACCGCCACCGTTCGCCCCACCACCACCTTTGCCATAGCCGGAACCGCTTCCGGAACCGTATCCGGAGCCGTTACCGCTCCCTTCCCCACCACCGCCGCCTCCGCCTCCCCCTTGCCCGTAACCGCCACCGTTCGCCCTACCACCACCTTTGCCATAGCCAGAGCCACTTCCGGAGCCGTACCCACCGCCGGAGCCGTCACCGGAGCCACCCCCACCGCCTCCTCCACTGCCACCACCTCCACCGCCGCTGGTGCCTGTTAAGGACCAGACGGCGGAGCTGAGGCCAATGCCAAGGAGAACTATGAAGGCGAGAGCGAGAATCCTAGTCCTCTTAGCCATATTTGTTTTTGATGTGATGAGATGAGATGAGATGAAGAGGGGCCGGGAGGTATTTATACTAGTTGCCATGTGGTAGGAAAATAGTGCCAGCTGCCAAAAAAATTTTACGGACGAAATGACAATCAATTTTAATGTGCTTTGTTCGTTCATAAAAATTGGATTATTTGTAATCTGTATAGTACTCTTGTTATCAAAGTGAAGCTGCGTTGGTCCTATAGGAGCAATGTCCATATCAAAGAGAAGTCTACGTACATGGACGATCTTTCTGGAGGTGGCAGCCATAGCTCTATAACTACCTCAGTAGAAGAACATGCAACAAAGTTGGGTCACTCTTTCTGGCTTTAAATTAATCCTAAGTGTGATTATCAAAAAAATGCTTACTTTTTAATTTTAAAATAGTCTATATTTCCATCAAATATATTCTCACATTGTTATTTAACATTTCACATTTAGTTGATTTTTTTCACTTGTATAGTTGAACCTTTTTTAGAAGAAGTAAATATTATTGAAAATCAAAACAAGATATTATAACACTATCATCCCAACCAAGAAACAAAATAAATTCATCTTGGGTCTAGGGTATCTATATCAGCTTGTATTTGTCTTTGTACAAAAATAATACTAGTAGCAAGTCTCTCAAAGATACGTTGGTTTCGTTCCCTCCACCCATGCCACATCATCATATATAAAATCATCCGTAGTAGCATATATGCTGCTGGTCCTTTGTCTTTTTGAGTTTTGACCTCATTCAAGAGTGACAATAGATCCCTATTCTGCGTGGCAGGAAGTCCAAAGCATATGCAAAATTTATTCCAGATCTCCCAAACAAACTCACAACAAAAGAAAATATGGTCCCTGGTCTCATCCATATATCGACATAAGCAACATTTTTTATCCGGACAGTCCACACCAAACCTGCTCAGACGGCCTCTATTGAGTAGTCGGTTACGAATCATCTTATATAGACATAGGGAGTTCTTAACCGCTTCTCCTTTAGTCCAAACCAGATCTGTCCAATCTACATCCGGATTTCTGTTCCAGATTTGGTTGAAGGCCTTTCGAAAGCATAAAGTGCTTTTATTTATTTCCTCTCACATCTAGTAATCCTTCGTGCCAAACATGTCTATCTCCACCTCTCTAATATCAGCCGCATGAACGGCCTCTATCAACCGATCTTGTAAGTTCTACGCTCCCTCCTAGATAATATTCATGTATACATGTTTTGTGCATGGAAAAGTTTTAAGTTTGACATTGGGATCAATAAACCGTGTCCCGAATGTCATGAAGTTGGAGAAAATTGGTCCATTGCCATCTCTTTTTGACAAATTTTGGTCCCAAAATCTTCACTTTGTCCATTAATTTACTCTCATGTCATAGTCCCATGGGCGGGATTTTCTCCTAAAATTGTCCGACAATTTATGATATATAGATGCTTGGACTTCACATACAGTTGTAGCCGCATGCAGTTTCTTGACAACTTGCACTGATGATAGCCCCAAGATCATACCAGGTCCAAGTAGAGCTTGTAAGACTTTTGAATAATCTATTATCTATTCTACTATATAATGTCAAAAGTAGGCTTCACCGTGAAAGTTTTCTTCCCAAAAATGCCCTTCAATATATTTACTAATTAAAAGAATACCTACAATAAATTTCACTGATAACTATTTAAGATATTCATTAATGTATTACGGAAATCGAAGGGTTCATACTACTTGCTAAATCTTCTAAGATGTTCCCACGGAATTTGAAGAGTTGAATTCTTAACCTATATAATTAAAAACAACAAAGTTAAATCAACTCATCAACATCATCCACTCCAAGATACGTGCAAAGCACGTGCATATATAATAGTACTATATAATACCAAAATTAGACTTCACCGTAAAAAATTTTCATTCCAAAAATACCCTTCAACATATTTAGTAATTAAAAAAATACCTACAATAAATTCCACTGACAACCATTTAAGAGATGCAATAATAACAATCATTTACGGAAATCAAAGAGTTCATGCTACTTGCTAAGTCTTTTAAATTGTTCCCAAAGAATTCGAAGGGTTGAACCATTAACCTATATAATTAAAAGCAGTAGAAATAAACTAACCCATCAACATCATTCACTCCAATATACGTGCAAAGCACGTGCATATATACTAGTAATAATAATCCAAAAGTTTTATCGATAATATTAATCCAATATAGATAATAAAGGTCCCTTTATTTTATTTATTAGCAAAACTGTATTACAAATAGTGCTGAAACTCACAAATATATTTCACTCATACAACAAAGTATGCATATAAGTGTAGGAAGCTGAAGATAACTTAGTTGTGGCCATTGCCACCCTCACCACTCCCATAACCCGACCCACCACCCGAACCGAAGCCCGATCCTGACCCCGAATCCGATCCACCACCGCCACCTCCACCGCTGCCCCCGCCTCCTCCATGAGCACCCTCCGAACCGGATCCAGATCCGGAACCCGATCCGTATCCAGACCCGCTACCGCTTCCATTCCCTCCACCGGAGCCTCCTCCTCCACCTCCTCCGCCACCACTTCCATAACCTCCTCCACCGGCACCACCGTATCCGGATCCCGAATCAGACCCAGATCCGGACCCGTATCCGGAGCCGTTACCGTCCCCTTCCCCACCACCGCCACCTCCACCTCCACCTTGCCCGTAACCGCCTCCGTTCGCCCCACCACCACCTTTGCCATAGCCGGAACCACTTCCGGAACCGTATCCTGAGCCGTTACCGCTCCCTTCCCCACCACCGCCGCCTCCGCCTCCCCCTTGCCCATAACCGCCACCGTTCGCCCCACCACCACCTTTGCCATAGCCGGAGCCGCTTCCGGAGCCGTACCCACTGCCGGAGCCGTCACCGGAGCCACCCCCACCGCCTCCTCCACTGCCACCACCTCCACCGCCGCTGGTGCCTGTTAAGGACCGGGCGGCGGAGCTGAGGCCAATGCCAAGGAGAACTATGAAGGCGAGAGCGAGAAGCCTAGTCCTCTTAGCCATATTTGTGTTTGATTTGATTTGATGAGATGAAGAGTGGCCGGGTGGTATTTATAGTAGTTTTGGTTGGTTTGCATGGGAAGTAGAATGTGCACGTACGTGACCGTGGAGTGTGAACTAGAGAAATTGTGGGCGA
Organism: Iris macrosiphon; assembly: GCA_036927795.1. NCBI lineage: Eukaryota > Viridiplantae > Streptophyta > Magnoliopsida > Asparagales > Iridaceae > Iris > Iris macrosiphon. The sequence continues at coordinate 8,005,829 of JAYESA010000011.1, forward strand.
GTGTACTTTTGACAAATTGGCCACAAATTCTTCATTTCTATCACTTTCAATTTGTGTAGTGCGTGGCTCTCATTTATTATTGCTAGTTAGTGGATTCTCTTCCGACTACCGAGTCCTAAAGCGAGCCTCATATCATGTGTCTCTACTTCCTCGACTTGAGATGGCAGCAGGATATATATATATATATATATATATATATATATATATATATATATATATATATATATATATATATATATATATATATATATATATATATATATATATATATATATATATATATATAGAGAGAGAGAGAGAGAGAGAGAGAGAGAGAGAGAGAGAGAGAGAATGAGGGCTAAATGATAAGAATATTAGTAACTATAGGATTAAACTTTTAGGAATGAATGAATGGTTCCTCCCTGTACCAAAACCAGTCAGATCTGGTTGACCCTCTTGAACCCCAGTTAGATCTGTACTAAAAAAAATTCGGTTCGATCATCGGTCCGATTTTTAAAACATTGTGCTCAACAACTAGGTACAAATTTCTATGAAACATTCTCGCTTGTTGCTAGATTGAAAACCATTAGAATTATTTTGGCAGTTGACGCACAAATAAAATGGCTTGTTTATCAGTTTGATGTTAAATCTGTATTTTTGAATGGAGTTTTGTTAGAACATGTGTTTGTTAATCAACCAGAAGGCTTTGGTGTGCAAGAAAAGTGGAAAAATTCTAGCACTAAGAGCTTGTTAAAGAAGAATTCCATTAATATTTTTGTCAAAATGCTTTCCAATGTAGCCAAAGTGAACCAACATTTTTTTAAAGAGAAAGGATGGAACTGAAGATGTTAATTCTAAGTATTTTCGAAGCATCATTGGACGACTTATGTACTTGACTCATACTCGTCCGGACATCATGTTCTCTGCTAGTTTGGTATTGAGGTTTATGCACATGCCAACAAAATATTATCTTGATTTTGCAAAACAAATTTTATGATATATTCGTGGAACCGTAGGTTATTGTGTTTGGTATTCTCCTGTGACTAACTTCAATTTATATGGCTACTGTGATAGTGATTGAGCAGGTTCAATGGACGACAGGAAAAGCACCAATGAATTTTTGTTTTGTCTTGGATATGGAACTTTTTATTAATCTCAAAGAAGCATGCAACAACAACATTATCTTCATCAGAATTAGAATATATCTACAGTTTGTCAAGCAATTTGGATGCGAAGGATTCTCGAATATTTGGATTTTCATCAAGCAAGAGCATCTACAATTTAATGCGACAAGTCGACTATTGCATTGTCTAAAAATTATGTCCATCAAGGAAGAACCAAGCACATAGAGACTCGCCAACACTTCATTCGCGAGATGCTGCACAAAAATGAAGTTGAGTTGAAACACTTCAACACCGATGACCAAGTAGCTACTCTTTCACAAAGGCTCTGTCGGAGAACAAGTTTAATAAATTCAAAACCGTAATAAAAATAGTAATTAGATAAGTTTGAATTAAGAAGAAATGTTAGAAATAATTGAAATATTGTATTTACTGTTTATGTTTTGTTTTGAATTAATCTATAGTTAGTTGTTGAATATTATGAGTTAATTGAGATATTCTTTGTTCTTTGGATGTTGTTGAAGTAGTAGTGTACTTTGGTTGTAGAGCCTATAAAAGGCTACTCATGAATTCACTATTTTTTTTTTGCAATAAAACAAATTTCATTCAAGTACAAATGAGGTTCAAGATGTCACTAGCAATGAGATCTAGTGTACATGATGGTGGTTCATTCTGGAACTGTAGAATATTTTGGAGTAATTATTATATTTTTATTAATAATCTCTTAGCTATTTATAGCCTTACAATCCTTCGTATTATATTAATACCCCATTAAAATCCCATGTAGAATATTCTAATATTCCAACAAATATACCAAGAATATTCTAATATACCAACAAATATACCCAGAATATTCTAATATACCAATACTTCTCATCAAGATGGACGAAAGATATTCACTAAGCCCATCTTGTCACATCCTCTAATCATATCTGTAGAGTTAAGTCCATTGGTCATACTGTCTGCTACCTGCTCCTTGGTTGGAACATGACCTTGCTCCAGTAGTCCATGGTCCAACTTTTCCTTGATGAAGAACCTATCGATCTCGATGTGTTTGATCATGTCATGTTGCACTGGATTGTTGACGATACTGATGGCTGACTGGTTGTCACACCACAGCTTTATCTTGGCTCCTTGTTTCAGCTTCAGCTCCACCAGCATACTCTTCAGCCATAGCAGCTCTGCAACTCCCAAGGCTATAGCTTTGTATTCCGCTTCAACTGTCGATCTGGCCACCATCGACTGCTTCTTACTCCTCCAAGAGACCAAGTTGCCTCATACAAATATGCAATAGTCCGAGGTAGACCTCATGTCATCAGTACAACTAGTCCAGTCAGAGTCACAGTAGCCCTCGATGCTCAAGTGATCATTCTTCATGAATATCAACCCCTTTCCGGGGGTCCCCTTCAAGTATCTCAGAATCTGGTACACTGCATCCATATGACCCTTCCTTGGGTCATGCATGTAGAGGCTCAACACACTTACTACAAAGTAGATATCAAGACATGTATGCCTCAAATAGATCAACTTGTCCACCAGTATCGGGTATATATCTCGGTCAACTGGTTCTCCAGCCTCAGCACACAGCTTGAACCCCTGGTTGATCGGCGTCGCTGCAGGTCTGCATTCCAACATCCCAGTCTCTGTGAGAAGGTCCAGTGCATACTTTCTCTGAGAAAGAACAATCCTCTCTGCTTCTCGAGAAATCTCAATCCCAAGAAAGTACCGAAGAAGGCCAAGGTCCTTCACCTCTAACTCCTAGCCAAGCTTTCCCTTGAGTCGGACATATAATAGGAATATGTTAATGGATTTGGATAGGATATTCCTATCTATAATAGGAATGCTAATTGTGGGTTTGAGGCTATATATTGGTGTCTCCTGGCCCTAAAATATATCTCTCTCTAAAAAAAAATAGCAACAAGGAGAGAAAATGAGACAAGAGTGCCATTGCAACATTGGAGAGGAGAAAGAAGGATTGAGGCCGTTTCGAAGAAGGAGATCAGTTTCAGATATTTCTCGTTGTCTTTCTTCTTCGTGGTTATAGTCTATTTTCTGTTCCAAAAGCGTTGTGGTGATCCGTTCGGATCAGTGAGAAGTTTGTAAGGAGTCGGTGTATTTTTTATTTCATTAGTGGAGGCTTTTCAGGATTGGACTCCGATCGTCCCGTGATTTTTTTCGTAAGGGTTTTCCACGTCAAAAATCTCTGTATCTTCTATTTGTGGTTAGCATTTTTGGTTTGTGCGTTTTGTTCGATTCTCTCACAGGTACTCTTTGATTTGGGGAACTGTTTTCACACTTTCGTTCCCAACATAACAAAATTGCTAAAGGTTGAAAATCGCCATTAGATGAGAGGTGAGGCTGTTCCTTGCACTCAAATTGTAGTTATAGTGATTATTGATCAAACAAAAACCAAAGAAAGAATAAATTAAATAAAAATTTAGCAGCCTAGTTGTATTAGCCATTGTAAGTAAGCTGAGTAGTGAATGAGGTAGAGAAGGGATGGAGGGGTAGTAGTTTTAGTTTGCGTGGGGATTATTGTCCACGTACATTAAGCATGCGTGATTCAATTAAAATTAGGGTTTTGGTAAAAAAAAAAATCACTTGGAGTTAAACCTCCTCCGGCCTTACTCTCATAGTGATACTCCTTCCTTTGTCCTCCATTTACCAACTTTGGACTTTGGAAGTTCTGTGATTGTAGTTCATCATCATGCTTAACAACTTGCATGCATGCATGCACTATAAAGATCAAATTTAGGATGAGATTGAACATGAGTAGATTTAGAATTAGATTCAAGTCAATCTTTAAATATCTTCATGCATGCACTATAAAGATCAAATTTAGGATGAGATTGAACATGAGTAGATTTAGAATTAGATTCAAGTCAATCTTTAAATATCTTCTATATAATATGGATACATACACTACAAGAAATTTTGCTTAACAGCAAACAGTAACGAAATGAATATTCAGTTACTAGTAAAATGCTAATTGTGTTGAACTAAGAAGAACGTTAGTAATACTATTTGTGACGGAATGAATATTTAATGGTGACGGACAGTGCAGTCACTAAAATATTTTTAATAATTAAATGAAAACAAAATTTCTCCCGCGCCTTCCTCTCTCAGCCGAATTGGGACATCTAATAAATTTTCTTGTTCTCCTTCTTTTCTAGGTCATCCGTCTGGTCCATATCTCCTCCTCTCCTCCTTCTTTAGGTCCGCGGTGAGCGGATTCTGCTCCTTCTCCTCTCCTCCGATTATTCTCTCCTCTACTCTTTGTCTAATTTTTGTTTTGTTTTACAGCTACTCCATCAAGTCCTTCCTCGTCCAGGGAGGAGATCCCACCGGCCGACAACAGTATATTTCTAAACCCTAACCCTATTTTTTTTTTTTTTTTGTATTTTTCAGATTTTTTGTATTTTTTTTCAGCGTTGCTCCTATGTTCCATCATGATAATATGCCTTTCAAATCCATTTTAGAATTATTAATTTTTAGGACTTAATGATTTCTTAGTTTGTGCTTACAAACGATGGATTATAAATTATTTAGAGGAGTGTTGACATATTTATAAAACGATTGCATCCATTGTTTATAAAACAGAACTTTATTGAAAATAAAATTTCAATTACTATTTTTGTCGAAATAATATTACAGACCATAATGTTGCACAAATAATATTGCAAACCACAAAAATTTATTTAGGATATTATGTAACAATTTATCCGAGAATTTCTTTGTTCCATACACCATGGGATTCGTTCAATTTTCTTTGCCGAATTGACCGAAAAATTGACCCAAATGCCAGTATTGGTTAGTATCGGGTATCGGTCGGTATCGGATTGGGACATGCCAAACTATATCGGTATCGGCTGTATTGGATCGGTATCAGACGATACTGCAAACTATGGTTTAGACGTTATTGTGTCACATGATAGTCCACATATTCAAATGAACTATAACATCTTGAAGCTGCAGATTGATATATCCAATTAACCTACTATATAAAATGATTGAAATTTGATATATGAGAAAAAAAAAAATGTGCTTTAGACTAAATCTCATTCTTCAGAGGAGATACAGCCCGGAGAGGACTAGTTATATAGTTATTATCTGTTATTGTATTCCAATAACTGAACTGAATATAACTCTTAAACTGAGATACACTACAGAATACAGACTCCATAACATCTTTTACAACCATGTAGCTTCATATGGACTTCTACGTCGAGACTACTAGTTGTCATCATTAATGGAGCAAAACATATAAGCTCTACAACTGGGTCATTACTCATTACATTAATTCATATTATATGTTTCACGTACACGGGAAATGGTGTCCGTATCCCTATCATGTCTGAACCTGTATCGTGTCCGTAATCATATCCGTGTCCATATTCGTGCAATATAGTTAACTACCGTGTTCCTATACGAAAATGTCCTTATCCAGTATCCATATTTCCTCAACAATACCAATGGCCATGTCTGTGCAACATAGCATTAAGGATACTTAGTTGACAATTACAAAGGTGAAATTACTTCTAAGAGACCACAAAAACTGGCGTACTATATTACCTCTGTGAAGGCATGAACAATACCAATGGCCATGTCTGTGCAACATAACAATGTGGAACTCGTTCTTGATCATTCAGAGAACACATTTGGTGCTTATGGAGAGTATTCCAGGACTTTGCACCTTGGGATTAGATCCAATTGCTTCTATGTATATTTTATGGTTGTAAATTGTAAGGTACTCCAATGAACTCTTCTAAAGAGTTCATAGATATTTGACCAATTCATTAGTTTGTAATTATGATTTCATATAAACATTTAGTGTAAGACCCAAGATAAAATACTCTATGAATTTGATTAAGTTTATATAAGGTGTGCCATTTGAAGGAGTTTATATAAGGTGTGCCATTTGAATGAGTTTCCATGACCATATTGCACATAGAACTAAATGCCAGGCTTTGGTTATAGGATTTATGATGTCGAGTGTGGGTTCACTAAGGCATAAAAATGGAGTTAAGTTGAATAAGAATAGATAACACTTTCATATACTTTTTTCCTTATCCGGATTCACTTGAGTAAGCAATACGCATGTAGCTGCAATTTTGATTTTGTATCTAAGTACAAGAATGAGATTCAAATCCTTGGCCTAGTATCAATAGAACAAAGATATGTGGACAAGAATAGCTGAAGAATAGAATAGAATAGCATAAGCAGGACAATGTTCTTTTTTTATGATGTTGTTCTTGTCAAACATGTTCAGTTAGATATATACCAATTTTAACTAAAATATGGTCTCTACCTACGTTTGAATTCCATGTTTAATTTGTTTCCTAATCTAATATACCTCATTTTCTATATCTGCCTTTAGGTTTAATTTTCTACTATTATCTACTCATGGATAAAGGTTGGATTCATTTACGTCGCAATTCTGGAGAATACATAGAAATGATGAAAAATTGGTTAGATTATGTGTTTGATAAAGCACCTCATGAAAAGAAGTTCCCTTGTCCATGTAAAAATGTTGCAATAAGTTGGTTTCTCCGGCATATGATGAACGTCGTCCAGTTTTTAAACTTCTCGGTGCTGACGACGCTTATGATGAACGTCGTCCAGTTTTTAAACTGGCTATCACCCATCAAGAGGCTGATTGCCAGAAGTTGGTTTCTCCGGCATATCTTCATCATCGTCGTCTCGAGATTGCCAAGAGGCAGCCTCAGTGCAGCTTGTCGGATCTGCTCGATATAATTTCGTGCAAGCTCCCTTTCCCCCTAGGTAACATCCATTAGGGGGGACATCGTCATATTTTCTCCTGCCTAATAGAATCTTCTGAGGAAGGGACTCTTGAGATCGTCGAACGATGAGATGCAGTTATCTGAGAGGCTACAGAACCAATCGAAGGCTACCCCGGACAATGCCCCGATGAAGTGCCTAGTGAGAATAGCATCATTACGGGGTAGATGTCCCATTGCGGTCTTGAAGTAGCTCATGTATCTTCGGGGGGAGGACTTTCCGTCAAATGTGTCAATATTGAAGGGTTTGTACTTGGGCGAATATGGTACATCCTTCTATTCTAGCGGATATGGTTGCCGCATTCCGAGATCGCAGAGTGAGTCCCGATTGTCCATGGAATCCAGGCGGGCTCAGAGTTCTCGGACCTCCCTCATCGCTTGCCTAGTTTCATCTGTCGCGGGAGGAGTAGACGACCCTGGTAGAGCAAGACGGTCGCCAACGGGGGGAATGGTTGCATTTGAATATGCATTAGTTTCAGGGTCTTGTCCTGAGGTCCTTGGCGGTTAGGAGGCTACAGTTGCTTTGATGTCTAACACTGCTTGGGTCAAGTCTTGCATTGACACGCTCATAATGTGCATCATGGCTTTTATGGTTTTGAGGCGCTGCCGGTCACTGGGGCCCTCGTGATCATTCTCTGCCATATATGTCGTTCTTACATGAGGCGAGTAGGAAGGGACGGCTGACGTAGCACTTTTTGCCTCGGACTCTTGCAGTGAATAGTCGTCGAGGAGATCTGGTAGTGCTATATCTTGTTCCGACTCTAATGGAACACTACCCCTAGCGTAGGAGGCTGTGTCTCCTTGGTGAAAGTGGCTACCCCCAGTGTTTGTTCCTTGAGAATCGTTAGCTCCTCGGAATACCGGATTATTGTATAGGTACGGGGGATTACCACCCCCAGCTTGCGCAACCCCCAGTAGTTCTGAGGAAGAACTACCCCCAGTGGATGGGAGCTTCTTCTTCGAGCTGGTTCTCTAGAAAAAACCTTCTGTAGGTCTCGTTGCTGGTCCTTCTGGTAGTCGCCTTCGCAACGCACTGATGGAGAGCGACGGACTGGAGGTACCCGGCTTCTTTCCTCCCTTGGTGGTAGGAAGCTTCCGAGTCAAGTAGCATGAGGCAAAGGGAAGCTCCTCCTCCTCTGGTACTTGCACCTGATCTTCGGGTTGTTGTCGGATAGGTGCTTTCTGGTGCAGTCGATGGAAGGCCGACTGCCTGCTTGTGGGTATTGTCACTTTGTTGCAACAACAATTGATAATGATCATGGCACAGTGATGCCATGGAGAGGATATTTTACCGGCCACAGTTTTTTTCTTATCTTGTGCTTGTGATTGATCACATTACGCAAGTCAAGCATGGGTTGTTGCACCTTTGTACCCTTTTTTTTGGGCTCGAAAGAATCGAGCGCACATGTGCGTAGGCGTTGTATTTGCTCCATGATCCAAGGTTTGTAAAAGAACTTCTCTCGCATCGTCAGCGAAAGACTTTTGAGACCGACACTGTCCATTTGCCGTTACGGGCTAGACGCACGAGGCGGTCTTATATAGCTTCCTATCAGGGGCCCGTGTAACTGTTAACGGTGATTGCTGACAGTCAGCTAACTGGACATTTTCTTGAGCCTGACGAGCTCGCACTGCCCCAGGCTTTTTTACTTAGCACTTGCAGTCGCGTAGTACAAAGAGTCCTCACTACTAGAAAAAGCGGGATTAGCGACGCATTTTAGCGACTCCAAACAAAAATGTCGCTAAATCAGCGACTCCGTTAAAAATGCCGCTAGACGTCGCTGAATGGCGACATTTAGCGACGTTTAGCGAATTTTATTAAGATTTAAAAATATTAGTCGCTATAAGTTTGATTAAGGTCGCTAAACGTCGCTAATATGTATAATTTAGCGACGGTTAGCGTCGTAATTAGCGACGTATGTATTAAAAATATTTAGCAATGTATTTAGCGACGTGTTTGACGTCGCTAAATTTTTATTTAGCGACATTTTTTTTACGTCGCTAAACGTCGCTAAATTTTGGTTAATTAGCGCTCAGTTTTCTTTTCCCCCATCTGCGAAAATTTCGAATTTTTTTAAAACCTTTCGATTTCCCCCCCTTCTCCGGCGACCGGCTCTCCACGGCTGCGGCTACTCCGGCATCCCCCTCCTCCTCCTCGAGCTCTAGGTAAACCCTAACTCTCTCTCTCTCTCTCTCTCTCTCTCTCCCTCACATGTGACACTGACACAACACACACTTGACAGACACGACACACACACACACAGACACTGACAGACACACACGACACACACACACAGACGCAGACACACACACACACACACACAGAGACACTGACAGACACACACGACACCTAGGGTTAGGGTTAGGTTTTTTGACCTGGAGTTAGGGTTAGGGTTAGGTTTAGGGTTTTTGATCAGGGGTTAGGTTTAGGGTTAGGTTTTTTGACCTGGGTTAGGGTTAGGGTTAGGGTTAGGGTTAGGGTTAGGTTTTTTGATCTTGGTTAAGGCTGGGGATAATAAGAAAAAAAATCAAGGTTTACATAAAACAAGAAATATACAAGGAGAAAGCAATAAATTTTGTTTATGTTTCAAACTGTTCTAATGATGGATATCCATTTCCAGTAAACTAATAACTAATTAGACAGTGATCAATTTGGTGGCTTGTTATTTCACTTTTTAGGTCTCTCTTACATGCTTCATTCCAATATACAACTTTACAGGCTGATTAATAATGCATCTTAATAAGTCTGTGTATGATCTATAATTCTTTAATAGTATCGTTCTCTCATGTTTCGATATTTGTTGTTTGTGGCACTTCCTTCCCCACTAATACAGTACAACTTATTCCAAGAGGAAATGTGGTAGTGAGAATAAAATTATTGTTATGTAAGAAAATTAATAGATGATTTAATGGGATGATGAATCAGTATTATGCATAATGATGTATGGTACTAACAATATGTGGACAGTTCTTTCTTTTCGATTATATATGAGAGAAATATGTGCCTGTCCTCTAACAAAGATGTAACAATAAAAGTGTTCAGTAGACATGAAATTGATTGAACTCTCTTTATTAAGAGAGCCAAAGTTGTGGGCTTTTCATATTATTGGTATGATATGAATCGACTAGTAGTTTCAGCTTGATTTGAATATGAGAAACCTATTGTATCCAGTTTTGTTTTACTACTTTTTCCAATGTTATGAGAAGTCACTACTAATAAGTTTGATAGAGCTCTAGTGATAGTTGACCAAACAATTTATTTAGCGAAGTGAGATGTAGTTAATTTTTTTAGTCTTAAAATCATTAAGAGAATGTTGCATATTTCTATTTACCAAATTGAAGGGTCAAGAATGAACAATACAGGAGATATGAGTTCAACTTATTTATTGGGAGACGGTATCTGAAAGAAATGTGAACCTGCACTTAAAGATGTGAAGGATTGGTTTCCATACTTGGAACAACCTTTAAGGATGCGAATGATGTGTTTCAGCCGTAAGAATACCATTACCTTCCTTGAATATGAGAATTCAATAAACCAAACATTAGGTTTAGGATTAGGGTTAGGTTTTTTGAATAATATTATCTTGTTGAATAGTACTTTCGTACTTATCTTATTTTTATGGATATCAAGACCCAACTTTTGGATAAAGGTTGCATACTAGCCTTTAGAGAAAGATTATGAGTTGTTAAGGCTAACTCATGAGTTGTTAAGGCTAACTCTCCTCTAGTTTTGCCTAACCTTCTCATGAACTCCATCCATAAAGTAAAGGCTTGGACTTGGTTGCAGTAGCAAGAGTTGGGCAACAATGGTAGCACTGATGTGGAGGAGTAGTATGTGTATAATTCTAAGGTATTGAGGGTTGATTAGATATGTGTCTGAGAGGGCACTGCAAATGTTGAGTGCCAAGGTAATGAGGATAGTACTAGAGAGGTAAGTAACAGTTAAGTGTTGAGTGCCAATGTAGATAGGTAATTGGTTAAGATAGGTTAGATAGTAAGATATTGGTTAAGAGAAGTTGATATCAGTTAGAATAGAAATGTGGAGTAGTGTTATAAGTTGGGCTAATAAAACAGAAGACTTGACAAAACCCTAATAATCATCATCATTCGTATTATCATCTCCATTATCAACACTATCAATAGATTTGTATCCGTTGGTTGACTAGTTACATCTTATAGTATTTTTATTGTTAGGACAAAATATTGAGCAATAGATATTATGGTATCATTATTATACTGAAATAAACAGCTAATTCTTTGTGAGTCATCTAATTCTTCCATTCCGCATTATTAAGGATATATCTTAAGTAATATCTGTTATCAATTATATTCTTTGTTTTTATCTATCTTACCAGATGGCACCCAAGAGAGCGACACCTCCTACTGTTAAGGAGGAAGTGATGCCTCCTACTGTTAAGGAGGAAGAGATACCACCTGCTGTATCTTAGACGGGGAGTTCCAGTCACCCAGCACATATAGCGGCTGTATCTCAGACGGGGAGTTCCAGTCATCCAGCACCCATAGCGGAGATTGATAACATAAACGCTGTTTATGCGCAGTATTTGAGGGATTGGTATCTGCCCCAGCGTATTGGATATCCTCGAGATTGATACTGTGATGTTTCATATACTTATATATTATGCATTTTGTGTGACTGTGATAATATACATTTTGTGATGCTGTTTATGCCCTGTGATACTGTGATAATTATATATTATGTATTGTGTGACTGTGATATTTATGTGTATTAATTTTATGACTGTGATATTTGTGTGTATTAATTGTATGACTGTGATACTTTTATTCATATTAAATGTTGTTAATCCGGTGTTGAGTTTTCCACCAAAGGGGTCGACGAACCCAGAGAATTCAACGAAGGGTTGCTCTGGGTCTATTTTTAATTAGAAATTTATAAATTGTAGTTTGGAACAATTCAGTTTTTTATTTTATTTTTTTTGTAAATTTAGCGACGTATTTAGCGACATTTAGCGACGCCTAGCGACGTTTTTTATACGTCGGTAAACAAGTCGCTACTTAGCGACGTCAAAAGCCGTTGCTAATGACGTCGCTAAACGTCGCTAAATACGTCGCTGTACGTCGCAAAATGCTGACATGGCAGTACTGCCAGGTCATTAAAGACGTCGCTGTTACGTCGCTATATAAGTCGCTAATTAGCGACGTTTAGCGACTTTATTAAACGTCGCTATTTAGTGACGCGGCGTCGCTAAATTTAGCGACACATTAAAGTCGCTAAAAAATGTCGGTATAGCCACGTTTTTTGTTTTAGCGACCTGGTTTTTTTTGACTGCTTTATAACGTCGCTAATTACGTCGCTAAACGTGTTTAGCGATGTTTTTTTGTCATTTAGCAACATTTTTGGGCGTTGCTAATTTGACTTTTTCTGGTAGTGCCAAGTGTAGGATTTTTCCATTCTCGGCGAGCCGAATAGGATCTGTGCCACATGAGATACAGTCGAAAACAAAAGTTTTGTTGTTGTCAGAGCCGTATACGGCCGTCTGCCTACGGCTGTGAGATTGTGCCGTAAGGTCAGCCTTATGTGGCCTCCTTTTTGGCCGTATAGAACCTGTCTCAACACCAGAACGTCTGGCATCATAGTGCTTTTCTCTGCCAGAGTCTGGATGTTGAGCAATTTTTGCATCGGACGGGGATGCCGCATAGACGTGGATGTCCTGGGTGTTCGCCTGACGACCATTATTAGCAACATAGTGAGAGGCGGAAAGAGTCTACTCCACAGTTGGGCGAGGCACAATGGCCTTTGCTACCCACATTCCTACCCACATTCTTAGGCTTGGCTAGCCTTGGCGAAGGAATAACACTTCCATCCGAGAGCATTTCCTCGAACGCTTGCTGGTCGAAGCGAACTACCAGCATCTTTGGCTTTGAGCTGAGCTTGGCCGCATCGTAATACGTCACCAACTTCTCATCAGAAGAGAAGGACGTTCCCAGCAGAGTCGTCATCTTGTTTGCCATTAAATAAAAATGAGAACTAAAAAACTTGATTTGATTAACAAACTAAAGAAAGTATAGAGAAGTCCTAGAAGACAATCTAAGTACAAATTTATTTTTTGGGGGGTGACAATGGAGGGTTAGGACTGTAGCAACTCTCTTTACTCCATGGACGATTCGATGTAGAAGCACTTCTCTCTCGTTTGAGTCGAGGTTCGCAGATAGCCAGCCAACCCTTTGTATGGGTGTGGTGCCTTGCTATTTATAGCCGCCCTGTGGACGTGCTAAGGATGCCACAAATGTTCCTGCTTGGTGGCCGCATAGGGCTACTTCAACAGCATATGGTTGTAACTGTGGCCGCACTTCATGGGAAAGCTTCCACATGAGTTGGTTCAGATATGTTGTTGATGAGATCTCAGGGTTGTTATCAACCTGTTGTGTGGGTGTGACTTGTTATCAACCCGTTGTGGGTTGTTATCAACCCGTCGAGGCCGTCAGGCCTTTTTGCCAGGCGTTGGAGAGTGTGTCAAGGATCCTTTATGCGGTCTCTTGCTACTTGGTTGGTCTTGCCGCATGAAGGATATTATGCGGCTTTCGTCAGGCCGTATCTATCATGTTTTATGCGGCATGAGCTCTATATGGCTTGCAATATTTTTATGCTTCTACAGATATAGGTGGAGAGGCTGTGGGTCATCATGGTATGGAGGGGCTACTTTGTATAGACAATCCAGAGTTGTCCAATATGTTACGTGATACTACTATACAGGAGATGATCGAAGATGAACAAGATGCAATTGCCATTCCTCCTAATGGCAGTCACGCTGACGTGAAGGGTGGCCCCTTGGTTAATTATTGTCTATAATGGCATGAAACGTGCGCGGGGTGTGCTCGTTAGAGCGATAGAAGGAGATTAGTGAGGTATTCAAGCGAGAGCAATGTTCTGTGGTTGCTCTTCTGGAGACCAAGATTAGGTAGAAAAGGGTGTTATCTAGGAGGACGGCTGCGCATTGGCAGCACACGCATAACCTTGCCTTATGTAATATGGCAAGATTATGGATTCGGTGGGACACTTGCATGTAGAATGGTAGGGTGGTGCATTCATCAGGTCAATTAATTGCCTTGGAGTTGACGAATAGGGGTGGTCTTAAATTCATCTTCGGAGCAGTTTACAGACAGAATGATCGGCGAAGGAGGGAGTCTCTCTGGGAGGATATTATTCGGCTATGTGTTGCAGCTGAAGTCCAGTTAAAATTTCCACTAGTACTCATGGTGGACTTTAATGCGCTTATGTTTCATCATGAAAAAATTGGTGGGCGCGTGGTACCTGATGTAATACTGCAAGACTTCCAGAATTGTGTATTGCGAGCAGGGCTGCAGAAACTGGAACGTGCAAGTCACATTTGGATGTGGAATAACAAATCTATTCAGAAGCGGGTGATTTTTCAACTTGATCGCGCATTGTGGAATCGGGAGTGGTTTCACAGGTTCCCAAACTTGTGTGCAGAGGGCTTGGCGGCAGGTACTAGTGATCACTCTCCCATTTGTATGCGTTTTACACATGCAGACAGATCCAAAGCACGACTATTTTAACAATAAATAGCCGCTTTTGGACGGGTACGAGGAGGTGGTAGTCTGGGGCCTTTAACATGAGGTAAATAAAAATCCGCAGTTCATTTTTGTCTGCAGACTCAAACAAGTAAAGCCGAGGGTTGAAGTTGTGGAACAAAGCGCTACCACGACATAATCTGGCGGAGGAGGAATCCAAGTTGCGGGAGGTGCAAACGGAGTTCCAGGGAGATCTCCTCAACAAGTAGCTGGCGGACAGAGAGAAGCGACTCATTCTGGATGTAGGTCAACTGCGCCTACAAGAGTAGATAGAGCTAGCTCAGAGGGCAAAATGCAATTGGCTTAAGGAGGGGGACCACGGTATTAAATTCTTCTATGATGTGGTATAGATACGGCAACATCGTAATCACATTAGCAAACTAAGTGGTCCGGATGACAAGGAATCTACCTCACAAGGGGAGCTACATGCGGAGGCTGTCAGGTACTATACTTAGTTATATAATCAAAATAATTATAGAAACACTTTTTCTCATATTGTATGTAAGAAGTTGGTCACAACTGCTGGCAATGGGGAGCTTCTGGCACCGGTGAAAGTGGAGGAGTTGTGAGCAATTGTTTTCGCTGTGGACCCTAACAAAGCTCTTGGACTAAATGGTTTCAACAGTAAAATTTTTAAGATACATTGCAGTTCGGTTAAGGAGCAGGTCAGTGAGGTGGTCCAAGACTTCTTTGCTCATGGACGGCTCCTTAGGGAGATGAATCATACATTTCTGACTCTCATACCGAAAAAGAAGGGGGATACAACACTTACAGATTTTAGCCCCATTGCATGCTACAACTATATATATAAATTGATTACTCATCTTATGTGCAGCCAGATGGAGGTTATTATGCAGGAGATGGTGTCGTACAATCAAGTTGCGTTTATCAAAAGGAGGGCGATCGCTGACAATAATTTATTGGCACATGAATTGATTAGGGGGTTCAACAAAGCTGGAGCGATGAAGGCGTGTGTCAAACTACATCTATGAAAGGCATATGACACGGTGAACAGGGAGTTTATGTGTCATATCATTCGCTCCATGGGCTTCGACCAGAGATGGGTGGCTATGGTCAGGGAGTGCATCACGACCCCTACGTTTTCGGTCCTGGGCAAGGGGCAGCGGCATGGGTTTATCCGCAGCAGCCGTGGGCTCCGTCAAGGTGGTCCTCTATCCCCGTACCTTTTCATCACCTTAGTGATGGAATATTTTACCTGTCTCATGAATCTTGTGGTGGATAAGCACCAGATTTCTCCACTTTATAGGCGGATTGTTCCTTAGGTTTCGTATTTGATATGTGCTGATGATCTATTGGTATTCTTATCCCCCTCGTACACGGGCCTTACGGCTTTGGCAAAAATTTTGGAGCACTTTTCGGACTTCACGGGTTTACATTTAAATAGGGACAAAAGCACATCTTATTTTGACGTCCATTGTCCTGACAAGGAGGAGCGAGCGAGCTGGTTGGGAGTGAAAAAAGGGGGACTACCAGTGAAATACCTTGGGATGCCTCTATTTGTCAATTATGAGAGACAATGACTGTCAGAGGTTGGTAGAATATGCACAAAGGCGGGTGGAGAGCTGGAAGGCGCAAAGTTTATCATTTGGTGGGCGTATTGAGATTGTCAGTTCAGTTATCACAGCCATTGTTATCTATTGGCTATAGGCACTTATGGTGCCCATCACCACGGTTAGGAAGATTGAGAGGATTTGCGCAGATTTTATCTGGCATGGGGGCATCCATGCTATCAAGTGGGAAGACTTGTGTCGGACGAGACAGGAAGGGGGAGTTGGTTTACAGTCATTGTGGATCTTACAGACAATAGCAGGTATAAAATTAACATGGAAATTCATCTTGCAACGCTCTCTATGGGCAACATGGATGTCGAGTAGGTACTTGAAAGGTGAGAATTTTTGGATGCATCGGATCAATAGTAACGACTCGATGACATTCAAAACAATTCTGCTGTATCGGTCGGGGGTGAAGAAGGAAGTTTAGAGAAGGTTTAAAGATGGGGGAAATACCAATTTGTGGTATGATCCGTGGATTGGCCATAAAAGCTTATTTTGTGGCGCTAGGGTGAGCTCGCAAATTATGGAGACGCGGCAGGTAGGCAGCATATTGTAGCAGGGGGAGTGGATCCCGCATACCCACCGCTAGGCCTCACAGGTTGAACATTTGATTTTGGAGCAGCGGGTCGATGCAAGTCTTGAAGCAGATGTTTGGGTATAGGATTCTTCTCCTATTGGAGGCTTGGAGCATAGGTGGGTGTATGCTTCCATCCGCGGACAACATCCGACCATGAGAGATGAGGATTTTATATGGGTGAAGGGGGTAGCAAGAAAGATGCAACTATGCTTGTACCGGGTTTGATTGGGTCGTCTCCTGACCTTGGATAAATTAGTGCGGTTTGGGGTTCATGTGGATAACCAAGCCTGCGTGCTTTGTCAGAGGGGTAACGAGTCACTTAGCCACTTATTTTTCGGGTATACCTATACGGAACTGATTCTGCTTGAGCAGGGGAGGAGGCTGGACCTCCGTATGGGAGCGCTCAGGGACTTGGATGGTCTATTCATTCTTATTCGTGATGACCGAAGAAAGGGATCAGAGTGGTTCAGGGAAGCCTGCATTCGGATTGTGGCAGCTGTCTGGCATGTCTGGAGGGAACGCAACAGGTAGATCTTCGAAGGGTTGGTTACACATCCTACTGGTATTAGTAACAATATTGAGTTTGTGTAAGAGCTATGATGGCAAAACGGACCATCCGTTAAGTTGGCAGGGATGTAACTGAGTTTTGATCTTAATACAATTACCTTTTTTCCATATATATATATATATATATATATATATATATATATATATATATATATATATATATATATATAGCTGCCAATGATCTTCTAGTCTAGTTGGTTAGTGGAGAGATATGCGGTCCGTGTAGTCGAGTGTTTAAGACTCATGGAGGAGTAGAAGGAATTAATTATCAAACGTCAATATGTT
This sequence comes from Iris macrosiphon, assembly GCA_036927795.1. Taxonomy (NCBI): domain Eukaryota; kingdom Viridiplantae; phylum Streptophyta; class Magnoliopsida; order Asparagales; family Iridaceae; genus Iris; species Iris macrosiphon. The sequence goes on from JAYESA010000011.1 coordinate 8,023,299, forward strand.
CCCATTATATTTTAGGTTATGATATTTAAGTTACAGTTATTTTTTTGGTATCCGCATTCTAGTGGAATGCAACCTTATCTTCTAATAAAAAAAACCTTTTCTTCTAATCTGCATGGAAAAGATTTCAAGTTTGACATGAATCAATAAACCGTGTCCCGAATATGAAGTTGGAGAAAACATGGTGTCGTCTGTTATTGACAAATTGGTCCCAAAATCTCCACTTCCATCTACTCTCATAGCCGCAGTTTCTTCACAACTTGCACTGATGATAGCCAAGATTATACCAAGTCCAAGAAGACTAAGACTTTGAATAATAATAATTGGCTTGAATGAGACAGTACTAGTACTGACTAAGTCATACATATTTTGGTCCATAAGATTTTTTTCCCCTTCTTCTTTATTATTTCTAATTAATATTATGCCAGCTAGTTATAGTGCGGGTGGTAGCAAAAATTTTCGACTTACATTATTAGTAATTTAAGTCTTGTGATAACCTAGGTATGGGTGCCTGTTATACCATGTTTTTACTAGAGGTTAGTATCTTGTAAAAGTCTAGCCCCTGTACTATGCATTTCTAATCAAGTTAATTTCAAGTACAAACTTAAAATCAAGTTATTACGATTATTTCACGAATCATTTTGGATACGGAAGTATCCTTTACGCTGGACATTATCTTTTAGACTCGTATTATGACAACATATTGATACAACTGAACTTCTTTCAGCATATATATCGATATTCTTGATTCTAGAAATGACAAATCAATTTTTTTTAGTCTTTTATTGATAGCTCTAGGTAGGTTGAGCTAGATAATTACAAAATATTACAGTAAAAAAAAAAAAAGAGAAGTAAATTTTGATAGTATTGTATTGCAATTATCAAGATCTTTGGAAAAGTTCTCTTTTTTTTTTTCTCCCAAATATACATGGTTAGTTTTCTCCCTGCTCATTCTTGATCAATATATAATTTAATTCTCTTTTCTTGACAGTAATATATTGTAATTATCAAGATCTTGTATAAGATCTTCTTTGGAAAAGTTCTCATTTTTCTTCCATACATGTGTATGTGTTTAGTTTTCTGGATGCAAATTCTTGATCAATAACCGAATTCGAGTAACTCTTGTGGTTACCGATGAGAGATATAAGATTCCGGCTGGATGGCAGAAGGTCAGTGGATCGAACCATAGGAGCATATTATTTCTTCCATTTATAAATGGTGGAAGTTGGGGGACAGGAGACCCAAAGACATACAATGCAGTGTGCACAAAATTTTTTGAACGTTACGTCGAACCCCATACATTATGCCGGAAAGTCAAAAATATAAATATAAATAATATTCTTGATCAATAATTTTCTTTCTCTTTTGTTAACAGTAATATATTGTAATTATTGTCGGCCAATTGGAGGAGAAAATTCCAAGCAATTTGTCAACTAAGAACAGATGGCATGCACCAATTTTCTCCAACTTAACATTCGGGACACGGTTTATTGATCCCATGTCAAACTTAAAAACTTTTCCATGCATAAAGCACGTTATCATGAAGATTGAAGATAAGGTAGCATCCCACTAGAATGTCAGAGAAATTAATGGGGTGTTTGGTAAGCGATGTAACAAGTCGTAGCGAACGCTCATGATCTCATCTCATTTTAAGAAAGAAAATACAATTTTAAAATATCAACAATAACCAAATAATGCAAGTCATTGGCGGTCTCACAACTATACCGTTATTGTTAATGAACATATGAGTACATGCATTTATATCGCAAATAGTAACGCCCCTTGTTAGCAATCATCTGAATAAAATGTGTATAATTACGTAATTTTTTCGTATCTTTCATAAACGTATAATACCTATGTACTTTTAAAAGATTCGAATTAATACGCGATATTTAAGGCCGTAACGTTTTAAACGCATTTTGTACGAATAATTAAAATTTTCAGTACAAAAAAAAAGTGTATGAAAGTACAACATATTTAATTAATCAAGAAAGAAATCCAACAGTCTTTCATTAACTCTTACAGCCGTGTTGTTTTTAATCAGCCTGACACAATTCATAAAAAAAAATGTTTATAAAAAAAGCCTCTTAACCAAGAAAGCAATTCAACAGTTATGTTCCTTGCATCAATGATCATTTTGTGAGAGGTGTGAAAATGTGAACTTATAAATTTGTATTTAATGAGTTGTTTGCTTATTTATTTGGGATTAGAAAAAAATAACGTCAAATTTTTAGTGTCGAATTTGTTCATATGAAATGTACTAAATACAAATTAAATATAATCCAAAAGTTTCTAGTTTGACAAATATTTGATCGAATTTTTTAATGTATTTTATTTGTACTGTGCCATTTTATACTCCTACTTTTGCCATTCTGTTTTTCCTTCCGTTTGCCGAATTATTAATGACATTATGTATCTCACTACAAAAATACTGAAAAATAGCGAAGTCAGCGACGGATAATCGGCGGAATAATGAATAATTTAATTATGTAGACAACCTATATTAGTTTTTCGTCGCTAGTCCGCCGATGGGGTGTCGATTTTACTTCGGCATTAAAATTTCAGAACGCGTTTCATTTTTTTTCATTCTCAATCTCTCACTCTCTCTCCCGACCCCGACCCCGACCCCGACCCCGGCCAGACCCCCTCTCACGGCGACCCCCTCTCCCTTTCTCCAGCGACCCCCGACCTCGGCCCCCTCTCCCTTCTCCTTCCCCGACCCTCCTCCTTCTCCTCAATCCTCTCTCCGCCCCATCCCCCTCTCCGTCCCCTCCTCGACCCCCCACTCTGGCCCCCTCCTCTCTGGTCAAACATCCTAGGCGGAGCCCCATCCTCCACAACAACAGGTAACGATCCTAACTAGGTTATTTTAATTTAGGATTTGGACACGGATACTTGAGACAAACACAGACATCGACACACGACACTTTGGATAGTTTGAATTTAGGTTAAACTTTTAGTAGTTTTGAAATTGAATTAGGTTTACCAACATGAGACACAAATATGGACACGTGACACAAACATAGTATTGATTACCAATTTTTTTTCTCGATACAGACATGGACATGATTTGGGTTTGTTGTATCTGGATTTTGACACAGACAAAGTCACAATTAGCGGTGAGCATTATTCGGTTCTGTTTAAATTTTTTTTAGTATATTTAGTTACTATATATATTAGCAAAAAAAGCTCAAATAAATCGATCGAAAAATTAAATTGTATTATAGTCGTTTATAGTTACACTTTAGAGTACTAATATGAATAGTAATTAGTAGTTACTATAATTAGGTATTAACTACTTAGAAATAGATATAGAATTACGAATCGGAGTATCGGCCATATCGTCTGTTACGGATCGGAGTATCAGATTTTTTGTATCGGAAAACAAATAATTATTAAGAAATTAGTAAAATTTTAGAAAATATATTTCATACATTTAGGCATAATTTTAAGTATTTCTAGTGTTGTTTCTTAGTTGTTTTGAAATTGAATGAAATAGTAGTCACCCTTGCCGATTAGTTTACATGTGATAGATAAGTTTATTTTTTTTTACTTGCTTTTATAACCTTACTATGCTAAGGCATGTATCGGCAATATTCGGATTTGTGTCGAGAAAGTATGATTTTGGATACGCGTAAAACAAGTATCATAACTCTAGCTTTTACAATATTTAGTTCTTTATGAGACTTCTTCATCAAGTATCCTAACTAACTAATCATTTAGCAAATATCTTAACTCATCTTGAATCTAATTAATCTATATTGTTTGAATTAATATATATCGTACATGCATAATCAATGATCATGGATGTACAATCGGCGACATGAGAGTATGATTGGTTTGACAGATATTTTCATGGAGGGCGTTGAGGAATTTCTCAAATACGTCCGTAGTCAACCTCATTTCATGGATGGGAGGCTCATCGAGTGTCCTTGTTTCAAATGTCGTAATATACCATTCAAAGAGGTGAATCTCGTGAGGGAGCATCTCTATAAGAAGGGTTTCGTATCGAACTACAAGGAGTGGATGGCTCAAGAAAAACCTTTATTTTCGTAATATAAGTATTCCTCCTTCAATACGGAGGTAGAAGAGTCCACTCTCATAGATAACTTTGAATATCGATAACGAAACCTGACGCGTGAGTTGGGATTTGATGTGGCCGGTCCAAGTTTTGATCCGGAGGATCCTAATTCTGATGCGAAGAAATTCTATGATATGTTCAAGAATGTCGATACTCAATTTTATCTGGGTTGTGATTCTCATTATGTCCTGTCGATGGTGATACGGATGTTGAACCTAAAGTCTAATTTTAACTTGTCGTAGGAATGCTACGACCGGATAATTCAGTTTGTTAGAGAGTTGGTGCAAAAAGGATCGAAGGAGTTGTCTGAAAACTTCTACAAGTCGAAGATGATGATAGAGAAACTTGGATTAGGCTACGAAAAGATAGATTATTGTTGAAACGGTTGCATGTTGTACTACAAAGAGAATAATGATAAAGATAAATGCATTTTTTGTCATGCGGTATCGCGATCCGCACCAGGAATGATGGCACGAGTAGTGAACAATGTCCAGCCTATGCCGCAGCATCGGCGGTAGAACTCTGCCTAAGAAAATATAACTATCTAAATATCTCACACGATATAATAAGGGTACCTGTCATGCTATCTCAACTCCAAATGGATGAACAATATAATAATATAATATTGGTAAACAATACTCAATCACAATATCAAACGAAGGAGGATGAAAGCACAATATGGAATAAAAAGAGAGATATGAGTCACAATACATCATCAAGTCCAATACTATAAGTCTAGGCTCAACAACTCTTCAAAATAATATATACATGCCATGAGTCCAAAATAAGACTAGTACAAGTCCAAGACTATATAATTAGGTCTCTTTGATCACTGGCACTATGTCCTCCTGCTCTAGGGGAGTATCCTCTAGTGGTTCACCATCCTACGGCCTGTCATAAGTGGGACACAACTCTTCTAGCCAATCATCTAAAAAATATATCCAATCAAAATGAGCAAAGTACAAAACTATGAAAGCAACTCCAAATAGATTGTAAAGCATATATGACGAGTAATAGAAAAGGATACAAGATGCACAAGTATTAAGAAATAGAAAATACATGTGAGAACATGCAAATAATCATAATAAAGAACTGGAAAGTAAATACTGGTAATATGGAAATAAATTGTAAGTTGAAGAACATGAATATTAGCTATGTGGTTTAGAGCGCAAGTTCGTTATGTGATCGACTTAGGTTGCACATGAGGTAAATATGGTAACTCGATAATAAGTGAGGTGTATAATCGACATACACATGAGATCAGTAGGGCTTCACTACTAGAATAAACGGGATTAGCGACGTTTTTCAGCGACTCCATGTAAAAACGTCACTAATTTAGCGACTCTATGTAAAAACGTCGCTAGACGTCGCTAATTGGCGACATTTAGCGACGTTTAGCGACTTTTATTCAGTTTTTAAAAGATTAATCCCTATAAGTTCAATTTAGGTCGCTAAACCTCGCTAATATGTTTTATTTAGCAACGTTTAGCGACATTTTTAGCGACGTAAATTTTTAAACATTTTAGCGACGTCATTAGCGACGTTTAAGACGTCGCTAAATTAGCGACGTCATTATTGGCGTCGCTAAATTCTAAATTAGCGACGTCATTATTGGCGTCGCTAAATTCTAAATTAGCGTCGTCATTATTGGCATCGCTAAAACGTCGCTAAATTTTTTAGTTAGGGCTGATTCCTCCCATTTCCTTCGATCTCTCCCGCTCCCTCTCCTAAACCCGCTCTCGATCTCTCCCGCTCCGGCTCCTCCTTCCTCCCTCCAGCGACCCCCCTCGGCCGCGTCCTCCCCTCCGGCTACCCTCCTCCCTCCGGCGCCCCCTTCTCCCTCCCGACGACCCCCCTCCAGCCGCGTCCTCCCCCTCCGGCCGCGTCCTCCCCCCCTCCTCCTCATCCTCTAGGTAAACCCTAACTCTCTCTCTCTCTCTCTCTCTCTCTCACATGACACACATGGCACTGACACTGATACGACACACACACGTTACAGACACTGACACAGACACGACACACACACTCACACGACACACACACACACGTGACCTAGGATTAAGGTTAGGGTTAGGGTTAGGGTTAGGGTTAGGGTTTTTGACCTGGGGTTAGGGTTAGGGTTAGGATTTTTGACCTGGGATTAGGGTTAGGGTTTTTGTGATAAGGGCTTAGTGTAATCCACGACTGCAGACGATCCTCCCTCACTGGATCCATGGGTTCGCCATTGATGATCGAAAGTTTTGGTGGTGATCCACGAGGAAATCCCTTGCAGCTCCTTCTCGGATGCTCTGTGTACTCTTTCAAAGTTTGTACCCGAGCTTCGCCATGGATTGGAACTCGAATCGGTGGAGATTCATGGAGAGATCCATGGTAGCTCATGCTTGGATCTTCGGCTGCCTCCATGATTGGAGTATCATAAATTAATATATAGATTGGAAGTGACTTCTGAATTCTGAATTATAATCATGTTAATAAAATGTGCTACGACAATTTATGAGACTTATTTTGATTTGTGTCTGGAAATTTTATGATTAGGTTTCTCATTGTGAGGTTTACATAGCTTATGAGCTTGAAGTTTGTTGTGTCAATAATGAAGTTTGAACTTCATGTAAAGAGCTCAAGTAGGCTAGGGTCAAGATGTACTTCAACTTCCTATATGTGGAAGCTTCAATATGCCAAATCAAGGCTTAAGCTTGGCTTATTTATCTAAAAGCATGTTGGATATATTTTCTAGGTGGGATGAGATTACCATAGAGTTAAGGCCCGAGTCTAGTAAATCTATACTTAAGACAATATTCACACGCTTACAGAAAGAGTATCTGCAAAGTGTTCTCACAAGATAAAATGATTATCATAATATTTCTGATGCCAAGCTCACAGTAGTAGAGCTGTTACCCAAAATACACTAAGGAGTACCAGAGAGTAATATAGAGATTGGAAGTGAGAGAGGAGAAATACATGAATCTAATTCTTATTCATGTTTTTGAACTCTAGAATTCTGGTTTATGAATTCTGGACTAGAATTTTGGGGATTTGAAATTCTGGATTATGGGCTGGAATTCTGTAATTCTGATATTATTATTTTGGTTTATATAAGGATTCCATTTATTGAGTTAACACCTTCAAAGTGTTTTAGTGTTTTGAAATAGTGTACCTCTTGGCTTAAAGATGACACCTCTTTGCTAGAAGGCTTTCCTATAATTAAAAGACCACTTTGATGAAATGGTGTCTTTTTGTAACTAATAGAGGTCTCTTTGATTGAAGAGATGCCTGAATAATTCACAAGAGATTAAAACATAGAAGACACATTTTCATTAAATAGCCAACGAGCTTTAAGCTAGAAGGTAAACCACCTCAACCAATTGTGAGCTAGTTCCTTTGACACTGGATCTTGGAATCTTTATATACTCTTTTACAAAAACTCCAACAAGACAGGCCTAGTCAAAGTCAAACAAGATTAATTACTTAACTAGTGCCTTTGAACATGTCTTGTCTAGATAAGCTCAATTGATTAGAAAATGGTGTCTTTGTGGAGGTCTTTTCGATTGAAGAGATGTTGTAACAATCACAAGAGATTAAAGCATAGAAGATACATTTTCACTCAAATACCCACCAAGCTTCAAGCTAGAAGGCAAACCTCCCTAACCAATTGTGAGCTAATTCCTACAGGTGTATACTGAAGTAGGCTTGAATGGTGATGAGACTGATGATTATGGTTTTAGTGTAGATACCTCTATATTTGTATTTTGTTCAATCTATAGGTGTATACTGAAGTAGGCTCTGGTGACGTCTTAAATAAAATGCTTATTGTTTGTGCATCAAAATTCTTGATGATATTCCTCTGCCATATATATATAGAATATTTTCAGTAAATTATGTTATACTATTTGTTGTTGTCCTTGTTTTGCAGATTTCTTCAAAGATCTATCTCTCCTTCTGATAAGAGAAGAGAGGAGTACTACATATTCAACACATTCTTTTACAGTAAACTTGAAGAAGCTGTGACTTACAAGGTATGTTGCTTCATACAAAAATTGGTAGCACGACGTTGTCTTGTGGATTATTGGTAGTCATGTTAATAGTTTATCTTGCGGTCGGAAGATTGATAATACTTATTTGCAAAAAGTGATATCATAATTTGAAGCATGTTTTGTTCTTTAGTTTGGTATAAATGAGTACTATGAAGATCTATGTACACCCTGTAGTGATCTTGAGTACACATAGTTTCCTAATTACCGCCTTTATCCAATAAAGGGCATCTAGTAATTGTCAATTTTAACTTACGGCAGAGGGTGGACCTACTAAACTTTTTTAATTCTTGATCCACATAGGTTTAAGGATAGTGAGATACTAAGTAATGTTGATTATCATTGAACATATATTATACCATGAGCTAAAGTACATAACTGCAAGTGTAGGTTCAACTACATACTAGGCTTATAAGGTTTTTGATGAGACCCTCTTGTTTGTTGCCATGACTAGAATGTGGTGCCAACACTAAGAAACGGCAATGAATTAAAGTTTTGACCAAGCAGGATCACGATAAGAAAAAACTAGCTGACTGAACTAACCGAGAAAATAGAGTATAAGATAAAGAATGAGCTAACATGTTACTACAAATTAATATAGTAAAAATTATCAATATGAGAATTATTAAGGGTATGTCTTAAGTAATATCTGTTATCAATTATATTCTTTGTTTTCATTTATCTTACCAGATGGCACCCAAGCGAGAGACACCTCCTACTGTTAAGGAGGAAGTGATGCCTCCTACTGTTAAGGAGGAAGTGATGCCTCCTACTGTTAAGGAGGAAGACACCTCCACCTGCTGTATCTCAGACAGGGAGTTCCAGTCACCCAGCACCTATAGCGGCTGTATCTCAGATAGGGAGTTCCAGTCACACAGCACCTATAGCGGAGATTGATCACATAGACGCTGATTATGCGCAGTATCTGAGGGAATGGTATTTGCCCTAGCGTATTGGATATCCTCGAGATTGATATTGTGATATTTTATATAATTTTATTGTGGTTATTGTGTTATTGTGATACTTATATATTATGCCCATTGTGTGACTGTGATACTTATATATTATGCATTTTGTGTGACTGTGATACTTTTATTTTGTGTGTATTGTGTGACTGTGATATTTTATATACTTTTTGTATTATTTCGTACGCAAAAAATTCAATGGAGGGTTGCTCCAGGTCTGTCTATAATATTTGTGTGTATTGTATGACTGTGATACTTTTTATTTATATTAAATGATGTTAATTTATCGGTGTTGAATGTTCCACTGAAGGGGTCGGCGAACCCAGAGAATTCAATGGAGGGTTGCTCCGGGTCTATTTTTAATTAGAAATTCATAAATTGCAGGAATAATAGTTTGGAAACAATTCATTATTCTTTTTTTTTATTTTTTCTGTAAAATTAGTGACGTATTTAGCGACGTTTAGCGATGTTTAGCGACGTTAATACACGTCGCTAATTACGTCGCTAATTAGCAACGTTAATAGACGTCGCTAATTACGTCACTAAATACGTCGCTGTACGTCGCAAATTGCTGACATGGCAGTACTGCCAGGTCATTAAAGATATCGCTGTCACGTCGCTATATAAGTCGCTAATTAGCCACGTTTAGCGACGTTTATTTACGTCGCTAATTAGTGACGCTGCGTCGCTAAACGTCGCTAATTTAGCTACACATTTAAGTCGCTAAAAAATGTCGGTATAGCGACGTTTAGCAACGTTTTTTCTTTCAGCTACGTGCTGATTTTCGACTTCTGTAAAATGACTCAAATTACGTCGCTAAACGTGATTAGCGATATTTTTTTGTCATTTAGCGACGTTTTTTGACGTCGCTAATTTGACTTTTTCTGGTAGTGCTTGATCACATAACCAACTTCTACTCCCCCTCCCTAACCAATACTCATGGATCGAATCATGACACGATACGCACATGAATACGATATAGTCATACTAGCACACGAAATAGTGGATGTACAAGAAGTACATTAAATAATACCCAATGCATACGATGAAATACATGTTTAAGGAGTACCAGCTGAACACTGTAAGGGGATAACATCTTCTGACAGGATCCATATAGTACCAGTCCGTGTAATAATGTGTGTCAGAATCAGGTATATCAGTTCTAGAATAAGTGATATATACACTATCATGAAATAAAAAACTAACAGAGAGATGTACTCACCTCTGGTTCTGAGCAAAGGGTGTCTCTCGATGCCCAAGCTGGTGTCACACAATCCTAGATAGGAAATATTATGTCAATTTGATGCAATAAGGGTTAATGAGTAAAAATACACTAATGCATGCTTCTAGGTCAATTCCTAATTTATTCTAACTTAACTAAGTCATATTAAGTCCAACTAAAGTTATTTGGTCTAAAAAAAAGTTACTAACTAACTAGTAATAGTTTACACTAGGTATACAAGGTCATTATTTAAGTGCATCATTAATCCAACTATACTTACACTAACTAAATACTATAGTACTTACTAATAAGTACTAATAATACAAGTAATACTAATATTTGACCCATCCTTAATCAATATCTACTAACGGCTATCTAATTACAACTATCATACACTAACTGTGCATAAATAATCTGATACACACAATACTCTACCAGTTACCTGACTATGATGATACTAACATAATGCCAATACATAAGTCTATCATATATTATCTAACCAATACTCTAATACTTATATACTAATTACTAATGACTAACTGCTATGCTGCAGTTACTGCTCTAGGTGCTACTACATGCACATCTAACCTATCAGTCACTTACCCCTAGACGATACTATACTTAACTTCAACTGACCTCCACTAGCAACCCATCAAGACACTAACTAACTCTACAATCTCTTGATATAATCCTAACTAACTGGCATTACCAGTCTTAGCTAATACACTCTTATTCTACCAATTCAGTGGCTGATACTAATTTAGCACACAACTGGTTATTAATACATCAACTAAGATGACCGATGCACTAACTACAACATCTGATACCATTGCATTACTTCATAAACCAACTAACACTCATGTCCAAGTCTATACTACTACCGTCTAATACTGAGGATTCAAGTCTCTGCATCCTACCAATAGTGTTAACATCAGATGAACTCCCCCCTCACACTATCTATTCACTGATATGCATATAAAATCAACACACAATGATCAAACTCCAAATAGACATTGGCACAAACACTTAGAATGCTAAGATAGAATATCCTCGATACATAATCAATTGGGATGCCAAAACTTACAATACTTCATGATATCCATTTCCTCATCTCAAATATATCAATAACAATTATTAGAATGAACTGCAATAGGAAGGGAAATTGCACAAAATACACAAAATATAGCTCTGTATCACACGGTATCACACCATATCGTGATACGGCCTACTCGTGTCCACTTGTGGACACGTGGCTAGTATCTCAACCCCGATCTAAGTCTAATTACTCTAAATTGGTCTCATGACACACACTTGATGTGTCAATCCCGTAATTTCCCCAAATTGTATACAAAAACCTATTTGAAAATGTCAATTCCTAACAATTATGCCTAGAACTTCATCCTATATGTATTCCTATGCCATTGGGGTGTTCTTAAGAGTCAAATGCATGATTTGTGACTCAAATTAGAGATGAATTCAGATCTATACCTATTGGGAGATGGATTCCCAATAAAAAGCACAATGGACATGATCCGGACACGATCTCTCCACCAAAGTTTCTCTTCCTTGTCCTCCTTGCTTCTCCAAGCTCCAAATGCTTCTTCTATTGAATGGGAATGAGAGGGAATGAAGGAATTTGGGTTGAATTGATGAAGGAAAAGAAGTGAATTGTAGATCTATGAATTGGGGATCTATGAATTGGGGATCAAAATAAAATGTAAATGAGGAGAGAGAGAGAGAGAGAGAGAGAGAGAGAGAGAGAGAATGAGAGAAGAGAGGCTTTTATCATGCCAGCCCCCCTTCCCCCTTCTCCAAGTCATGTGCATAGTCCAAATTGTCCCTCTCCATCCAATTATGAATAGAATTAGGGAAGGACAATTTTGGAAAGCTTTTAACTAATTCTAATTAAGATAAAACTTCTTAATTAATTAGTAAAAATGTGTCTATTAGGCTTGATCCATGTTGGGCTTACTAATTGTCATGACAAGTCTAATTGGTTCACCAGTGTCAAGTATAACTATTGGGCTAGCCTCCTAATTATAAATAAATAATATAAGTCACAAATAATTATATAGCATACTAATAAATAATTAATTAATATAAGCATCAATTAAATATTTATAGCACCCTAATATTAATATTTATTCCTAAAATTAAATACCTATGTTAAATTATCAAACTATCCCTAGTTGGAAAAGTGAGGGTGACATATGGACCGGTACAAGCCAACTCGGGGCAAAAAAAAGTCAACTGCCCGAACAAGGTTGCGTCCCTACAAGTACATACAGTTTTTATCGATCACAAAGAGGCTACAGAGGATGTATACGTCCGCAAATACCTCACAACACATGACATGGCATAACAAGGAACGAAATATGGATGAAGGAGAATTATCTCATCCTTCCGATGGAGAGGCATGAAAATATTTTGCTGCGGAGCCCAGAAATATCCGGTTGGGTTTATGTTATGATGGATTCACTCCTTTCGGACATTCGGGATCTCAATACTCTTGTTGGCCGGTAATTTTGACTCCTTATAATCTACCACTGTGGATGTGCATGAAGACTCCTTACATTTTCTTGACACTTATCATACCTGGTCCAAAAAATCCAAAGAAGAACATCGATATCTACTTGCAGTCGTTGGTGGATGAGTTGAAACAATTATGGTAATTCGGCATTCGAACATATGATATATCGAAGGAGCAGAACTTTCAGATGAGAGTATCTCTCATGTGGACCATCAACGATTTTTCAGCATATGAGAGGTTATCAGGGTGGATTACTCATGTACTTTTTCTTGTCCGATATGTATGGAAAAGAGTAAGGCATTCTGTCACAGAATGGAGAAAAATATACTTTTTTGGTTGTCACCGTCAGTTCCTTTCTGCGTCTCATCTGTGGAGAAGGAACAGAGATGTCTTTAAAGCTGGTAAACATGAACTATCTTCTCCCCCGTTGAGACTGACGGGAGACAAAGTTTGGAAAGTGGTAGATTGATTGTCGACTGTGATGGAAGATCTGATATCGGCCGATCACTTTGAAGGGTTCGGAAGTAGGCATAATTGGACGAAACAGAGTACCTTTTGGGACTTACCTTATTGGAAGAAAAATCTCATAATGCACAATATTGATGTCAGGTATATCGAAAAGAATGTATTTGACAACATCTTCAATACGGTGATGGATATTAAGAAAAAAATGAAAGGCAATGTAATAATATATAATTTTTTTGATTACAATGATAAAAAATATTTTTCTAATTTGTAAAGGTTGTATTGGTGGCCGGATCATAGAGATAGTGATGTCCGGAAGTGCTACAAGACCGTCGCCAGCAAGAGTTTGAGAGATATGATCAATGACCAGAAGGCGCTGATGTTACTTTGACCGGATCACCGCAAGTAGTGGTTGAAGGCGGAGTACTGGAAGGAGATGAAGAAGAAGATGGACACTCCGGCTTACATGGGCAAGTGCGAGAAGGCGTAGGCTTCCTGTGCTAAGGGTGGTCTCCATGATGGTGGATCCATTCCGTTTCGACGGATGGATACTATTAAAATTTTTCACTAGATCAGTTTTTTTTTTTTTTTTTTTTTTTGCTTATTTATAATTAATTGATTAATTTTTACAATGCGACGAGGCTGCCAGAGCCGGGGAAGACCCCAAGACGGTCGACTTATCCGCAATCGTCCAACGGACCAACAAAAGAAAAAAGGATGTGAAGCTCGTAGATGAGTTATTTCTAACATGTTCCCTCAATTCAAACATGTCTAATTACTATTCTCATTGTCAGTTGCGGAGCAGTCTCTAAAATTAGGAATGACTGAATTTTAGGTATAGCTTGAACGACACGAGAACACTAGCATCACACCGACTAAAATATCAATTTTTAAGAACCTATTTATTATTTAATTGTCGCATACTTCAAATTCGAACAAAAATAATAAAACACAACTAAGAAAATATTTATAATTTTTTTTAATCTTTTTATAAAAAAATTGGGGCGGAGTGATAGAAATTGAAAGTGATAGAAATGAAATCTATCACTTTTTATCAAAAAATTGGGGCGGAGTGATCAATTTTTTTTTTTTTATCTTTTTTAATCGTCCCACCACCACCTTTGGGATTTGGAAGAGAATCCACAAATTGGAAGTGAAAGAAATGAAGAATTTGTGACCAATTTGTCAAAAGTGCACCAAGACTCGCTAACAATTTCTTCCAGTTCACACTCCACGGTGACGTAAGTGCACATTCTACTTCCCATGCAAACCAACCAAAACTACTATAAATAACACCCGGCCACTCTTCATCTCATCTCATCAAATCAAATCAAACACAAATATGGCTAAGAGGACTAGGCTTCTCGCTCTCGCCTTCATAGTTCTCCTTGGCATTAGCCTCAGCTCCGCCGCCCGGTCCTTAACAGGCACCAGCGGCGGTGGAGGTGGTGGCAGTGGAGGAGGCGGTGGGGGTGGCTCCGGTGACGGCTCCGGCAGTGGGTACGGCTCCGGAAGCGGCTCCGGCTATGGCAAAGGTGGTGGTGGGGCGAACGGTGGCAGTTATGGGCAAGGGGGAGGCGGAGGCGGAGGCGGCGGTGGTGGGAAAGGGAGCGGTAACGGCTCCGGATACGGTTCCGGAAGCGGTTCCGGCTATGGCAAAGGTGGTGGTGGGACGAACGGAGGCGGTTACGGACAAGGTGGAGGTGGAGGTGGCGGTGGTGGTGGTGGGAAAGGGGACGGTAACGGCTCCGGATACGGGTCCGGATCTGGGTCTGGTTCGGGATCCGGATACGGTGGTGCCGGTGGAGGAGGTTATGGAAGTGGTGGCGGGGGAGGTGGAGGAGGAGGCTCCGGTGGAGGAAATGGAAGTGGTAACGAGTTTGGATACGGATCGGATTCCGGATCTGGATCCGGTTCTGGTGGTGCTCATGGAGGAGGCGGGGGCAGCGGTGGAGGTGGTGGTGGTGGATCGGGTTCGGGGTCAGGATCAGGCTACGGTTCGGGTGGTGGGTCGGGTTATGGGAGTGGTGGGGGTGGCAATGGCCACAACTAAGTTATCTCCGACTTCCTGCACTTATATGCATACTTTGTTGTATGAGTAAAATATGTCTGTGCTTTCAGTTTCAGCACTATTTGTAATAAAGCTTTGCTTACAAATAAAATAAACGGATCTTTATTATCTATATTGGATTAATAATATAGATAAAACTTTTGGACTTGGATAACTTTTATCTTCTTGAATTTTTTTTACGACGTTTACGATACAACACGTCTCTAATTTAGCTACGTTGTATCGCTAAATGTCGCTAATATGAAAAATATTAGCGACTCATATATGTCGCTAGAAAATGTCGCTATAGCGACGTTTTGCGATATTTTTTCTGTCAGCGACAAGCTTCAACGCGACTTCATTGAAACGCCGCTAATTACGTCGCTAAATTTTTTTAACGACATTTTTATGTCATTTAGCGACGTTTTCAGACCTCGCTAATTAATTTGATTTATTCTGGTAGTGTTTTTCTTATCTCTCATAAACATATAATACCTACGTACTTTTGAAAGATTCGAATTAATACACAATATTTAAGACTGTGACGTTTTAAACACATTCCGTACGAATAATTAAAAATTTTAGCACAAAAAAAGTGTATGGCAGTACAACATATTTAATTAACCACGAAAGAAATCCAACAGTCTTTCATTAACTCTTACAGCTGTATTGTTTGTAATCAGCTTGACACAATTCATAAAAACAAAATTATAAAAAAAGCCTCTTAACCAAAAAAGAAATTCAACAGTTATGTTCCTTGCATCAATGATCATTTTGTAAGAGGTGAAAATGTGATTTTATAAATTTGTGTTTAATGAATTGTTTACTTATTTATTTGGGATTAAAAAAAATAACGTTAAAATTTTAGTGCCGAATTTGATCATATGAAATATACTAAATACAAATTAAACCAAATCCAAATGTTTCTAGTTTGACAAATCGTAAGTGAACCCTAGAACCAACAGCCCACCACAACGATCAAGATATAAGTTCTCTCATTTTCTCCTATATAGTTCTCTCGATGCTAATTCTTGATCAATAATTTACTTCTCTCTCTCTTCTTGACAGTAATATATTGTAATTATCTTGCTCCACGATATCTAGTTAGCATAATATTAGATATAACAAAAGAAGGGAAACAAATTCTTATGGTCCTAAATATGCATTAATTAGTCAGTACTACTGTACTAGTACCGTCTCATTCAAGTCTATTATTATTATTATTATTATTCTTCAAAGTCTTACAAGCTCTACTTGGACCTGGAATGATCTTGGGGCTATCATCAGTGCAAGTTGTCAAGAAACTGCATGCGACTGCAACTGTATGTGAAGTCCAAGCATCTATATATCATAAATTGTCGGACAGTTTTAGGAGAAAATCCCGCCCATGGGACTATGACATGAGAGTAAATTAATGGACAAGTGAAGATTTTGGGACCAATTTGGCAAGAACAGATGGCATGCAACAATTTTCTCCAACTTAATGACATTCAGGAAACCGTTTATTGATCCCAATGTGAAACTTAAAACTTTTTCATGCAGAAAACATGCATACATGATTATCTAGAAGGGAGCGTAAAACTTACAAGGTATGTTGATGTGGATAATTCTAGGTACGGATGATTCTAGGTATGTTGACGTGGCATGTGTGGAGGGAACGAAACTAACGTATATTTGAGAGACTTGCTACCAGTATTATTTTTGTACAAAGACAAATACAAGCTGATATCGATATCCTAAATCCAAGTTGAATTTATTTTGTGTCTTGGTTGGATGATAGTGTTGTAATATCTTGTTTTGATTTTCAATAATATTTACCTTCTTCTAAAAAAAAAGTTCAACTACACAAGTGAAAAAATCAACTAAATGTGAAATGTTAAATAACAATGTGAATATATTTGATGGAAATATAAACTATTTTAAAATTAAAAAAAGTAAGCATTTTTTTGATAATCACACTTAGGATTAATTTAAAGCCAGAAAGAGTGACCCAACTTTGTTGCATGTTCTTCTACTGAGGTAGAGTACAGAGGTATGGCTGCCACCCCCAGGGAGATCGTCCATGTACGTAGACTTCTCTTTGATATGGACATTACTCTATAGGACCTACGCAGCTTCACTTTGACAACAAGAGTACTATACAGAGTACAAATAATTCAATTTTTTATGAACGGACAAAGCACATTAAAATTGATTGTCATTTCCGCCGTAAAATATTTTTGGTAGCTGGCACTATTTCTCTACCATATGTGACATCCGTTGATCAACTGGCAGATTATTTTACAAAGTCGCATCTCATACGTGGGCGAACTCATGTTGTTTGACCCACCATAAATTTGAAGGGGGTGGTAAGATTAATTATAGTTTTGATTATATATTAATTAGATTTAGGATATAGATTCTTCTCCTATATAGATACATATTTCTTCTCCTACTCCTATACGAATATGAATCAGCTCTCCCACTATATATATTCATAGTTGTAAAACTTTTTACATCATCTATTAATAAAATCAGATTTGTTTCTCTGTCATTTACTCATTAATGAAACATGGAAAAGAGCTTAACACCACTCATCGAGTTTCTAAACAAAAAATTTACTCATGCTTATGCATACAGGTAATCAAATATCAAGAAAATGGGAAGTGAAAATCTTGAAGTTCTTTTTCTCCTCAAAATAAATAATTTTTTGTTTTTGTTGTAGGTAGTGGTAAAAAAATATTTTCAGTTTCTAAACCAGACCTAGAGCGGGTTATCCATAATGTCCCATGGACGTTCGACGGTAGATTGGTTGTTTTAAGACACTGGAACCCATCCTCCAACTTTGAGAAAGACCAATTGGCCACCGTACCGATTTGGATTCGTTTCATATGACTCTCTCCCCAACTTTGGACCACTAAGGATATTATGAAGATAACTAGTGGCATTGGAAAGCCGTTACGCCTAGACAACGCTACCACAAAGAGGGAACAACAGTCATTTGTGAGTCTTCGAAAAATTTAATGCAGCAGATTCGTTACGGAAAAATTAATGCAGCAGATTCATTACCGGAGAAGTTAGAAATCGAACTCCCATCGGGTGAATTTATATTCCAGAAAGTGGAATACGAATGGGTCCTGCCTTGATGTCGTACGTGTAAGATTTTTGGACACTTTCACTCTCAATGCCCGGACTGGGAACCCCATCAAAAAATAATCAGCAATGAACTGACGTTATACCCCAGAGTACTGCTAATCAGCAAGGTCCTGTCATCCAACAGGTAGATAAAGCCCCCAATGTGGCGGAGGCAACCAAGTTGGATATCCAGACTAATGTCGAAAATTCGAGTAGCAAAAGTATTGATGTAGCCAACACAAAAACTGAGGTGCAAGAGCACATGGGGGTTCCCAAGCCTACTGTCTTGGAAAAAATGAATGAAGCATGCGCTGACCAACCTATCCAGGAGACAAATTATTTAAATGGAGAAGAAACCTTGGAGAACCATGGGGCAATGTTAGTGTTTAGAGAGGACGCCCAGCAGAGTGAGAATGGTAAAGGAGGAGACGAGGCGGTAGGATCTCACATGGTTATTTTTTAGGCCAAGGCAATTGTGCAAGATGAATACAGTGTCAGAGTTAGAAAATTTTTGGCGACGGACCATATTTCTCTGGTATCCCCGGGAGTCAAGGACAAGACAGAGACATGCTCTCTTCATGAACTGTTGGTCGTGGTCAATCCTATTTGACAAGCCAAAGTTGAACATAAGAAGGGAGGTCGTAAAACGACGGCTGCTCGTCAGGATGGACTCACCCCACCCCCCCTTAGGGAGAGTTCGTGTGTTAACAAGGGTATCAACACTCATCTTTTATGACAATTTTTACCTGGAATGTGATTGGGTTAAATCTATAGGTAGATTGAGAGAAGTTATGGACTATACCAAGAAGTCTAAGTGTTCTATCATTAATATTTTGGAATCTAAAATCAAATCGACATTAAAGATCAAGAGGTGAACTCCGGTGGACTGGAAATCTGTCCACAATTTAGAGTATGCGGATATGGCCCGTGGAAAGGGAAACTTGTCCACTTCTCGGATCAATTGATCACCATTAAATTTATCAACATGGGTGGTCTTAAAATTGTGTCTGGAGCGGTTTATAGGCATAATGATTAGATTCAGCGGAGGAGATTAAAGAGAAATCACCGTCAACAACAACATGGTAGGGGACAGACTTCCTCTACTCATGGGGGGAGACTTCAATACTATCATTCATGCCAATGAAAAGAAAGGGGGATGCCCTGTTCAGGAAGCTATTCTGGCCGAATTTCAAAGTTGCATCTTATCCTCCGGACTTACTTGTAAGGCTAAATCGGGCCAAATCTGGACATGGAATGCTCGAGCTATCCGCAATCGTATATTCATTCAATTAGACCGTGCTGTTTGCAATGGTCATTGGCTTGAGTTCTTTCAATTTTGTGGTGCGGATTGCCTACCTCCTGGCACCAGTGACCACTCCCTTATTGTTATTAGATTGGCAGAACAGTCAGTTTTCAAAGGGAGACCTTTTAGATTTAATAATGCGTGGAGTCATAAGGAGGGGCACGAGAAAGTGGTTCAACTGGGCTGGAACTCCATAATGCGTGGTACTGCCCAATTCCAGGTTGTGTCTAAACTTAAAAGCACCAAACAACGGCTTAAGACTTGGAATAGAGAGCACCCCACAATGACTCTTCAAAAGCTTGAAGAGAACCTTGTCGCCATCCAAATGATAGTCCACTCTGATCCCTTCAATAACGATCTCAATGGAGAGAAAGTTGCTCTTTAGGACCTACTGCGCAGGAAGAGGTTCCTAGATGAAGTCCATGTTAGACAACGGACGAAATGCAACTGGCTCAGAGATGGTGATAATTGTTCAAAAAAAATTTATGCCACGGTGAAAGCTAGACAACACCGAAATGCCATATACGACTTGCTTGACGCTAACGGGGCCACTATCGAGGAGGCGACTATGATTAGTGATGAAGTGACCACTTTTTTTTAGGAAATCTACAATCAGACCCATTATCCGGCTATCTTCCCCCATTATGTGTTTAAGAAACTGGTTACGGGTCTTGGTAATCAAGTATTGCGGCAGCCTGTTACTATTGATGAGATTGAACTAATTGTCAAGAAGGCGGACCAGAATAAATCTTCGGGGCCGGACATTTTTGGCGCTGCTTTCTTCAAGAACCATTGGAGTTTGCTCAAATTTTATATACTGGAAGCTATCAGAGAATTTGTCACGACCCGCACCCGGTTTAGGGGCACGAGTGCGTGGGTACGTCCAGCCTACGCCGTAGCATCGGCGGTAGAACGCTGTCAAGGTCTTGATACTATCTAGCCAATCTCACACAAGCATCCAATCTCCATAAGGAGGTACGGATGACACAATAAAATGAACACATACTCAATCACAGAAATTACAGCACGAGAAGATATCGAACAGAAATTAAATACAACTCAAGTCTACAAAAAGCAATAACTTAACTCAACAAATATCCAAGTCATCAAAAATTGCCGGAGACAAATCTGGTACCAAATAGTCTACTTAAAGAACTAACAAAATAGTAATTTTCGGCTAGACCTCCCGGAATCACAACTAATCTACCAAGTCTGCAGCTACTCACCATATGGTCCATAAAGTGTCGGACAGCGGTCCTCTAAGGCATAGTCTGGAAAAATATTTCCAGTCAGGAAAGAGCAAAGTACAATCTCAAATAACAGTTCCATTTAATTGATAAGGACTATAAAGTAATAAACATGTCATGCTAGCTACTGAGAAGACATTGAAATAATGCAATGGCAATTAAAGAGAGACAGGCAATATAAAGAGACAGGCAATAGACAATATGATACAGTCAGTGCATGTATAAAAATAAAAGAACAAGGAACAGTATCATATACGGGTGATGTAGTATATGATTTAAGTAGGGAAACTGTAATCTATTCTAAGTGTTTGAATTAGTAGTTTCAAAATGTGATCGGCTTGGGAACATGTACGATAGCTACAGGGCCTGGCTAATCATGGGTGAAGAGCATGATTAACACTTACATTGTTCTATACTACAATAAGAGGTTATGATCACATTTCTTACTAATTACTTCTCCGTCCCCCAACTAGTAATGTGGATCCAACCATGACACGTCACGATACACGAGCAAGTCCAATCTATCATGTATGATGTCTAATATACATGTCGTGTACAATGTCAATACGATAATCAATGTAACATCTCATGACTGCAGATCCAAGCTATACTAGTCCGTGTAACACAGTGTCAAGGATTCAGATGTAACATTTCATGATTATTTAATTCATAAAAATTATCAAGGAATTGGAAATTATCAGAGAATGTACTTGTCTTGGGTCCTTAGCTGGTATTTATGGATGTCCTGTTCCAGAGTATCCCCTGGGTGAAGCAACAGTCCTAAATATACATCACAATAACACTGGTATCAGGTGCTACCCTAACACACAGTCTAAAAACACTGGCCTCAGGGCCATGCCAGGCAGGGCACTAGTCAACTAGGGTCATCTTAGCAGAGTCACATTACCTGTTGTTCATCATTAATACCTACCATATATATATACCAATTAAACATACATTGAAAATATGCTGAGTATATATATAAAATACATGCATACACATATACCAATTAAATATATATTGAAAATATGCTAAGTATAAAATACATGTAGTAGAACACATATTTATATATATCAAGCATATATATATAGAAAATATATTAAATGTATGTACAAAATATATATATATACACATATACCAATTAAATATATATTGAAAATATGCTAAGTATAAAATACATGTAGTAGAACACATATTTATATATATCAAGCATATATATATAGAAAATATATTAAATGTATGTACAAAATATATATATATATATATATATATATATATATATATATATATATATATATATATATATATATATATATATATACATTTATACTAATTATACATATTTGAAAAACATTAAGCATATATATATACAAAATATATACATATACCAAACTTTATATATTTTTATACTAGAATACATACATATATATTAGATGAAAGACACGTACTATACATCAAAATATGTTCATATATATATACTAATAAAAATATTTTCCTATATCATATATATATATATATACATTAATACATACATATACTAAAGTAGATATATATATACTATGCTTATACAAAATATATGTATATATATACATCATTAAAATTAACAATACAGATATTAAAACATTAATTGAAATTATACCTAGTATACATTTTATTAATACATATTATAAAAATAAATCAATACATATATATATATATATATATATATATATATATATATATATATATATATATATATATATATATATATATATATATATATATATATATATATATATATATATATACCAAATTAAATTAAATACATACACTTACATTCACATTAATTAAATATATACAATACCTTACATTAGTTATATATATATATTAATACATTAATTACACTAATTAAACATATACATTAATTACACTAATTTACATATACATTAATTACACCAATTTACATATACCTATATTAGTATATACATAACGTATATACGTATATATATAAATATATACATACATATATATATTTATATATATATATATATATCTATATATATATAACTAAAGAAGAAAGAGGGAGAGAGGGAGAATACTTACAGAGGTTGGAGTCCTGGCTTGGCCGGCCGCCGAACTGAGAGCAAGGGGTTGGCCGCCTGTGCGCAGGGGTGAGTGGTGCAGCAGCCGCCGGGCGCGTCGAGACAGCGCCGGCCGGGGTCGGGCTCAGTCGCCGGCCGGGTGCAGAGGAAGTCGGCTGATGGGGAACCAGAGGCTGGCTGATGGTGGTGGTGATGCCCGGCGGAGGGAGGAAGAGCAGAGGGAGAGCAGGCCAACGAGGATGGGGAGTTGGCTATGCGGTGGAGGAAGAGGAGAGGCGGAGGGGGAGCTCGCAGCGGGTCGGCTGGAGGGTGGTTGGCCGCCGGTGATGAAGGGATGGGAGGAGGTTGACGTGTTGGTGGTGGTGGTGTTAGATGCAGTCGGAGGGTCGGAGGGAGAGCTCGCCGGACCGCTGGACACAGCAGGGAGGGCTGCGGGGGACTCGGCCGCCCAGGGGGAGTCGGCCTGGTGCAGTGGGCCGCTCGCCGGAGTTCGGCAGGAGGCAGCCGCCGGTCTGGGACAGGGGGAGTCGGGTGAACATTATACAAGTTCCCCCCCCCTTTCCTAAATTTGAATTTAAAAGAAAAAATCAAGAAGAAGGAGAAAGGAAGAAGGAGAAGGAAGAGAAGAGAAAAGAAGAAGGAGAAGAGAAGGAGAAAAGAAATTTTAGAATGGAGGCTACGGTTTGGTGTTGAGGGAGATGGGGGCTTGTTTGGGGATGTGGGCTACCTAGGTTTCTCTTGGGATTAGGGTTTGATGTAGATGGGACATATATAGGGAGAGAGGGTGTATGGAATCAAGGGTGGTGATTGATCCCTTTAAATGAGGGGTCCAGATTAGACATGAAGGAATTTTTCATGTGGGAATGAGGGTGAGGTTTAGTAAAATAGTTATTAGGCTCCCACATTATTTTAAACAATGAGGTGTTGACACAAAATGTCAATTTGCAAATTAACCCCCTTAAATTTGGGTATTTACACAGACGCATGAAATGACGAAAATTTGGCGGGCGATTCAGTGTCCGGTGTTTTGTAGGGTCAGGGGCGCTGTAAGTTTGGTACGGGCTCAATTAGCAGGGCACTGGAATTAAATTGGGATTTTCAGAATTGGTTTAAATAGTATCCTCAATTTAATTAGAATAAAATGCAAGTTGTGTTCTAAAATTAATTAGGAGTACATGGGGCCAAAATCAGGTCAGGTCATCAATACCAATAATGAAGACAACTCAGAACAGAATATTACCCTAATTTGGGCCGCACGAAAAATAGGTCAAGATTGTCTCCAATTTAAATTGGAACGCACAACGATACAAAAATAGGGATTATTAAATAACGTCCGCGACAATTTTTGTGCGGCTAGATATAATGCACAGGGAGCATAATTATGAGTTGCAAAAATAGCAGAATGGAAGGCGGACATGTCTAGGGCAAGATTGTAAAATTTGTTGGAAGACAAAAGTCAGGGTAGTGCTCCAAATATCGAAGCAAAGGCAATGCACAAAAATATTAAAAAAATACGGTAATTAAATACAAACTCCAAGAATTTAAATTCTAGATAAAATAATAAAATCCGGAATTCTATAATTCGGACAGGTGGTCATCTACTGGGCTTCTAGGTCTAGTCTGCTAGCTAAAAATAAATGAACACTGCATCTAATACTATATTTAATTACACATCACACATATTTATTTAAATTAAATACTATCATGCAATTAATTAATTGTAACTACCAATAATATTAAATATTATAAAAAGTCAAAAAATACTCCCATTTTCGGAACGTGGTAGTGACAGAATTTTTGAATCGGGTAAACTACTTAAGGAGCTAAACCACACATTTGTGGTACTGATTGCTAAGGTAGAGGGAGCTTCCTCTATAGGGGACTTCAGGCCTATTGCGTGCGGCAATTTCCTGTATAAGATCATCACTTATCTGATGTACGACCAGATGCGACATATTATGCAAGAGCTGATCTCTCCTAACCAAACTGCTTTTATCAAAGGCAGGTCGATCTCAAATAACTGCTTGCTAGTCCATGAACTGGTAAGAGATTTCAATAAGCAAGGGAAAAATAAAGCTTGTCTCAAATTCGATCTTAGGAAGGCTTATGACTGGGTCAACCGGGACTTCCTATGCCATATTTTGTTATTTATGGGATTTGACTCCTAGTGGGTGGACATGGTGACAAAATGTGTTTGTACCCCCTATTTCTCGATTCTGATTCGGGGTCAACCGGAAGGCTTCTTCAAGAGTTTCAGGGGTATTAGACAAGGAGATCCGCTTTTACCCTACCTCTTTGGTATTGTGATGGAGTTCCTCTCATGCTTGATAAATGAGGTGGTCATAGAGGGAGATATCACTACGCTGTTGAAGAAGATGAATCATGTTGTTTCTCATTTGATTTATGAGGATGATCTGTTAATATTTATGGAGCCTTTCGATATGTCAATTGAGGCTATTAGGAGGATTTTGGACAAACTAGAAAGGTGGTCTGGCTTATAGCTGAACAAAAACAAGAGCCAGATGCTCCTTAACAGAACTTGCAGAGTAAGAAGGCTTGGTTGGGGAAGATGAAGATTTCTGAGGGTGTGCTTCCGGTTAAATATTTATGGCTGCCTTTTTCTATCAATCAAGCAACTTATGCAGATTGTGAGGGCATTTTAAACTTCACTCAAACTAGTTTGGCAGGATGGCATGATCAGATCGTGTCGTTTGGGGGCCGAATAGAACTCATCTGGGCAGTCATTTTGGCTATTACTTTGTACTGGCTCCAAGCTATCATGATCCCTTTAGCTACTATTCACAAGATAGAACATATGTGTGCTAATTTTCTTTAGAAATGAGGAATTCATGCGATCAGTTGGAAAAAATTGTGTCAGCCTAAGAAAGAGGGGGTGTAAGGTTGAGGTCGCTTACTATGCTTAGGAAAACAGCCTCCTACAAACTGTTATGGGGATTTCTCTCTGTCAAATCTATCTGGGCGGATTGGATCACGGGGAAGCACTTCCCTAAGGGAGATTTATCATCTGCCAAGATCAATAACAACTTTTCGGTGACGGTTAAAATTCTCCTAGGGTTGAGGAGCTTGGTTAAACCTAGAATTACTAGGATTATTTGCTCTGCAAATCAGACTAGTTTGTGGCATGATCCTTGGACCAACCATACCAGCCTGATTGATAGAGCCGGATGGCTCGTATATGAGATAAGAGGATCTACTGAACAGGTTAATAGTTTTATCCAGGAGGGAGCGTGGAACTTACAATGTCGGTTGATAGAGGGATCTCAGGCGGTTGATATTCGAGAGGTGAAGATAGACAGGTTGGGCACGGAGGATTACTAGATGTGGGAGAAATTGGATAAAGACACTTTCTGCTTTCAGAAGGCCTTCACCCAAAATCAGGAGCAAGAATCCGGACGTGGATTGGGCAGATCTGGTTTGGACTAAAGGCGGAGCGGTTAAGAACTCCCTATGTCTATATAAGATGATTCGTAACCGACTACTCACTAGAGACTATCTGAGCAGGTTTGGTGTGGACTGTCCGGATAAGAAATGTTTCTTATGTGGGTTTATGAATGAGACCAGGGACCACCTTTTTTTTTGCTCTGACTTTGTTTGGAAGATCTGGAATAAACTTTGCAGATGCTTTTGACATCCGGTCATGCAGAATGGGGACCTATTGTCAGTCTTGAATGAGGTAAGAACTCAAAAAGACAAAGGACCAGGTATATGCGACTATGGATGATTCTACGTACGATAGTATAGCATGTGTGGAGGGAACGAAATCAACGTATCTTTGAGGGACTGGCTACCAGTATTATTATTGTACAAAGACAAATACAAGCTGATATAGATATCCTAGACCCAAGATGAATTCATTTTGTGTCTTGGTTGGGATGAAAGTGTTGTAATATCTTGTTTTGATTTTCAATAATATTTACCTTCTTCGGAAAAAAAGTTCAACTATACAATTGAAAAAAAATCAACTAATTGTGAAATGTTAAATAACAATGTGAGAATATATTTGATGGCAATATAATGACTATTTTAAATTAAAAAAATAAGCATTTTTTTTATAATCACACGTGGGATTAATTTAAAGCCAGCAAGAGTGGCCCAACGGATGGGTATGGTTTAGATTATAAGGAAGATCCTGAATGTGAACCATGTATTATGTACATGGCATTTTTTTTTTTGAGATGATCCTACGTAACGTTCGGGACTTTGTGCACGCTGTATTGTATAACTTTTGGGTGTACTGTCTCAAACAACCACAATTTATAAAATAGAATGAATAATATGCCTCCGTACCTTGACCTACCGTTTCTTCCACCCAGTCAAAGCTCATATGTCTATTTCCGATAACCACAAGTGTCACTCGAGTTCGACATACATGACATCAAGTTAGGAACAGTCAAATGAAGTCTCCATAGACACTGAATCCGCACACTCAAATATAATGTTTCCATATATACTGACTCGACCCTCAATTAACCGCCCAATGGAATGAAGAGTACTTACAACATTCTAACTTTTCTGATGTCACATAATAAACTACTAAAATTGCATAATAAACTTCTACCTTTCTCTGCCAGCGACTTATGAAGTGGGCTTAACAATGCCTACGTGCTCCGACTTCTTAAACCCCCTAAAGAAGATGAGAGATATAGAAGTTATCGTAACGTTTTGGTGAATTGAACAAATATAAAACAAAGACGAGCGAAGTGAGTCATTGTCCTTCTTCAACATGAGAAAAACAACGAACGATTTTTTTTTCATAGTCGGGACTTGAACTGCCCAATGAGTGCCGTAGTAATCTTTTTAATATTCTTTTTATGTCTAAAAAGTACAGATCAATAACAGTACCTAGTGATATTTTCACTACTTGAACTGTCCAATGAGTGCAGTAGTAATCTTTTTAATATTCTATCAAGTCTATCCTTATTTGAAGTCTCCAATGATTGCAGTGTTCATGATCTTTGGCGGTGTTCTAATTACTTTTCTTGATCAATAACCCAGTATTAATTATTCTCACCCATTTCACCTTAATCAAAATCTTAGTAAACGAAAGAGTTATGTTTCAGTATCAACAACCAATGATTTAATCAATTATACATACAAATAATTACGTTTCTCATGCCTGTCAATGTATAGGATCTCGATCCTTTGGAAAAGTTCTCTCATTTTTTCTCCCATACATACTTGGTTAGTCTTCCCGATGCTAATTCTTGATCAATAATTTACATCTCTCTTTTTTGACAGTAATATATTGTAATTATCTAGCTCCACGACAGCTAGCATAATATATATTAATTAGATATAACTGAGAAGAAGGGATTTATTATTCAAAGTCTTAGTAGCTCTACTTGGACCTGGTATGATCTTGGGGCTATCATCAGTGCAAGTTGTCAAGAAACTGCATGCGGCTAGAAGTGTGATGTCCAAGCATCTATATGATAAATTGTCGGTCAATGGAGGTGAGAATTCCAACCATGGGACTATGAGTGTAAATTAATGAACGAGTGAAGATTTTGGGACCAAAATTTGTCAAGAAGAGATGGCAATGCACCAATTTTCTCCAACTTCATGACATTCGGGACACGGTTTATTGATCCCAATGTCAAACTTAAAACTTTTCCATGCAGAAAACAAGTATACACGAAGAATGAAGATATGGTTGCATCCCACTAGAATGTTAAGGAAATTAATGGGGGTGTTTGGTAAGCGAATGTAACAAGTCGTGGGCGATCACTCTCATCTAATTTTATAAAAGAAAATACAAATTTAAAAAACAACAATAACCAAGTAGCGAAAACGGCACAAGGATAGCTATTCAAACCGTCTTGCTCAGCGAGATGGCTCGTTCGATGCTAAGGCATTTATGTTGGGATCTTCAGTGGAGTCAGACTTAGGCTATCAAAGGCGCGTCCGGAGTCTCGCTCGACCGATGCGATACATCGCTAAGGTGGGTGGCCCCGGTGAACCTGTCTCTACTTAGCTGCACACTAAGAAAATGGATTGTTACATGCTAGTTTACAGGCGATAACCTTTGCATGCTAATAAAAGAGATGAACGCACATAGCTAAGGGGATAACCCCGCCTTATCATTGTATAGAACATGGAGATTTTACTTGCTATTTGCGTAGTCGGGATTGTTGAGTTGGATTATAGTAATTTCCTTCACATATGCCATAAAGTAGTATGAGTTTATATTGGGGCGTTACACCGTACAGAACATGACACGGGTTGGAGTAAAATTATGTTGCATGCATAGACGAGGAAGACTATCAAGTAGTCGTTCCGAGTCAGGAGATGGAGGGAAAGGAAGGTACTCGGGATATGCAGATCACCGAGGCAGTCTCAAATCTGAGAACTGCGTAAGGAAGAAAAGATCCGAGTGTAGTCCTTGGCTATGATAGATCTGAGAGTTGTCCTCGGCTAGGAATGGAATGTGGGAGAGTAGTTGCATGGTCACGGACAACTGGTTGCGCACCAGGTAGAGAGAGTCCTCGACACGATTGCTGAGGCATCCGAATCATGTCGGCCCGGGAGGACAGTGCCAGTGTAGTCCTGGCAATACGCTAGCTGATGACTAGCGGGTGAGGGCGAGACATCCAGCAAGGCTTGCTACCGACCTGGATGGGCGTCGACTCGTTAGACGGCTAGGAGGCCCAGCAAGGCTAGCAACCGAGCTGGGAAGACGGCCGTCCATCGCAGATTATGTCCAATATGACTAGCAGAGCCAGTGACCTTCATATAGATAAGTCATGTTTACATAGCGGCTATCCGTATTGAGAAAAGGAGAAACAGGAACGTGTGCGTTTGCACGATATTTTTGCATAAGTAGAATAGATGCACGGTATCACATATAGTTCTAGTAAAAATGGGTCTTGTGAGGCAGAGGCACAGTATAACACTTGGGTTTTATAGTTGTTCTTGTTATTCTGTAAATCATTGTTTATATTGCTGCATATGACAGGAAAGGCCGAATGGTAAGAAATGGTAAGGCGAACTCAATTGTTCATTATTATGACACTCTTGAGCTGACATGGAGATTACTTTCTTTATATTGCCATGTAACTGATCCTAAGGCAAAAGAATAGAAAGACAACGAAATCAGTCGGTGCACATAACTAATGAACGTGCTTGTTTTGTGGCGTGGGCGAGAGGCCTCCCCACCAGTGCATTCAATGTACTGATACCCAACCAGTCTGCATGCAGGGTGCAGGGGGAACTCGTAAGGTTTCGGAGATCGATTAGCGCAATGAGGCGTCGGACCGCACTTGGCGTCTTGGAGCGTGGCGCTCGGACTCGGAGCTCGCATATATGAGACATAATGTATGAGAACATCGTCATCCAGATCGTTTGTATTGGTTCTAGCCTAAGGACGTACTCATTATAAGAGAGAGAGAGAGAGAGCATGAGCGATTTGTAATCTCGGCCTAGCGCCGCTTGTAAATCTTTACTTCATACACTACTAGAATAAGCGGTATTAGCGACGTATTTTAGCGACTCTAAGTTAAAACGTCGCTAAATTAGCGACTCTGTAAAAAGCGTCGCTAGGCGTCGCTAAATGGCGACATTTAGCGACGTTTAGCGACTTTTATTAAGAATTTAAAAGAATAGTCGCTATAAGTTCAATTAAGGTCGCTAAACGTCGCTAATATATCTGATTTAGCGACGTTTAGCGTCGTAATTCGCGACGTATATATAAAAAAAATTTAGCAACGTATTTAGCGACTTCTTTGGCGTCGCTAATTTGAATTTTAGCGACGTTTTTATGTGACGTCGCTAAACGTCGCTAAATTTTGTTTAATTAGGGCTCGGTTTTCTTTTCTCCATCTGTCGAAAATTTTGAAACATTTCGATTTCCCCCGCCCCCCTCCCTCTCCGGCGACCGGGTATCCACGGCTGCGGCTACTCCGACATCCCCCTCCTCCTCCTCGACCTCTAGGTAATCTCTCTCTCTCTCTCTCTCATGTGACACTGACACAAGACACACTTGACAGACACGACACACGCACACAGACACGACACACAGACACACACGACACACACACACAGACGCAGACACACACACACGACACACATACACGACACACACACAGACACAGACACACACACAGACGCAGGGGTTAGGTTTAGGGTTAGGGTTAGGGTTAGGTTTAGGGTTAGGGTTAGGGTTAGGTTTTTTTACCTGGGGTTACGGTTAGGGTTAGGGTTAGGTTTAGGGTTTTTGAGCATGGGTTAGGTTTAGGGTGTCACATTAAAGTTTTCAATGACAACATGTTTAGATTTAGGTTTAGGGTGTCACATTAGGATGCATAATTGCTTGGTAGGACAGTGAGGAGTGGGGTGCTTGATTGCTTGGTAGGACACAATAAAGAGAAGTATGAGTGCTTTGAGTGAGTACAAGTGTCTATGTATTTTAGGGTAGATGTAGATTTTTCAGAGGATTTGTGCAGAACTCGGATTCATGGAGTATCAGATATTGGGGAGGTTGCTTGAGTGTATCAGTAACTGTAAGTATGCAGTAGGGTCATTGGGTAAGAATGTTGGGACATGCCTATGTTGTTGCACACTAGGGTAGTGGTACTGCATTTGTAGTGAGTAGATGTGCATCACTATCAATAGGTGTCTATTTTGGGTATTTGTTGCTTACTTTCAAGCAGTGGTCATGTATTACTGATACATGTTGTATCAGTAAGTACACCTGTGTGCTATAGATTAGTTGAGCTGGTGTTGGCAAGGGGTACCTGCTGTATAGGCAGGTAATGGTTTTGAAGTGCACTTTCAGCACTGATAACTAGAGTTTCAGTGAGGATGTGTGTTTGTGAACTGAATTAGTAAAGTTATTGCATATTAGAATATGGTCTTGCCTAATGCACAGTGGTATCCAGTGGGAGGGGTTTTGAGTGTGCTAATGTGCAGTGTTGTGCTTTAGAGGTGAATGAGGTGTGATGGGGATATATGGCTGACCATGGGATATAAGTATAGTTCAGGTCGTGTGGTTGTGTGTATGCTATGTGTATTAATTGCTTGTTGTGTGCATTAGGTATGTGAGGTATGTGTGTGTGTGTGTAGACTTTTACTAAATCTCATAAAATGCCAAATTTTCAATTTCTACTATGTCTACTGTGTCTTCCAAATTTTACTAGATCTATACTGCTACATAATCATCTAATTCTTCCGTTCTGGTCCAATAGCTAATTCTTTGCTAATTTTTTGTTTTCATCTACCTTACCAGATGGCACCCAAGAGAGCGACACCTCCTACTGTTAAGGAGGAAGTGATGCCTCCTACTGTTAAGGAGGAAGTGATGCCTCCTACTGTTAAGGAGGAAGAGATACCACCTGCGGGGAGTTCCAGTCACCCAGCACCTATCGCGGCTGTATCTCAGACGGGGAGTTCCAGTCACCCAGCACCCATAGCGAAGCTTGGTAACATAAACGATGTTTATGCGCAGTATTTGAGGGACTGGTATCTGCCCCGTTTGGAAAATCCTCGAGATTGATACTATAATGTTTCATATACTTATATATTATGAATTTTGTGTTACTGTGATACTCTGATACTTATATCTAATGTGATGTTGTTTATGTCCATTTTGTGTGATTGTGATGCTTTTTATGCCCATTTTGTGTTACTGTGATACTGTTTATGCCCATTTTTTGTGACTGTGATACTTTTATTGTCTGTCTGTACTATTTGTGTGTATTAATTGTATGACTGTGATACTTTTATTCATATTAAATATTGTTAATCCGGTGTTGAGTGTTCCACCGAAGGGGTCGGCGAACCCATAGAATTCAACGGAGGGTTGCTCCGGGTATATTTTTAATTAGAAATTTATAAATTGCAGGAATAATAGTTTGGAACAATTCAGTTTTTTTTTTAAATTTTTTTGTAACTTTAGCGACGTATTTAGCGACGTTTAGCGACGTCTAGCGACGTTTTTATAAGTCGCTAAACAAGTCGCTATTTAGCGACGTGTCATTAGCCGTCGCTAACAATGTCGCTAAACGTCGCTAAATATGTCGCTGTACGTCTCAAATTGCTGACCTGGCAGTACTGCCAGGTCATTAAAGACGTCGCTGTTACGTCGCTATATAAGTTGCTAATTAGCGACGTGTAGCGACTTTAATAAACGTCGCTATTTAGTGACTCGGAGTCGCTAAACGTTGCTAAAGTTAGCGACACATGAAAGTCGCTAAAATACGTCGGCATAGCGACGTTTTTCCTTTCGGCGACTTGGTTTTTTCCGACTGCGTTAAAACGTCGCTAATTACGTCGCTAAACTTGTTTAGCGACGTTTTTTTTGTCATTTAGCGACGTTTTTGGGCGTCGCTAATTTGACTTTTTCTGGTAGTGATATCAATATAGAGCTTGATTTGGATTTAATACTTGTGTTCATTTTATGTCTCCGCTATGTCGACTCTGTGAACTAGTTATCAACGGCCGTTTCGGTATTTGCCTTGCACGGACGCAATCCCAGGCTCGTACTGCATCGCATCCCGATGGAAACGTACATCCCGCGGGAGCGCTGACGCGGTGATTCGCACCTAGCGGGGACCGCCGATTCCGGTGGCAGATCGGGTCTTGACAAGCTGCGCGCGAGCGGGGCCCGGCTCTGGGGAGCTGCCCGCACGTGGGGGCGACAGCGGGGTCGCTGCGGGTGGCCGCTGCGGGGGAGATACGAGGAGCGCGGCGGAGGAGGGGGGGGGGCTTAGAGTGGGGTTGGTGGTGGTGGTGATGGTGAAGGTGGTGGTGGTGGGGGAAGGGGGGAGGAGATGGAGGGGGAGGGTTTGGGCGGCGAGAATGGCAAGGGGAAGGGTAGTTTAGGATTTTCGTTTTTTTTAACAATATTTTTTTACGAAAAATGAACGTAATGAACTATTTCGAAAAAAAAGGGGGTCTTAATTTGCAAATAAGACAAATTACGAATTTTATTTTTTACACTTTACCACACACACACACACACACACACACACACACACACACACATATATATATATATATATATATATATATATATATATATATATATATACTTGAACGTTTTACGAAGAGAGAGAAGGGACAACCTATCATACAGTAGCCGTATCAATTTTTTGATACAACCATCTGTATGAAAGTTTTATCCATAGTAATAAAATTATGTATCGCTTCTTACCTTTAATTTTTTATACTTTGATATCCCTATATAATTTTGTCCAATTTCGGGAGCATAAATTTCCGAATTAAAGCTGACCACCAACATTGGTTCAATCTTATCACGAATTTGACCCTTACTATATATTATGCGTCTTCCACTCGTTAGACTTGGAACTTCCAATAGTGCAAGCAAGTTGTTAAACATGATGATGAACTACAATAACAGAACTTGCAAAGTCCAAAGTTGGTAGATGGAGGACAAAGGAAGGAGTATACATTATGAGAGTGATTTTTTTTTTACCAAAACCCTAATTTTAATTGGATCACACATGCTTAATATACGTGAACAATAATATCCATGCAACCCAAAACTACTATAAATACAACCCACCCACCCACCCCCCCGAGCATCCCTCCTCTTCCTCATTCACTACTTAGCTTACTTACAATGGCTAATAGAACAAGGCTTCTAAATTTTTATTGATCTGGAAACTGGCTGATTCAATCAGTGAATTCCCGAGTATATAGCCTTTTAGAGGCTCTACAACCAAAGTACACTACTACTTCAACATCATCTAAAGAATAGCTCAATTAACTCATAATATCTACCAACTACCTACAACTACCTACAGACTAATTCCAAAACAAAACATAAAACAATAAACCCAATGTTTGAATTATTTCTAACATATCTCCTTAATTCAAATATATGTAATTATTACTGCTCCTATTGCGGTTGTAAATTTATTAAACTTGTTCTCCGATAGAACCTTTGTAAAAGTGTCACTTACTTGGATATTGGTGTTGAGGTGCTTCAACTCAACTTCTCCTTTGTGCACTTTCTCACAAATAAAGTAATTGCGAGTCTCTATATGTTTGGTTCTTCTTTGATGGACATAAATTTTGGACATTTCAATAGTCGACTCGTTGTCACATTAAATTGTAGACGTCATGTTTGATGAAAATCCAAATATTCGAGAATCTTTCGCATCCAAATTGCTTGTCAAACTATAGAAGACGCTGGATGATTCTAATGAAGATAATATTGTTGTTGCATGCTTCTTTGACATCTAATAAACTGTTCCATATCCAAGACTAAACATAAATCCAGTGGTGCTTTTCCTGTCGTCCATTGAACCACCCAATAACTATCACAAAAGCTATATAAATTGAAGTTAGTCTAATGAAAATACCAAATAACATAACCTACGGTTCCACGGATATATCACAAAATTCGTTTGGCAAAATCAAGATGATGTTTTGTAGGCATCTGCATAAATCTCTATACCAGTCTATCAATGAACATGATGTCCGGACAAGTATGAGTCAAGTGCATAAGTCCTCCAATGATGCTTCAAAAATACTTGGGATCATCATCTTTAGTTCCATCATTTTCCTTCAAATAAAGTGTTGGTTCACTATATCTTATTTGGAAAGCATTTTGACAAAAAAATAATCTATTTTTTCTATACCAAGTTATTGGTGCATGTTTTAGTCCATAAATCATTTTCTTTAGCTTGTAGACCTTTTCTGCTTTTTCTTGCACAACAAACCTTCTGGTTGATTAACAAACACATCTTCTAATAAAACTCCATTAAAAAAAGTATATTTAATATCAAACTAATAAACAAGATATTTCATTTGTGCGACAACTGTCAAAATAATTCGAATGGTTTCAATCTAGCAATATGTCGGAATTTTTCATAGAAATCTATACCTGGTTGTTGAGGATACCCTTTAGATACAAGCCTTGTCTTGTACTTGTATATGCTGCCATTAGCATTTAGTTTTGTTTTGAAGATCAACTTCAGTCAAATTGACTTTTTATCTTGTGAGAAATTCACCAACTCCCATGTGTGATTTGGATTCAATTTTCTCTTCCATATAATGATTTTATTCTACTGTTTGAGCTGCATCTTCATAGAAAGTAGGTTCTGCAACTGTTAATGCAAAAAACTGTAAGATTCATTTTTTTTTGTAAATTGTAACTTAATACCTTCAACTATTCGAGTTTTTCTACTTGATACTCTCAACTTTGATAAGTACTAACTTAATACCCTGCTCAAACTAATATTTTCACTTGATACCTAAAAATATAGAAAAGATAAAATTGTTCCTTTTTTCCTACGCCCCCCCACCCCGGCTGCCCAACCTCCTCCGTCCCCCACCACC
This sequence comes from Iris macrosiphon, assembly GCA_036927795.1. NCBI lineage: Eukaryota > Viridiplantae > Streptophyta > Magnoliopsida > Asparagales > Iridaceae > Iris > Iris macrosiphon. Next base: position 8,059,705 of record JAYESA010000011.1, read on the forward strand.
TATAACCCCCCACACCCCACCCCTCCCCCCTCCCCACTGTAACAACCCGTTCCATTCAAGCGGATAGCCGATTCAAACGACGTAAGTGCATCGACCCAACCCGCTTTGCTCAGCTAGAAGACTCGTTTGAGGCAAAGGATTTGCCAGAGTTGGCCCTTCAGGAGTTCAGACTTAGACTTTCAAAGACTCGCTCGGAGTATCGTTCGACCGGGGCAAATCATAACTAAGGTAGGTGGCTACAATAAACTTGTCTCACTACTAAAAAAAAGTGGGATTAGCGACGCATTTTAGCGACTCCATGTAAAAACGTCGCTAAATTAGCGATTCCATAAAAAACGTCGCTAGACGTCGCTAAATGGTGTCATTTAGCGACGTTTAGCGACTTTTATTAAGATTTTAAAAGATTAGTCGCTATAAATTCAATTAAGGTCGCTAAACGTCGCTAATATATCTAATTTAGCGACGTTTAGCGTCGTAATTAGCGACGTATATATTAAAAATATTTAGCAACGTGTTTAGCGACGTCTTTGACGTCACTAAATTTTAATTTAGCGACCTTTTTATTTAACGTCGCTAAACGTCGCTAAATTTTGGTTAATTAGGGCCTAGTTTTTTTTTCCCCCATATGTCAAATTTTTTGAAAGTTTTTAAAACCTTTCGATTTCCCCCACCCCCCCTTTCCGGCGACCGGCGCTCCACGGCTGCGGCTACTCTGGCATCCCCCTCCTCCTCCTCGAGCTCTAGGTAAACCCTAACTCTCTCTCTCTCTCTCTCTCTCTCTCTCTCTCTCATACACACACACACACACGCACACATGTGACACTGACACAACACACACTTGACAGACACGACACACGCACACAGACACTGACAAACACACACGACACACACACACAAACGTAGACACACACACACACACACACATTGATACTGACACTGACACAGAAATGACACACACACACACACACACACACACACACACACACACACACACACACACACTGATACTGACACTGACACAGAAATGACACACACACACACACACACTGACACACATATAATATTTGATCTATTGGATGTGTCCATGTGAATTGAGGGTTGGTATCATGGTGGTGTGGTGTATGGAGGATGTATCCTAGAGTATCTTGGTGTTGCACACCAAATATTTATGAATTGGACTAGTAGTTGTGTGTGTGTGTCTATTTATGCCTTAGAGTATCATATGATATGTATATGTAAATTGGTGTATTATCTATTTGCATATGAGAGAGTGTATGCATATATAGGTGTATCTCGATATATATATATATAGGTATATAGCTACTGTTATCTGTGTTGGTGTTCATAGTATCTTCTAGCTGTGCTTTATGTGGGAGAGGGTAGAAGAGTCGAGTTGTGTGTGGGTGTCACTACTGAACCATGAGGCTTCAAGAACTGAACTCAATTCATTTTGGCTTAGTGCATTAGGCAAGCTGGCAATGTGTTGCAGTGGTGTCGGGTTGGCACTGTGAGGAGGGGATTGGTTCCTGTCATCTTCTGCAGTGGGAGAGTGTTGGTACACACTTGATCAGCATCAAACACATGCATGCTTGAGCAATGGCAAGGCAGCAACAAGCACTGCTGTGAGCCATGGCAGTAGCTAAGGGCAGTTGAAAACAACTAAGTGAAGGGAAGATTTAGCCACTGCAGTAGTAGTGCAAAGTATCAGAGGTTGCAGACTTAGTTAGGGTCTACAGGCATGTGTTTGGGTTAAGGTATAGACAAGTATCGGATAGGTGTTCACAGGTCACTTGTTGTATGCCAATACAGCCTTTAACTGATACTGTGGTATCAGAAATTTAATTGGCAAGAGTGATCAGTGCAGTGCAATTCAAATAGAGCACAACAATGCTGTAAAGTAAACTGATACTGTGGTATCAGGGAGGAATGACTGTTATGGGTTGTAGTCCAGTGAGCATGTATAAGGATGAAGTACAAGGTGCTAGGCCAAGGGTAAGAGGCTCTTAGTGTGGATAGTAGAGTACTTAATATCAAAGCAGAATATCCTAGTAATCCAGTATCAAGTGGGAGTAACAAGTGACTGGGACCAAGGTATTATTGTGACATACATTTATGAGCTAAGATGTGAGTTGGGGTAAGGTAGGATATTAGTTAAGTTACACTAGTAGTATTTAGTATAGCTAATATTAACTAGTATACTTAGTAATAACTAGTTTTAGCTAGGCATTAACTAGTATAAACTAGAATTCCTTAGTATGACCTAGAAGACATAGTGTAGCAAGGTATTAACCTAGTATTGACTAGTATAAACTAGTATGGATCTAGAAGTGGCTTAGAAACATCACCATGAACTAGTTAACCCTGTTTATCATTTCAAAACACTCATTAACATTTATATTCCATATCTAGGGCTCTTAGACTTTGATAAATGAAAGTATGTATTATATCAGCTATGAAATAAAAGTATTGCTTATTTTAGACTTTGATAAATGATTAGTTGTTTTGAATATTGCTTATTTTAGACTTTGATAAATGAAAGTATGTATTATATCAGTTATAATTTTTATAGTACGGTTAAGTTATGAAGTTAGGTGATAAACCACTGTATGTAATAATTTATATGATACATACTATCATTTTTGCAGAAGTATCTAGAAATGGATATGAATTACTATCTGCGTCATCGTTCGTGGATGTACAACCGTCATCCTGATGACATGTGCAGTATACGAGATAAATTCATTGAGGGTGTACAGCAGTTCCTGCAGTTCGCCAAGGCGTTCCCTCAGTACATGGACGTTACCAAAATTAAGTGTCCGTGCGTGAGATGTCACAATAGAAAATATCATCCAGAAGTGAAAGTTACATATCATTTATACTCGAAGGGCTTCACGCCGAATTACTATCAGTGGACCGCACACGGAGAACTTGTATCTCTAGCATCGGAGTCGGAGCACTATGTGGAGCCGTATATGGATGTCCACGACCACGATGCTTATGATGACGGGTTGGTGAACATGGTTTATGATGCGGCGGGGCCTAGTTTCAATCCGGACAATTATGATGCGCCGGGACCTAGTTTCAATCCGGACAATTATGATACAGCTAAGGAAGCACCGAATGTCGATGCTGCAAAGTTTATGGAGTTGCTGGAGAATGCAAGGACTCTATTATATCCTGGTTGTGAGGATCATTCACCGTTGAAGGTGGTTACAAGATTATTGAGCATCAAGTCTGATTTTAACATGTCGCAAGAATGCTATAATCGACTGCTCGATTTGATTATAGAGATCTTGCCCGAGGGTGCAAAGTTGTCTAAAGACTTCTATCGATCTAAGAGGATGGTGAGATCGCTTTGGATGGGATAAGAGAGGATCATTCACCGTCGTTTGGTATATTTTTTTCTTTTAAAATATATTATTTTAATGTAAGTACCATAAAATGGTACTTGGAAAAAATGTTTAAGTTTAGTAATAAATAATATATTTTTAACAGGTACAGAGGGGTGAGGATGCAAACATGGTGACCGACTTCTTGGCCACCCATCGTAAGGACGAAAATCTCATTGATGAGAGTGCCTCGCAGACCTATGTAAGTATTACTTTACTTTGTGTTAATTTTAATATAACTTAGGCAATTATCGAGTTTCCAAACCTTTCTAGGCCGAGTATCTTAGGCTGCGTGAGCGGGTGACTGCTAGTGCACCTACACCTGGAGAGGCTGGTACTTCGTCGCAGCCCGCTCCAGCTCCGTCGACGGACGACCTGTGGGTGACCGTAGCTGGTGGTCTCCAGAGGGGTACGTACTACGGTACAGGCTCTTATGGCGCCCTGGTTACGACGCAGTCATCTAGGGCCTCCCCGACAGCTGTGCATTCCATACAACCCTTGCAGTCGCAGCCCTCGCAGTCGTCGGCCAGAGTCCAGGAGGCCGTCCAGGAGGCCGTTGACAGTCAGATTGCGTCTCTCCGTGACGAGTTGCTGCGAAGGATGGAGGAGCATCCCCGATCCCAGCCATAGGCGGACGATCCGATGCTCATCGCACGATTCGATATGCTCGACCGCAGCATGACAAAGCTCCAGAATTTGACAAATGATATTAGAGCCTCGACAGACTGCAACATCATGGAGCTGCAGGCATCACAGCTATCGATGGGCGAGAGGCTGACGATGATACAGGATTCAATGGTTCATAGCAGCATGAGGCTGTTATCTACCATAGATTCTTACAACCAACGACTCGCAGACTTGGAGCGGGCACGGTCTCCTGGTGCGCCTACATCGCTACAGACTCCACCGACGTCACTGCCTTCTCCATTGACATCGGTGTCGATTCTACGGGACGAGTATGAGTAGTTTTTATCCTTCAAACGCGCTGGTGGTCAGCCTCCTGCAGATCCGCAGTAGTATAGCTAGTTACTGGATTTTTATTATTATTATTTAGGATGCGATTGTATGGATATAAATTTGTCATATTCTTTACGATGAGATTTGCTGGATGCTTTCTTTTCTTCATATTTTATTATATTATTCATATTAAATATGTTATTTTATCGGTGTTGAGTGTTCAGTGCCTGTTTTCCCCTATTTTTTTCCAGTTCAATGATACAAGTTGCAATATAATACACAGTCCCTGTACAAACTCAAACACACTGAATTATAATACACACACTCTCCCTATCTCTGAGAACATTAAGACCAACACACAACACAGATAGTACTGTCTTAATTCACTGATATTCACACAGTTCCTAATATATTTTGGTTTATAACTGATGACTGATACTTGGCCTGTATTTACCCAGTGTACTAGAATTTTTCCCCTTGGTGCTGCTACTGTGTCCTTTATTCAATTATTTCTACTACCATCATATACCTGATAATGAACCCAATGGGGTAGGCAAACCCAGAAATGTAATTCAGTAAATTTTTTTTATTTTTTTGAAAATTAGCTACATTTTTGGCAACGTTTACCGACATTCATTTACGTCGCTGACTACGTTGCTAATTAGCGATGCTGTTACACGTCGCTAAAGACGTCACTAACGAAGTTGCTAAAATCGTCGCTGTACGTCGCAAACTGCTGACATGGCAGTATTGCCATGTCATTAAAGACGTCGGTGTAACATCGCTATATAAGTCGCTAGTTAGCGACGTTTAGCGACTTTAATAAATGTCGCTAATTAGTGACGCTGGGTCGCTAAACGTCGCTAAATTTAGCGACACATTAAAGTCGCTAAAAAATGTTGGCATAGCGACGTTTAGCGACGTTTTTTGTTTTAGCGACTTGATTTTTTTGACTTTTCAAAACGTCGCTAATTACGTCGCTAAACTAACTTAGCGACGTTTTTAGACGTCGCTAATTTGACTTTTTCTGGTAGTGTCTTTGCTTAGCCAGCATACTTAAAATATGGGCGATACATGCTAACGGTATGTGAATTGCCCCATGCATACTAACAAAGAGTATAACACACCTAGCTAAGAGAATAATCCAAACTTGTATTGCTTGTGTTAGAATATGCAAATAAAATGTTGCTTATAAATGGACCCTCGCATGCTACATTTGCCTTGTGCAAGTAGACCCCGCTATACCTCGAGTAGATCATTGTATACTCTCTGAAGTACACTGCTTCACTTGTTTACACTGCACGTCCATAGGTTATGTCGCTCGATATATCCCTTTACAGTAACACTCCTCACACTACCTCTTAGACCGTGCCAACGTAGATGCTTATGTTCACACAAATAAAATACTTGCCTGTTTATATGCTAACTTGTACTTGTTGCCTCAATTTAATGCTTGTCACTTATATGCATGCCATAATTTATCGTACTTCACTATATGTGATTCATTCAGTTGAAGCAGGAAGGCTATCAAGATAGTCGTTCCGAGCCAAGTATAGAACATTGAAAGTATTCGGGACCGTTAGGTCGTCAAGGCATTTCCCAAACTAGGAGACTGTATTAATTAACAGTTAATTAAGATAATATCACAACATCTCTGAAAATCAATACTCGTTCTGTACTGAACCCAATAGCTCAAGGAGTCGATACTGTAGACTGAATAACCTTGACTTGAATCCGTACATGTACTCGGATCTCTAATTATATCTGTACCTACAAGAATCTGGAAAATTGAGGTTGTGCATGGTCACGGACAACTTGTGCACAAGGTGGATTTTCGAATCTAGTTTCGTAGACGGTCGTTGGGGCACTGGGGCCGATCTGATCTAGACGAAACCATCTGGTATTCATCTGCTCTCGACGAGATGGGTACAATGCCATCCATATTATATTTTGCTTGTACTCCATCTTTGTCTCGAGACTGCACCGTCCACTATGGAAGTCATGCCAGTGACCTTCTGTCATATAGATTAAGTTAGCTCGATTGCGGTAACCCGTATGCGAGTCATTGTATAGTAGGAGACTGCTCTGTGTAACACACATATACCTATAACTGCAATTAAAATACTAGAATGATCATGAGTATAACTTACTTATGCATAATTGAACACTTGGATATCCAATGCAACACACTTGAGTAATCCTTATAACTCGTGCTTCTAAAATAGCACATCGCTCACGACACTTGTGTTTGCTTATGCTATTGCCCCTGGATTTTATTATAAATGCTTGTGCTTGGTTTAACTTGGTTTTCTATGGATAGGGAAGGACGAATGGTAAGTTGGTAAGTCTTTCCGTATTTTCTTATATATATCGTACGGTGCACTGTGCACGAGTTAGGCTACTCATTTTGTCATAAAACTGATCCTAAGGTAAGACTAGAAAGATAACTTAATAGATGGTGCGCAAAACTTATATAGCATATTTGGATTTGTCAAGTAGGCGAGAAGCCTTCCCACTAGTGCATTCATCTCTAATAAACCACCAGATTACTTGTAGGGTGCGGGAGAACCTCTTCCGGTGCGAAAACTCTCTTTCGTTCGTGCTAAGGCGTATAGTTCGCACTGGAGCCTTGGAATATTGCGTCCAAAATTGAAGCACATATACAAGACATAATATTGGAACATTGCCTATGTATCATTCCATAAATGTAGCCACTTGGCACGCTTTTACTATTTTGAGAGAGGGCTTGAGCGACTTGTAATCTCGGCCTAGCGCCGCTTGTAACACTTGTTCAATATTAATAAAGTGCTTATTTTATTTCTATACTTGTGTTATTTAATGATTTCGCTATTAATGACTCTGTCAACTTGTTACCAATCGCCTGTGCATTTCTTATTCCGCTGCACTTGGACTATCTGTGCGACTCTGTGGCTTAGACCTCTTACCGCCTGTTCGGATCATGGACTTGCACGGGCGTAGCTTATGCTCGTGCGACATTATGCCCAGATGAGAAAGATCGTCCCGTGGGAGTGCTGGCACGGTGAATCGCGTTTAGCGGGTGTCACGCCCCGATCCCGAAAGGGTCGATCGTCCTCGCTGGATCCTTTACGGAACTGATTCGTCCTCGCTTGGGGCGTGATGCCGTGCGAGCCTGGAGTTGCGCTCGCACAAGGCAAGAACTTGCTGTTATAGGAACCCATTTTGAAACACAATTTAGAAAACACATTCACAGAGATTTGAACACAAGTGCAGGAAAAAACATGCTTTTTTATTGATAATTCAGAGTAATTTACATAGAGTTTACATTGATGCGCCTCTCGGCTACTTGATTTGCATTACAAAAGATAACTCAAAAGGGCAGGGTGCGCTCCATCAGATAGTCCACATCGTTCATACATTACGCCCTTGTATAGGTTGAAAGTCCAAGCCTCCAAAATGATCTGACTCCAACTATACTTCAAAATAGAGGTTCTCCTAACGCCTCCTCGTCTATCCACTAGTGTTGCACCGTCTGAGTGCCTAAAATAGTTGCCCACAACGTGGGTCAGTACTCAACTTGTACTGGTGAGCGGGATGAACCCACTCGACTAAATCGACACTAGCTTATTAGGGGCGAGCATGCATTAAGATAACTTTTATAAAGAAGCAAGTGAATTCAATTCATATCAGTTGTATATTTTGATAGGAATGAAAATAGCATTAAATCCAACCAGTGCATCGATTGCTTACTCAACCGATGCACGCCTTCCCTGCAACGAAACACAAGTATACTTACCATCTGCACAAGATAATAAATTAGCATGTGTTCTATTCTATGTGGTCATTGGTGTGATCGACACCTTAGGAACATAATTCAAGCATTAGCGGCGCGCCCTATCAGCCCGGGTAGCAAGCCCTGCTGGAGGTCCCGTAATGCATCGTGACGAGCACGAATCAAATATTTCCCTCCGGATCGATACGGTTCCAGTGTCCCAGAAAGCCGTTTGGAGGAAATGCCAAACCTTGTGCACAAGTTATCCCAGACCATGCAAATGCATGAACAATTCATATTATCATACAATGCATCGAAATAAACAAAGAAGTAAAGCAGCAATATATATCTCATGCAACAGATCATATTTTCTCAACGCGGTGTTCCGATTTTGGTATCCCATAGGTCCAAACTCCATCCGAGGCACTAGGCCGCCACCAACAACCAATTTCCTTTATAAACAACTCAAATTATAAGGTGTGCAAGCATATAGTAAATTTAGTCTACAAATCCTATGTTTCTTTCTTAGTGGCTGGCATGCATTGTGGCAAGGATTTCCTAGGCGTCCAACCGGGCATCATCGAGTGAACGTTTGAAACATTAGAGATGTGGGCATGAAGAAGTAGGAAAGAAGGGTCCAAACCACTCACTGGTTAAGGAAAAGGTAGCTGAAACACGAATTTCGCCTAGCGACGATCAAACGTCAATTACGTGGACCTGCACAGCACGAGCACCAATTAGAATTCTTGCCTATCCTTCCTTGCCGAACTCCCCAAGAATCAAAGCTCCAAACGATAAAACCAGCAGCGAAAACTAAGCAAATCGAAAGCAATACCAAATCAAAATCCCAAAGCGACAATCAAGAAAACCAAGCAACCAAACACGAAAACTATTGGACTCGTTTCAATAGAGGCCTTTCCATGAGTTGGAAAGGATCATCGCATTTCGTCCGTAGCAAGAAGATGCCAAAGATCTAAGCTATGACTCAGACAGACTAGCCACAAGCCCAATTACGTAGTGCACATTCCGGTCGTATCGGGATTTGAGGCACTACATAATATACCACTAAGAAAAAGTTTCGACCTGAAACTTAAGAACAAGGCCGACCCGAAACTTAAGAACAAGGCCCTACCTCCGACTGAATGAACAATGAAGGATACTTCTCCTTCATCTCCGATTCTATTTCCCAAGTTGATTCTCCAACTGAATGGTTCTGCCACAGCACGCGAACCAAGGACATCGTACGGTTGTGAAGTACTTTTTCCTTACGATCCAGGATCTGCGTCGGCTCCTCTGAGTATGACAAATCCGTGCGCAGTTCCAATTTCTCAAAGCTAACCACATGACTTGGGTCATGCACATACTTTCGGAGTTGGGAAACGTGGAATACGTCATGCACTTCTGCCAAGGCGGGAGGCAGTACAATCCGGTACGCCACAGCTGCCACTCATTCCAGTATCTCAAAGGGGCCGACAAATCTTGGACTCAGTTTGCCCTTCACGCCGAAACGCATCACCCCACGCATCGGCGTCACTTTCAAGAAGACATGATCCCCGACCATGAACTCCAAAGGCCTTCTATGTGCATCAGCATAAATTTTCTGTCGGCTCTGTGCTGTGCGGAGTCTTCCCCGAATCAAGCGAACTTTCTCAACTGCCTGATCTACCTGTAAACACCCTGTTTTCAGAATAAATTTTTAATATATTTTTTCCAAAAAATTTTGGTATTATTCGGAAGAAGAAGCAAGGTAAATGGGAGTTAAGTATTTTTAAATATAGTTTATTGGTGTTAAAATATGATGGGAATAAGATTTTACGGTATAAAATGGAAAACCGGACATGTGGTATTTTTCGGTGAATTTATTGGACTCTAGAAACGCGTATAAAGCCTTAAAAACTATTGTATTTGTAAACCCAAAACCAAACCGGACCCAAACCCAAACCAAACCGGACCCGAACCCGCAGAATCCCTAAAACCTAACGGGTCGAAAACACTGTTCTGACCCGGCGGCGCTGTATAGAAACCCCTTGACTTCTGTGTCGACCCCCGCCGCCACCGAACTCTCTCTCTCTCTCTCTCTCTCTCTCTCTCTCTCTCTCTCCACTCATCTCGCCATCCTCCGTCGACCCAAGAACCCCGCTCGCCGCTGCCGGTCATCTCGCCTCCAGCCGTTCGACGCCATCCTCCGTCGACCCAGAACCCCGCTCGCCGCAGCCGTTCGACGCCATCCTCCGTCGATCCAGGACCCCGCTCGCCGCTCCCATCCCGCACGACCCCGACGCCTCCCACCGCCATCACCCCAGCGACCCGCGGTCGTCGACCAAGCCCGAGCCCACCCAGCCGCTCGTCCCAAGCGCTGAGTCTCCGGCCGCGTGAGCCTCCGGCCGACTGTGTAGAGCTTCCCTCGCCGACCAGAGCAGCCCCTCACCGCCGGATCATCGACGGAATCTGAAACCCTAGTCTGGACCCAGCAACTCGGTCCCAGGACACGAAGTTGACTCTCGGACACGTGGAATTCAGCGTTCACGGAGCCCTGTTCAGGTACCGATTTCTCCCACCTCGCAACTCCGTTTTCGATTTCTTCAGTTGCTACGCATAGACGGTATAACCCTCTCTGTGCCCGTGCAAACCGCTCGGTGCATTGCATCCTGTGGTGATCGCACACCGCGATCCAAAAATAGGAAAAATAATGCCCTGTTTTACCCCGGAACTGAGTGTGCCCCACCAAACGGGATGACTTGGTCGCACGCGGTCTTTACCGAACCGTGCGCGTCGATGATACGGTCGTGTGGAATTTTGCAGAAGTCGATTCGGAGGTGCGCGCACCCCGGAATCAACGCGTATCCGCGAACAACATCCCGTATCTGACTTTTCTGGAACATGCTGTAACTTTGTGTACACACGTTGGATCGAGACGAAACTTGCGCCATCGGACTCGTAGCAATACGCTGGTCCTGTGACCCAAGTTTGGTCTGATTCTGAGAACGTTGACCAAATTGCGTATCGTGGGCCCCATAGGCTCCACTTGACGGGCGATTTTGTGATCGGCTCATCGGAATCCAATTCTGGAAGTTCTGTTGGGTTCGTATCATCGTTCCTGACTTGTAGACACCGAGTTTGGGGAATTTGGAGACCTTTGACCCTGACCCGCTTTTCGGTGCAAAGTGGCCCACATGTGGACCCCGCTTTGGCCCAAAAAAGACCTTTTTGCCCCTGTGTCCAAATTGGACGTAAGGACAGGCGTTTCTAGCAGTTTGACATCTTCTGAGACTGTTGATGATATTTATTACAGCTTTTGGAGTAGTACCTACCGGATCCACTAATACAGGGACAGTTGTTGGTATTCGGACATCAGGCAAGTGTACCTTGCCAAACTCTGCAGTATTATTATATATTTTTCTTGCTTTATTTATATTGCTGTGCATGCTCAACCTAGGACTGTATGACGTACTTAGCGTTCGATTATTAGTCGGGTGCCAATATTGTACGCAGTGTTGAATACTGTCATCTAGAGATGGACATTCGTGACACTTATATTCTCGTACTTGTCTTATCAAGTACCATACGACCCAGGACACGTGACACTGTTCATGAGACAAGATATTCTCGAGATATTCGTGGTGATTCTGTATAGAATACAGGACTTGATAGAGATACTATATTTATAGATACATATGACTTGTTGCATTAGTGATGATCCCGCTTGACCTGGACATGAGACGTTATGGTCATGATATGCGTGGTTACATGGGGTGGGGAGAGACACACAGGCTACAGGCTGTTTTCTATATATATCTACTACTATTGTGAGGCCGTAGACTCTCGTAGCAGAGCTAGGCACATTACGTGTTTATTACCACTACCGGCTCCCCGACACAGAGCTTGTAGTGGCTCAGCCTGAGTACTCGTGCTGCTCTCACTTGTATTTTCACTTAGATGGTTACTTATTTGCCCTATTTATCTCATTATTTGCTGCACTGCTTATATTCTGGCTTGTATATTTTTTGTACCTTGCTATGTCCCCTGAGGACCTGGATATGGATTATGTCCCCAGGATTTGAGAACGAGATTTATCCTGAGGTATACGGGACCGGAGCAAGAGCTGATCCAGGAGCTGTACCGCCATCCGAGAACGAGGTTTTAGCCGAAGACTTCTCCTGAGCATCCATGTTTCTTGCTCAGTATTTATTTATTTATTTCAGTCTTTTACTTTTCGGTCTATTGAACCATTGTACTAGATATTTATCGGGTTGTTCCCCGAAGCATTTGTTGAGACTAGCTGATGATTTATATTACTTATTTATTCTGTGGATCATATTTCATATCTTGTGTGGATGAGATTAGTTATGCCATGATTGTCGTAGACTTTGTTTTACAGCTTAAGTATGCCCTGATGGATCCATTAAATTGGGTTTGTCCATCGGTGCGTGCTGCTGGCCATTGACACGTATCTGGTCCCTCGGTATTTTGGGACTGGGACGTGACATAGTTTTTTTGGTGGCCCATGCAGGTCTACGACTAAATTGTTCGGTTTCAACTTAGGGACCGAACCAGCCTGCCCTAAGGATAGGATAGATTGTAGGATCTCATCCATTATTTAAACCATTATTGAACTCTATACCGAACTCGAAAATTGTCACTCGATTTGTATCCTGTTTGATTCCTCTGAGCGTTCTTACAGTTTATCTTTTGATTGCAGAGTAATGGATCCCAGGAACGGAGAGGAGATTCCTTTGGACACGCCACACGACGCTGTGGTTACTTATACAGATGGAGTGACCCCAGGGGATGGAGGACAAGCATCGCAGAGCGATCAGACCGGTCAGCCTAATCCAAGGTTCCGAAGAGATGACATCCCACCTCCACCACAGTTTACTCCCCAGATGCTAGTTTTCCCGCCCGGACAAGCCATGGACGGGCAACAGATATTTCAGATGATGTATGCCATGATGCAAGCACAGCAACAGATTCAGCAAGAGGCCCATCGGCAGGAGGCCGAGTATCTGAGAACCAGCCTGGTATCCGCATTGGAGCAGGCAAATCCACCAACGAGGCGAACAGCAACGGGATCTATCACCGATTTCTGTCATCTCAAGCCTCGTACATTTTCTGATAAAGAAGAGCCAACAGAAGTTCATGAATGACTCACTAACATTCAGCATCAGTTGGAAGCCGCTGAACTTCCAAGAGAGAAGTGGATGACTGCAGTCAGAATGCAGTTAACTGATAATGCGCATTACTGGTGGCTAGCAGAAGAAAGGAGGCTCGGACAGGACCGAGTCACTTGGGAAGAGTTCTCCAGACTCTTCCAAAAGATGTACATTCCGGCAGTTGCACGGTCAGAGCTCAGAGACAGGTTCAACCGCCTCATCCAAGGCAGTATGATAGTGGAAGAATACAACGTGGAATTTATACGCCTAAGTCGCTTCGCTCCAACATTGATCTCGACAGAGGAAGAGAAAGCTAAAAAGTTCTTTGATGGACTGAAGTTCGAGCTTCAGAGATTGATTGGCTCGATCGCACCTACATCTTATACCGAGGTCCTTGCAGCAGCACGACGCATGGAGCGCGTAACTAGAAAGGAATCGAACCTGAAGAGGCCAACCACATCCGCACTAACCAAGATAGCACCTGGAGATTCTGCAAAACGATTCCAGAGGAGTATACCGGAGAGAGCAGCACACAGGGCCATATCTCTTCCTACCTGTCACCACTGCGGCAAGGTAGGACACATTGAGAGAGAGTGCAAGCGTAAATTGGGACTATGCCTGCTTTGCGGATCAGACCAGCATCTATCCAGAGACTGCACTAAACATAGAGAGGGAGCACCAAGACTAGCCTTGCCTGCACCACGACCAGCTTATCCAGCAGTAGGAGCACAGCAGACAGGAGCTGGAGGAGTTAGACCACCAGCCCCGGGAGGAAACCAGCAGAGACCACCACTGGCACCACTGGCAGCTCTATTTCAGCAGGCACAGCAGCAGAGAGGTCCAGTACAGGGAAGAGGCCAGGCATTCACATTAGTTGTTGAGCAGGAAGCTACTGCGGGCGAGGTTATCGCAGGTACTATTTTAGTAGCTTCATTACCAGCTGTAGCATTATTTGATTCTGGAGCATCGCATTCATTTATAGCAGCTAGCTTTGTAGCCACCCATAGAGTAGCTACCGCACCCCTTCCGAAGATGAAGAGAATTCTTACGGGAGGTAGAATTATTCCGGTTAGTGACGTCTGTAGATCATGTTCTGTAGTAGTTTGTGGGAGGGAGATACGAGCCCAATTTCTGATCTTTTCGATGCCTGACTATGATGTCGTACTTGGTATGGACTGGTTAAGTCAGTACCATGCGACTTTTGATTGTCGGCTGGGAAAGGTTATATTTGGACCGCCTGGACATCCAGAATTTGAGTTTCTTCGAGGAGCAGTAGAGCAGGGAGTTCAGCCTACTCTTAGGGTACTATCTGTAGAAGGAGAAACTGGTTACCCCAGAGTCATATCAAAATTTGTGGATGTATTCCCTGATGATCTTCCAGGTTTACCACCTGATCGGGAAATAGAATTCACAATAGACTTAACTCCAGGAGCAGAGCCTATCACTTCATCAGTATATCGGCTGGCACCTAAGGAGTTAGTGGAGTTGAAAGAACAGGTTGACGACCTTCTGGATAAGGGTTTCATTCGGCCCAGTGTTTCACCGTGGGGAGCACCCATATTATTTGTGCCGAAGAAGGATGGAACAGTACAGTTATGCATTGACTACAGGGCACTGAATGCTGTGACCATCAAGAACTGGTATCCCTTACCACGCATTGATGATCTATTCGATCAGTTGAGTGGTGCAAGGGTATTCTCGAAGATTGACCTTCGATCCGGATATCATCAGATCAAAGTAAGCAAGGAAGACATCCCGAAGACAGCTTTCAGGACTAAGTATGGACATTATGAGTTCTTGGTAATGCGGTTTGGTTTAACCAACGCGCCAGCAGTGTTTATGAGTTTGATGAACAGAGTCTTTCATCAGTTCTTGGATAAGTTCATGGTGATGTTCATCGACGACATTCTCATATATTCCAAGAACCACGAAGAGCACGAGGAGCATCTCAGAATCGTGCTAGAGACCTTGAGACAGGAAAAGTTATACGCCAAACTCAGTAAGTGTGAGTTCTGTATGGATAAAGTACCTTTCTTGGGACACACCATCTCAGGAGAAGGACTTTCAGTGGATCCAGAGAAAGTTGCGGCAAAAGAGACTTGGCCTACACCCACATCAGTTGCAGAGGTGAGAAATTTTTTCGGACTCGCGGGATATTACCGAAGGTTTGTAGAAAATTTCTCGAGGATCGCAGAACCGATGACGAAGCTGACACGCAAAGACCAGGAGTTTATATGGATAGAAGACTGCCAGAAGGCCTTCGAAGAATTGAAAAGATTAACAACAGCACCTGTTTTGACTCTTCCTTCAGGGTCAGGAGGTTTTGTTGTTTACAGTGATGCATCAGGTAGCGGATTAGGATGTGTTTTAATGCAACATGGTAAAGTTATTGCTTATGCATCGAGACAGTTGAAGGTCCACGAGAAGAACTACCCAACACACGATCTGGAGTTGGCAGCAATTATATTTGCATTAAAGATATGGAGGCACTACCTTTATGGGGAGAAAGTAGACATCTTCACCGATCACAAGAGTCTGAAGTATGTATATACTCAGAAGGAACTTAACATGAGGCAGAGGCGTTGGCTTGAATTGATGGTAGATTTTGACATCGATCTGCAATATCATCCGGGAAAGGCGAACGTCATTGCAAATGCGCTCAGTAGGAAGCCTACGGCTTATTTCTTGACGATGCAGCCTGAGTTATTGAGAGACCTACAGGAGCTTCAGATAGAGGTTGTCTTACCAGGACAGAATGGCTTGATGCTAATCTTGAAATTAAGTCATCACTTGTGGAGAAGATTAAGGAGGCATTGCCCACCGATGCTAGATTTAGAAGGTTGAAAGAGAGGACAGAAGCAGGCATGCAGACAGGACTTCGCATTCACGAAGACGGGACATTGAGGTTTGGAAACCGCCTGTATGTTCCAAATAGTGAATTGAGACAAGAGTTAATGACGGAAGCACATAGCTCTATGTACTCTGTTCACCCAGGAGGAACCAAGATGTACCGAGACTTGAGACAGTATTACTGGTGGCATGGAATGAAAAGGGAGATTACGAGATTTGTGGCCAAATGCTTAGTCTGCCAGCAGGTGAAGGCCGAACATCAGAGGACTGCAGGTATGTTACAGCCGCTTCCTATACCAGAATAGAAGTGGGAGCATATCACGATGGATTTTATCACAAGATTTTCGAGGAGCCCCAGCGGAAGAGATGCAGTATGGGTTATCATAGATAGACTCACTAAATCGGCACACTTCTTGCCGTTTAGAGTTGGACAGTCCACAGAGATACTAGCCGACATGTATATACGACAAATAGTAAGATTGCATGGAGTGCCGGTTAGTATTTTATCGGATCGAGATTCGAGATTTACCTCTCATTTCTGGAGAAGCATGCAAGAGAGTCTTGGTACCAGACTCAAATTCAGCACGGCTTACCACCCACAGACAGATGGCCAATCGGAGCGCACTATTCAGATATCGGAGGACATGTTGTGATCATGTATGCTGGACTTCGGAGGATCTTGGGAAGATCATTTGCACTTAGTGGAGTTCTCCTACAATAACAGTTATCAGGCCAGCATCCAGATGGCACCATTTGAAGCTTTATACGGATGGAAGTACAGATCGCCTATATATTAGAGTAACGTTGGTGAACGTCAAATATTGGGTCCAGAATTGGTAACGCAGACAGTGGAGAAGGTAAAACAGATTCAGAATCACCTTCGAGCAGCTCAGGACAGACAGAAGCATTGGGCAGATACGTACAGATGTCCCCTAGAGTTTAAAGAAGGAGAGCACGTGTTCTTGAGGATTTTGCCCACTTGTGGTACTATCAGATTCGGGAGCAGAGGCAAGTTGAGCCCAAGGTATATTGGGCCATTTGACATTCTAGAGCGCGTTGGTGAGGTGGCTTATCGTCTTGCATTACCTCCATCCTTAGAGGGAGTGCATGACGTATTCCACGTCTCACAGCTGCGAAGATACGTGACCGACCCAAGTCACGTAGTCGACCATTCAGAGATCGTAATAGGCCCAAGCTTGAGATATGAAGAACAACTAGTTGGCATCCTCGACGTCAGTGAGAAAACATTGCGGGGACAGACAATCAGACTGGTTCGTGTAGTATGGAAGCATCATTCTCCTGGAGAATCGACTTGGGAACGAGAAGATAGTATGCGCCAGCGTTACCCCCCACTTGTTCGAGGAGGCATTTGTAAACTAAGCAACCTTGTATCACCATAAATCTTTCTTTTGTAGCTTACTCTTTGATTGCGAGGACGCAATCCTTTTAAGGAGGGAAGATTGTAAACACCCTATTTTCAGAATAAATTTTTAATATATTTTTTCCAAAAATTTTCGGTATTATTCGGAAGAAGAAGCAAGGTAAATGGGAGTTAAGTATTTTTAAATACAGTTTATTGGTGTTAAAATATGATGGGAATAAGATTTTACGGTGTAAAATAGAAAACCGGACATGTGGTATTTTTTGGTAAATTTATTGGACTCCGGAAACGCGTATAAAGCCTTAAAAACTATTGTATTTGTAAACCCAAAACCAAACGGACCCAAACCCAAACCAAATCGGACCAGAACCCGCAGAAGCCCTAAAACCTAACAGGTCGGAAACACTGTTCCGACCCGGCGGCGCTGTATAGAAACCCCTCGACTTCTGTGTCGACCCCCGCCGCCACCAAACTCTCTCTCTCTCTCTCTCTCTCTCTCTCTCTCTTTCTCTCTCTCTCTCTCGTTCCACTTATCTCGCCATCCTCCGTCGACCCAAGAACCCCGCTCGCCGCTGCCGGTCATCTCGCCTCCAGCCGTTCGACGCCATCCTCCGTCGACCCAGAACCCCGCTCGCCGTCGCCGTTCGACGCCATCCTCCGTCGATCCAGGACCCCGCTCGCCACTCCCATCCCGTACGACCCCGACGCCTCCCACCGCCATCACCCCAGCGACCCGCGGTCGTCGACCAAGCCCGAGCCCACCCAGCCGCTCGTCCCAAGCGCTGAGTCTCCGGCCGCGTGAGCCTCCGGCCGACTGTGCAGAGCTCCCCTCGCCGACCAGAGCAGCCCCTCTCCGCCGGATCATCGACAGAATTCGGAACCCTAGTCTGGACCCAGCAACTCGGTCCCAGGATACGAAGTTGACTCTCGGATACGTGTAATTCAGCGTTCACGGAGCCCTGTTCAGGTACCATTTTCTCCCACCTCGCAACTCCGTTTTCGATTTTGTCAGTTGCTACGCGTAGACGGTATAACCCTCTCGGTGCCCATATAAACCACTCGGTGTATCGTGTCCTGTGGTGATCGCACACCGCGATCCAAAAATAGGAAAAATAATGCCCTGTTTTACCCCGAAACTGAGTGCGCCCCGCCAAACGGGATAACTTGGTCCCACACGGTCTTTACCGAACCGTGCGCGTCGATGATACGGTTGTGTGGGATTTCGCAGAAATCGATTCGGAGGTGCGTGCACTCCGGAATCAACGCGTATCCGCGAACAACACCCCGTATCCGACTTTTCTGGAACATGCTGTAACTTTGTGTACACACGTCGGATCAAGACGAAACTTATGCCATCGGACTCGTAGCAATACGCTGGTCCTGTGACCCAAGTTTGGTCCGATTCTGAGAACGTTGACCAAATCGCGTATCGTGGGCCCCACAGGCTCCACTTGATCGGCGATTTTGTGATCGGCTCATCGGAATCCAATTCTGAAAGTTCTGTTGGGTTCGTATCATCGTTCCTGACTTGTAAACACTGAGTTTGGAGAATTTGGAGACCTTGGATCCTGACCCACTTTTCGGTGTAAAGTGGCCCACATGTGGCCCTGCTTTGGCCCGAAAAAGACCTTTTTGCCCCTGTATCCAAATTGGACGTAAGAACAGGCATTTCTAGCAGTTTGACATCTTTTGAGACTATTGGTGATGTTTATTACAGCTTTTGGAGTAGTACCTACCGGATCCACTAATACAGGGACAGTTGTTGGTATTCGGACATCAGGCAAGTGTACCTTGCCAAACTCTGCAGTATTATTATATATTTTTCTTGCTTTATTTAAATTGCTGTGCATGCTCAACCTAGGACCGTGTGACATACTTAGCGTCCGATTATTAGTCTGGTGCCAACATTGTACGCAGTGTTGAGTACTGTCATCTAGAGATGGACATTCGTGATACTTATATTCTCGTACTTGTCTTATCAAGTACCATACGACCCAGGACACGTGATACTGTTCATGAGATAGGATATTCTCAAGATATTCGTGGTGATTCTGTATAGGATACAGGACTTGACAGAGATACTATATTTATAGATACATATGACTTGTTGCATTAGTGATAATCCCGCTTGACATGGACATGAGACGTTATGGTCATGATATGCGTGGTTACATGGGGTGGGGAGAGACACACAGGCTACAGACTATTTTCTATATATATCTACTACTATTGTGAGGCCGTAGACTCTCGTAGCAGAGCTAGGCACATTACGTGTTTATTACCACTACCGGCTCCCCGACACAGAGCTTGTAGTGGCTCAGCCTGAGTACGCGTGCTGCTCTCACTTGCATTTTCACTTAGATGGTTACTTATTTGCCCTATTTATCTTATTATTTGCTGCACTGCTTATATTCTGGCTTGTATATTTTCTGTACCTTGCTATGTCCCCTGAGGACCTGGATATGGATTATGTCCCCAGGATTTGAGGACGAGATTTATCCTGAGGTATACGGGACCGGAGCAGGAGCTGATCCAGGAGCTGTACCGCCATCCGAGGACGAGGTGTTAGCCAAAGACTTCTCCTGAGCATCTATATTTCTTGCTCAGTATTTATTTATTTATTTCAATCTTTTACTTTCCGGTCTATTGAACCATTGTATTAGATATTTATCGGGTTGTTCCCCGAAGCATTTGTTGAGACTAGCTGATGATTTACATTACTTATTTATTCTGTGGATCATATTTCATATCTTGTGTGGATGAGATTAGTTGTGCCATGATTGTCGTAGACTTTGTTTTACAGCTTAAGTATGCCCTGATGGATCCATTAAATTGGGTTTGTCCATCGGTGCGTGCTGCTGGCCATTGACACGTATCTGGTCCCTCGGTATTTTGGGACTGGGGCGTAACACTACCAGCTCTGGCCCGAGTACCTGCCACTCGCCGACTTTGTCCCAACAGATTGGAGATCGACACTTACGCCCATATAGTGCTTCGTACGGTGCCATCTGGATGCTTGATTGGTAGCTATTGTTGTACGCAAACTCTTCCAATGGAAGATGTGTGTCCCAACTAGTCTTTAAATCAATAGCACACAGCCGTAACATATCTTCAAGTATCTGATTTGTCCTCTCTGTCTGTCCGTCAGTCTGCGGGTGATATGCGGTACTGAACTGTAGCTTGGTCCCCAAAGCAGCCTGTAGACTAGTCCAGAAACGAGATAAGAAGCGTCCGTCACGGTCAGAGATGATTGAGGCAGGTACTCCGTGTAATCGGACAATCTCATCTATATAAATTTGTGCTAACCGATCGACGCTCCAAGTAACTTTTATAGGAAGAAAGTGGGCTGACTTGGTCAAACGATCAACTATGACCCAAATCGCATCATGCCCCCGTGGCATCTTCGGAAATTCCACAATAAAATCCATAGTGATGTTGTCCCATTTCCACTCGGGAATAGCGAGGTTCTGAAGCTCCCCGTCGGGCCTCTGATGTTCAGCTTTAACCTGTTGACAGGCCATGCACTGTGACACAAAGGTCGCCACATCCCGCTTCATACCGTGCCACCAGAAGGTCCCGCGCAAGTCCTTGTACATCTTAGTGCTCCCCGGATGTAAAGAATATTTCGCGTAGTGTGCTTCCGCCATAATTTCCCTTCGGAGTTCTGGGTCGCCAGGAACACATAGCCTTCCTTTCATCCGTAAGGCCCCATCTTCGCCTGCCATAAAATCAGACGTCTTCCCCGCCGAGATTAATCCACGCACCTTCGCTAAGAACTGATCGCCCTCCTGAGCTGATTTGATTTTATCCCGTAAACACAGTTCAAGATGGAGTGGTGCCAGCTGCACTCCTTGATGCCGAACTCGGAACTCGATGCCCATCGCCTCAAGATCTTGAAGTAAACGGTTGTCTATAGATAACGAGCCCACGTGCTTTCGACTCAGAGCATCAGCAATGACGTTTTCCTTGCCCGGTGTATACGCGATCGTTAGGTCATAGTCCTTAATCAGTTCTAGCCAACACCGCTGCCGGAGGTTCAATTCCCACTGGGTGAATAGGTACTTGAGGCTCTTGTGATCGGTAAAGATTTTACAAGCAACACGGTAAAGATTTTACAAGCAACACAATAAAGATAATGCCTCCACAACTTCAGAGCAAACATAATTGCCGCCAATTCCAGATCATGCGTCGGGTAGTTTTTCTCGTGCGGCTTTAGTTGCCTGGAGGTGTACGATATTACCTTGTCCCTCTGTATGAGCACACACCCTAAGCCGAGTCCTGAAGCGTCGCTGTATATCTGAAACTCCTCTACCCCATCTAGAAGTACAAGAATCGGAGCTGAAACAAGACGCCGCTTAAGTTCCCGAAAGCTGGCTTCGCAGTCATCACCCCATTCGTATGCAATCCCTTTCTATGTAAGGCGAGTCATAGGCGAGGCCAGTTTAGAAAAATCCTTCATGAACCTACGGTAGTATCCCGCTAGGCCCAGAAAGCTTCGAACTTCGCTGGCTGACATAGGTTGTTTCCAGTCCACCACCGCCTCTATTTTCTTCGGGTCTACGGCGACGCCTTCGACCGAGATGACATGACCAAGGAACGCCACGCTGTTCAACCAGAACTCACACTTGCTGAGCTTAGCGAACAACTGATGGTCTCGTAATATCTGCAGCACGATCTTCAGGTGTTCCTTGTGCTCCACCTCGTCCTTGGAATAGATTAGTATGTCGTCTATGAACACGACTACAAACTTATCCATAAACGGCCGAAACACGTGGTTCATCAGATCCATAAAAGCTGCAGGGGCGTTCGTCAAGCCGAACGACATCAAGAGGAACTCATAGTGTCCGTAACGGGTTCTAAAAGCAAATTTTTGAATATCCTCTGATTTGATTTTCAACTGGTGATACCCTGACCTGAGATCAACTTTAGAGAAAACTTTTGCACCTTGCAGCTGATCAAACAAGTCATCTATTCTTGGCAATGGGTACTGATTCCGTACGGTCGCCTTATTCAGCTCTCGGTAGTCAATACACAGCCGCATGGATCCATCCTTCTTTTTCACGAACAGCACCAGAGCGCCCCACGAAGAAACGCTTGGACGAATGTATCCTCGGTCCAATAGATCTTACAACTGAACTTTAAGTTCCTTAAGCTCTGCTGGGGCCATGCGATAAGGTACCTTTGATATCGGTCGCGAATCTGAAAAAGTGTCAATGCTGAATTCGATCTCACGATCAGGAGGCATTCCAGGCAGCTCATCTGGGAACACGTCGAGGAAATCTGCAATGACTTCAGCCTGAGCTGCATCTACACATTCCTGCCGGGTGTCTCGAACAGAAGCTAAGTACCCTTCACAGCCCGAATACAACATACGCCTAGCCAAAATTGCTGATATCACCATTGTCGTCTTCGGTGCAGCGTTGCACGAATAGTAGAAGTCTGCCTCGTCGGGCAGACGGAATATGACTCGCTTCTCCGTGCACTCGATTGTCGCATGGCAAGCACCCAACCAGTCCATCCCGAGAATAATATCGTAATCCTTGATGTCTAGTACAATGACATCTAAGGAAAGCTTCCTTCCTCCGATGCAGATATAACCATCCCTACAGATCGCATGTGCGGGCATATCGACTCCCGAAGGGGTACTTACGCAAATGTTCATATTTAAAGGAGTAAAAGCTAATTTATGCTCAACAGTACAATCAGCAGATATGAAACTATGCGTAGCACCAGAATCGAATAAGACTCTAGCGGGCAAATCTCTGAAAAGTAAAGTACCTGTTACAACAGTATCAGATACAGATGCCTCATCCTGAGTCAGTGCATAGACTCGGCCTTGAGCACCCTGCGTTGTGGATTGACTGGCACAGCATTGGCATCACTTGCTGGAGGCCCCTTGTTGTGATTTTCGTTGCTCTGATTTGGCTTGCCCTCTCGGCAGTTAAACTGTTTGTGGCCTAGACGACCATATTTAAAACATCCTTGTACCCGACATTCATTCACTTTATGCCCTGATTTGCTGCACCGGCTACAGTTCAGTGATTGGGATTGGCCCCTATTATCAGACGTATGCGAAGGCTTGTGTGCTCCAGACCCTCCCGTTTCATGAGGACGTTTATTGTTATTGGTACGGGGGGTTTGCACCTCGGCCTTTGGGAGAGGGCGCCCAAAGATCCGTTCGCTGTTCAGAGCCGCTTCGTAACATTCCCTGTATGTTTGGCACCTCTGGTTGATGACGTCCCTGCGCAGATCATCATTCAAACCCTTCTGAAACCGATAGCACCACGCCTGCTGATTAGGCAAGAAGTGCCCCATAAACTTAGCCAGTTTAGCGAATACTGAGTCGTAATCGTCAACAGACAAACTTTCTTGCACCAGATTACTGAAGTCGTCTTCCTTCTGTTGACGCACGGCTCGAAAAATATATTGTTCAATGAAGGAAGATTTGAACATTTCCCAAGTGATTTTGCAGTTGGGATTGGCATCATAAATTCCTTGCTTCGTGGCCTCCCACCAATCATGCGCACGCAGTTCCAGCTGAACCGATGCACAGGCCACTCGCTTGGATCCCCTGATGCCAACCAGGTTGAAGAGTCCTTCCAGCTTAGCAATCCACCCCATCACCACGTCCAGTTCGGCTCTTCCGTTGAACGTTGGCGGATGCATTTTAGTGAACTCTGCCGCTCGGCAGGAGTTCCTTGCTGGAGGATGAGTCTTTTCTGATTCGTCTTCTACCGCCACGGCCGGCGGCGTGACAGGTGTCCCTGTGGCTGCCCCGTTGCTTGGTACCAGGGATGCAATCAGTTGCATCATTGTATCCATTTGCTTCTGTTGAGAAGAAAACTGCGCTTGTATGTTAGCTTATTGGGTAACATCTTGTTGTTGCTGTGCCTCCATGAGGTGCATAAGCCGTTCCGCCATACCGGTTGAACCCGCTCCTCCGGATTCTCCAGAGCTTGCTGGATCGCTCTGAATGGGTTGAGCACTGCTGGCAGTTACAGTGTTCTTCTTTGCCATGACTACAAAAGAGAGTAGCTTGTTAACACCCCAAAAATGATAGATTTTGTATCTATGGGCTCATTGTATAGGCGACTCATCTCATGCAGCGAACGCCGAACGCAACTCAATTGAGAGGCGCATCAAACTCCTTTATAATCTTTTGAAATCCCATGGAAGTAAAGCCTAGGCTGTGATACCAATATGTCACGCCCCAATCCCGAAAGGGTCGATCGTCCTCGCTAGATCCTTTACAGAACCGATTCGTCCTCGCTTGGGGCGTGATGCCGTGCGAGCCTGGAGTTGCGCTCGCACAAGGTAAGAACTTGCAGTTATAGGAACCCATTTTGAAACACAATTTAGAAAACACATTCACAGAGATTTGAACACAAGTGCAGGAAGAAACATGCTTTTTCATTGATAATTCAGAGTAATTTACATAGAGTTTACATTGATGCGCCTCTCGGCTACTTGATTTGCATTACAAAAGATAACTCAAAAGGGCAGGGCACGCTCCATCAGATAGTCCACGTCGTTCATACATTACGCCCTTGTATAGGTTGAAAGTCCAAGCCTCCAAAATGATCTGACTCCAACTATACTTCAAAATAGAGGTGCTCCTAACGCCTCCTCGTCTATCCACTAGCGTTGCACCGTCTGAGTGCCTGAAATAGTTGCCCACAACGTGGGTCAGTACTCAACTTGTACTGGTGAGCGGGATGAACCCACTCGACTAAATCGACACTAGCTTATTAGGGGCGAGCATGCATTAAGATGACTTCTATAAAGAAGCAAGTGAATTCAATTCATATCAGTTGCATGTTTTGATAGGAAAAAAAATAGCATTAAATCCAACCAGTGCATCGATTGCTTACTCAACCGATGCACGCCTTCCCTGCAATGAAACACAAGTATACTTACCATCTGCACAAGACAATAAATTAGCATGTGTTTTATTCTATGCGGTCATTGGTGTGATCGATACCTTAGGGACATATTTCAAGCATTAGCGGCGTGCCCTATCAGCCCGGGAAGCAAGCCCTGCTGGAGGTCCCGTAATGCATCGTGACGAGCACGAATCAAATATTTCCCTCCGGATCGATACGGTTCCAGTGCCCCGGAAAGCCGTTTCGAGGAAATGCCAAACCTTGTGCACAAGTTGTCCCAGACCATGCAAATGCATGAACAATTCATATTATCATACAATGCATCGAAATAAACAAAGAAGTAAAGCCGCAATATATATCTCATACAACAGTTCATATTTTCTCAACGCGGTGTTCCGATTTTGGTATCCCATAGGTCCAAACTCCATCCGAGGTACTAGGCCGCCACCAACAACCAATTCCCTTTATAAACAACTCAAATTATAAGGTGTGCAAGCATATAGTAAATTTAGTCTACAAATCCCATGTTCCTTTCTTAGTGGCTAGCATGCATTGTGGCAAGGATTTCCTAGGCGTCCAACCGGGCATCATCGAGTGAACGTTTAAAACATTAGAGATGTGGGCGTGAAAAAGTAGGAAAGAAGGGTCTAAACCACTCACTGGTTAAGGAAAAGGTAGCTGAAACACGAATCCCGCCTAGCGACGATCAAACGTCAGTTACGCGGACCTGCACAGCACGAGCACCAATTAGAATTCTTGCCTATCCTTCCTTGCCGAACTCCCCAAGAATCAAAGCTCCAAACGATAAAACCAGCAGCGAAAACCAAGCAAATCGAAAGCAACACCAAATCAAAATTCCAAAGCGGCAATCAAGAAAACCAAGCAACCAAACACGAAAACTATTGGACTCGTTTCAATAGAGGCCTTTCCATGAGTTGGAAAGGATCATCGCATTTCGTCCGTGGCAAGAAGATGTCGAAGATCTAAGCTACGACTCAGACAGACTAGCCACAAGCCCAATTACGTAGTGCACATCCCGGTCGGATCGGGATTTGAGGCACTACAGCGGGGGCGGCCGATTACCTGCGAGGGATCGGGGTGTGACATATTGGTATCAGAGCTTGGCTTTATGCCTTTGGACTTCGTATTGGTTTTCTCAATTTTAAAAGCTTGTTCGTGGGTTATTTGTATACACGCTCTCTCATTGACCATATGGGATATTTTATACAATTAGTCTAAATAATTTTAAAATTGTATGTGAATGATATAATTTTTTGTACTAAATTATGATGCTAAGGCCTTTGTGCCGACCTGTGTTAGACCTTATGGGAATAGACTCGTGCTAGAAATTATAAGTTATGTGCGAACTCGAATACCTATACATGATTTTTAAGCTGGTTAGTGTGCGTGATAGAATATCGTTCGGACGGTTAACTATGCACACAGCCTTTCGACTAAGTTGTATTGAGTATCGTGCGCTAAGACCCTTTTGGTACGAGCAAGTTTGTAAGCGATATTAGGATGTCGTTCAGGAAAAGTAAGTCAAACTTAGAATGGCAACTGATAGAAACATTATTAGATTATCGCTAAGACGAATATGAAGATCGTGCTTGGATTTTGAGAAATAGCTTGAACGGTATTTCATGTTGGAAGATACAAATCAAATATGGTTTACTTGTATGACTATCAATAGGATATATACGAGACTAAAATTTATCAGGCGATGCATAGGTATCGTACGAGAATTCTAAGGAATGACTTGGTCAATATGCTTGCGAGTGATGCAAACACCGATTGAGAATTTAATTATGTGACTCGATTCCTGAGTGGTGTATGGATCATTTAGAAATATCCAAACAGATTCCTAGGTCTCGTACGATAGTTAGTTTGAACGAATTTGGGAATATCTTAAATAAGTGATAAGGCTTATATCGAATAGGGATTCAAAGAAATAGAGATTAATATCTTGGTTAAGAAAATTCGTTAGAAACTTGGAGGATCGTGCCAGCAATTTCAAATTAAAATAAACGGATTAAACTTGAATACAATATCATTTGAATAGAAGTTAGCCCGAGAATGAATATTGTGGTTCGATGAAAGAGGTAAGCGATAATGGATTCGACCTGGAGTTTGGAAGAACGATGTTAAAATCTAGTTTGAAAGATAACCTTCGAAATCAGTCCCAGCCGAGAACGATTATCCTGCGGGAGTGCCGGCGTGGTGATTTCAATTACGACGGGGATAATCGAAATCACGGGAACATGTTCGATGATTATTCCAAACGAAGTCGATGAATGAAATGTATCAAACGTTGATAGACTTTGGATTGAATATTTGAACAAAATTGCTTAAGGAATGTCAGAAGTAGACTATGAATTTATCAAACAGTAATTTTAAAGTTAGATAATTTTGCAAGACGAATTATAATTACAGCATGAACGGACATGACTTGATGGATTTTAGATATATCTTGGATGGAGTGAAGTAAAATGATAAGGTGTCTCGATCATTTTAAAGATAACCATAATGTTCGACGTTCTTGTCTTGTGAGAGAGTAACTCTATGCTCATATATGTGTCACATCCAGATTAGGACGATTATCAAGCAGAAGCGTTGACGTGGCGATCTCACATCCAGCAAGGATGATCGAACTTATGGGTGTCACGCCCCAGTCCCAAAATATCGTGGGACTAGACACGTGGCAATGGCCAGCAGTACGCACCGATGGACCAACTCAATATAATGGATCCATCAGGACATACTTAAGCTGTAAAACAAGTCTACGACAATCATGGCACAACTAATCTCATCCACACAAGATATAAAATATGATCCACAGAATAAATAAGGAATGTAAATCATCAGCAAGTCTCACAAAGTACTTCGGGGAACAACCCGATAAATATCTAGTACAATGGTTCAACAGACCAGAAAGTAAATGACTGAAATAAATAATAAAAACTGAGCATGAACATGGATTCTCAAGAGAAATCTTCAGCTAAGACCTCGTCCTCGGATGGTGGTACAGCTCCAGGATCAGCTCCTGCTGCGGTCCCGTATACCTCGGGATAAATCTCGTCTGCTAAACCTGGGGAAATAATCCGGTATCCAGGTCCTCAGGGGACATAACAAGGTACATAAATCAACATGCCAAAATGCAGTATAATAGTAAATAAAATAAATAGGGTGAACTATATAACCATCTATGTGAAAATGCAAGTGAGAGCATCACGAGTACTCAGGCTGAGACCACTACAAGCTCTGTGTCTGGGAGCCGGTAGCAGCAATAACTATGTATTTTACTATGTGTTTACTATGTTTTATATATATGTAATCAGCCTGTAGCCTGTGTGTCTCTCCCCACCCCATGTAACCACGCAAATTATGAACATAACGTCTCACGTCCATGTCAGCGAAGTCATATCTAATGCACAAGTCATAATGTATATAGAATATAAAATCTAGGTCAAGTCCTGTAACCTATACAGAATCACCACGAATATCTCGGGAAGATCCTGTCTCATGATCAGTGTCCTGTGTCCTGGGTCAAAGTGTACTTGGTAAGACAAGTACGGGAATATAAAGTGTCACGTATGTCCATCTCTAGATGACAGTACCCAACACTGCGTACAGTGTTGGCACCCGACTAATAATCGGACGCTAAGTACGTCACACGGCCCTAGGTTAAGCATGCACAACCATGTATATATAAATATAAGTCAAGGAAATAAATAATAAGAACTGCAAGATTTGGCAAGGTACACTTGC
Organism: Iris macrosiphon; assembly: GCA_036927795.1. Taxonomy (NCBI): domain Eukaryota; kingdom Viridiplantae; phylum Streptophyta; class Magnoliopsida; order Asparagales; family Iridaceae; genus Iris; species Iris macrosiphon. The sequence goes on from JAYESA010000011.1 coordinate 8,088,834, forward strand.
CTGGGGTCCTGTTGCTGGTATGAATCAGAGTCCAAGTCACAGTCCAAATAGCCTATGTATTACAAATTTATCACATCAAAAGATAATTTATTTTAATTTATTTAATTCTGGAATAATTACTCTAAAATCCTATTTTAATCTTATTATTCTGATTTTTATGTTAATTCCAAAATTTTGTCCAAAGAAACTGAATTTTATCAACCCGAGACTCATGACACGCAAATCGAGGCGATCTGTTGACCAAAAAGTCAACCGACACAAACTCGACTTTAATGCATGATTTTCTGTAGATTTCAGTATCAAAAACATACTGGAATTTATGGCTCGTCCGAATTCAAATTCGTTTGGCAATTATGGCACATACAAATTTTGTATTGTGCACCGATGGTTAAATTCTGACCTAGAAGTTCTACAGAATTAACAGTATGTAAATAATTCGAAATAAATTCTGGGAAAAATACATGTCAATGATCTCGACATTAGCTTTCCAAAACTTTAAACGGTTCGTGATTCTGATTCCGGGTTCTCCCGGAATTGCAAAAATATCGAAATACGTCTATTTTTGGACATACTGTGCTCTACGAATTTTCCAGAATTTAATACTAATAATTTCAAAAAAAAATTATATAATCAGAAAGCTAACCTCAATATCTTTCTAACGCAAGAAACTAGGCCTCGTTTGGAGTCCGGAGCTATGCGCAATGGCTTCTGGAAGATGAAGAAACCCTAGATGACAATTCTCCCAAATCTCTCTCTCTCTAAAATAATGAGATAATTAGGGTTATTATATTATATATATATATATATAGATGTACCTGCGGCTGAATGGATATCTATAGGCTGACATGTGTCAGAATCTGATTGGATAGTTTTATTTATATTATTTATTTTTGATTTGCCTTTATCAAAACATTATTTAAGTCGTTTTAAATCTAAATAACTCAAAATAAACATTAAAAATAATCATAAAAATCTGGAAAAATTACAGAAAATATATTTTGAACCTAAAAACCCTAGAAAAATATTTGGAATAATTATATATTCACAAATTTCCTACTATAATTAGGAGAAGCTCTAAAAATTAGTTTTGCCATAAAACTAAAAATAAATACTAACATTATTCCAAAAATTCTAAAATAATTCCAGAAAATATATAATAATATTATAAACCTTAGAAAATAACGTGGGTCCATTCTATATTTCTGAGCTTGCACCATAAATTCTACAAGTCCTAAAAATTAGTTATTAGCCTAAATAACTCCCAATAAATACTAAAAATACTCAGAAAATTCCCAAAAACTTCTAGAAAATATATTTTATTATTTAGAACCTAAAATAAAAGTTTGGAATATTTTTAATTATATTTGAATCTAAAATAAATTCTTGAAAATCCTAGAAAATTACAGAAAATTATGAAAAATCCAAATTAAAATTTTCTGAAAAATCAGGGGGTTACAATCTACCCAACTTATAAAAATTTCGTCCTCGAAATTAAAATTAATGGTAGAAGTCAAGGATGGTCTAAGATTTGCATGGGTTAAAATACAAGGCTAGGTTTAACGGAGTGGACGATGTTGCACGTTGCACATTCCGAAAATCATGGAAGAAATTCACATGAGTGAAAATAGGTTTCTTCGTGTGTCATGTCCAGTAGTGTGGACACCTTAATGCTCTTTTGCATAAAAGTGCCCAACAATTGAAATATTGCACAAAGATGAAAATTGGAGGATGGACATGTCTAGGACAAGGTGTGAAATTTGTAGGAAGGCAATGACTAGGGAAGTGCTCCAATTATCGAAGCAATGGTATGGCGCGCCGAGGGATACCATATTGTAAAACTAAATAAAAAATGTCGTGTTCTATTCCTAAGTGGATTCGAGCTTGCCTCAGTCTCACTATCTAAGCCAAGTAGGTCTACTTCTTAGGTGAGGGGGTTTAACAATCCAGCCAACTTAAGATAATATCGTCCTCAAAATTAAAATAAAGCATAATTTGTTAATCCTTCGTGTACATAAGGCAAGTCAATCACAATCTCCTTGCGATAATTAAAATCCTAATCATATCCATTGCAATCACTTCTAGGTTAAGATGACTACTGATCCAATCAAATTCAACCTATGGTTATCTCTTCTCGCTTTTTCAAATTATCCATATCCAAATTTAAATTAAATCCATATATCATCTTCAAGATTTAAATACGCATATAAATTTTACCTCACGATCTCCAATTATCATAATCTCCTCTAGAAGTAATTCGAGTCCATTATTATTCCTATTTTCACTTATAAATTTTTGTATGCTTCAACTTCTTAAATTCCATTCACATCCTTAATATTTCAAATAGGTAGTCCAACCATCAAGTTTTTATTTTAACTCAAATCATCAAATTGAAAAATAGTTTAAATGCAGTCCACCATTGTTCAAGTCTGAAATTCTATCTTTTTATCCTCTAAATTTCAAGTTGATGATTTTACCTTTATTGTTTAAATCATGTACTTAAGGTATAAATATCGGGTCCTCAATATCAATTCATTAATCCTCATCATCTTAGTCATTCTTCTAAAATTCTCAAAATTAAAATGGCTTGAACCTCTCCCAATTTAATCTTACTCGATCACAATCTAAAAGAAATTCCTCTCGAGTTGACAATGCACTACTACCCAACTTAGAATTTACCCATCTATCACATAAGGCTATATACCTTAAGAGAATATTCCTTAATATGTTTACTCATGTCATTCAATCCTCGAACTTCAATGCCGACCATATCACATATGATATGTCCTTAATTACGAAGAATGATCCTCAAGTATGTGATCAACCTATGGGGTATATCTAGTATTCTCTGTGTATCAATTTATACCAAGCACGAGGTTTCGTCTTTCCGAAATAAGGGAAGACGGAGACCAATAATAAAGAGTTCAAGGGCAGCGTAATAGAATAGAAGTATTGGGATCATGGCGTTTAAAGAATTCAATTGGAAATTGTCAAAGCAGTTGTGGATTGAAATTCTATTTTGGTAATCATTTGTTCGCCTGCTCGTATTAGTACAGTTATGTAAACGATACGATATATCAGACATGTCTAGGGCAAGTATATTCGTCTACTAATCACTACATATCTCAATCCACGTAAGGTATTATTGCGATGGCGAATCAAGCGCACTATGGTTGATCAGACCGTAATACACTGATTCTAAAATGTATTATTGTGGGCCTCCCCAATAATACATATGTCATGAACAAGCTCGATAATGAATAAGCTTGCAAAACTAGGCTATAAAATAGCATAATAAGTCAAGGTAGTATATGAAATATAAGCACGCTAGATGATGATGAAAGGAGGTACAAATTATTCAAGTTCACAAAACGAACAAAAATGAGCAACAATAATAAAAGACTCTACAATCTCTACAGTTATCATACAACCTCCTTGTCTAAGTTGCTAGTCGACCCAATAGGGCATGAACCTCTAAATTCTATTGTCTGAATAAACACTGTCATCTTATGCTAGCATACAATTAATGTCATTCAATTACACTATCTCGATGGGTCAAGTGGACTATGTGGTACTAGGTTGTGAAGCATGCTACCCAACTTATAAGAATTAAACTACTACTGTGACAGTCTTAAGAGGATCCTGCAAATAACCTTGCACATATAAAATAGAATAGAAAATCTTATTAGGGTATATGAGGAAAGATCTTGGTACTTATTAGGGTCTCCTATTGCATTATATAGGTGAGGGTCACCTTAAGTCTTAATCATAGTGCTCATAGAACATGTGTCAATAGCGAGAATGGAAAGGTTATTAGTCTCAAGGGAAAGAAAATATAACTTGTATCGAGGTGGGGGTACAATTTACGTGATTTAACACTAAAGGGTAATCATCGGGTCACAATCTACAAGATTAACTCAAACTTATCGAACTCTAACTACCAAGCACAAAATTTTCAAATTCAAGACTACAGCTTTAATCCTAGCAAGCTATATATATATTCTAGCATAGAATAAAATCACTTGGTCTATAATCAGAAGGGTTAGTTGGCACGAGTTGAAAGATGAAAAGAAGAAATGTAATCAGTCGTCGCACTCTAACGAGCGCTATGGCCGTAGAGGAGCAATATATGAAATTAGAATAGGGGCTCTAGATAGCATCATGATTTTCTAAGGGAAAGTGGTATGCTAGTTGCTAGGTTTGAGGTATGATTAGGAAAATATTCTATACATTGCTCTTGGCTTTCTAAGGTACTGTCTGCTTATCTCAAGACAAGAACCTAAATTTGTAGTTCTCCAATACTTCTTTAACTTTGAAGGTTAGGTTCAGTTATAATATTAAATTTTGGTTTCCTATTGGTTCCTCAATACTAGGGTCAAACATTATGGTAAAAGTTCTAACTAACTATAGCAGTGTCTATGCTACTCTCAAGTCTTCATAATTCATCAGGGGGTAATGGTAAACTAATTATAGAGATAAGGAATTCTAGAGTTCCCTAGATAATCTAGACTTAGTGGGGTGTCAATACTCTAGCTGTACTCTTAATAGGAATATTACCCTACTTATCATTCTATCAACAGGGACTTCTATATTCTAGGCGAAGAATATACTTAAGGAACTAATGAGAAGGCACATGAATCAAGCATGATGCAATTATTCAACGGAATAGATTGGAAGGAGGATGAGTCATAGTCAGTTGTGGATGAGATCCTATACTCTAATCCTAGGTGCAGGCTTGCTCGGTCCCTAAGTTAAAACAGAACAATTTAGTCGAAGACCTGCATGAGCCACCACAAAAACCATGTCACGCCCCAGTCCCAAAATACCGTGGGACTAGATACGTGGCAATGGCCAGCAGTACGCACCGATGGACCAACTCAATATAATGGATCCATCAGGGCATACTTAAGCTGTAAAACAAGTCTACGACAATCATGGCACAACTAATCTCATCCACACAAGATATAAAATATGATCCACAGAATAAATAAGGAATGTAAATCATCAGCAAGTCTCACAAAGTACTTCGGGGAACAACCCGATAAATATCTAGTACAATGGTTCAACAGACCAGAAAGTAAATGACTGAAATAAATAATAAAAACTGAGCATGAACATGGATTCTCAAGAGAAATCTTCAGCTAAGACCTCGTCCTCGGATGGTGGTACAGCTCCAGGATCAGCTCCTGCTGCGGTCCCGTATACCTCGGGATAAATCTCGTCTGCTAAACCTGGGGAAATAATCCGGTATCCAGGTCCTCAGGGGACATAACAAGGTACAGAAATCAACATGCCAAAATGCAGTATAATAGTAAATAAAATAAATAGGGTGAACTATATAACCATCTATGTGAAAATGCAAGTGAGAGCATCACGAGTACTCAGGCTGAGACCACTACAAGCTCTGTGTCTGGGAGCCGGTAGCAGCAATAACTATGTATTTTACTATGTGTTTACTATATTTTATATATATGTAATCAGCCTGTAGCCTGTGTGTCTCTCCCCACCCCATGTAACCACGCAAATCATGAACATAACGTCTCACGTCCATGTCAGCGGAGTCATATCTAATGCACAAGTCATAATGTATATAGAATATAAAATCTAGGTCAAGTCCTGTAACCTATACAGAATCACCACGAATATCTCGGGAAGATCCTGTCTCATGATCAGTGTCCTGTGTCCTGGGTCAAAGTGTACTTGGTAAGATAAGTACGGGAATATAAAGTGTCACGTATGTCCATCTCTAGATGACAGTACCCAACACTGCGTACAGTGTTGGCACCCGACTAATAATCGGACGCTAAGTACGTCACACGGCCCTAGGTTAAGCATGCACAACCATGTATATATAAATATAAGTCAAGGAAATAAATAACAAGAACTGCAAGATTTGGCAAGGTACACTTGCCTGGGGTCCTGTTGCTGGTATGAATCAGAGTCCAAGTCACAGTCCAAATAGCCTATGTATTACAAATTTATCACATCAAAAGATAATTTATTTTAATTTATTTAATTCTGGAATAATTACTCTAAAATCCTATTTTAATCTTATTATTCTGATTTTTATGTTAATTCCAAAATTTTGTCCAAAGAAACTGAATTTTATCAACCCGAGACTCATGACACGCAAATCGAGGCGATCTGTTGACCAAAAAGTCAACCGACACAAACTCGACTTTAATGCATGATTTTCTGTAGATTTCAGTATCAAAAACATACTGGAATTTACGGCTCGTCCGAATTCAAATTCGTTTGGGAATTATGGCACATACAAATTTTGTATTGTGCACCGATGGTTAAATTCTAACCTAGAAGTTCTACAGAATTAACAGTATGTAAATAATTCGAAATAAATTCTGGAAAAAATACATGTCAATGATCTCAACATTAGATTTCCAAAACTTTAAACGGTTCGTGATTCTGATTCCGGGTTCTCCCAGAATTGCAAAAACATCGAAATACGTCTATTTTCGGACATACTGTGCTCTACGAATTTTCCAGAATTTAATACTAATAATTTCGAAAAAAAATTATATAATCAGAAAGCTAACCTCAATATCTTTCTAACGCAAGAAACTAGGCCTCGTTTGGAGTCCGGAGCTATGCGCAATGGCTTCTGGAAGATGAAGAAACCCTAGATGACAATTCTCCCAAATCTCTCTCTCTCTAAAATAATGAGATAATTAGGGTTATTATATTATATATATATATATAGATAGATAGATGTACCTGCGGCTGAATGGATATCTATAGGCTGACATGTGTCAGAATCTGATTGGATAGTTTTATTTATATTATTTATTTTTGATTTGCCTTTATCAAAACATTATTTAAGTCGTTTTAAATCTAAATAACTCAAAATAAACATTAAAAATAATCATAAAAATCTGGAAAAATTATAGAAAATATATTTTGAACCTAAAAACCCTAGAAAAATATTTGGAATAATTATATATTCACAGATTTCCTACTATAATTAGGAGAAGCTCTAAAAATTAGTTTTACCATAAAACTAAAAATAAATACTAACATTATTCCAAAAATTCTAAAATAATTCCAGAAAATATATAATAATATTATAAACCTTAGAAAATAAGGTGGGTCCATTCTATATTTCTGAGCTTGCACCATAAATTCTAGAAGTCCTAAAAATTAGTTATTAGCCTAAATAACTCCCAATAAATACTAAAAATACTCAGAAAATTCCCAAAAACTTCTAGAAAATATATTTTATTATTTAGAACCTAAAATAAAAGTTTGGAATATTTTTAATTATATTTGAATCTAAAATAAATTCTTAAAAATCCTAGAAAATTACAGAAAATTATGAAAAATCCAAATTAAAATTTTCTGAAAAATCAGGGGGTTACAATGGGAGACCGAACCATGACAACTGATGGATCGTCTTGACTTGTGGTTCGATACGGTACGACCAGTTTGAGAATTTAAGTGAATCAGAAGTATTTCAGGGATAAGTTAGTATAGAACCTGGAAGTAAGTCACGCTTGATGGTTTCGTGAACGGATACTTGAATGTTATTGGATGACTTGAATTTATAATTTTATTAAAAATCTTAGAATTAAATCATGGCTTGGTGGTCTAGACTTAGAATAGATATATGGATTCTATCAAACATGTTTGTAGGAGATAGACTATACAATTCCTAGGCTTGTCTTGCATCTTAGATATATCAATAATTTGACTAAACAAATTCAGAATCTTTACAAATGAACATGTTAATGTGAGTAGGTTGATCTGTGCTCGATGTTTAGAAATTTGAGTGAAACGAGCTAGGGTAGAATATTCCGTGCAAAAGAATAATGGTTTGAACTTAGAAATTGGGGCGAGCATCGTGCTACAAATTTGTACGATGAATCATGTACTTGAATTTGTACCTATGACCTTGTGAGCTGACCTAGTAATTAGGTTGACGATCCTGTACCAAGTGAAAGAACTTGTGTAACCGACTTTAGCATATTGCTTGAATAAGCCATAGAACTGGGACAGCAAAACTTAGTGTAAGACTTGGCTTGGACGGTAACTGTGTGCTATGTTTGACCTGAACTGATGGGCACTAATCAGATAATCGGATAGATCGTACTTAACTGTAGTTCAAAACTTGATTTGAGTTGGAATAGTAATAACTTGGATTTTATTGACCCTGTTGGAAGTATCATCATGATACATAAGACGAAAACCATTAAGATTTTCGCAAGTAGCTTGTCCGATTTTACTATCGCTAAATTTGGTTGAATGCATATGTTTGAGGGATGCCTTGAACGTATGCACAATCCAAAACCCAGTGATACATTAAACTCGAGTGCAAAGACTTCGCTATCGCTAAGTTAGTTGACATGCATATGTTTGAAGGACGCTTTGAATATGTGCACGATCCAGACTCGCGATATGTTGATCTTGAATGCTAATGCAAGTTAATATGTTAAATTCGCATAAACAAGTATAACGACTTGGATAAGTTTGCCTCAGCCTTAGATTATCATTCAAGATGGATCATACCGGACCCTGCGTTAAATAATATATGTTTTGCGTAAAGGCACAGTAGAGACCGAGTCAGAGCTTGGATTGAATGATAGGATTATTCAATGAGACTGACCCAGCATACACGAGACACATTATAAGGAACGAGTAGAAAATTATGTTTGAACGGATCTAGTAGTACCAATTTTTATGCTTGAGATATATTCGATAGTGTGTTAGAACGGTTTTTCGCTCAGGAAGTCTTGAGGATGAGACTTTTTCTGTGTGGTGTATAATATAATGACCTATTTTGTTCAAGCAGACAGCTGATTCAAACGACGCAAGTGTAATAACCCGATCCATTTTGCTCAGTGAGAAGACTCGTTTGAGGCAAAGAATTTGCCAGACTTGGCCCTTCAGGAGTTCAGACTTAGACTTTCAAAGGCTCATTCAGAGTATCGTTCGATCGAGGCGAATCATCGCTAATGTGGATGGCTTCGATGAACTTGTCTTTGCTTAGCTAGCACACTTAAAATATGGATGATATATACTAGTCGCTAAGTGAATCACCCCATGGATGCTAATAAAGAATACAATGCACCTAGCTAAGGAAATAATCCTTACTTTTGTTGCTTGTGTTAGAATATGAAAATAAAACTTTGCTTATAAATAGACCCTCGCAAGCTACATTTGTCTTGTGCAAGTAGACCCTGCTATGCCTTGAGTTATTCATTGTATATTCTCCGAAGTATACTGTTTCACTTGTTTACGCTGCATGCCCATAGGTTATGTCGCTCGATATATCTCTTTACGGTAACACTCCTCGCATAAATGAAATGCTTGCCTATTTATATGATAACTTGTACTTGTTGCCTCAATTTAATTTATGTCACTTATATGCATGCCACAATTCATCATACTTCACTATCTGTGATTCACTGAATTGAGGCAGGAAGGCTATTAAAATAGTCGTTCCGAGCCAACTATAGAACATTAAGAGTATTCGGGACCGTTAGGTAGCCAAGGCATTTCCCGAACTAGGAGACTGCATCAATGGACAGTTAAGCAAGATAACATCAATGGATTTGTCGAGCGGGCGAGAAGTCTCCCCACCAGTGTATTCATGTACTGATAACCCACCAGATTGCTTGTAGGGTACGAAAGAACCTCGTTTGGTGCAAAAAAATCTTTCGTACGTGCTAAGGCGTGGAGTTCCTTCTGGAGCCTTGTAACGTTGTGTCCGGAACTGAAGCACATATACAAGACATAATGTTGGAATATCGCCTATGTATCTTTCCACAAATGTAGCCACTTGGCACGCTTTTACTATTTTGAGAGAGGACTTGAACTTGTAATATCGGCCTTGTGTCACCTGTAAAACTTGTTCAATTTCAATAAAGAGCTTATTTTATTTATATACTTGTGTTATTCAATGCTTTCGCTTTTGACGACTCTGTGAACTTGTTACCAATCGCCTGTGTATTTTTTATTCTGCTGTACTCGGACTATCTGTACGACTCTGTGGCTTAGACCTTTTATCACATGTTCGGATCATGGCCTTGCTTGGGCGCAACTTACGTTCGTGCGATATCACGCCCAGATGGGAAAGATCGTCCCGCGGGAGCGCTGGCACGGTGATTCGTACCTAGAGAGGATAGCTGATTACCTGCGGGAGATCGAGGCGTGACACTCCCAGCAGCCTATAACCCCCCACGGTTGCCCCCCCTACCACACCCTCGACCGCTGCTCCTCCCCCATGCCCGTCGCGCAGCGGTGGCAACGCTAGTGTGAGAAGAGAAAGTACTACAAGGAATTTGGATTTTCGTGACAAGTGGTTTGTGACAATCGTAAAACTTGTCACTGAAACAAATATTTATGTGACAAATAATTTTGGTTGTCACTTTTAATTTGATTTTGTGACAATAATTGTATATCGTCATATATTTAAATCATTCAGTGACTATGTTTTTATTGGTCGTCACTCAATATTGTCACTAAAATAAAATATTATTTTTGTATGAGAATCAAAGGCAAATTTTATGTGACAAGTGAAAATACTTATCATTTAAGGTGTATTCTATGACTTTATTAAAGAATTGAAACAAGAAGTTCTATGTGACAAGTGAAAATACTTGTCACTTAAGGTATACTATGTGACAAGTAAAATATTCTTGTCACTTAAGGTATCTTCTATGAGTTCTTTAAAGAATTATAACAACAAGTATTATGTGACAAGTGAAAATACTTGTCACTTAAGGTGTATTCTGTGACTTGCTTAAAGAATTATAACAACAAGTTTTATGTGAGAAGGGAAAAATACTTGTCACTTAAGCTGTATTATTTGACAAGTAAAATTTTTTATCACTTAAGGTGTCTTTTTTGACTTCCTTAAAGAATTGTAACAACAAGTACTATGTGACAAGTGAAAATACTTGTTACATAAGATGTATTATGTGACTTATTTAAAGAATTGTAACAACAAGTTCTATCTGACAAAGTTAAAAAATTTAAGACTTATTTTTAAATAATAATAAATTCTAGAAAATTTGGTTAAAAAAATAATGTTGGAAAAAAATATATTCTAAGAAATATTCCACCAAACAGACTAGCGAAATCCATACATATTATTATTTTTATTTAACAAACTAATGGTTATGGTGTAATGGTAGCATGTTTGATTCCGGATGAGAAGGTTGTGTGTTCGAATTATATAGGGTCCAAATAATAGATTTGTTATTTTTGTGTTTGATTCTTTTGACAAATATATTTTCATTTTAATTTACAATAATATACTATTTGTGACAATATTTTGTGTCACTTATAACATTGATAGTGACGATGTAGGTTGTCACGGAAAGAATACTATCAGTGCAAAAGCGTGTCACAGTTGAAAACCGTCTGTGATGTCATATTTTAGTCGTCACATTATCTTTTAGCTACGAAGGTATATGCAACGAAAGTACGTCGTCACTGTACTCGTCACAAAAGATGTGTTGTGGCGAGTTTCACAAACTTCTGTGACAACTTTAAATGTCATAAAAGTCCTTTTTTTGTAGTGAAGGGGGTGGGGCAGGGGGGTGCAGCCTAGGACGGGCGGGAGCGGAACAGTCGGATGAGGGCGGGATTGGGGCAGCCGCCGGAGGGGGAGGTGAGAGAGGCAGAACAAATTTGATCTTTATTTTTTTTAGTGTATTAAGTTGATACCTATTAAATTTGAGGGAATCAATTTGAACAATTTGAATAGTTATAAATAACAAGTTATAATTAAACTTATTTATTTATTTATTTATTTATTTATTTTTAAGTTTACATTTTTCTTGGCGGATTTTCAAATTTTGTACTGGCAGGACAGTAGGTTACAATTCACTAACACTTAATCTACTAATAACGGGTGGCATCTCATTAATTACATGACTGCAAGTTGTGAAAGAACTGCCGATTATAGGACTTCTCAAGTCCATGTATGGTAGAGACACATAAGCTAGGCTCGCTTTGGGATTTGGAAGAAAATTCACTAACTAGCAATAATAAATTATCGCCACGCAGTACTCCACAAATTCAAAGTGAGAAAAATAAAGAATTTGTAACCAATTTGTCAAAAGTACACCAAGACTCGCTCACAATTTCTCCAGTTCACACTCCACGGTGACGTAAGTGCACATTCTACTTCCCATGCAAACCAACGGCATTGGAGGTGGTGGTAGTGGAGGAGGAGGTGGGGGTGGCTCCGGAGACGGCTCCGACAGTGGGTACGGCTCCGGAAGCTGCTCCGGCTATGGTGGTGGGGCGAACTGTGGCGGTTATGGACAAGGAGGAGGTGGAGGCGGCGGTGGTGGGGAAGGGGACGGTAACGACTCCGGATACGGGTCCGGATTCGGGTCTGGTTCGGGATCCGGGTACGGTGGTGCTAGTGGAGGAGGTTATGGAAGTGGTGGTGGGGGAGGTGGAGGAGGAGGCTCCGGTGGAGGGAATGGAAACGGTAGTGGGTCTGGATACGGGTCGGACTCCGGATCCGGATCCGGTTCTGGTGGTGCTCATGGAGGAGGGAGTGGTGGAGGAGGAGGCAGCGGTGGAGGTGGCGGTGGTGGATCGGGTTCCGGATCCGGATCGAACTACGGTTCGGGTGGTGGGTCCGGTTATGGAAGTGGTGGAGGTGGCAATGGCCACAACTAAGTTATCACCAGCTTCCTGCACTTATACGCATACTTTGTTGTATTCGTGAAATATGTTTGTGCTTTCATCTACTTTCAGTTTCAACATTATTTGTAATAAAAGTTGCCTTATAAATAAAATAAATGGATCTTCATTATCTATATTGGATTAATAATTTATCATTTAAATATTTTGGCTCATCTAATCCAAAGTTTTAAATGCCATGATTCTTGAGATATAATATTTTCAAATCTAAAATCCAAAGACTGTTATCAACTCAGATTAATTTGAAATTAGGTTTTAAACTAAAAGTTACACTACATTTAAATTATAAAATGGATGGAATTAAACATTATCCATTATAAAATAGATGGAATTAAATATGGAAGTGGTGGCGGGTGAGGAAGAAATAAAAGCGGTAAATGATCTGAATACGGATCGAATTTCGGATCTGGATTCGATTATAATGGTGCTAATGGAGAAGAAAATGGTGGTGGAGGAGACAATGGCAGCGGTAGAGGTGGAGGTGGTGGATCGAATTCTGGGTCCGAATCGGACTATGGATAGGATGGTGGATCCGGTTATGGGAGTGGCGAGGGTAGCAATAGCCACAACTAAATATTTATTTCCAACTTCTTACAATTATATACATATGTTGTTGTATGAGTAAAATAAGTTTGTGCTTTCATCATTTTTAGCACTTTTATAGTAAAGCTTTATTTATAAATAAAATAAAAAAAAATTATTATCTATATTTGATTAATGATTTAATATTTAAATATTTTGGCTCGTGCAACCCAAAGTTTTAAATCCCTTAATACTTGAGATATAATATTTTCAAATCTTAAATCCAATATCACCATAAATTAATTTTAATTAGGTTCTTAACTACAAGTTGATTATACTACATTTAAATTATAAAATAGGTTGGTTTAAATCTAATTCATTATATTTTTACTTTAGAAGGATAATATATGTAATAGAGTCTTAGGAATAGTTGTATGACATATTTATTCTCCCCTATGTTCTTATTTTTCTCTCTTTCTTTTCCGAAACTATATCTTATTCATTTAGGCTTTTCTGATTTGTACATCTGTATACAAAATAGAACCAGATAATTAAATATGTGGGCTACATGGAAGAATTGTGAAACATGATTTTTGATTACATAATTTTTTGTTTCAGTGCATGTTTTTTCTTCTGTCTACACAAATTGCATGTATCCAGTCTTCGAGAAGATTGTCACTCCTGTCATTCGTGTTACTCATAACATTGAGTATGATGTTCGAATTATTGACAAGGGAATGCCACATGATGTGTTGGGATATAATTGGGTTCTTTATTATTAATACAATTACCTTCTTTCAAATATATATATATATATATATATATATATATATATATATATGAGTGATCTAGAACTACATGAACGGTTTCATATTATGGAATCACTTGGATTTGAATTGGATGGGTGAGATTAAAATGTGGTGGCCTACAACTATTAATTTCACACATTCAATTCAAATCCAAGTGAGTTCCATAATATGAAACCATCTTAGTGATTTTAGAGCATATATATATATATATATATATATATATATATATATATATATATATATATATATATATATATATGTAACAAATGACGACTAGCCTAGCGGTTAAGACCGATACATACTGTAGTGCCTCAAATCCCGATCCGACCGGGATGTGCACTACGTAATTGGGCTTGTGGCTAGTCTGTCTGAGTCGTAGTTTAGATCTTCGGCATCTTCTTGCCACGGACAAAATGCGATGATCCTTTCCAACTCATGGAAAGGCCTCTATTGAAACGAGTCCAATAGTTTTCGTGTTTGGTTGCTTGGTTTTCTTGATTGCCGCTTTGGGATTTTAATTTGGTGTTGCTTTCGATTTGCTTGGTTTTTGCTGCTGGTTTTATCGTTTGGAGCTTTGATTCTTGGGGAGTTCGGCAAGGAGGGATAGGCAAGATCTAATTGGTGCTCGTGCTGTGCAGGTCCGCGTAACTGACGTTTGATCGTCGCTAGGCGGGAGTCGTGTTTCAGCTACCTTTTCCTTAACCAGTGAGTGGTTTGGACCCTTCTTTCCTACTTTTTCATGCCCACATCTCTAATGTTTCAAACGTTCACTCGATGATGCCCGGTTGGACGCCTAGGAAATCCTTGCCACAATGCATGCCAGCCACTAAGAAAGGAACATGGGATTTGTAGACTAATTTACTATATGCTTGCACCTTATAATTTGAGTTGTTTATAAAGGGAATTGGTTGTTGGTGGTGGCCTAGTGCCTCGGACGGAGTTTGGACCTATGAGATACCAAAATCGAAATACCGCATTGAGAAAATATGAACTGTTGCATGAGATATATATTGCTGCTTTACTTCTTTGTTTATTTTGATGCATTGTATGATAATATGAATTGTTCATGCATTTGCATGGTCTGGGACAACTTGTGCACAAGGTTTGGCATTTCCTCGAAACGGCTTTCCGGGGCACTGGAACCGTATCGATCTGGAGAGAAATATTTGATTCGTGCTCGTCACGATGCATTGCGGGACCTCCAGCAGGGCTTGCTACCCGGGCTGATAGGGCGCACCGCTAATGCTTGAAATATGTCCCTAAGGTGTCGATCACACCAATGACCGCATAGAATAGAACACATGCTAATTTATTATCTTGTGCAGATGGTAAGTATACTTATGTTTCGTTGCAGGGAAGGCGTGCATCGGTTGAGTAAGCAATCGATGCACTGGTTTGATTCAATGCTATTTTCATTCCTATCAAAATATGCAACTGATATAAATTGAATTCACTTGCTTCTTTATAGAAGTCATCTTAATGCATGCTCGCCCCTAATAAGCTAGTGTCGATTTAGTCGAGTGGGTTCATCCCGCTCACCAGTACAAATTGAGTACTGACCCACGTTGTGGGCAACTATTTCAGGCACTCAGACGGTGCAACGCTAGTGGATAGACGAGGAGGCGTTAGGAGCACCTCTATTTTGAAGTATAGTTGGAGTCAGATTATTTTGGAGGCTTGGACTTTCAACCTATACAAGGGCGTAATGTATGAACGACGTGGACTATCTGATGGAGCGCGCCCTGCCTTTTGAGTTATCTTTTTGTAATGCAAATCAAGTAGCCGAGAGGTGCATCAATGTAAACTCTATGTAAATTACTCTGAATCATCAATGAAAAAGCATGTTTCTTCCTGCACTTGTGTTCAAATCTCTGTGAATGTGTTTTCTAAATTGTGTTTCAAAATGGGTTCCTATAACTGCAAGTTCTTGCCTTGTACGAGTGCAACTCCAGGCTCGTACGGCATCACACCCCAGCGAGGACGAATCGGTTCCGTGAAGGATCCAGCGAGGACGAATGACCCTTTCGGGATCGGGGCGTGACATATTGGTATCAGAGCACGGCTGTATTTCCTCGGGTTTTCAAAAGAAAATAAATGAGTTTATGCGCCTCTCTATTGAGTTGCGTTCGGCGTCCGCTGCATCAGAAGAGTCGCCTATACAATGAGCCCGTAGCTATAAAATCTATCGATTTTGGGGTGTTAACAAGCTACTCTCTTTTGTAGCAATGGCTAGAAAAAACACTGCCGCTGCAAGCAGTGCTCAGCCTACCCAGAGCGACCCAACAAGTTCAGGAGAATCTAGAGGAGCGGGTTCGAACGGAATGACGGAACGGCTTATGCATCACATGGAGGTGCAGCAACAACAAACTGTTACACAACAGGCGCAATTTGCTTCCCAGCAGAAGCAAATAGATACCATGATGCAACTGATTGCATCCTTGGTACCAAGCAACGGGACTGCCACTGTGACTCCTTCCCCACCGTCGGCCGTGGCGGAAGAGGATGAGTCCGAAGAAACACAGCCTTCAGCGAAGAACTCCTGCCGAGCAGCTGAGTTTACAAAAATGCATCCCCCTACGTTCAACGGACGAGCGGAACCGGACGTAGTTCTGGGATGGATTGCTAAGCTGGAGGGACTCTTCAACCTGGTTGGCATCCGGGGATCCAAGCGAGTTGCTTGTGCATCGGTTCAGCTGGAACTGCGTGCGCATGATTGGTGGGAGGCAACGAAGCAAGGGATTTACGATGCCAATCCCAACTGTAAAATTACTTGGGAAATGTTCAAATATGCCTTCATTGAACAATATATTCCCCGAGCCGTGCGTCAACAAAAGGAAGACGACTTCAGTAATCTGGTGCAAGGAAGTTTGTCTGTTGACGATTACGACTCAGTATTCGCTAAACTGGCTAAGTTTGCAGGGCACTTCTTGCCTAATCAGCAGGCGTGGTGCTATCGATTTCAGAAGGGTTTGAATGACGATTTGCGTAGGGACATCATCAACCAAAAATGCCAAACATACAGGGAATGTTACGAAGCGGCTCTGAACAGCGAACGGATCTTTGGGCGCCCTCTCCCAAAGGCCGAGGTGCAAACCCCCCGTACCAATAACAATAAACGTCCTCATGAATCGGGAGGGTCTGGAGCACACAAGCGTTCGCATACGTCTGATAATAGGGGCCAATCCCAATCTCTGAACTACAGCCGGTGCGACAAATCAGGGCATAAAGTGAATGAATGTCGGGTTCAAGGATGTTTCAAATATGGTCGTCTGGGTCACAAACAGTTTAACTGCCGAGAGGGCAAGCCGAATCAGAACAACGGGAATCAAAACAAGGGGCCTCCAGCAAGTGATGCAAATGATGTGCCAGTCAATCCACAACGCCAGGGTGCTCAAGGCCGAGTCTATGCACTGACTCGGGATGAGGCATCTGTATCTGAAACTGTCATAACAGGTACTTTACTTTTCAGAGATTTGCCCGCTAGAGTCTTATTCGATTCAGGTGCTACGCATAGTTTCATATCTGCTGATTTTACTGTTGAGCATAAATTAGCTTCTACTCCTTTAAATATGAACCTTTGCATAAGTACCCCTTCGGGAGTCGATATGCCCGTCCATGCGATCTGTAGGGATGGTAACATTTGCATCGGAGGAAGGAAGCTTTCCTTAGATGTCATTGTACTAGACATCAAGGATTATGATATTATTCTCGGTATGGACTGGTTGGGTGCTTGCCATGCAACAATCGAGTGCGCGGAGAAGCGAGTCGTATTCCGTCTACCCGGCGAGGCAGACTTCTACTATTCGTGCAGCGCTGCACCGAAGACGACAATGGTGATATCAACAATTTCGGCTAGGCGTATATTGCATTCGGGCTGTGAAGGGTACTTAGCTTCTGTTCGAGACACCCGGCGGGAATGTGCAGATGCAGCTCAGGCTGAAGTCATTACAGATTTCCTCGACGTGTTCCCAGACGAGCTGCCTGAAATGCCTCCTGATCGTGAGATCGAATTCAGCATTGACACTTTTCCGGATTCGCGACCGATATCAAAGGCACCTTATCGCATGGCCCCAGCAGAGCTTAAGGAACTTAAAGTTCAGTTGCAAGATCTGTTGGACCGAGGATACATTCGTCCAAGCGTTTCTCCGTGGGGCGCTCCGGTGCTGTTCGTGAAAAAGAAGGATGGATCTATGCGGCTGTGTATTGACTACCGAGAGCTGAATAAGGCGACCGTGCGAAATCAGTACCCATTGCCAAGAATAGATGACTTGTTTGATCAGCTGCAAGGTATAACAGTTTTCTCTAAAGTGGATCTCAGGTCAGGGTATCACCAGTTGAAAATCAAATCAGAAGATATTCAAAAATCTGCTTTCAGAACCCGTTACGGACACTATGAGTTCCTCGTGATGTCGTTCGGTTTGACGAACGCCCCTGCAGCTTTCATGGATCTGATGAACCGCGTGTTTCGGCCGTTTGTGGATAAGTTTGTAGTCGTGTTCATAGACGACATACTAATCTATTCCAAGAACGAGGCGGAGCACAAGGAACACCTGAAGATCGTGCTGCAGACATTACGAGACCATCAGTTGTTCGCTAAGCTCAGCAAGTGTGAGTTCTGGTTAAACAGCGTGGCATTCCTTGGTCATGTCATCTCGGCCGAAGGCGTCGCCGTAGACCCGAAGAAAATAGAGGCGGTGGTGGACTGGAAACAACCTACGTCAGCCAGCGAAGTTCGAAGCTTTTTGGGCCTTACGGGATACTACCGTAGGTTCGTGAAGGATTTTTCTAAACTGGCCTCGCCGATGACTCGCCTTACTCAGAAAGGGATTGCATACGAATGGGGTGATAACTGCGAAGCCAGCTTTCGGGAACTTAAGCGGCGTCTTATTTCAGCTCCGATTCTTGCACTTCCGGATGGGGTAGAAGAGTTTCAGATATACAGCGATGCTTCAGGACTCGGCTTAGGGTGTGTGCTCATGCAGAGGGACAAGGTAATATCGTACGCCTCCAGGCAACTGAAGCCGCACGAGAAAAACTACCCGACGCATGATCTGGAATTGGCGGCAATTGTGTTTGCTCTGAAGTTGTGGAGGCATTATCTTTATGGTGTTGCTTGCAAAATCTTTATGGATCACAAGAGCCTCAAGTACCTATTCACCCAGCGAGAATTGAACCTCCGGCAGCGGCGTTGGCTAGAACTGATTAAGGACTATGACCTAACGATCGCGTATACACCGGGCAAGGGAAACTTCGTTGCTGATGCTCTGAGTCGGAAGCACGTGGGCTCGTTATCTATAGACAACCGTTTACTTCGAGATCTTGAGGCGATGGGCATCGAATTTCGAGTTCAGCATCAAGGAGTGCAGCTGGCACCACTCCATCTTGAACTGGGTTTACGTGGTAGAATCAAATCAGCTCAGGAGGGCGATCAGTTCTTAGCGAAGGTACGCGTATTAATCTCGGCGGGGAAGACGTCTGACTTTATGGCAGGCGAAGATGGGGCCTTACAGATGAAAGGAAGGCTATGTGTTCCTAGCGACCCAGAACTCCGAAGGGAAATTATGGCGGAAGCACACTACGCGAAGTATTCTTTACATCCGGGGAGCACTAAGATGTACAAGGACTTGCGCGGGACCTTCTGGTGGCACGGTATGAAGCGGGATGTGGCGACCTTTGTGTCACAGTGCATGGCCTGTCAACAGGTTAAAGCTGAACATCAGAGGCCCGGCGGGGAGCTTCAGAACCTCGCTATTCCCGAGTGGAAATGGGACAACATCACTATAGATTTTATTGTGGGATTTCCGAAGACGCCACGGGGGCATGATGCGATTTGGGTCATAGTTGATCGTTTGACCAAATCAGCCCACTTTCTTCCCATAAAAGTTACTTGGAGCGTCGATCGGTTAGCACAAATTTACATAGATGAGATTGTCCGATTACACGGAGTACCTGCCTCGATCGTCTCTGACCGTGACGGACGCTTCTTATCTCGTTTCTGGACTAGTCTACAAGCTGCTTTGGGGACCAAGCTACAGTTCAGTACCGCATATCACCCGCAGACTGACGGACAGGCAGAGAGGACAAATCAGATACTTGAAGATATATTACGGCTGTGTGCTATTGATTTAAAGACTAGTTGGGACACGCATCTTCCATTGGCAGAGTTTGCGTACAACAACAACTACCAATCAAGCATCCAGATGGCACCGTACGAAGCACTATATGGGCGGAAGTGTCGATCTCCAATCTGTTGGGACGAAGTCGACGAGCGGTAGGTACTCGGGCCAGAGCTGGTAGAGCAGGCAGTTGAGAAAGTTCGTTTGATTCGGAAAAGACTCCGCACGGCACAGAGCCGACAGAAAAGTTATGCTGATGCACATAGAAGGCCTTTGGAATTCTTGGTCGGGGATCATGTCTTCTTGAAAGTGACGCCGATGCGAGGTGTGATGCGTTTCGGCGTGAAGGGCAAACTGAGTCCCCGGTTTGTCGGCCCCTTTGAGATACTGGAACGAGTTGCAGCTGTGGCGTACAGGATAGCACTACCTCCCGCCTTGGCAGAAGTGCATGACGTATTTCACGTTTCCCAACTGCGGAAGTATGTGCATGACCCTAGTCATGTGGTTAGCTTTGAACAATTAGAATTGTGCACGGATTTGTCATACTCAGAGGAGCCGGCACAGATTCTGGATCGTAAGGAAAAAGTACTTCGCAACCGTACGATGTCCTTGGTTTGCGTGCTATGGCGGAACCATTCTGTTGGGGAATCAACTTGGGAGTTAGAATCGGAGATGAAGGAGAAGTATCCTTCATTGTTCATTCAGTCGGAGGTAGGGCCTTGTTCTTACGTTTTGGGTCGGCCTTGTTCTTAAGTTTCGGGTCGAAACTTTTTCTTAGTGGTATATTATGTAGTGCCTCAAATCCCGATCCGACCGGGATGTGCACTACGTAATTGGGCTTGTGGCTAGTCTGTCTGAGTCGTAGCTTAGATCTTCGGCATCTTTTTGCCACGGACGAAATGCGATGATCCTTTCCAACTCATGGAAAGGCCTCTATTGAAACGAGTCTAATAGTTTTCGTGTTTGGTTGCTTGGTTTTCTTGATTGCCGCTTTGGAATTTTAATTTGGTGTTGCTTTCGATTTGCTTGGTTTTCGCTGCTAGTTTTATCGTTTGGAGCTTTGATTCTTGGGGAGTTCGGCAAGGAGGGATAGGCAAGATCTAATTGGTGCTCGTGCTGTGCAGGTCCGCGTAACTGACGTTTGATCGTCGCTAGGCGGGAGTCGTGTTTCAGCTACCTTTTCCTTAACCAGTGAGTGGTTTGGACCCTTCTTTCCTACTTCTTCACGCCCATATCTCTAATGTTTCAAACGTTCACTCGATGATGTCCGGTTGGACGCCTAGGAAATCCTTGCCACAATGCATGTCAGCCGCTAAGAAAGGAACATGGGATTTGTAGACTAATTTACTATATGCTTGCACCTTATAATTTGAGTTGTTTATAAAGGGAATTGGTTGTTGGTGGCGGCCTAGTGCCTCGGACGGAGTTTGGACCTATGAGATACCAAAATCGGAATACCGCATTGAGAAAATATGAACTGTTGCATGAGATATATATTGCTGCTTTACTTCTTTGTTTATTTTGATGCATTGTATGATAATATGAATTGTTCATGCATTTGCATGGTCTGGGACAACTTGTGCACAAGGTTTGGCATTTCCTCGAAACGGCTTTCCGGGGCACTAGAACCGTATCGATCCGGAGGGAAATATTTGATTCATGCTCGTCACGATGCAATACGGGACCTCCAGCAGGGCTTGCTACCCGGGCTGATAGGGCGCACCGCTAATGCTTGAAATATGTCCCTAAGGTGTCGATCACACCAATGACCGCATAGAATAGAACACATGCTAATTTATTATCTTGTGCAGATGGTAAGTATACTTGTGTTTCGTTGCAGGGAAGGCGTGCATCGGTTGAGTAAGCAATCGATGCACTGGTTTGATTCAATGCTATTTTCATTCCTATCAAAACATGCAACTGATATGAATTGAATTCACTTGCTTCTTTATAGAAGTCATCTTAATGCATGCTCGCCCCTAATAAGCTAGTGTCGATTTAGTCGAGTGGGTTCATCCCGCTCACCAGTACAAGTTGAGTACTGACCCACGTTGTGGGCAACTATTTCAGGCACTCAGACGGTGCAACGCTAGTGGATAGACGAGGAGGCGTTAGGAGCACCTCTATTTTGAAGTATAGTTGGAGTCAGATCATTTTGGAGGCTTGGACTTTCAACCTATACAAGGGCGTAATGTATGAACGACGTGGACTATCTGATGGAGCGCGCCCTGCCTTTTGAGTTATCTTTTTGTAATGCAAATCAAGTAGCCGAGAGGCGCATCAATGTAAACTCTATGTAAATTACTCTGAATCATCAATGAAAAAGCATGTTTCTTCCTGCACTTGTGTTCAAATCTCTATGAATGTGTTTTCTAAATTGTATTTCAAAATGGGTTCCTATAACTGCAAGTTCTTGCCTTGTACGAGCGCAACTCCAGGCTCGTACGGTATCACGCCCCAGCGAGAACGAATCGGTTCCGTGAAGGATCCAGCGAGGACGAATGACCCTTTCGGGATCGGGGCGTGACACATACTACCCAGTAGCTTGCGGGTTCGAGCCTCCTGGACGCCATTTAATTCTCCTTTGGGAGAATTAAAGTGGTGGGTGGGTGGTGGATGCAGTGCAGGTGCGGTACGACCCTGATGGTGTGCGGTGTGGCTGCGTTAGACCTTCGGGCTAGATAGGACCTTCGGGCTGGAGTTGTGCCTTCAAGCCAGGATGTAGCCTTCGGGCTGAGATGGGGGCCTTCAGGCTCAGATTGTATATATCGGCCATTCGGACTGAGTTGTAGCCTCTCGAATGGACCTGAATAAAATTTACCATATATATATATATATATATATATATATATATATATATATATATATATATATATATATATATATATATATATATATATATATATATATATATATATATGAGCCATGCATATGTGGTACACTTTATTCCTATTGGTTCACATATACATTGACTCATGTAGAAATATGAGTCTATGGCTCATATTATATATATATATATATATATATATATATATATATATATATATATATATATATATATTAATGATCTTCTAGTCTTGTGGTTAGTGGAAAAATATACGGTCCATGTGGTCGAGTATTCAAAACTCACAAAAAGTGGTAGAAATTAATTATTAAGTGTCAATATGTCCATTTCCAAAATAAATAAATAAATAAAGAATTGTTTGGTGTGCGGTGTAGCTGCGTTAGACCTTCGGTCTGGATGGGACCTTCGGGCTGGAGTTGTGCCTTCAGATCAGGATGTAGCCTTCGGGCTGAGATGGGGGCCTTCAGGCTCGGATTGTATATATCGACCATTCGGACTGAGTTGTAGCCTCTCGAATGGACCTGAATAAAATTTACCATATATATATATATATATATATATATATATATATATATATATATATATATGAGCCATGCATATGTGGTACACTTCATTCCTATTGGTTCACATGTATATTGGCTCATGTAGAAATATGAGCCTATGATTCATATCACTTTATATATATATATATATATATATATATATATATATATATATATATATATATATATATATATATATATATATATATATATATATTAATGATCTTCTAGTCTTGTGGTTAGTGGAAAAATATACGGTCCATGTGGTCGAGTATTCAAAACTCACGAAAAGTGGTAGAAATTAATTATTAAGCGTCAATATATCCATTTCCAAAATAAATAAATAAATAAATAAATAAATAAAGAATTGTAACTAGCTTCTTAATTGAAAGCCACTATTAATTCTTGTTATATGTTCCCATTATATTTTATAAGTTAAGGTTATTTTTTTGGTATCCGCATTCTAGTGGAATGCAACCTTATCTTCTAATCTGCATGGAAAAGATTTTAAGTTTGACATGAATCAATAAACCGTGTCCCGTATATGAAGTTGGAGAAAACATGGTGTCGTCTGTTCTGGACAAATTGGTCCCAAAATCTTCACCTCCATCTACTCTCATAGCTGCAGTTTCCTCACAACTTGCACTAATGATAGCCAAGATTATACCTGTTCCAAGTAGAGTAAGACTTTGAATAATAATAATAATAGGTTTGAATGAGACATTACTAGTACTGACTAAGTCATACATATTTTGGACCATAAGATTTTTTCCCTTCTTCTTTTTTATATCTAATTAAATATTATGCCAGTTAGTTGTAGTGCGGATTGAAACAAAAGAATCAGAATAAATAAACTATTCGTTCTTCCTTGATATCGCAGTTGCAGACGGACAAAATATAGTTACAACATGAAGAAGAGAAGAGGAAGAATAAGAATAAGAAGAAACTCTGCTGCTGGGGGTGATGAAGATCACTGTTGCTCAAAGCAAGATTCGTCCCACACGATCTGCTTCTAGGAACCAGTAAGTTCACGAAGAACTTCTGGAACGCTCGCTGTCACCTTCTGCTTGGACTCGCACGAACTTCCTGAACATTAATGACGGCTGCAGCAATATAGAAGCATAAAAAATGTGCATCCATGCACTCGACGTCCATGCGCACAAAAAATAAAACTCAATAGATGTTGGACCGCATGGACACTATGTGGCCTAGAAAATGGACATACATGCGGTCCAAACGAGCGTCATAACAACTGGTTGCATGTCGACCTGACATGACGTACTGACAACAGAGATGGAGCCCTGACACAGAATCCTGACATTTTTTTTTGATCGCCTCGAAGGACGAGAATACACTAAGAGACAGAAGTCCCAAGGATAGTGCTGAGCCACGTGTACAACTAGACAAAAGATCCCATGCGGCACTGGCCCATACTTTTCAGACTCCATGTGTCTCATACGGCTCTGGCCCATGCGTCCCAGACTCCATGTGCCGCAATGACTTCAGGAGATTGAAGAGAACCTTGTCGCCATCCAAATGAGAGTCCACTCTGATCCCTTCAACAACGATCTCAATGGAGAGAAAGTTGCTCTTTAGAACCTACTGCTCAGGAAGAGGTTCCTAGATGAAGTCCTTATTAGATAACGGGCGAAATACAACTCAGAGATGGTGATAATTGTTCAAAAAAATTTCATGCCACGGTGAAAGCTAGACAACACCCAAATGCTATATACGGCTTGCTTGACGCTAACAGGGCCACTATCGAGGAGGCGAATATGATTAGTGATGAAGTAACCACTTTTTTTTAGGAGATCTACAATCAGACCCACTATCCGGCTATCTTCCCCCATTATGTGTTTAAGAAACTGGTTACGGGTCTTGGTTATCAAGTATTGCGGTAGCCTGTTACTATTGATGAGATTGAACTAATTATTAAGAAGACGGACCAGAATAAATCTCCGGGGCCGGATAGTTTTGGCGCTGCTTTCTTCAAGAACCATTGGAGTTTTCTAAAATTTGATATATTAGAAGCTATCAGAGAAATTTTGAATCGGGTAAACTACTTACCACACATTTGTGGTACTGATTGCTAAGGTAGAGGGAGCTTCCTCTATAGGGGACTTCAAGCCTATTGCATGCGGTAATTTCTTGTATAAGATCATCACTTATCTGATGTACGACCAGATGCAACCTATTATGCAAGAGCTGATCTCTCCTAACCAAACTGCTTTTATCAAAGGCAGGTCGATCTCAGATAACTGCTTGCCAGTCCATGAACTGGTAAGAGATTTCAATAAGCAAGAAAAAAATAAAGCTTGTCTCAAATTTGATCTTAGGAAGGCTTATGACTTGGTCAATTGGGACTTCCTATGCCATATTTTGTTGTGTATGGGATTTAACTCCTTGTAGGTGGACAAGGTGAGGAAATCTGTTTGTGCCCCGTCTTTTTCGATTCTGATTTGGGGTCAACCGGAAGGCTTCTTCAAGAGTTCCAGGGGCATTAGATAAGGAGATCCGCTTTTACCCTACCTGTTTGGTATTGTGATAGAGTTCCTCTCATGTTTGATAAATGAGGTGGTCATAGAGGGAGATATCTCTATGCTGTTGAAGAAGACGAATCATGTTGTTTCTTATTTGATTTATGAGGATGATCTATTAATATTTATGGAGCCTTTCAATATGTCAATTGAGGCTATTAGGAGGATTTTGGACAAACTAGAAAGGTGGTCTGGCTTACAGCTGAACAAAAACATGAGCCAGATGTTCCTTAACAGGACTTGCAGAGTAAGAAGACTTGTTTGGGGAAGATAAAGATTTCTGAGGGTGTACTTCCGGTTAAATATTTATGGCTGCCTCTTTCTATCAATCAGGCATGCAGATTGCGAGGGCATCCTAAACTACACTCAAACTAGGTTGGCAGGATGGCATGCTGAGATCATGTCGTTTGGGGGCCGGATAGAACTCATCAGGGCAGTCATTTTGGCTATTACTTTGTATTGGCTCCTAGCTATCAAGATCCCTTTAGCTACTATTCACAAGATAGAACATATTTGTGCTAATTTTCTTTAGAAATGAGAAATTTATGAGATCAGTTGGGAAAATTTGTGTCGGCCCAAGAAAAAGGGGGTGTAAGGTTGAGGTCGCTTACTATGCTTAGAAAAATAGTGTAAACCTCCTCGACCAAATTTAGGTTTACTTAGTCTAGATAAAGAGACTAGATTTAATTTGGAGACAATTAGAATTAGATTACAGCATTCTAAAATTTTGTACAATATTATATCGCTTAGTGCACCTTACCTTTGCTCGGATATTTAAAGCACTACACTAGCTATTACCTGCAAACAAATTCTATACGCTTTTCCTAGACGTGCCAACCTTCCATTCTGACCCTTGTGTAACTCATAACTACTCTCCATTGTGCTTCATTTTAGTCGCACAATATTCGTTACAAACGTCCGCGTTTAAATTTAATTAATTCTAACTTTGCATTCTTTGTCTGTTCCAATCGAAGTTAGGACACAACATCAAACCGTTTTGTCCAACCAAAATTATGACATTATTCTATTCTAAGTGTACTACGCTATAACGCTTGTGTTTCACCCAATTTTAATCCCATGTATTTTTAATTAATTAAAGAACACCTAGTGCATTAATTTTAATTAAATTAATGTAATGACCCAACCTAACCTAAAACTAGATCCAACTCCAACCCAAACCCACAGCCACACCCTCAAAGCTCATACTAAATACCACACACCATATTGGTCCAATACCTAATACCAAACATGGTGTTTTGCCACATCAAATCCCAATTTTCAATTATTGTGCAATTTTCTAATTATTCAGGGACTTTTATATAAATAAGCAATGAGGTGTCCCCCTCTCATTGGTCCAACCACATGAAGAACACAACCCCCCTCCCTTGACCGGTCAACACCATTTTCCCACTCATTTGATTGTACTTGGTAAAATTTTCCCCAACTCCATCACCACCCTCTATTTTAAACCCCTTCAACACTAGCCCTCCCCTCATCATTCACGGCGGACACGCACCCCCCCCCGACACGACACGTCGAGGTATTATATATATAATATATAATTGTATATATATATATATATATATATATATATATATATATATATATATATATATATATATATATATATATATATATATATATATATAACGTATATTGTATATAAATGTGTATATATAATTGTGTATAATGTATATGTATATAGTATATATTTATATATACTGTATAGATTGTGTATAATATATATATAGTATATATATACTGTATAGATTATATATATATATATATATATATATATATATATATATATATATATATATATATATATATATATTCATGTATAAGTGTATTATATATATGTATTATGTATGTGTATATTTATGTATATATGTATAAATATATTTATATATTTAATGTATTATTGTATGTATAATATCTAATGTATTAAAGTAATTATATATGTATTAATGTATTTATAATGTATTAATGTATTATTGTCAATATATATGTATTAATGTATTTATATACATATTAATGTATTATGGTATTTATATAATGTATTTATATACCATATCTAATGTATTATATTATTATGTACATATATATATATGTTATTTCATATATATAATGTACATTTGAATATATATATATATATATATATATATATATATATATATATATATATATATATATATATATATATATATATATATATATATATATATATATATATATATATATATATATATATATATATATATATGTAAATACGTTATTAATTTATATTAGGTATATATATGTAATGTAAAATAGGTATATATGTTGTTATTTATATATATATGTGTGTGTATACATGTACTTATGTACCTAGGTAGATATGTATTTATGAATGTATATGTACATATATCTATATGTATAAATTGTATATAAATGTATGTATGTATGTTTATAAATTTATTTAATATAGATATATGGATATATGATAGGTATGTATACATGTACTATGTTATCATAAGTAATTAAGCATAGTGTAATGTAGAGGTTTATAATTATTGTTATCTGTTCGTAGGCATCCGAGACGGTTCTACCTTGACTGTTGGTTCCGGAGCATTGCTTGCGCACACCAGAGTTCCAGGCAAGTATACCTTGCCTTGTTGTACTATTTAAATTCAGATGTTATCTAATTGCATGTTTTATTGTTTCAATATTAACTGTGCGCGTCAGAGAAGACTCGGGTGCAGTCAACGAAGGCGTTGACGTTAGGACTTGTGTCTGACCTAGTGTCTAGTAGACCCACCTAAAGTTGAGGAGTTATCAATATGACTCTCCAGACCTTGACACATATTATAACACGTCACAGAGTGAGTTTATGTAGGGACGCGTGCTTCATGACTGACTGGCCATCAGTATGAGCAGCACATGTGACGGCATTTAGCTTAGTTGTTTATTTTTGTAGCAACTTGCATCATAGTATGAGATATCCATATCGTGTTCACGACTTGTACATCGATATTGGGCGGGAAAGATAATTAGTAGGCATATGAGACAAACATTTGGCCGCCGTAGTTTCAGTATAAACTATGGGGCCGTGAGCCTCAGTGTTACCCAGTTATGGGCCATGTGTTACCCGTTTATGGGCTCAGGTACCCGGTTATGGGCATATATGCTTGTCGATACATCCGGCAGAGGTTATTAGCTGTGTGCTATCATGATCGGTGATGTAGTCAGCATATACTCCTGGCATCCAGTTTACAGCTAATGCCAGAAACTTAGCCTCTAGCTCGATGCTATGCTTTATACCTTTCACCTACCCATACGTACCAGGGTTGTCTTCAAAGTGCATCTCACATAGCTGGTTAGAACACCATCGAGTTTATACAGTATATACTTTATGACATGCATTTTTGTATCTTATTACGTCCCTCTGAGGACCTGGTTTTCTTCCTGATCCGGACGAGCACTTGTACCCGACCATCTACGGAGCAGGAGTAGAGACATGATTCCTGGCTGAGGACTTTGAGGCATTTCCAGAGGAGTTCCCGTGATTTGAGTACGCAGCTGTTTCAGACTAGAGCATTCTTATCTAGCTAGCTGATACTCTAGTCTAGTTATCTTACTCCTTTCTGCACCTTTATTCTATTATTGTATTTCAGTGGGTTTGTCCCCATCAGACTATTTCAGATATATTATGGATATTCAGACTCTTGTATTTTAATTACCAGCATTTGTTTCAGTTATTATGATATTATATTTTGTGGATGAGATTAGACATTACCTGCTATATATTAGCATATTAGACTTGTTAGTATTTTAGGATAGCGTAGCACACTTCGATAGGATCCATTAAATTAGGATATCCTCCGGAGTCGTGTCAGCTGGCCAATGCCACGTGGTCTGGTCCCGTATATTTTGGGACTAGGGCATGACATAGTTTTAGTGGTGGCCCATGCAGGTCTCCGTTTATCGCTTGTGGTATGGTAACATGCCCAGCGAGCCTGCAATAGGATAGAAATTAATAGATCTCACCCACTTTGATTTTTGCCTTTGAACCTCCTTCATATTTGATTAATTAAATATCTGCATCCTGCTTGTTATTTCCGTAATCTTTTAATGAAGTTATATTTCTTGCAGCAAGATAAAATTGCGCAGCGGACACGAGGCATACGGCACCATTGTGCCATCCACCACCACGCAGAGGGAGGATACACCTCCTGGACCACCCGGAGAGCAGCCTCCACCACAAGCACCGGTGATTCCCTAAGCCCCGATGATACATTGGCTGACGATCAGACGCAATAGCCGGAGGGCCAGACTTCTCAGACTGTCCTGCAGCACTTCGAGGGCCAGTCGTCCAGGGCTACGCCGATGCCTCAGTCCGAAAGACCGATATCTGAGGAGACTCCTACGACGCAGCCAGAGGCCCCATTGCCATCACATCCGTCCTGTCCACTACAGATGCCACGTTCAGAGGAATAGTCATAGATGTTCCAATTCTTCGAGACTATGATACAGGCGCAATGGCAACAGACCGAGACGTTGAGACAGAGCTTGATGGCAGTTCTGGAGAGGATGCCTGCCCCAACACCCGTACTAGCACCTCCACCAGCTCAAATAATTGGTACTGTACGATAGTTCTACCAGATGGGCCCGGATACTTTTTTGGGCAGCGAGATCGCAGAAGAGATCTCCGATTGGGTCGCCAACACGGAGAAGCTACTAGAGGCTTCTCAGCTACATCCAGACCTTTGGATGACCGCAGTGAGGGCCCAACTGAAAGATAATGCCCATCACTGGTGGGACTCCATACAACACAGCGTAGGCAAGACGCAGACGTAGGACCAATTTTTAGAGTACTTTAATATGAAGTATTTCCCGACTACGGTCAAGAATGCCCTTTACTCCTAGTTCCTGTACCTGGAGCAAGGGAATCTGTCCGTAGACGCATACGACGCAGAGTTTAGTCGATTTACCGATTTGGTGTTGCCCTGATACCCAAAGATCTGGAGAAGGCCAAGAGATTCCATCATGGATTGACGTACGAGCTGCAGAGGTACACTACTACTCAGGCGAGGATCTCTTATGAGAAAGTTCTGTCAGAGGCTAGGATCCAGGAGGCCATTAGCAAAGGATCGAGACGTTCCAGCATGACCGCACCAGCCAGAGCTCATCCCAGAGCAGGAGGACCGATCCGTCATCCAGGAGTGCAGACACAGCAGAAGATTGTGCCATATCAACAGAGAGAGCTACCGATATG
Source organism: Iris macrosiphon (assembly GCA_036927795.1). NCBI lineage: Eukaryota > Viridiplantae > Streptophyta > Magnoliopsida > Asparagales > Iridaceae > Iris > Iris macrosiphon. Next base: position 8,120,134 of record JAYESA010000011.1, read on the forward strand.
TCACTTTTTCAAAATGAAGGGACATGTCCAGAAAGATTATAGAAGAAGATTAGGACTGTGTTTGAGGTACGGATCAACCCAACATCAAGCTCAGGAGTGTTTCCAGTATAGCGATAGAGCCCAGCAGATAGTACAAATGCCAGCTCCACCAGTCCTAGGTATGTCTGTAGCATTGCTTGATGATTTATAGCTTATTATGTGTTATTTTAATTTCTAGGACAAAATTCTTTTAAGTTTGGTAGATTGTAAACCCCCTCGACCAAATTTAGGTTTACTTAGTCTAGATAAAGAGACTAGATTTAATTTGGAGACAATTAGAATTAGATTACAGCATTCTAAAATTTTGTACAATATTATATCGCTTAGTGCACCTTACCGTTGCTCGGATATTTAAAGCACTATACTAGCTATTACCTGCAAACAAATTCTATACACTTTTCCTAGACGTGCCAACCTTCCATTCTGACCCATGTGTAACTCATAACTACTCTTTCTTATGCTTCATTTTAGTCGCACAATATTCGTTACAAACGTCCGCGTTTAAATTTAGTTAATTCTAACTTTGCATTCTTTGTCCGTTCCAATCGAAGTTGGGACACAACATCAAACCGTTTTGTCCAACCCAAATTATAACATTATTCTATTCTAAGTCTACTACGCCATGACGCTTGTGTTCCACCCAATTTTAACCCCATATATTTCCAATTAATTAAAGAATACCTAGCACATTAATTTTAATTAAATTAATATAATAATCCAACCTCACCCAAAACTAGACCCAACTCTAACCCAAACACACACCCACACCCACACCCTCAAAGCTTATACTAAATACCACACACTATAGTGGTCCAATACCTAACACCAAACATGGTATTTTGCCACATCAAATCCCAATTTTTAATTATTGTGCAATTTTCTAATTTTTCAGGGACTTTTATGCAAATAAGCAATGAGGTGTCCCCCTCTCATTGGTCCAACCACATGAAGAACACAACCCCCCTCCTTTGACCGGTCAACACCATTTTTCCACTAATTTGATTGTACTTGGTATAATTTTCTCCAACTCCATCACCACCCTCCATTTCAAACCCCTTCAACACTAGCCCTCCCCTCATCATGATGAAGGCTCCCCAACTCCCAAAAAATACTACCCCAGCCGTTCCTAATTCCTAGGAGCACTCCCCTCTCTCTCTCCTACAAATACTACCTATATTCTCTCTCTAAACCTCACACCAAAATCCAACTACACCTAAGAAAAAAAACCTAGAAAATAATAAACCAACACTATAACTCTCACCACACCACCACTACCCGACCCCAACCCACAGCCAACCACCGCCACATCCGCCTCCGGCCACCCCGAAACCCACTCCCCCTCTAACCTCCCTCGTCGACGACACCCCCTGCCGCCACCACCCGCCGCTGCTCCGCCGCCAGCAGCCACCCTCATCACCAACATCACCACCTGCCACCCCCATCACTAACCTGACTCCTCTCTCAGCCCGCCGCCTCCGCCATCTCCGGCAACGACCACCATCCTTGCCGTCTCCATCACTATCACTACCACCTGAACCACGACCGCCGCCTCCGCCTCGGGCACCATCACAGCAGGCCACGACCCAACCCAAAATAACTTTACCATCACCTCCCCGCCACCTCCCTCTCCTAACTCCGACTACCACCACCGTATCCACCACCATCCTTGCCGTCTCCATCACCATCACTACTACCTGAACCACCGCCACTACCACTACAACTGCCACCCTCCTCCTCCTTTTCGTTCGTCATACCAACATCACCATCGCCAACTCCAACATCACCATCTTCCAATCCACCATCACCACCACCCGCACCACCCATAGCCGACCACCGCTACCCTAGACCACGGCCGCCCTGACCACCTCACCCCGGCCATCCCCCACCTCCAACAACCCGCCACCAGAGCTGCTGCAGCTGTTGTGACCCGAGCTACTGCTGCTGCCGTTGTTGTGACTACTGCCACTGCTGCTGTTGTTTTCCGAGCCCCGTCGGAGCTCCCCCCCTTGCCGGCGACTATGCGCACGACGGACATGCACCCCCCCCCCGACACGACACATCGAGGTATTATATATATAATATATAATTGTATATATATGTATATATATAACGTATATTGTATATAAATGTGTATACATAATTGTGTATAATGTATATGTATATGTATATAGTATATATTTATATATATTGTATAGATTGTGTATAATATATATATATATATATAGTATATATATACTGTATAGATTGTGTATAATGTATATATAATAAATATATATTCATGTATTATATATATGTATATAATGTATTAATGTATTATATATATGAATATATGTATTATGTATGTGTATATTTATGTATATATGTATAAATATATTTATATATTTAATGTATTATTGTATTTATAATATCTAATGTATTAAAGTAATTATATATGTATTAATATATTTATAATGTATTAATGTATTATTGTCAATATATATGTATTAATGTATTTATATACTTATTAATATATTATGGTATTTATATAATGTATTTATATACCATATCTAATGTATTATATATATATATATATATATATATATATATATATATATATATATATATATATATATATATATATATATATATATATGTTATTTCATATATATAATATACATTTGAATATATGTATATTTTGTATTTATGTATATATATATATGTATATATGTAAATATGTTATTAATTTATATTAGGTATATATGTAATGTAATATAGGTATATATGTTGTTATTTATATTTATATATATATATATATATATATATATATATATATATATATATATATATATATATATATATATATATATGTGTGTGTGTGTGTGTGTGTGTGTGTGTGTGTGTATACATGTACTTATGTACCTAGGTAGATATGTATTTATGAATGTATATGTACATATGTCTATATTAGTTAGATATGTGATCGGCTTGGGTGAACATTGTCTAATTAACGTTAGATAAATATTGTCTAAGTTAAACATTGAACATTGTCTAGGGTTTGATCATATATATAGCTAATACTTTCTCCTTTCCCCCAACTAGTACAATGGATCCAACCATGACACGTTACGATGCAAGATACTCAAGGCCTTGTAAACAATAAACCTTGAATATTAAACATTGAACATTGAACATTGAACATTGAAAATTAAAAATTGAACATTGTATAAGTTAAACATTGTCTAAGTTAAACATTGAGAACACGAGGAACAATGAACAAAATATATAACATCCCATGACTGATTGTAAACACCCGAATTTTTCAGAATTTAAAAATATAAATTTTCAAAAATTCTCTGTGATTTTTAGATAAATAAAATAAATATTTTCTGGTATTAAATAAATTTTGTGAATTTATTAAATATTAAAATATTATGAAAATAATATTTTTGAGTGTAAATAAATAATTAGATATTGTGTAATTTTTCTAGAATTTATTGGACCCCAAAACTATTTTTTTAAATAGCTAAAAATATTCTTTTAAATTAAACCCAATAAAATCGGTTTAAACCACCCTAAATAAACCGAACCAAAACGAGCCTAAAATAAAACCAACCCAATTGAACCGACTAAACCCAATCCTATTGGATCGGATCGGATCTAAACCCGACCCGACCCAAAACCCAACCCGACCCGTTATTAAGTGCTACAGTAACCGTAGAAGAATCCCCTCCCCGACCGACCATCTCCCTACCGCCGGCCGACGATTCCCCTTCCCGCAACGGCCGATGCCACCCTTATAAAACCCTCACGACCTTGCAGCCCGACGACGGCAACGCCGACCCCAGCAGTCACAGATCCGCCGCCACCCGAGCTCCCCGGCCATCCGCCTCTACAGCCCCGGCGACGCCTCGGCGAGCCCGACCCGCTGAAGACCTCCGCCGTCGCCAGCGCCGAGCACATCAGCCGTAGCAACACTGCAACTCGCCGTCGACGTGCGCCGCATCGCCACCATACAGGTGCAATTTTAGTCGATACCGACCCCTGTTCAGGTGATTATTTCTCTCTTCTCGTCGTGCCGATGTTCGAACGGTCTGTTGCGACCCATTCCCTGTTTAACCCTCTTGAACCCCGTACAATTAGACTGGGGTATCGCATCCTGTGTCGGTCATAAACTGCGATACAAAAATAGGAAAAACAACCCCTATTTCTGAAAATTTATAAATTGGTCCCGAACTAGCAAGTTCACGACCGTTTTACGTGCAACCTGTTAAATAAATCTAAAATTTACTTAAACAGTTAATTAGATAATATAACCAAGTTTTAAAACCCTGTATTAGTTTAATTTAATGTGTTGTAGATTATAATTTATTCGAGGGTAAAATTGACCAAAAACTTGGTTATTTGAAATCTAAATTTTTTTTGAACTGGGTGCGCCCCGCTAAACGAGGCAACTTGGTCGTGTGTGAATGTCACCAAAAGGTGCGCACCGTCAATACGGATGTATAAAATTTTGCGAAAGTTAATTTGGATGTGCGTGCACACCGGATTCAATGCGTATCCGTCGAAATTATCCCATATCGGCCATGTTCTAAGACTCGTAACTTTGTGTACACTAGTCGTTTAGAAACGAAACTTATGTCATCGGACTCGTAGCGATACGTTGGTCCTGTGACCCAAGTTTGGTTCGATTCTGAGAACGTTGACAAAATCTCATATCGTGGGCCCCACGGCTCTACTTGATGGACAATTTTGTGATCGGCTCATCGGAATCCAGTTCTGGACATTTCGTTTGGTTCGTATCGTCGTTATTGACTTGTAGACACTAAGTTTGATAAATTTGGAAGACTTTGTATCTGACATATTTTTTGGTACGAAACGGACCATATTTTTTATAAGGTCCTAAATATGTATATATTATTTATTAGTCTGTACTAGTAATGCCTCATTCAAGCCTATTATTATTCAAAGTCTTAGTAGCTCTACTTGGACCTGGTATGATCTTGGGGCTATCGTCAGTGCAAGTTGTCAAGAAACTGCATGCGGCTACAACTGTATGTGAAGTCCAAGCATCTATATGATAAATTGTCGGTCAATGGTGGTGAGAATTCCAACCATGGGACTATGAGTGTAAATTAATGGACGAATGAAGATTTTGGGACCAAAATTTGTCAAGAACAGATGGCATGCACCAATATTTAAGAATATATTTATCATTTAATTGTTACATACTTCAAATTAAAACAAAAATAATGAAACACAACTAAGAAAATATTTATAATTTTTTTATCAAAACATTGTGGCGGGTAGCTCCGCTCCTGCCCACTACAATTCTGAATTTATTAAACTTGTTCTCCGAATAAGCTTTTGTGAAAGTATCAGCTACTTGGTCATCGGCGTTGCACAGTTTCAACTCAACTTCTCATTTGTGCACAATCTCGCAAATGAAGTGATGGCGAGTCTCTATATATTTGGTTCTTCCATGGTGGACATGATCTTTTGACACTGCAAGTCTTGTTTTTGCAATAAGTTGTAAACGTCCCTGCTTGAGGAAAATCCAAAGTTCGAGAATCCTTCACATCTAAATTGCTTGATAAACTATAGATGATGCTGCAATTCTTTGGAAAGCATTTTTAGTACAAAAATATTAATCTATTTTCTGTACCAAGTTCTAGGTGTATGTTTTAGTCCATAAAATATTTTCTTTAGCTTATAGACATTTTCCAATTTTTTTTTGCACAACAAATCCTTCTAATTAATTAATAAACACATGTTCTATAGCAAAACTCCATCCCCACAACGCAGAATTAACATTAAACCAATAAACAAGTCATTTGTTTGTCCAATCTTTTTGATGGGCTTTCAAATTTTATTCTAATTTTTATGTGTAAAACTACAAGAATCCAATCTTTTTGATGGGATTTCAAATTATTATATTGTAGTACAGCTTTGTATTGACTTCTCGAGTCGAGAAAGTAGAGACACATAAGGCTCCCTTTGGGATTTGGAAGAGAATCCACAAATTGAAAGTAATAGAAATGAAGAATTTGTGACCAATTTGTCAAAAGTACACAAAGACTCGCTCACAATTTCTCCAGTTCACACTCCACGGTGACGTAAGTGCACATTCTACTTCCCATGCAAACCAACCAAACTACTATAAATACCTCTCGGCCCCTCTTCATCTCATCTCATCAAATCAAATCAAATCAAATCAAATCAAACACAAATATGGCTAAGAGGACTAGGCTTCTCACTCTCGCCTTCATTGTTCTCCTTGGCATTGGCCTCAGCTCCGCCGCTCGGTCCTTAACAGGCACCAGCGGCGGTGGAGGTGGTGGCAGTGGAGGAGGCGGTGGGGGTGGCTCCGGTGACGGCTCCGGCAGTGGGTACGGCTCCGGAAGCGGCTCCGGCTATGGCAAAGGTGGTGGTGGGGCGAACGGTGGCGGTTATGGGCAAGGGGGAGGCGGAGGGGGCGGTGGTGGGGAAGGGAGCGGTAACGGCTCCGGATACGGTTCCGGAAGCGGTTCCGGCTATGGCAAAGGTGGTGGTGGGGCGAACGGAGGCGGTTACGGGCAAGGTGGAGGTGGCGGTGGCGGTGGTGGGGAAGGGGACGGTAACGGCTCCGGATACGGGTCCGGATCCGGGTCTGGCTCGGGATCCGGATACGGTGGTGCCGGTGGAGGAGGTTATGGAAGTGGTGGAGGGGGAGGTGGAGGAGGAGGCTCCGGTGGAGGGAATGGAAGCGGTAGCGGGTCTGGATACGGATCGGGTTCCGGATCTGGATCCGGTTCTGGTGGTGCTCATGGAGGAGGCGGGGGCAGCGGTGGAGGTGGCGGTGGTGGATCGGGTTCGGGGTCAGGATCGGGCTACGGTTCGGGTGGTGGGTCGGGTTATGGAAGTGGTGGGGGTGGCAATGGCCACAACTAAGTTATCTCCGGTTTCGTGCACTTATATGCATACTTTGTTGTATGAGTGAAATATCTTTGTGCTTTCATATGTGTTTTCAGTTTTAGCACTATTTGTAATAAAGCTTTGCTTATAAATAAAATAAACGACCTTTATTATCTATATTGGACTAATAATATAGATAAAAAATTTGGACTTGGATAACTTCCATCTTCTTAGAACAATGGCCATCAGGTCAAACACGACTGACTTGTCAGAGATCAGAATCGCAAGTGAACCCTAGAATCACCAAATTGCTGACATGGCAGTATTTGCCAGATCAAAAAAACGTCGCTAAATGTGTTACAAAATGCCGCTAAATAGAATTTTTTTACGATGTTTAGCGACACAACACGTCTCTAATTTAGCTACGTTGCATCGCTAAATGTCGCTAATATGAAAAATATTAGCGACTCATATATGTCGCTAGAAAATGTCGTTATAGCGATGTTTTGCGATATTTTTTCTATCAACGACAAGCTTAAACGCGACTTCATTGAAACATCGCTAATTACGACGTTAAATTTTTTTAACGAAATTTTTATGTCATTTAGCGACGTTTTCAGACGTCGCTAATTTGACTTATGCTGATAGTGTTTTTCTTCTCTCTCATAAACATATAATACCTACGTACTTTTGAAAGATTCGAATTAATACACAATATTTAAGACTGTAACGTTTTAAACACATTTCGTACGAATAATTAAAAATTTCAGCACAAAAAAAAGTGTATGGCAGTACAACATATTTAATCAACCAAGAAAGAAATCCAACAGTCTTTTATTAACTCTTACAGCCGTATTGTTTGTAATCAGCTTAACACAATTCATAAAAAAAATTTTATAAAAAAAACCTCTTAATCTAGAAAGAAATTCAACAGTTATGTTCCTTGCATCAATGATCATTTTGTGAGAGGTGAAAATGTGATCTTATAAATTTGTGTTTAATGAGTTGTTTGCTTATTTATTTGGGATTAAAAAAATAATGTCAAAATTTTAGTGTCGAATTTGTTCATATAAAATGTACTAAATACAAATTTATATTGTAATTATCTAGCTCCACGATAGCTAGTTAGCATAATATTAGATATAACAAAAGAAGGGAAACAAATTCTTATGGTCCTAAATATGCATTACTTAGTCAGTACTACTGTACTAGTACCGTCTCATTCAAGTCAATTATTATTATTATTATTATTATTATTATTATTATTATTATTATTCAAAGTCTTACAAGCTCTACTTGGACCTGGTATGATCTTGGGGCTATCATCAGTGCAAGTTGTCAAGAAACTGCATGCGGCTACAACTGTGTGAAGTCCAAGCATCTATATATCATAAATTGTCGGACAATTTTAAGAGAAAATCCCGCCCATTGGACTATGACATGAGAGTAAATTAATGGACAAGTGAAGATTTTGGGACCAATTTGGAAAGAACAGATGGCATGCAACAATTTTCTCCAACTTAAATGACATTCGGGACACCGTTTATTGATCCCAATGTATACATGAATATTATCTAAAAGGGAGCATAGAACTTACAAGGTCGGTTGATAGAGGTCGCTCATGCGACTGATATTCGAGAGCTGGAGATAGACATGTTGAACACGAAGGATTACTAGAAGTGAGAGAAAATGAATAAAGACACTTTCTGCTTTCGGAAGACCTATTATCAGTCTTGAATTAGGTCAGAACTCAAAAAGACAAAGGATCAGCAGCATATATGTTACTACGGATGATTCTAGGTACGGTGATGTGGCATATGTGAAGAGAACGAAACCAACGTATCTTTGAGAGACATGCTACCAGTATTATTATTGTACAAAGACAAATACAAGCTGAAATAGATATCCTAGACCCAAGATGAATTTATTATGTGTCTTGGTTGGATGATAGTGTTGTAATATCTTGTTTTGATTTTCAATAATATTTACCTTCTTCTAAAAAAAAAAAATCAACTATACAAGTGAAAAAATCAACTAAATGTGAAATGTTAAATAACAATGTGAATATATTTGATGGAAATATAAACTATTTTAAAATTAAAAAAAGTAAGCATTTTTTTGATAATCACACTTAGGATTAATTTAAAGTCTGAAAGAGTGACCCAATTTTTTTGCATGTTCTTCTACTGAGGTAGAGTATAGAGCTATGGCTGCCACCTCTAGGGCGATCGTCCATGTACGTAGACTTCTCTTTGATATGGACATTACTCCTATAGGACCTACGCAGCTTCACTTTGACAACAATAGTACTATACAGATTACAAATAATTCGATTTTTTATGAGCGGACAAAGCACATTAAAATTGATTGTCATTTCGTGCGTGAAATTTTTTTGGTAGCTGGCACTATTTTTCTACCACATGTTACATCCGTTGATCAATTGGCAGATTATTTTACAAAGTCGCATCTCATACCGTGATTTCAGTTTCTATTGGGCGAACTCATGTTGTTAGACCCACCATAAATTTGAAGGGGGTAGTAAGATTAATTATAGTTTTGATAATATATTAATTAGATTTAGGATATAGATTCTTCTCCTATATGGATACATATTTCGTCTCCTACTCCTATACGAATATGAATCTGCTCCCCCACTATATATAATCATAGTCGTAAATTTTTTACATCATCCATTAATAAAATTATATTTGTTTTACTATCATTTACTCATTAATGAAACATGGAAAAGAGCTTAACACCACTCACCGAGTTTCTAAACAAAAAACTTACTTGTGCTTATGCATACAGGTAATCAAATATCAAGAAAATGGGAAGTGAAAATTTTAAAGTTCTTTTTCTCCTCAAAATAAATAATTTTTTGTTTTTGTTGTAGGTAGTGGTAAGAAAATATTTTTAGTTTCTAAAGCAGACGTAGAGCGGGTTATCCTTAATGGCCCATGGACGTTCGACGGTAGATTGATTGTTTTAAGACACTGGGACCCATCCTCCAACTTTGAGAAAGACCAATTAGCCACCGTACCGATTTGGATTGGGTTCTTATGGCTCTCTCCCCAACTTTGGACCATTAAGGCTATCATGAAGATAACTAGTGGCATTGGAAATCCATTACACCCTGACAACGGTACCACAAAGGGGGAACAACAGTCATTTGCGATCTTTGGAAAAATTAATGGTGCAGATTAGTTACCGGAGAAGTTAGAAATCGAACTACCATCGGGTAAAATTATATTCCATAAAGTGGAATACGAATGGGTCCCACCTTGCTGTCGTACGTGTAAGATTTTTGGACACTTTCTCTCTCAATGCCCGAACTGGGAACCCCATCAAAATGATAATCAGCAATGAACTGACATTATATCCCAGAGTACTGCTAATCAGCAAGGTCCTATCATCCAACAGGTAGACAAAGCCCCAATGTGGCGGAGGCAACCAAGTTGGATATCTAGACTAATATCAAAAATTCGAGTAGCAAAAGTATTGATGTAGCCAACATAAAAAACTGAGGTGCAAGAGCACATGGGGGTTCCCAAGCCTACTGTATTGGAAAAATTGAATGAAGCAGGCGCTGACCAACCTATCCAGGAGACAGATTATTTAAATGGAGAGGGAACCTTGAAGAACCAAGGGGCAATGGTAGTGTTTGGAGAGGACGCCCAGCAGAGTGAGAAGGGTAAAGGAGGATACGAGGTGGTAGGATCTCACATGGTTATTTTTTAGGCCAAGGCAATTGTGCATGATGAATACAGTGTCAGAGTTAGAAAAAATTTGGCGGCGGATCATATTTCTCTGGTATCCCCGGGAGTCAAGGACAAGACGAGACATGCTCTCTTCATGAACTGTTGGTCATGGTCAATCCTATTTGACAAGCCAAAGTTGAACATAAGAAGGGAGGTCGTAAAGCGACGGTTGCTCGTCAGGATAGACTCAGCCCATCCCCCCTTAGGGAGAGTTCGCTTGTTAACAAGGGTGTCAACACTCATCATTTATGATAATTTTTACCTGGAATGTGATGGGGTTAAATCTATAGGTAGATTGAGAGAAGTTATGGACTATAGCAAGAAGTCTACATATTTTATCATTAATATTTTAGAATCTAAAATTAAATCGACATTGAAGATCAAGAGGTAAACTCCGGTGGAATGGAAATCTGTCCACAATTTAGAGTATGCGGATATGGCACGTGGAAAGGAAACTTGTCCACTTCTCGGATCAATAGATCACCATTAAAATTATCAACATGGGTGATCTTGAAATTGTGTCTGGAGCTGTTTATAGGCATAATGATCAGACTTCAATACTATCATTCATGCCAATGAAAAGAAAGGGGTATGCCATATTCAGGAAGCTATTCTGGCAGAATTTTAAAGCTGCATCTTATCCTCCGAACTTACTTGTAAGGCTAAATCGGGCCACATCTGGACGCGGAATAATCGAGCTATCCGCAATCGTATATTCATTCAATTAGACCATACTATTTGCAATGGTCGTTGGCTTGAGTTCTTCCAATTTTGTAGTACGGATTGCCTACCTCTTGGCACCAGTGACCACTCCCTTATTGTTATCAGATTGGCGGAACAGTCAATTTTCAAAGGGAGACCTTTTAGATTTAATAATGCATGGAGTCATAAGAAGGGGTACGAGGAAGTGGTTCAACTGGGCTGAAACTCCATAATGCGTGGTATTGCCCAATTCCAGGTTGTGTCTAAACTTAAAAGCACCAAACAACGGCTTAAGACTTGGAATAGAGAGTACCCCGCAATGACTCTTCAGGAGCTTGAAGAGAACCTTGTCGTCATCTAAATGAGAGTCCACTCTGATCCCTTCAACAACAATCTCAATGGAGAGAAAGTTGCTCTTTAAGACCTATTGCGCAGGAAGAGGTTCCTAGATGAAGTCCATGTTAGACAACGGGCGAAATGCAACTGGCTCAGAGATGGTGATAATTGTTCAAAAAAATTTCATGCCACGGTAAAAGCTAGATAACACCAAAATGCCATATACGGCTTGCTTGACGCTAACAGGGCCACTATCGAGGAGACGAATATGATTAGTGATGAAGTGACCACTTTTTTTTAGGAGATCTACAATCAGACCCACTATCCGGCTATCTTCCCCCATTATATGTTTAAGAAACTGGTTACGGGTCTTGGTAATCAAGTATTGCGGTAGCCTGTTACTATTAAAGAGATTGAACTAATTATCAAGAAGGCAGACCAGAATAAATCTCCGGGGCCAGACAGTTTTGGCGCTGCTTTCTTCAATAACCACTGGAGTTTGCTAAAATTTGATATACTGGAAGTTATCAGAGAATTTTTGAATCGGGTAAACTACTTACCAAACATTTGTGGTACTGATTGCTAAGGTAGAGGGAGCTTCCTCTATAGGGGACTTCAAGCCTATTACGTGCGGCAATTTCCTTTATAAGATTATCACTTATCTGATGTACGACCAGATGTGACCTATTATGCAAGAGCTGATCTCTCCTAACCAAACTGCTTTTATCAAAGGCAAATCGATCTCAGATAACTGCTTGCTAGTCCATGAACTGGTAAGAGATTTCAATATGCAAGGAAAAAACAAAGCTTGTCTCAAATTCGATCTTAGGAAGGCTTATGACTTGGTCAACCGGGACTTTCTATGCCATATTTTGTTGTGTATGGGATTTGACTCCTAGTGGGTGGACAGGGTGAGGGAATGTGTTTGTACCCACTCTTTTTCGATTCTGATTTGGGGTCAACCGGAAGGCTTCTTCAAGAGTTACAGGGGTATTAGACAAGGAGATCCACCTTTACCCTACCTCTTTGGTATTGTGATGGAGTTCCTCTCGTACTTGATAAATGAGGCGGTCATAGAGGAAGATATCACTACCCTGTTTAAGAAGACGAATCATGTTGTTTCTCATTTGATTTATGAGGATGATCTATTAGTATTTATGGAGCCTTTCGATATGTCAATTGAGGCTATTAGGAGGATTTTGGACAAATTAGAAAGGTGGTCTGGCTTACAGCTGAACAAAAATAAGAGCCAGATGTTCCTTAACAGGACTTGCAGAGTAAGAAGGATGGGTTAGAGAAGATAAAGATTTCTGAGGGTGTACTTCTAGTTAAATATTTATGGCTGCCTCTTTCTATCAACCAGGCAACTTATGCAGATTGCGAGGGCATCCTAAACTAAACTCAAACTAGGATGGCAGGATGGCATGCTCAGATTATATCGTTTGGGGACCGGATAGAACTCATCAGGGCAGTCATTTTGGCTATTACTTTGTTCAGGCTCCAAGCTATCATGATCCCTTTAGCTACTATTCTCAAGATAGAACATATGTGTGCTTGTTTTCTTTAGAAAAGAGGAATTCATGCAATCAGTTGGGAGGAATTGTGTCGGCCCAAGAAAGAGGGGGTGTAAGGTTGATGTCGCTTACTATGCTTAGGAAAATAGCCTCCTACAAACTGTTCTGGAGATTCCTCTCTGTCAAATCTATCTGGACGGATTGGATCAGGGAAAAGTACTTCCCTAAGGGAGATTTATGGTCTGCCAAGATCAATAACAACTTCTCGGTGACGGTTAAATTTCTCCTAGGGTTGAGGAGCTTGGTTAAACCTAGAATTACTAGCTAGGGTTATTTGCTCTGTAAATCAAACTAGTTTGTTGGATGATCCTTAGATCAACTATACCAGCCTGATTGGTAGAGCTGTATGGCTCGTATATGAGATAAGAGGATCTATTGAACAGGTTAATAATTTTATCCAGGAGGGAGCATGGAACTTACAAGGTCGGTTGATAGAGGCCTCTCATGCGGTTGATATACGAGAGGTGGAGATAGACAGGTTGGGTACAGAGGATTACTAAATGTGGGAGAAAATGGTTAAAGGCACTTTCTGCTTTCAAAAGCCCTTCACCCAAAATCAGGAGCAGGAATCCGGACGTGGATTTGGCAGATCTGGTTTGGACTAAAGGAAGAGCGGTTAAGAACTCTCTATGTCTATATAAGATGATTCGTAATCGACTACTCACTAGAGACTATCTGAGAAGGTTTGGTGTGGACTGCCTGGATAAAAAATGCTGCTTATGTGGGTATATGGATGAGACCAGGGACCACCTTTTCTTTTGGTCTGACTTTGTTTGGGAGAGCTGGAATAAACTTTGCAGATGCTTTGGACTTCCGGCCATGCAGAAAGGAAATCTATTGTCAGTCTTGAATGAGGTAAGAAGTCAAAAAGACAAAGGTCCAGGTATATGCGACTACAGATGATTCTATGTATGGTAGTGTAGCATGTGTGGAGGGAACGAAATCAACGTATCTTGGAGGGACTGGGTACTAGTATTGTTATTGTACAAAGCCAAATACAAGCTGATATAGATATCCTAGACCCAAGATGAATTTATTTTGTGTCTTGGTTGGGATAAAAGTGTTGTAACATCTTATTTTGATTTTCAATAATATTTACCTTCTTCGAATAAAAAAAAAACAAAGTTCAACTATACAATTGAAAAAAAATCAACTAATTGTGAAATGTTAAATAACAATGTGAGAATATATTTTATGGCAATATAATGACTAATTTAAAATTAAAAAAAGTAAGCATTTTTTTGATAATCACACGTGGGAATAATTTAAATCCAACAAGAGTGGCCCAACGGATGGGTATGGTCTAGATTATAAGGAAGATCCTGAATGTGAACCATGTATTATATACATGGTATTTTATTTTATTTTTGAGCGTTCGAAATTTTGTACACGCTGTATTGTATGTCTTTTGGGTGTACTGTCTCCAGCAACCACCATTTATAAAATAGAATGAATAATATACCTCCGTAGCTCGACCTACCGTTTCTTCCACCCAGCCAAAACTCGTATGTCTATTTCCGATAACCATAAGGGTCACTCGAGTTCGACATGTATGACATCAAGTTAGGAACAGTGAAATGAAGTCTCCATAGATACTGAATCCGCACACTCAAATATAAGTTTCCATATATACAGACTCGACCCTCAATTAACCGCCCAATCGAATGAAGAGTACTTACAGCATTCTAACTTTTCTGATGTCACATAATAAACTACTAAAATTGCATAATAAACTTTGGGCTTTCTCCGTCAACGACTTATGAAGTGGGCTTAACAGTGCCTACGTACTCCGACTTCTTGGACCCCCTAAAGATGATGAGAGGTATAGATGCTGTCGTAACTGGTGAAGTTGTAGCTTATATTCTACTAAATTGAACAAATATAAAACAAAGACAAGCATAGTGAGTAATTGTCCAATGAGTGCAGTAGTAATCTTTTTAATATTCTTTATATGTCTAAAAAGTACAGATCAATAATGGTACCTAGTGATATTTTCACTACTTGAACTGTCCAATGAGTGCAGTAGTAATCTTTTTAATATTCTATCCTTATTTGAAGTCTCCAATGATTCCAGTGTTCCTGATTCTCAGTCATTTCACCTTAATCAAATTCTTAGTAAATGAAAGAGTTATATTTCAGTATCAACAACCAATGATTTAATCAATTATACATACAAATAATTAAGTTTCTCATGCCTGTCAATGTATAGGATCTCGATTCTTTGGAAAAGTTCTCTCATTTTTTCTCCCATACATACTTGGTTTGTTTTCCCGATACTAATTCTTGAGCAATAATTTACATCTCTTTTTTGGCAGTAATATATTGGACCTAAATATGGTCCTAAATTTTTTTTATATGGTCCTAAATATGTATATATTACTTATTAGTCTGTACTAGTAATGTCTCATTCAAGCCTATTATTATTCAAAGTCTTAGTAGCTCTACTTGGACCTGGTATGATCTTGGGGCTATCATCAGTGCAAGTTGTCAAGAAACTGCATGCGGCTAGAAGTGTGATGTCCAAGCATCTATATGATAAATTGTCGGTCAATGGACTATGAGTGTAAATTAATGAACGAGTGAAGATTTTGGGACCAAAATTTGTCAAGAACAGATGGCATGAACCAATTTTCTCCAACTTCATGACATTCGGGACACGGTTTATTGATCCCAATGTCAAACTTAAATCTTTTCCATGCAGAAAACAAGTATACACGAAGATTGAAGATATGGTGGCATCCCACTAGAATGTTAAGGAAATTAATGGGGGTGTTTGGTAAGCGAATGTAACAAGTCGTAGGCGACAGAAAATACAAATTTAAAAGACAACAATAACCAAGTAGCGAAAATTGTTATTCTTACTGGTGCGGTCTCGCAATTACCAATGACGGAATGAGTGCATAATAGTAATAGGATAAAACTTTGATACATATGGCTGTATCAAAAAACTGATATAGCTACGTTATGACTGGTGGACCCCCTTCTATATATATAGGATAAAGTACAAAAAAAATTTGGATTTAAAAAATTCTCGTATTTTATATTTGGTGTATTTTGTACCCAATTTAATTTTCTGTCGTTAACGGACGTCAAATTCGACATGAAATGACTAATATACCCCTCACAAACTCTAATCATAATCGTAATCCTAATCCAATCATAATCCTAACCCTAAACTAAATTATAGTCCTAACCCTAAACTAAATTATAGTCCTAACCCTAACCCTCTCTCCACCCTCCTTCTTCGGCTGTGGGGGTAGCGGCTGTGGTGGGAGCGGCGGCTCGGAGAGGAGAGGAGGTTAGGCGCGGGAAAGGGGGGGGGGGGGGGGGCTCGGGCCGAGGGAGGCCGACATGGGAGAGCTACGCACGGAGGGCTTGCACGGGGGAGGCCACGGGGGAGCTGCGTGTGGGGTCGGCTGAAGGGAGCTTCGTGCGGGGGAGGGCGGAGGAGCTGTGCGCAGGGGAGCTAACTGCGGGGGCGGCCGCGGGGGCCGGCTCTTGGGAGCTGCCCGCACGTGGGGGCGACAGCGGGGACGCTGCGGGTGGCCGCTGCGGGGGAGATACGGGGAGCGCGGTAGAGGAGGGGGGGGGGGGGGGGGGAGGCTTAGAGTGGGGTTGGTGGTGGTGGTGATGGTGAAGGTGGTGGTGGTGGGGGAAGGGGGGAGGAGATGGAGGTGGAGGGTTAGGGGGGCGAGAAGGGCAAGGGGAAGGGTAGTTTAGGATTTTCGTTTTTTTTTAACGATATTTTTTTACCAAAAATGAACGTAATGATCTATTTCGAAAAAAAAAATAGAAGGTCTTAATTTGCTAATAAGACAAATTACGAATTTTTTTTTACACTTTATTATATATATATATATATATATATATATATATATATATGTATATATACTTGAATGTTTTATGAAAAGAAAGATGGGACAACATACCATACAGTGGCCGTATCAATTTTGATATCCCTATATAATTTTGTCAAATTTCGGGAGCATAAATTTCCGAATTAAAACTGACCACCAACATTGGTTCAATCTTATCACGAATTTGATCCTTACTATATATTATGCGTCTTCCACTCGTTAGACTTGGAACTTCCAATAGTGCAAGCAAGTTGTTAAACATGATGATGAACTACAATAACAGAACTTGCAAAGTCCAAAGTTGGTAGATGGAGGACAAAGGAAGGAGTATACATTATGAGAGTGATTTTTTTTTACCAAAATCCTAATTTTAATTGGATCACACATGCTTAATATACGTGAACAATAATATCCATGCAACCCAAAACTACTATAAATACAACCCACCCACCCACCCCCCGAGCATCCCTCCTCTTCCTCATTCACTACTTAGCTTACTTACAATGGCTAATAGAACAAGGCTTCTAAATTTTTATTGACCTGCAAACTGGCTTATTCAATCAGTGAATTCCTGAGTATATAGCCTTTTAGAGGCTCTACAACCAAAGTACTAACTAATACCCTGCTCAAACTAATATTTTCACTTGATACCTAAAAATATAGAAAAGATAAAATTGTTCCTTTTTTCCTACCCCCCACCCCGGCTGCCCAACCTCCTCCGTCCCCCACCACCGATAACCCCCCACACCCCACCCCTCCCTCCTGTAACAACCCGTTCCGTTCAAGCGGATAGCCGATTCAAACGACGCAAGTGCATCGACCAAACCCGCTTTGCTCAGCGAGAAGACTCGTTTGAGGCAAAGGATTTGCCAGAGTTGGCCCTTCAGGAGTTCAGACTTAGACTTTCAAATGCTCGCTCGGAGTATCGTTCGACCGGGGCGAATCATAACTAAGGTAGGTGGCTACAATGAACTTGTCTCACTACTAAAAAAAGTGGGATTAGCGACGCATTTTAGCGACTCCATGTAAAAACGTCGCTAAATTAGCGACTCCATAAAAAATGTCGCTAGACGTTACTAAATGGTGACATTTAGCGACGTTTAGCGACTTTTATTAAGATTTTAAAAGATTAGTCACTATACGTTCAATTAAGATCGCTAAACGTCGCTAATATATCCAATTTAGCGACGTTTAGCGTCGTAATTAGCGACGTATATATTAAAAATATTTAGCAACGTGTTTAGCGACGTCTTTGACGTCGCTAAATTTTAATTTAGCGACGTTTTTATTTGACGTCGCTAAATTTTGGTAAATTAGGGCCTAGTTTTCTTTTCCCCCATCTGTCAAAATTTTTGAAAGTTTTTAAAACCTTTCGATTTCCCCAACCCCCCCTTTCCGGCGACCGGCGCTCCACGGCTGCGGCTACTCCGGCATCCCCCTCCTCCTCCTCGAGCTCTAGGTAAACCCTAACTCACTCACTCTCTCTCTCTCTCTCTCTCTCTCTCACACACACACACACACACACACACACATGTGACACTAACACAACACACACTTGATAGACACAACACACGCACACAGACACTGACAGACACACACGACACACACACACAAACGCAGACACACACACACACACACACACACACACACACACACACAGATACTGACACTGACACTGACACAGAAATGATACACACACACACACACACACACTGACACACACACAATATTTGATATATTGGATGTGTCCATATGAATTGAGGGTTGGTATCATGGTGGTGTGGTGTATGGAGGATGTACCTAGAGTATCTTGGTGTTGCACACCAAATATTTATGAATTGGACTAGTGGTTGTGTTGTGTGTCTATTTATGCCTTAGAGTATCATATGATATGTATATGTAAATTGGTGTATTATCTATTTGCATATGAGAGAGTGTATGCATATATAGGTGTATCTCGATATATATATATAGATAGGTATATAGCTACTGTTATCTGTGTTGGTGTTCATAGTGTCTTCTAGCTGTGCTTGATGTGGGAGAGGGTAGAAGAGTCGAGTTGTGTGTGGGTGTCACTACTGAACCATGAGGCTTTAAGAACTGAACTCAATTCATTTTGGCCTAGTGCATTAGGCAAGCTGGCAATGTGTTGTAGTGGTGTCGGGTTGGCACTTTGAGGAGGGGATTGGTTCCTGTCATCTTCTGCAGTGGGAGAGTGTTGGTGCACACTTGAGCAGCATCAAACACATGCATGCTTGAGCAATGGCAAGGCAGCAACAAGCACTATTGTGATCCATGTCAGTAGCTAAGGGTAGTTGAAAATAACTAAGTGAAGGGAAGATTTAGCCACTGCAGTAGCAGTGCAAAGAATCAGAGGTTGCAGACTTAGTTAGGGTCTACAGGCATGTGTTTGGGTTAAGGTATAGACAAGTATCGGATAGGTGTTCACAGGTCACTTGTTGCATGCCAATACAGCCCTTAACTGATACTGTGGTATCAGGAATTTAATTGGCAAGAGTGATCAGTGCAGTGCAGTTCAATTAGAGCACAACAGTGCTGTGAAGTGAACTGATACTGTGGTATCAGGGAGGAATGACTGCTATGGGTTGTAGTCCAGTGAGCAAGTATAAGGATGAAGTACAAGGTGCCAGGCCAAGGGTAAGAGGCTCTCAGTGTGGATAGTAGAGTACTTAATATCAAAGCAGAATATCCTAGTAATCCAGTATCAAGTGGGAGTAACAAGTGACTGGGACCAATGTATTATTGTGACATACATTTATGAGCTAAGATGTGAGTTGGGGTAAGGTAGGATATTAGTTAAGTTATACTAGTAGTATTTAGTAAAGCTAATATTAACTAGTATACTTAGTAATAACTAGTATTAGCTAGGCATTAACTAGTATAAACTAGAATTCCTTAGTATGACCTAGAAGACATAGTGTAGCAAGGTATTAACCTAGTATTGACTAGTATAAACTAGTATGGATCTAGAAGTGGCTTAGAAACATTACCATGAACTAGTTAACCCTGTTTATCATTTCAAAATACTCATTAACATTTATATTCCATATCTAGGGCTCTTGGACTTTGATAAATGAAAGTATGTATTATATCAGCTATGAAATAAAAGTATTGCTTATTTTAGACTTTGATAAATGATCAGTTGTTTTGAATATTGCTTATTTTAGACTTTGATAAATAAAAGTATGTATTATATCAGTTATACTTTTTATAGTATGGTTAAGTTATGAAGTTAGGTGATAAACCACTGTATGTAATAATTTATATGATACATACTGTCATTTTTGTAGAAGTATCTAGAAATGGATATAAATTACTATATGCGTCATCGTTCGTGGATGTACAACCGTCATCCTGATGATATGTGCGGTATACGGGATAAATTCATTGAGGGTGTACAGTAGTTCCTGCAGTTCGCCAAGGCGTTCCCTCAGTACATGGACGTTACCAAAATTAAGTGTCCGTGCGTGAGATGTCGCAACAGAAAATATCATCCAGAAGTGAAAGTTACATATCATTTATACTCGAAGGGCTTCACGCCGAATTACTATCAGTGGACCGTACACGGAGAACTTGTATCTCTAGCATCGGAGTCGGAGCACTATGTGGAGCCGTATATGGATGTCCACGACCACGATGCTTACGATGACGGGTTGGTGAACATGGTTTATGATGTGGCGGGGCCTAGTTTTAATCCGGACAATTATGATGCGGCGGGACCTAGTTTCAATCCGGACAATTATGATACAGCTAAGGAGGCACCGAATGTCGATGCTGCAAAGTTTATGGAGTTGCTGGAGAATGCAAGGACTCCACTATATCCTGGTTGTGAGGATCATTCACCGTTAGAGGTGGTTACAAGATTATTGAGCATCAAGTCCGATTTTAACATGTCGCAAGAATGCTATAATCGACTGCTCGATTTGATTATAGAGATCTTGCCCGAGGGTGCAAAGTTGTCTAAAGACTTCTATCGATCTAAGAGGATGGTGAGATCGCTTTGGATGGGATAAGAGAGGATCATTCACCATCGTTTGGTATGTTTTTTCTTTTAAAATATATTATTTTAATGTAAGTACCATAAAATGGTACTTGAAAAAATGTTTAAGTTTAGTAATAAATAATATATTTTTAACAGGTACAGAGAGGTGAGGATGCAAACATGGTGACCGCCTTCTTGGCTACCCATCGCAAGGACAAAAATCTCATTGATGAGAGTGCCTCGCAGACCTATGTAAGTATTACTTTACTTTGTGTTAATTTTAATATAACTTAGGCAATTATCGAGTTTCTAAACCTTTCTAGGCCGAGTATCTTAGGCTGCGTGAGCGGACGACTGCTAGTGCACCTACACCTGGAGAGGCTGGTACTTCGACGCAGCCCGCTCCAGCTCCGTCGACGGACGACCTGTGGGTGACCGCAGCAGGTGGTCTCCAGAGGGGTATGTACTACGGTACGGGCTCTTATGGCGCCCTGGTTACGACGCAGTCATCTAGGGCCTCCCTGACAGCTGTGCATTCCATACAGCCCTCGCAGTCGCAGCCCTCGCAGTCGTCGGCCAGAGTCCAAGAGGCCGTCCAGGAGGCCGTTGACAGTCAGATTGCGTCTCTCCGTGACGAGTTACTGTGAAGGATGGAGGATCAGCCCCGGTTCCTGTAAACCCCCTAAATTTTCAAATTATTAAATCTTGGATTTTTCCCAATTTTCTGGAATTTTCTGGGAATTTTCTGTAATTAAAATCAAGCTTTTCAATTAATAAATAATTTTTAATTAGCAATAAATAATATTAAAATGTCATGAAAATAACATTTTTGGGTGTAGAATGGAAAACTGGACTTAGGATAATTTTTCTGGATTTTTCTGGGCCTCAGACTTATTTTTAAATACCTCAACACCATTTTTATTAATTAATTAATTATTTAAACTATTTATTTTTATTATTATTAATTATTTATTTATTTATTTATTATTATTATTAATTTTTTTATTTTTTTTTTCTGCGGGCCGCCCTGGCCCATTGGGCCGCGGCCCAGCCCGCTAACCAGCCCAGCCCAGCCCCCTTTCGGGTCGGGTCGGGTTCAGCCGAACCCGACCCGCCGCAGCCCGACCCACCCGCGTGCACAGTTCCCCCACGTCCCGCGTCCCACGCCGGCCGCCGCGCGCAGCGCCGCGCGTCCCGCGCCCCGCTCGCCGCGCTCCCTGCGCCCACGTCGCCCCGATCCGCCTTGGCCGGCCCCCTGCAACCGCCTGCTCCCCTTATAAAACCCCGCCCGCCTCCAGCTTTCCCCCACACCGTAACCCTAGAACGCCACCCCTCTCCGCCTAGCTCCGCCGCTGCTCGCCTCCGCTCGCCCTCGCCGCCGTGAGCCGCCCAGCGCCTTCCTCCCCTCGGCGCCGCCTGCCGTCTCCTCCCGCAGAACCGAGCAGCAGCAGCGGCACCAACTCCAGCCGCTCCGGCCGCCTCCGGCCTTTGCGCCGCCTCCGCCAAGCTCGCCGGCGCCGCCCGAGCCCTCCGGTCGGCCTCCCCCACCGCAGCGACGCCCCCGGCCGCCTTAGCCGACCGGATTCTGTCCAAAACCCTAACCCTAGCTTTCCTTCGTGTCGCGTCGGACACGACACGGACACGTCTCGACCCTGATTCCCGGGTCCCCTTCAGGTACGCGTAACTTTCGCCTCGTAGCTCCGTTTCTAATTCCGCAAATTGCGTTGTGAAGCCTGTATGACCCTCTCGGTGTCCGGATAAACTGTTCGGGACATCGCGTCCTGTGGTGATCGCACACCGCGATCCAAAAACAGGAAAAACCAGACCCTGTTTCACCCCGGAACTGAGTGCGTCCCGCCAAACGGGATGACTTGGTCGCGTGCGGTCTTCACAGATACGTGCGCACCGTTGATACGGACGTGTGAGAGTTCGCGGAAGCTGATTCGGGTGTGCGTGCACTCCGGAATCAACGCGTATCCGCAGACATCGCCCCGTATCCGGCTTTTCTGCAATTCACCCTAACTTCGTGCACACTCGTCAGATCGAGACGAAACTTGCGCCATCGGACTTGTACCGATACGCTGGTCCTGTGGGTCAAGTTTGGTTCGATTCTGAGAACGTTGACGAAATCGCGTGTCGTGGGCCCCACAGGCCCCGCTCGACGGGCGATTTTTGTGTTCGGCTCATCGGAATCCAAATCTGAAAGTTCCGTTGGGTTCGTATCAGCGTTCCTGACCTGTTGACACTAAGTTTGGTGAATTTGGAGACCTTTGACCCGGACGCATTTTTCGGTGCAAAGCGGGCCCACCGGCGGACCCCGTTTTGACCCGAAACTGCCGTTTTTGCCCTTGTCTCCAAATTGGACCCAAGGACAGGCATTTCTAGCTATTTGACATCTTCTGAGAGTGATGGTAATGTCTATTTCAGCTTTTGGACTCATCTCTGGACTTTTCCCCCAAGAACCTAATTAATCAGATCCAAACAACAGGCAAGTACCTGCACCTCAAGTTAATCTTTATATATTATGATAATTAATTCCCTGTCTTACATGTACCCTTGATGATTACACATCGTGTTAGAAATGTTGAATTTCATGTCTTGAATATTGGTAGTTCCTGTCTTGTTTTCATGTCGGGTGGGAGAATACTAGGAGGCATGTAGTTTACCCTTTCCCCTGTCGTGACTGCTAGCTTTTGGTACGCGACTGTACCATCAGCCTGATACTCGATTATTCCTGACTGCTAGCCGCCTATGGCGTGCCTGATTAGCCTTATAAACCCCTACATGCCAACTATGTATTCTAAAAACAAACACAAGTACACACATATAGTTTCTGGTTATTTTTTGCTGGCTATTGTAGTTTCATTTCCTGTTTCATTTATTTCTGTTTCTCATATTCTTGTTCACAATTAACTCTGAGATAATAATGTTCTGCTAATGCTGTTTCTCAACATGATATCCAATATTTAATTGTCATAAAATATTTAGTTTAACCTTGTTGTGCACTGTGTACTTTGCTCCTTTCCTGACTGGATCTGTTGATTTAGGCGATGATGAGGACCTTGCCCCTACTTATTATGGTCCCTATGAGGGGACTGATGATACCTATGAGGAGCCAGAACCCACCCAGGAGACCCCTGCTGCTGAGTAGCTAGTAGTAGCTATCTTTCATTTCTATTTCTTATCTTATTTATCGGGTTTGTCCCCGATTTGAATATTGAATTTCTGTACTTAAATATTTGAATCTGTTGTCACATTTATTTTCAGTTGCAATCTTAAGTTTCATTTCTCATTATTATCTTGCCTATGTTGTTGTGAATGAGCTAGTTAGTAATTATGGATTGACCTAGACAGCGTACTACCGCCGACTCTGCGGCGTAGGCTGGACGTACCCACGCACTCGTGCCCGAACTTCCGGGTGCGGGTCGTGACACGTTTTTATGGTGGCCCATGCAGATCCTATCCTAAAATAGGGTAATACCCTAGGACAGGGTATGGAATAAAAAATTGAGGATTCTAGGAAAAGCTCATTCACAGTATAGCGTCCTTATTTCAAATCTTGATATCATTTGCTGCTCAAATTTTTCCTATCGCCTTTGATTTCCAAGTATTCTATTCTGATCTTCCTATCCCTTAATCTTTCAGAATGGTCCAGACCAGGAACACAGTAGGAGGCACATCAGAACCAGCTGAGCAGAATGTGCCCGAGACTCTTGCACTCCCGCCGCCTCCATCGGTTCCGGCAGTTACCCTAGATGGGACACAGCTGCTAGGAGTGTTCCAGGGATTGGTGGAATCCCAGAAAGAACAGACTGCACTTCTGCGGACCAGCCTCTCAGAAGCTCTTAAGCCCCATGAGTCGTCACTCAAAAGGCCAGGGAGTGCCAAAGACTTCAAGAATCTAAGACCCCTGGAATTCTACAGAACTGAGGGCATTCTCTATGCCGATGAGTGGATAGAGAATGTCGAGAGACTCCTGAAGACTGCCCGGGTCCCCGATGACCTCAAAGTGGAGTCCGCAAGCCTGCAACTGTTCGACATTGCTCGAACCTGGTTCAGAGATGAACCCCAACTATCTGCTCCCGACGTCACCTGGGAGGACTTCAAGAGACTATTCAAGGAGAAATTCTACCCCGAAGTGGCTCGGGAAGCTCTCGAAAGCCAATTCGAGAGACTGGAACAAGGTAACCTGACTGTTGATGAATATACTGCTGAATTTAGCAGGTTAAGCCACTTTGCGGAGTACATGGTTCGTACCCCGGAGGACAGAGCCCGTAGATTCAAGAAGGGGCTGTCTCCGGATATTCGCCTTGCTGTAATCACCAGCCGAGCTCGTACCTATGAGGAAATCCTGAGCGTGGCACAAGGCGTAGAGAGAGATATGGGGCACAAACTGAAGCGAGAAAGAGATACCGGAAATGTAGGACCCAACAAACGCCCTTTTCAACAACAGCACCAGCAACAACAGCAGAGGGCCCCGCAGCAAACTCAGCGTCCTCTCCCTCGAGCTCCAGCACCCCAACCCCAGGCTCAAAGACAGAACCAACAAGCTGCCCCTTGTGGCTATTGCCAAAAACCAGGTCATACTTGGCAAGTCTGCAGGAAGAGGCTAGGTGCCTGCCTCTACTGCGGCTCAGCAGCGCATCAAATGAGGGACTGTCCAGCTGCTCAAGAACGCCCAGCTGCACCAAAGGCTCCAGCCCAGACCAGGGCCCCAGCAGTACAACAAAGGGGACCCCCACTTCCAACACAACAACAACGCTTTGCTCAACACCAACAGCAACAGAGGGGTGCACCGCAGCAAGGTCGTGCTTATGCAATGACTCTGGAAGAAGCTGAGGCCACAGCAGACGTGATCACAGGTTCTGTGCTTATAAATTTAATTCCAGCTATTACTTTATTTGACTCTGGAGCTTCTCATTCATTCATGTCAGTAGATTTCCTTATGAAGCATAGCTTAAGCACTAAACCCCTTAGGAATTGTTATAAGATCATTACCGGTGGAGGAATCATTCCGGTTAGTGATGCATGTAATAATTGTCCTATCACACTATGTGGAAGAGAACTGTATGCTAGACTACTTGTAATGCCAGTGCCCAGTTTTGACATTATACTGGGTATGGATTGGTTAAGTCAACATCATGCCACAATAGACTGTCACAGAGGCAGTGTAATCTTCAGACCCCCTGGCAAGCCAGAATTTGAATTTGCTAGAGGTTCTAGAGAAATGGGTAATAACATAATTTGTGGAGCCCTAGTAACAGAAGAATTGCCACCTATCATCTCTGAATACCTTGATGTCTTCCCTGAAGATCTCCCAGGCCTACCCCCAGACCGAGAAGTTGAATTCTCCATTGACTTAGTGCCAGGAGCAGCACCAGTATCTCAAAATCCCTACAGAATTAACAAGAAGGAGATAATAGAACTAAATGAGCAAATCAAAGAACTAGAAGACAAATGCTTCATTAGGTCTAGTGTCTCACCCTGGGGAGCTCCAGTATTATTTGTGCCCAAGAAGGACGGAATATCCCGAATGTGTATTGACTATAGGGCCTTGAATGCCTTAACAATTAAGAATAAGTATCCCCTGCCCAGGATAGATGACTTATTTGATCAGTTGAGTGGAGCTCGGGTCTTTTCCAAGATTGATTTAAGGTCTGGTTAACACCAAGTAAGGGTGAGAAAGGAAGACATCCCTAAAACTGCCTTCAATACCCGGAACGGACACTACGAATTCTTAGTAATGCCGTTCGGGTTGACGAATGCTCCAGCAGTTTTTATGAACCTAATGAACAGAGTTTTCCAGCCATACCTAGACAAATTTGTAGTGGTCTTCATTGATGATATTTTGATCTACTCCAAGACCCCCGAAGAACATGAAGAACATTTGAGGTTAGCATTGGAGACTTTGAGGAAGGAAAAACTTTATGGAAAATTATCTAAATGTGCCTTCTTCCTAGACAAAGTAGAATTCTTGGGACATGTTGTGACTGGAGATGGAATAGCAGTAGATCCTAAGAAGATAGCGGCAGTAGAATCCTGGCCCACTCCAGACTCTGTAGCTGAGATTAGAAGTTTCTTGGGACTAGCTGGCTACTATCGGAAGTTTGTGAAGGACTTTTCTAGAATTGCGGAGCCCATGACAAAATTAACAAGAAAAGATGAAGAGTTCACCTGGACTGATGAATGTCAGCGTGCTTTTGAGGAATTGAAGAAAAGACTGACTTCTGCCCCTATTCTGACCTTACCTTCCGGAACCGGAGGTTTCGCTATTTATAGTGATGCTTCTAGAAAAGGTCTAGGTTGTGTATTGGAGCAGAACAAGAAGGTAATAGCCTATGCCTCTAGACAGCTTCGACCACATGAAAAGAATTATCCAACTCATGATTTAGAATTAGCAGCTGTCATTTTTGCTCTTAAACTATGGAAGCATTATCTTTATGGAGAAAGGGTGGAAATATTTACAGACCTTAAAAGTCTAAAATATATCTTCACTCAGAAAGAGCTAAACATGAGGCAAAGAAGGTGGCTGGAACTAATGAAAGACTTTGATATCACTCTTCAATATCACCCTGGAAAGGCAAATGTAGTTGCTGATGCTCTAAGCAGGTATCCTATGGCGATGTACTTGACTATGGACAGACACCTGCTGGAGGACTTGGAAAGTTTAGGTATTGAAGTAATTATCCCAGGAAAAGAAGGCCAAATGATGAACTTGCAGATTCAGTCTACTTTAATGGACAAGATCAAGGAGACTCAGTTTCAAGACGAAGGCCTGCGAAGCCTTCGAGGTCAAGTGCAAGCTGGATTGGTGGAAGAATTCAGAATTCATGAAGATGGATCACTGAGGCATGGCGATAGATTATGTGTACCTCAAGGAGACATAAGAGAAGAAATTATGCAAGAGGCGCACAGATCGCAGTACTCTATACATCCAGGAGCCAACAAGATGTACAAGGACCTGAGGACGCATGTTTGGTGGCATGGCATGAAAAGAGAAGTAGCCAGGTTCGTATCTCGTTGTTTAGTATGCCAGCAAGTCAAGGCAGAAAGACAAAGACCTGGAGGATTGCTTCAACCCCTACCCATTCCGGAGTGGAAGTGGGAACATATCACAATGGATTTTGTTTCCGGACTTCCAAGGACACCTAGTGGAAAGGATGCAATCTGGGTGATAGTAGATAGACTGACCAAGTCTGCACATTTTCTACCTTTCAAAGTGGGGCTATCTACATAGAAGCTGGCAGATTTATATATCAGACATATTGTTAGGCTGCATGGAGTTCCAGTAAGTATTGTCTCCGACCGAGATTCAAGGTTCACCTCTCACTTCTGGAAGAGCTTACAAGCCAGCTTGGGGACGCAACTCAAATTCAGCACAGCTTATCATCCCCAAACCGATGGACAATCGAAACGTACAATCCAGACACTTGAAGATATGCTCCGTACATGTGTTCTGGATTTTGGAGGATCCTGGAAAGACTACCTACATCTGGTGGAGTTCTCTTATAATAACAGTTACCAAGCCAGCATCGAGATGACTCCATTTGAAGCTCTGTATGGACGAAGATGTCGTACCCCGCTATCATGGGACGACATTGGAGAAAGAGCCCTGCTGGGACCAGAGATGGTGATCGATTCAGCTGAGAAGGTAAAGCAAATAAGGGACAGACTTCGAGTGGCTCAGGACAGGCAACGACATTGGGCAAATAGCCACCGAAGGCCCTTGGAATTTGAGGTTGGAGAGCTGGTATTCTTAAAGATTTCCCCGACACGTGGCACCATTAGGTTCGGAAGGAGTGGAAAACTCAGCCCAAGATTCATTGGACCTTTTGGCATTCAGGAGAAAATCGGAGAAGTGGCATACCGTCTGGCATTGCCACCCTCTCTGGAAGGAGTCCATAACGTCTTCCACGTGTCGCAGCTGAGGAAGTACGTGTCAGACCCCAGCCACATTTTGGATCACTCAGAACTCGGAGTAGGCCCAAGTCTGACTTACCAGGAGCAACCCGTGGAGATACTGGATCGCTCGGAGAAAGTCCTACGGAACCAGGTTATCTCCCTGGTTCGCGTAGCTTGGAAGCACCATTCTCCCGGCGAATCCACCTGGGAGCGAGAAGACGAGATTAGAGAGCGATACCCCTATCTTTTTGAACCCTGAGGTGTATTTTTATTTCTTGGCCTTTCTTTTCGTGCCTTGTTATTCTTAAATTTCGAGGACAAAATTTTTGTAAGTTGGGTAGGTTGTAAACCCCCTAAATTTCCAAATTATTAAATCTTGGATTTTTCCCAATTTTCTGGAATTTTCTGGGAATTTTCTGTAATTAAAATCAAGCTTTTCAATTAATAAATGATTTTTAATTAGCAATAAATAATATTAAAATGTCATGAAAATAACATTTTTGGGTGTAGAATGGAAAACTGGACTTAGGGTAATTTTTCTGGATTTTTCTGGACCTCAGACCTATTTTTAAATACCTCAACACCATTTTTATTAATTAATTAATTATTTAAACTATTTATTTTTATTATTATTAATTAATTATTTATTTATTTATTTATTTATTATTATTATTATTTTTTATTTTTTTTTCTGCGGGCCGCCCTGGCCCATTGGGCCGCGGCCCAGCCCGCTAACCAGTCCCGCCCAGCCCCCTTTCGGGTCGGGTCGGGTTCAGCCGAACCCGACCCGCCGCAGCCCGACCGGCCCGCGTGCACAGTTCCCCCACGTCCCGCGTCCCACGTCGGCCGCCGCGCGCAGCGCCGGGCGTCCCGCGCCCCGCTCGCCGCGCTCCCCGCGCCCACGTCGCCCCGATCCGCCTTGGCCGGCCCCCTGCAACCGCCTGCTCCCCTTATAAAACCCCGCCCGCCTCCAGCTTTCCCCTACACCGTAACCCTAGAACGCCACCCCTCTCCGCCTAGCTCTGCCGCTGCTCGCCTCCGCTCGCCCTCGCCGCCGTGAGCCGCCCAGCGCCTTCCTCCCCTCGGCGCCGCCCGCCGTCTCCTCCCGCAGAACCGAGCAGCAGCAGCGGCACCAACTCCAGCCGCTCCGGCCGCCTCCGGCCTCTGCGCCGCCTCCGCCAAGCTCGCCGGCGCCGCCCGAGCCCTCCGGTCGGCCTCCCCCACCGCAGCGATGCCCCCGGCTGCCGTAGCCGACCGGATTCCGTCCAAAACCCTAACCCTAGCTTTCCTTCGTGTCGCGTCGGACACGACACGGACACGTCTCGACCCTGATTCCCGGGTCCCCTTCAGGTACGCGTAACTTTCGCCTCGTAGCTCCGTTTCCAATTCCGCAAATTGCGTTGTGAAGCCTGTATGACCCTCTCGGTGTCCGGACAAACTGTTTGGGACATCGCGTCCTGTGGTGATCGCACACCGCGATCCAAAAATAGGAAAAACCAGACCCTGTTTCACCCCGGAACTGAGTGCGTCCTGCCAAACGGGACGACTTGGTCGCGTACGGTCTTCACAGATACGTGTGCACCGTCGATACGGACGTGTGAGAGTTCGCGAAAGCTGATTCGGGTGTGCGTGCACTCCGGAATCAACGCGTATCCGCGGACATCGCCCCGTATCCGGCTTTTCTGCAATTCACTCTAACTTCGTGCACACTCGTCAGATCGAGACGAAACTTGCGCCATCGGACTCGTAGCGATACGCTGGTCCTGTGGGTCAAGTTTGGTTCGATTCTGAGAACGTTGACGAAATCGCGTGTCGTGGGCCCCACAGGCCCCGCTCGACGGGCGATTTTTGTGTTCGGCTCATCGGAATCCAAATCTGAAAGTTCCGTTGGGTTCGTATCAGCGTTCCTGACCTGTTGACACTAAGTTTGGTGAATTTGGAGACCTTTGACCCAGACGCGTTTTTCGGTGCAAAGCGGGCCCACCGGCGGACCCCGTTTTGACCCGAAACTGCCGTTTTTGCCATTGTCTCCAAATTGGACCCAAGGACAGGCGTTTCTAGCTATTTGACATCTTCTGAGAGTGATGGTAATGTCTATTTCAGTTTTTGGACTCATCTCTGGACTTTTCCCCCAAGAACCTAATTAATCAGATCCAAACAACAGGCAAGTACCTGCACCTCAAGTTAATCTTTATATATTGTGATAATTAATTCCCTGTCTTACATGTACCCTTGATGATTACATATCGTGTTAGAAATGTTGAATTTCATGTCTTGAATATTGGTAGTTCCTGTCTTGTTTTCATGTCGGGTGGGAGAATACTAGGAGGCATGTAGTTTACCCTTTCCCCTGTCGTGACTGCTAGCTTTTGGTACGCGACTGTACCATCAGCCTGATACTCGATTATTCCTGACTGCTAGCCGCCTATGGCGTGCCTGATTAGCCTTATAAACCCCTACATGCCAACTATGTATTCTAAAAACAAACACAAGTACATACTTATAGTTTCTGGTTATTTCTTGCTGGCTATTGTAGTTTCATTTCCTGTTTCATTTATTTCTGTTTCTCATATTCTTGTTCACAATTAACTCTGAGATAATAATGTTCTGCTAATGCTGTTTCTCAACATGATATCCAATATTTAATTGTCATAAAATATTTAGTTTAACCTTGTTGTGCACTGTGTACTTTGCTCCTTTCCTGACTGGATCTGTTGATTTAGGCGATGATGAGGACCTTGCCCCTACTTATTATGGTCCCTATGAGGGGACTGATGATACCTATGAGGAGCCAGAACCCACCCAGGAGACCCCTGCTGCTGAGTAGCTAGTAGTAGCTATCTTTCATTTCTATTTCTTATCTTATTTTCGGGTTTGTCCCCGATTTGAATATTGAATTTCTGTACTTAAACATTTGAATCTGTTGTCACATTTATTTTCAGTTACAATCTTAAGTTTCATTTCTCATTATTATCTTGCCTATGTTGTTGTGAATGAGCTAGTTAGTAATTATGGATTGACCTAGACAGCGTACTACCGCCGACTCTGCGGCGTAGGCTGGACGTACCCACGCACTCGTGCCCGAACTTTCGGGTGCGGGTCGTGACAGTCCCAGCCGCAGGTAGATGATCCGATGCTCATCGCACGATTCGATATGCTCGATCGCAGCATAACAGAGCTCCAGGATTTGATAAATGATATTAGAGCCTCGACAGACTGCAACATCATGGAGCTGCAGGTGTCACAGCTATCGATAGGCGAGAGGCTGACGATGATGCAGGATTCAATGGTTCATAGCAGTATCAGGCTGTTATCTACCATAGATTCTTACAACCAGCGACTCGCAGACTTGGAGCAGGCACGGTCTCCTGGTGCGCCTACATCGAAACAGACTCCACCGACGTCACTGCCTTCTCCATCGACATCGGTGTCGATTCTACGGGACGAGTATGAGCAGTTTTTATCCTTCAAACGCGCTGGTGGTCAGCCTCCTGCAGATCCGCAGTAGTATAGCTAGTTACTGGATTTTTATTATTATTATTTAGGATGCGATTGTATGGATATAAATTTGCCATATTCTTTACGATGAGATTTGCTGGATGCTTTCTTTTCTTCAAATTTTATTATATTATTCATATTAAATATGTTATTTTACCGGTGTTGAGTGTTCAGTGCCTGTTTTTCCCTATTTTTTTCCAGTTCAATGATACAAGTTACAATATAATACACAGTCCCTGTACAAACTCAAACGCACTGAATTATAATACACACACTCTCCCTATCTCTGAGCACATTAAGACCAACACACAACACAGATAGTACTGTCTTAATTCACTGATATTCACACAGTTCCTAATATATTTTGGTTTATAACTGATGACTGATACTTGGCCTGTATTTACCCAGTGTACTAAAATTTTCCCTCTTGGTGCTGCTACTGTGTCCTTTAATCAATTATTTCTACTACCATCATATACCTGATAATGAACCCAAGGGGGTTGGCAAACCCAGAAATGCAATTCAGTAATATTTTTTTATTTTTTTTGAAAATTAGCTACGTTTTTAGCAACGTTTAGCGACGTTCATTTATGTCGCTAACTACGTCGCTAATTAGCGATGTTGTTACACGTCGCTAAAGACGTCACTAACGAAGTCGCTAAAATTGTCGCTGTACGTCGCAAACTACTGACATGGCAGTATTGCCAGGTCATTAAAGAAGTCGGTGTAACATCGCTATATAAGTCACTAGTTAGCGACATTTAGCGACTTTAATAAACGTGCTAATTAGTGACGTTGGGTCGCTAAACGTCGCTAAATTTAGCGACACATTAAAGTCGCTAAAAAATATTGGCAGAGCGACGTTTAGCGACATTTTTTGTTTTAGCGTATTGATTTTTTCTGATTTCTTTAAAATGTCGCTAATTACTTCGCTAAACTAACTTAGCGACGTTTTTAGACGTTGCTAATTTGACTTTTTCTGGTAGTGTCTTTGCATAGCCAGCATACTTAAAATATGGGCGATACATGCTAACGGTATGTGAATCACCCCATGCATACTAATAAAGAGTATAACACACCTAGCTAAGAGAATAATCCAAAATTGTATTGCTTGTGTTAGAATATGCAAATAAAACGTTGCTTATAAATGGACCCTCGCATGCTACATTTGCCTTGTGCAAGTAGACCCTGCTATACCTCGAGTAGATCATTGTATACTCTCTGAAGTGCACTGCTTCACTTGTTTACACTGCACGTCCATAGGTTATGGCGCTCGATATGTCCCTTTACGGTAACACTCCTCACACTACCTCTTAGACCGTGCCAACGTAGATGCTTATGTTCACACAAATAAAATACTTGCCTGTTTATATGCTAACTTGTACTTGTTGCCTCAATTTAATGCTTGTCACTTATATGCATGCCATAATTTATCGTACTTCACTATATGTGATTCATTCAGTTGAAGCAGGAAGGCTATCAAGATAGTCGTTCCGAGCCAAGTATAGAACATTGAAAGTATTCGGGACCGTTAGGTCGTCAAGGCATTTCCCAAACTAGGAGACTGTATTAATTAACAGTTAATCAAGATAATATCACAACATCTCTGAAAATCAATACTCGTTCTGTACTGAATCCAACGGCTCAAGGAGTCGATACTGTAGACTGAATAACCTTGACTTGAACCCGTACATGTATCCGGATCTCTAATTATATCTGTACCTGCGAGAATCTGGAAAATTGAGGTTGTGCATGGTCATGGACAACTTGTGCACAAGGTGGATTTTCGAATCTAGTTTCGTAGACGGTCGTTGGGACATTGGGGCCGATCTGATCTAGACGAAACCATCTGGTATTCATCTGTTCTCGACGAGATGGGTGCAATGCCACCCATATTATATTTTGCTTGTACTCCATCTTTGTCTCGAGACTGCACCGTCCACTATGGAAGTCATGCCAGTGACCTTCTGTCATATAGATTAAGTTAGCTCGATTGCGGCAACCCGTATGCGAGTCATTGTATAGTAGGAGACTGCTCTGTTTAACACACATATACCTATAACTGTAATTAAAATACCAGAATGATCATGAGTATAACTTACTTATGCATAATTGAACACTTGGACATCCAATGCAACACACTTGAGTAATCCTTATAACTCGTGCTTCTAAAATAGCACCTCGCTCACGACACTTGTGTTTGCTTATGCTATTGCCCCTGAATTTTATTATAAATGTTTGTGCTTGGTTTAACTTGGTTTTCTATGGATAGAGAAGGACGAATGGTAAGTTGGTAAGTCTTTCCATATTTTCTTATATTTATCGTACGGTGCACTGTGCACGAGTTAGGCTACTCATTTTGCCATAAAACTGATCCTAAGGTAAGACTAGAAAGATAATTTAATAGATGGTGCACACAACTTATATAGCATATTTGGATTTGTCAAGTGGGCGAGAAACCTTTCCACTAGTGCATTCATCTACTAATAAACCACCAGATTACTTGTAGGGTGCGGGAGAACCTCATCCGG
Organism: Iris macrosiphon; assembly: GCA_036927795.1. Lineage (NCBI taxonomy): Eukaryota > Viridiplantae > Streptophyta > Magnoliopsida > Asparagales > Iridaceae > Iris > Iris macrosiphon. Next base: position 8,155,204 of record JAYESA010000011.1, read on the forward strand.
TGCGAAAACTCTCTTTCGTTCGTGCTAAGGCGTATATTTTGCACTGGAGCCTTGGAATATTGCGTCCAAAATTGAAGCACATATACAAGACATAATATTGGAACGTTGCCTATGTATCATTCCATAAATGTAGCCACTTGGCACGCTTTTACTATTTTGAGAGAGGGCTTGAGCGACTTGTAATCTTGGCCTAGCGCCGCTTGTAACACTTGTTCAATATTAATAAAGTGCTTATTTTATTTCTATACTTGTGTTATTCAATAATTTCGCTATTAATGACTCTGTGAACTTGTTACCAATCGCCTGTGCGTTTCTTATTCCGCTGCACTCGGACTATCTGTGCGACTCTGTGGCTTAGACCTCTTACCACATGTTCGGATCATGGACTTGCACGGACGTAGCTTATGCTCGTGCGACATTACACCCAGATGAGAAAGATTGTCCCGTGGGAGTGCTGGCATGGTGATTCGCGTTTAGCGGGGGCGGTCGATTACCAGCGGGGGATCGGGGTGTGACATATTGGTATCAGAGCTTGGCTTTATGCCTTTGGACTTCGCATCAATTTTCTCAATTTTAAAAGCTTGTTCGTGGGTTATTTGTATACACGCTCTCTCATTGACCATATGGGATATTTTATACAATTAGTCTAAATAATTTTAAAATTGTATGTGAATGATATAATTTTTTGTACTAAATTATGATGCTAAGGCCTTTGTGCCGACCTGTGTTAGACCTTATGGGAATATACTCATGCTAGAAATTGTAAGTTATGTGCGAACTCGAATACCTATACATGATTTTCAAGCTGGTTAGTGTGCATGATAGAATATCGTTCGGACGGTTAACTATGCACACAGCCTTTCGGCTAAGTTGTATTGAGTATTATGCGCTAAGACCCTTTTGGTACGAGCAAGTTTGCAAGCGATATTGGGATGTCATTCAGGAAAAGTAAGTCAAACTTAGAATGGTAACTGATAGAAACATTATTAGATTATCGCTAAGACGAATATGAAGATCGTGCTTGGATTTTGAGAAATAGCTTGAACGGTATTTCGTGTTGGAAGATGCAAATCAAATATGGTTTACTTGTATGACTATCAACAGGATATATACGAGACTAAGATTTATCAGGCGATGCATAGGTATCGTACGAGAATTCTAAGGAATGACTTGGTCAATATGCTTGCGAGTGATGCAAACACCGATTGAGAATTTAATTATGTGACTCGATTCCTGAGTGGTGTATGGATCATTTAGAAATATCCAAACAGATTCCTAGGTCTCGTGCGATAGTTAGTTTGAACGAATTTGGGAATATCTTAAATAAGTGATAAGGCTTATATCGAATAGGGATTCAAAGAAATAGAGATTAATATCTTGGTTAAGAAAACTCGTTGGAAACTTGGAGGATCGTGCGAGCAATTTCAAATTAAAACAAACGGATTAAACTTGAATACAATATCATTTGAATAAAAGTTAGCCCGAGAATGAATATTGTGGTTCGATGAAAGAGGTAAGCGATAACGGATTCGACCTGGAGTTTGGAAGAACGATGTTAAAATCTAGTTCGAAAGATAACCTTCGAAATCAGTCCCAGCCGAGACAATTATCCTGCGGGAGTGCCGGCGTGGTAATTTCAATTACGACGGGGATAATCGAAATTACGGGAACATGTTCGATGATTATTCCAAACGAACTCGATGAATAAAATGTATCAAACGTTGATAGCCTTTGGATTGAATATTTGAACAAAATTGCTTGAGGAATGTCAGAAGTAGACTATGAATTTATCAAACAGTAATTTTAAAGTTGGATAATTTTGCTAGACGAATTATAATTACAGCATGAACGGACATGACTTGATGGAATTTAGATATATCTTGGATGGAGTGAAGTAAAATGATAAGGTGTCTCGATCATTTTAAAGATAACCATAATGTTCGACATTCTTATCTTGTGAGAGAGTAACTCTATGCTCATATATGTATCACATCCAGATTAGGACGATTATCCAGCAGAAGCGTTGACGTGGCGATCTCACATCCAGCAAGGATGATCGAACTTATGGGAGACCGAACCATGACAACTGATGGATCGTCTTGACTTGTGGTTCGATACGGTACGACCAGTTTGAGAATTTAAGTGAATCAGAAGTATTTCAGGGATAAGTTAGTCTAGAACCTGGAAGTAAGTCACGCTTGATGGTTTCGTGAACGGATACTTGAATGTTATTGGACGATTTGGATTTATAATTTTATTAAAAATCTTAGAATTAAATCATGGCTTGGTGGTCTAGACTTAGAATAGATATATGGATTCTATCAAACATGTTTATAGTAGATAGACTATACAATTCCTAGGCTTGTCTTGTATCTTGGATATATCAATAATTTGACTAAACAAATTCAGAATCTTTACAAATGAACATGTTAACATGAGTAGGTTGATCTGTACTCGATGTTTAGAAATCTGAGTAAAATGAGCTAGGGTAGAATATTCCGTACAAAAGAATAATGGTTTGAACTTAGAAATTGGGGCGAGCATCATGCTACAAATTTACAAGATAAATCATGTACTTGAATTTGTACCTATGACCTTGTGAGCTGACCTAGTAATTAGGTAGACGATCCTGTACCAAGTGAAAGAACTTGTGTAACCGACTTTAGCATATTGCTTGAATAAGCCATAGAACTGGGGCAGCAAGACTTAGTGTAAGACTTGGCTTGGACGGTAACTATGTGCTATGTTTGACCTGAACTGATGGGCACTAATCAGATGATCGGATAGATCGTACTTAACGGTAGTTCAAAACTTGATTTGAGTTGGAATAGTAATAACTTGGATTTTATTGACCCTGTTGGAAGTATCATCATGATACATAAGATGGAAACCATTAAGATTTTCGCAAGTAGCTTGTCCGATTTTACTATCGCTAAGTTTGGTTGAATGCATATGTTTGAGGGATGCCTTGAACGTATGCACAATCCAAAACCCAGTGATACATTAAACTCGAGTGCAAAGACTTCGCTATCGCTAAGTTAGTTGACATGCATATGTTTGAAGGACGCTTTGAATATGTGCACGATCCAGACTCGCGATATGTTGATCTTGAATGCTAATGCAAGTTAATATGTTAGATTCGCATAAACAAGTATAACGACTTAGATAAGTTTGCCTCAGCCTTAGATCATCATTCAAGATGGATCATACCGGACCCTGCGTTAAATGATATATATTTTGCGTAAAGGCACAATAGAGACCGAGTCAGAGCTTGGATTGAATGATAGGATTATTCAATGAGACTGACCCAGCATACACGAGACACATTATAAGGAACGTGTAGAAAATTATGTTTGAACAGATCTAGTAGTACCAATTTTTATGCTTGAGATATATTCGATAGTGTGTTAGAACGGTTTTTCGCTCAGTAAGTCTCGAGGATGAGACTTTTTCTGTGTAGTGTATAATATAATGACCCATTTCGTTCTAGTGGACAGCTGATTCAAACGATGCAAGTATAATAACCCGATCTATTTTGCTCAAGGAGAAGACTCGTTTGAGGCAAAGAATTTGCCAGACTTGGCCCTTCAGGAGTTCAGACTTAGACTTTCAAAGGCTCATTCAGAGTATCGTTCGACCGAGACGAATCATCGCTAATGTGGATGGCTACGATGAACTTGTCTTTGCTTAGCTAGCACACTTAAAATATGGATGATACATACTAGTCGCTAAGTGAATCACCCCATGGATGCTAATAAAGAATACAACGCACCTAGCTAAAGAAATAATCCTTACTTTTATTGCTTGTGTTAGAATATAAAAATAAATTTTGCTTATAAATAAATCCTCGCATGCTACATTTGTCTTGTGCAAGTAGACCCCGCTATGCCTTAAGTAGATCGTTGTATACTCTCCGAAGTATATTGTTTTACTTGTTTACACTGCATGCCCATAGGTTATGTCGCTCGATATATCTCTTTACGGTAACACTCCTCGCACTACCCCTTAGACCGTGCCAACGTAGATGCTTATGTTCACACAAATGAAATGCTTGCCTATTTATATGATAACTTGTACTTGTTGCCTCAATTTAATTCATGTCACTTATATGCATGCCACAATTCATCATACTTCACAATCTGTGATTCACTCAATTGAGGCAGGAATGCTATCAAAATAGTCGTTCCGAGCCAAGTATAGAACATTAAAAGTATTCGGGACCGTTAGGTAGCCAAGGCATTTCCTGAACTAGGAGACTGCATCAATGGACAGTTAAGCAAGATAACATTAATGGATTTGTCGAGCGGGCGAGAAGTCTCCCCACCAGTGAATTCATGTACTAATAACCCACCAGATTGCTTGTAGGGTACGGAAGAACCTCGTTTGGTGCAAAAAAAAATCCTTCGTACGTGCTAAGGCGTGGAGTTCCTTCTGGAGCCTTGGAACGTTGCGTCCGAAACTGAAGCACATATACAAGACATAATGTTGGAACATCGCCTATGTATCTTTCCACAAATGTAGCCACTTGGCACGCTTTTACTATTTTGAGAGAGGACTTGAACTTGTAATATCGGCCTAGTGTCGCCTGTAAAACTTGTTCAATTTCAATAAAGAGCTTATTTTATTTATATACTTGTGTTATTCAATGCTTTCGCTATTGACGACTCTGTGAACTTGTTACCAATCGCCTGTGTATTTTTTATTCTGCTGCACTCGGACTATCTGTATGACTCTGTGGCTTAGACCTTTTATCACATGTTCGGATCATGGCCTTGCATGGGCGCAACTTACGTTCGTGCGATATCACGCCCAGATGGGAAAGATCGTCCCGCGGGAGCGCTGGCGCGGTGATTCGTACCTAGAGAGGATAGCTGATTAACTGCGGGAGATCGGGGCATGACACTCCCAGCAACCTATAACCCCCCACGGTTGCCCCCCTCCCACACCCTCGGCCGCTGCTCCTCCCCCATCTCCCTCGCGCAGCGGTGGCAACGCTAGTGCGAGAAGAGAAAGTACTACAAGGAATTTGGATTTTCGTGACAAGTGATTTGTGACAATCGTAAAACTTGTCACTGAAACAAATATTTATGTGACAAATAATTTTGGTTGTCACTTTTAATTTGATTTTGTGACAATAATTGTATATCGTCATACATTTAAATCATTCAGTGACTATATTTTTATTGTTCGTCACTCAATATTGTCACTAAAATAAAATATTATTTTTGTATAAGAATCAAAAGCAAATTTTATGTGACAAGTGAAAATACTTATCATTTAAGGTGTATTCTATGACTTTATTAAAGAATTAAAACAAGAAGTTCTATGTGACAAGTGAAAATACTTGTCACTTAAGGTATACTATGTGACAAGTAAAATATTCTTGTCACTTAAGATATCTTTTATGACTTCTTTAAAGAATTGTAACAACAAGTATTATGTGACAAGTGAAAATACTTGTCACTTAAGGTGTATTCTGTGACTTGCTTAAAGAATTGTAACAACTAATTTTATGTGAGAAGGAAAAAATACTTGTCACTTAAGCTGTATTATTTGACAAGTAAAAATTTTTATCACTTAAAGTGTCTTTTGTGACTTCCTTAAAGAATTGTAACAACAAGTACTATGTGACAAGTGAAAATACTTGTTACATAAGATGTATTATGTGACTTATTTAAAGAATTGTAACAACAAGTTCTATCTGACAAAGTTAAAAAATTTAAGACTTATTTTTAAATAATAATAAATTCTAGAAAATTTGGTTAAAAAAATAGTTTTGGAAAAAAATATATTCTAAGAAATATTCCACTAAACAGACTGGCGGAATCCATACATATTATTATTTTTATTTAACAAACTAATGGTTATGGTGTAATGGTAGCATGTTTGATTCCGGATGAGATGGTTGTGTGTTCGAATTATATAGGGTCCAAATAATAGATTTGTTATTTTTGTGTTTGATTCTTTTGACAAATATATTTTCATTTTAATTTACAATAATATACTATTTGTGACATTATTTTGTGTCACTTATAACATTGATAGTGATGAGGTAGGTTGTCACGGAAAGAATACTATCAGTGCAAAAGCTTGTCACAGTTGAAAACCGTCTGTGATGTCATATTTTAGTCTTCACATTATCTTTTAGCTACGAAGGTATATGCAACGAAAGTATGTCGTCACTGTATTCGTCACAAAAGATGTGTTATGGCAAGTTTCACAAACTTCTGTGACAACTTTAAATGTCATAAAAGTCATTTTTTTTGTAGTGAAGGGGGTGGCGCAGGGGGGTGCAGCCTGGGACGGGCCGGAGCGAAACAGTCGGATGAGGGCGGGATTGGGGCAGCCGCCGGAGGGGGAGGTGAGAGAGGCAGAAAAAATTTGATCTTTATTTTTTTTAGCGTATTAAGTTGATACCTATTAAATTTGAGGGAACAAGTTGAACAATTTGAATAGTTATAAATAACAAGTTATAATTAAACTTATTTATTTATTTATTTATTTATTTTTAAGTTTACATTTTTCTTGGTGGATTTTCAAATTTTGTATTGGCAGGACAGTAGGTTACAATTCACTAACACTTAATCTACCAATAACGGGTGGCATCTCATTAATTACATGACTGCAAGTTGTGAAAGAACTGCCGATTATAGGACTTCTCAAGTCCATGTACAGTAGAGACACATGAGCTAGGCTCGCTTTGGGATTTGGAAGAAAATCCACTAACTAGCAATAATAAATTATCGCCACGCATTACTCCACAAATTCAAAGTGAGAAAAATGAAGAATTTGTAACCAATTTGTCAAAAGTACACCAAGACTCGCTCACAATTTCTCCAGTTCACACTCCACGGTGACGTAAGTGCACATTCTACTTCCCATGCAAACCAACGGCATTGGAGGTGGTGGTAGTGGAGGAGGAGGTGGGGGTGGCTCCGGAGATGGCTCCGGCAGTGGGTACGGCTCTGGAAGCTGCTCCGGCTATGGTGGTGGGGCGAACTGTGGCGGTTATGGACAAGGAGGAGGCGGAGGCGGCGGTGGTGGGGAAGGGGGCGGTAACGACTCCGGATACGGGTCCGGATTCGGGTCTGATTCGGGATCCGGGTACGGTGGTGCCAGTGGAGGAGGTTATGGAAGTGGTGGTAGGGGAGGTGGAGGAGGAGGCTCCGGTGGAGGGAATGGAAGCGGTAGTGGGTCTGGATACGGATCTGACTCCGGATCCGGATCCGGTTCTGGTGGTGCTCATGGAGGAGGGAGTGGTGGAGGAGGAGGCAGCAGTGGAGGTGGCGGTGGTGGATCGGGTTCCGGATTCGGATCGGACTACGGTTCGGGTGGTGGGTCCGGTTATGGAAGTGGTGGAGGTGGCAATGGCCACAACTAAGTTATCACCAGCTTCCTGCACTTATACGCATACTTTGTTGTATTCGTGAAATATGTTTGTGCTTTCATCTACTTTCAGTTTCAACATTATTTGTAATAAAAGTTGCCTTATAAATAAAATAAATGGATCTTCATTATCTATATTGGATTAATAATTTATCATTTAAATATTTTGGCTCATCTAATCCAAAGTTTTAAATGCCATGATTCTTGAGATATAATATTTTCAAATCTAAAATCCAAAGACTGTTATCAACTCAGATTAATTTGAAATTAGGTTTTAAACTAAAAGTTACACTACATTTAAATTATAAAATAGATGGAATTAAACATTATCCATTATAAAATAGATGGAATTAAATATGGAAGTGGTGGCGGGTGAGGAAGAAATAAAAGCGGTAAATGATCTGAATACGGATCGAATTTCGGATCTGGATTCGATTGTAATGGTGCTAATGGAGAAGAAAATGGTGGTGGAGGAGACAATGGCAGCGGTAGAGGTGGAGGTGGTGGATCAGATTCCGGGTCCGAATCGGACTATGGATAGGATGGTGGATCCGGTTATGGGAGTGGCGAGGGTAGCAATAGCCACAACTAAATATTTATTTCCAACTTCATGCAATTATATACATATGTTGTTGTATGAGTAAAATAAGTTTGTGCTTTCATCATTTTTAGCACTTTTATAGTAAAGCTTTGTTTATAAAAAAAATAAAAAAAATCTTTATTATCTATATTTGATTAATGATTTAATATTTAAATATTTTGGCTCGCAAAATCCAAAGTTTTAAATCCCTTAATACTTGAGATATAATATTTTCAAATCTTAAATCCAATATCACCATAAATTAATTTTAATTAGGTTCTTAACTACAAATTGATTATACTACATTTAAATTATAAAATAGGTTGGTTTAAATCTAATTCATTATATTTTTACTTTAGAAGGATAATATATGTAATAGAGTCTTAGGAATAGTTGTGTGACATATTTATTCTCCCCTATGTTCTTATTTTTCTCTCTTTCTTTTCCGAAACTATATCTTATTCATTTAGGCTTTTCTGATTTGTACATCTGTATACAAAATAGAACCAGATAATTAAATATGTGGGCTACATGGAAGAATTGTGAAACATGATTTTTGATTACATGATTTTTTTGTTTCAGTGCATGTTTTTTCTTCTGTCTACACAAATTGCATGTATCCAGTCTTCGAGAAGATTGTCACTCCTGTCATTCGTGTTACTCATAACATTGAGTATGATGTTCGAATTATTGACAAGGGAATGCCACATGATGTGTTGGGATGTAATTGGGTTCTTTATTATTAATACAATTACCTTCTTTCAAATATATATATATATATATATATATATATATATATATATATATATATATATATATATATGAGTGATCTAGAACTACCCGAACGGTTTCATATTATGGAATCACTTGGATTTGAATTGGATGGGTGAGATTAAAAGGTGGTGGCCTACAACTTTTAATTTCACACATTCAATTCAAATCCTAGTGAGTTCCATAACATGAAACCATCTTAGTGATTTTGGAGCATATATATATATATATATATATATATATATATATATATATATATATATATATATAATAAATGACGACTAGCCTAGCGGTTAAGACCGATGCATACTACCCAGGAGCTTGCGGGTTCGAGCCTCCTGGATGCCATTTAATTCTCCTTTGGGAGAATTAAAGTGGTGGGTTGGTGGTGGATGCAGTGCAGGTACGGTACGACCCTGATGGTGTGCGGTGTAGCTGCGTTAGACCTTCGGGCTGGATGGGACCTGTATATATAGCTTCAGCGTGAGGCACTGTACGGTAGCCTCTCTCCCCGGGGCTGTGCATCCCCGCCGCCGGACGGAGCTTCTCCCGCTATGCGTTCCCGCGCGGCCTGAGCACAGTCGACTCCTGCGCTATAGACTCCTCCTCCCCCGCTGTGCAGACACCCCGACCCGCCGTCGGACGGTGCTGCCGCCCGCTCCCGTGCGTCCCCGCCGCCAGGCCGACCTTCCCCTAGCTGAAGCTACCAGCTCCGGCGGAGCAGCCCACCGCTGTGTGCTTCCCTCCGGCCACCAGTCTCTACACCACTACCTCCGGCCACCAGTTTTACACCACCACCACTACCACCATCATCACCACCACCCCCGGCCACCTTCTCAGACCATACCCGGCACCGTCATCGGCGAGGTCGACTCTCCCCCTATTATTTTTATTATTCCAGAATTTTAATATCTATTTAATAGGATGATATATGGTTGTGTGTATATGAACTAGGGTGTAACACCCCGTTCCGCTCAAGCGGACTGCCGTCTCAAACGGCAAAAGTGCAACTGTCCCGACCCGCTTTATCTCAAACAAGAAGCAAAGGATATCCAGACTTGTCCCTACAGGAATTCAGCTTAGGCTTTCAGAGGCTCGCTCAAGCGTATCGCTCTACCGAGGCGAATCATCGCTAAGGTGGGTGGCTACGGTGAACTTGTCTTTGCTTAGCCAGCACACATAAAATGTAGAATATTCATGCTAGTCGCTAGGTGAATCACCCCCTGCATGCTAATAAATCCAACGCACCTAGCTAAAGGAATAATCCCAACTTGTATTGCTTGCTAGAACATGGAAAATGAAATACTGCTTATATTCAGACCCTCGCATGCTAAGTCCCTAACGGCTTCATCTCTCGGCTTACCTTCGGGTCCGAGCAAACGTGTTTACTTATGTTCCTTAGAAACGCATGCTTGTCTGCTTGAATGTTGCCATATTTTCATCCAAACCCCGAAAGACTACTGAGTAGTCGTTCCGCGCATGGAAGAACCTGAAAGTGTCCGGGACCGTTAGGTCACCAAGGCAATTCCCGAACTAGGGAATATGCACCCTGAATGAATAAATTACTGAATCACAGCTCGTGGAGCAAACTACTGAATCAACGATCCTGCCTCAACAAGTTCCATATATATATATCTTGACTCGAACTTGTTCCATATAACTTGTTCATATATATATATCCTGCCTTGAACTTGTTTCTGAACCTGACCCTGACCTGCATGTCGCGGACAACTTGTTTCAAGTGAGATTCTCCTGATCTCTGTTCCTGCGGACGATCTTCGGGGCACCGGGCCGATCCGATCCGGACAGGAACCCCTGTTAGTCTGCCTGTTTCGGGCAGAATGGCGTGTAGCGCCTGTGAACTTATCCTTCACGCCATTCTTGCTCACAGACTAAGTAGCCGCCTGACTCGGAAGGAATGACCTGTAGCGCTCCTGATCCGTGCGTTGCTTTTCATTTTCTTTCATGTGCTACACATGTCCCTTGTGGCTATGCCAGCGACTCCTGTTCATATAGATAAGTCATCCTCGCTTAGCGGCTATCCGCGTGCGAGTCACTGCATCGCATCAAGAACAACTGAACACCTAAACGATCATGATAAAAATGACCCTCGTGTTTGCATATGCTATGCTCCTGAATGTTTATACTTGCCCGTGCTTGAATTAACAATGTTTGCCTTGGACAGGGAAGGCCAAATGGTAAGTCTCGCCGTGTTTCCTCTCATGTCGCACGGCGCACTGCCACACGAGTTAGGCTATTCAATATTTGCATAAAACTGATCCTAAGGCAACTAGAAAGACAACTTAATAGTTGTGCACGGAACCTGTATTACGTGTTTGGATTTATCGAGCGGGCGAGTAGCTTCCCCACCAGTGCATTCAATATACTGATAATCCACCAGTTTGTATGCAGGGTGCGGGAGAATCTCGTTCGGTGCGGATGCCTCCTTCGTGCGTGCTAAGGCGTGGAGATCACTCCGAAGCAACGGTGCGTCTGGAACAGAAGCACATATACAAGACATAATGTTGTGAACATAACCCGAACTCGCCTGAACATCGCCTGTACAATCAATCCACAGTTGTAGCAACTTGGCACGCTTTTACTGTTTCAGAGAGAGAGGCTTGAGCGACTTGTAATCTCGGCTATACGCCGCCTGTAACACTTGTTCATATCAATAAAAGAGCTTGCTTTACTACAACTTATGTTTCAATGCTTCCGCTATATTGTCGACTCAGTGAACCTGTTACCAAATCGCTATGCGTTTATGACTCCGCTGCACTCGGACAATCTGTGCGACTCTGTGGCTTAGAACTCTTACCGCCAGCCAATGAATCACGACCTTGCACAGGCGCGGTTCATGATCGTGCGGCATCACGTCCGGATGGGTTAAGCGATCGTTCCGCGGGAGCGCTGGCTAGGGTGATTCCCGCCTAGCGGGAACGGCCGATTACCTGCGGGAGATCGGGGCGTGACATAGGGAATGTGTTTAAGGTTAGGGTTCTTGATATATATGGATTTATGTGGGTTTGAGTTTACATAAAGGATGTGTTGTGGTAATATAATATAGGTGAGCATGTGATGATAAAAAGAGATTAGGATTAATGGTGAGGTTAGGGTTTAATTTCAAATAGAAGTTATGAATATTAGGCATGGTTAAAAAATAAATGCTAAATCAAGTATTTATGGTTTAAATAAGAATTGATTGAGAATATGAAATACATGCATGCAAGGATGGAAATTGGGATATAAAATGAGGGTGGATGTTAATGCCATATGAGACGGTTATTCAAATTATTAAAAACACATTGGTTAATGTGGTTTAGCTATTTTAAAACTATGACTGAAAATAAAATGATAATTAAAAAGTTGATGGATATTGGGAGCAGGTGATTGATTATGAAATAGGTAATATATCGGATCATGGGTCGGAGATTTAGGACTGTGATATATTAGTTAATTATTTGAGACTGAGCTTAGGTATAGATGTGTGTCGCATCCCTGTTTAACATAGAATAGATTATTGATTCTGGTTTGTATCTCATCCCTAGGTACTGCTGGACCTGAGGACTTGGACGCGGTACCAGATCCCCGTCATCAGCAGCCGCATGCAGGCAAGTGTACCTTGCCATCCTGTATTTCAGTTTACAGATATTGTTATTCTTATTTTACATTGTGCTCGTATTTATGTTGATGTTCGATACTCCGTGTCCGGTTCACAACCGGGTGTTGACATTCGACTTAACGTCTTAGAATAATTACTAGATGCTTCATAGCACCTCGATGCACGTACCTGAGTACATCGATACCCCAGGACACACTCATAGACTGTGATCGTGCCAGATTCCTGTATTCTGATACTGACATCATGACCAGAGACTGGGACGACCTTAGGGTCGCGTCTGTTGAGTTAATTCCTTGTGTCAAGACTGTAGTTAGAGGTTCAGGTTTAACGCACAATCGTTGACCGCTTGGGAAGGGGAAGACAGTTACTAGACATTTGGGCTACTCTGTATGCGCTTATATATATGTAGTATTTTGTAGTGATACCTGTATCTAGTATAGCTGTTTCACCCGTGTGACTCTTTGCCCGGAGCTGCGGTACGTGCCGTGTGTTTCCGTGTCCGGATCTACGGTTTTACTTTGGACGGCCCACGCGTCGAACGTTGTCTTTAAACTGTGTCACACTTATTTGGTTATGTTAGAGTACCCTGTCGTGCACTTGTACTTTCTGTTTACTTGGCATTGTTGTTTTTCTGTACCTTGTTACGTCCCTCTGAGGACCTGGTTCCCTTCCAGGTGTAGGCCACGAGGATTATCCGGAGGAGTACGGACCGGGCATCTATCCAGCAGCTGTACTTACTGCCGAGGACGGGGTCATTCCTGAGGACTTCGCCTGATCGCTGGTAGTGACTCTTTCCTTGGGACGGTATCATTACCTAGTCACCTGCTGCCGTCCCAAGTTATCTTATTGCTTACTTTCATTCCAGTATATTTGTGCTAGCGGGTTTGACATATTTTTGTGGTGGCCCATGCAGGTCCGATTTAAATCGTCTTGGTCACCTGACTGTGCCAAGCGAGCCTGCAAATTAGGAATATATGTTATGATTGTTGAATAGGATCTCAATTCATAATCGATTTTAAAAACTCTTTGTATGTGATTATCGCCCTTGGACTTTCACTTTGCATTCGTTCAATCTTCGTCAATATCGCTATCCTTGTTTCTCGTCCCCTATTATTCGGGGAGACGAATGCTAGTGACTGATGATTTCCCTCCAGAAGAAGATCGAAGACCAGACAACGGAAGACAGAATTCGTATACCTTTTTCGGAGAAGATTGTTACCTTATCAGGATAGATCGATAGGTTCTTTGGATTCTAGAACTAGTATGGAAGGTTAGCAAGAGAGTTGGACCCAGTAGTACCCTACCCGTGCTTGAGGTAACAGTGATATTGGAAGTACTGAGAGCTAGAAGGATTGTTGATCATGACCTAGAATGATTTATGGTAATGCAAAGCTTGAGAATGGAAACTAGTGGTTGTATATGATGACAATACCAGGAACAAAATTATGGAATAGAGGAGATAAAATTTCAAGCTCTCACTTGGAAGATGAGGATCTAATACCATAAATTCTAGTATGTGCTTTGGTGACATCATTATTATAATTGCACTATGTGACTTGGACAGATAAATAACGAAAAGAAGGAATTTGAGGGATAGAATTTTAGGGAAAACTTCGAGGAGAAGAAGAATTATACATTAGGCAAGAAAATTTTCTTTTGAGGATTGATTTGGGAAACAGAACAGGAGAATTTATTTTGAGTTTAAGTCTGGACGATGACACCATCCTAACATGAGTTGATTGAGCCAATACCACGCGACACTAGATTATCGACGTAGTACATTATATTTTTAGACCACCAGGTTACCCTGATTTGAGTTCCTTCAGGGAGCCCGGGAGTATGGTGCCCATCTACTGAGAGGCACACATTTCAGGAGTGAACCAGTGTACCACCATATTATATCAGAGTTGAGGATATTTTTCTAGAGGATCTTCTAGGCCTGCCACCTGATAGAGAGACGGAGTTTGTTAAAGAATGGGCTCCCAGAGCCGAGCCAATTATTTTTCCCGTCTTCAGACTAGCACCGAAAGAGTTGGTTGAGTTGAAGGTCCATATTAGAGGATCACTTGGACAAGAGTTTCAGTCGGACTAGTATTTCTCCATGGGAGAAAACCCATCTTAATTGTGCTGAAGAAAGACGGGACAGTACAGTTGAATCAGCAAAGTGGCGCATATGTATTCTCGAAGATCAATCTCAGATCAGACTATCATCAGATCAAGGTACGAAGAGAAGACATTCCGAAGACGGTGCTTCGGACGCAGTATGGATACTATGAGTCTCTAGTCATGCCGTTTGGCTTAACCAATATGCCAGCAGTATTTATGAGTTTGAGGAACAATATTTTTCACCAGTATTTGGATAAGTTTATGGTGGTAATTATCGACGAGAGCCATCTCATGATCGTGTTGGAGACGCGAAGAAATGAGAGGTTGTATGCCAAGCTCAGGAAATATGAGTTATGTTCAAATAAAATAGATAGTCTATTATGATAAGCGTGTTGAGGTTCACACAGATCATAAAAGCCTGGAGTATGTCTACACGCAGAAGGAGCTCAACATGAGGTAGAGGCACTGGCTAGAGTTGATGACAGATTATGATATCGAGTCGCAGTACCACCCTGGCAAGGCGGATGTAGCTTACGACTCGTCGTTAGATGTTAGAGGATTTTCAGGAACTCAGGAATGAGAATGTATTGCCAGGCATGAATGGACAGATGGCCAGTCTCGAGGTTCATTGAGAGGATCAAGGCAGCATTGCCAATAGATGCGAGATTTCGACGTCCGCGAGAGAGAACAGAGGTCGGCATGCAGACAGGACTCAGGATTCATGAAGACGAAACATTGAGGTGTGGAGATCGCCTATATGTTCCGAGAGGCGAACTACGCCAAGAGTGATGACCTAGGCTTATTGCTCGATTTATTCCATTCATCCCGGGGGTACGAAGATGTACCGGGACTTGAGACAGCATTTCTGGTGGCATGGGATGAAGAAGGAAATTGCAAGATTTGTGGCGAAGTATTTAGTTTGTCAGCAAGTTAAGGCTGAACATCAGAGGACTGCAGGATTATTGCAGCCACTCTCCATTCCCGAGTGGAAGTGGGAACACATTACCATGGACTTCGTCACATAATTTCCGTGAAGCCCTAGGGGGAAGGATGCAGTTTGGGTTATCGTAGACAGACTCACCAAGTCTGCACATATCTTGCCCTTCCGAGTTGGGCAATCCACGGAGATTTTAGCTGACATGTATATGAGGCAGATAGTACGATTACATGGAGTGCCTGTCAGCATCGTATCGGATCGTGATTCTAGATTCACGTCATATTTTTGGCGGAGTATGCAGGAGAGTCTAAGAATTTGTCTCAAGTTCAGCACTGCATATCATCCACAGACTGATGGTCAGTCAGAGCGCACGATACATATATTAGAGGTTATGTTGAGAGCGTGCATTATTAATTTTGGAGGACCTTATTAATTTTGGAGGACCTTGGGAGGACCACCTACACTTGGTGGAATTCTCTTACAATAACAGTTACCAGGCCAGCATACGGATGGCACCTTATAAGGCACTATATGGCAGGAAATATAGGTCGCCAGTTTGTTGGAGTAACGTGGGAGAGCGTCAGATACTGGGTCCAGAGTTGGTGACACAAACAGAAGAGAAGGTCAAGCAGATTCAGAGCCACCTGCGCGCAGCACAGGACAGACAGAAATACTGGGCAGATGCGCACCGCAGACCATTGGAGTTCAAGAAGGGTGACCACGTATTTTTGAGGATATCGCCCACTCGTGGTACCATCAGATTCAGAGGCAGAGGCAAGCTGAGTCCGAGGTACATCGGACATTTTGACATTTTGGAAAGAGTTGGCGAAGTGGCTTACCGTCTTACATTACCTCCATCATTAGAGGGAGTATATGACGTATTTCACGTATCGCAGCTGAGGAGATATGTCGCAGACCCTAGCCACGTGCTTGATCATTCGGAGATTACAGTCGGGCCTAGTCTGTCTTACGTAGAGCAGCCAGTTGAGATCCTCGATCGCAGCGAGAAGACTTTGAGAGGGCAGACGATTCGACTGGTCAGAGTGGCATGGAAGCACCATTCACCAGGCGAATCTACTTGGGAGCGTGAGGATTCTATTCGGCAGCGGTTGCCATACTTATTCGAGGAGCAAGGTACGAATTTACGTACGACATTTGATTACTAGATTGTTTTAAAATTCTGTTAGATACTATCGTGCTTTACTTTTAATTTCGGGGACAAAATTTTTCTAAGTTGGGAAGAATGTAAACCCTTCGATTTATTCTGTAGATAGTTAGAGTGGTTTTGGAAAAAAATTTGATAGCAGATGTCGAGGTTTACAGTAGAGATAATTTATCTTGTATTTAATTCAATTAATTAAAACCCTTGGCGTGCCCTATCATTTTCTGATTTTTCGGAGCCCAATATCAGCCCATAAATTCCGTTCAATTATTGTACTTCGGACCTGACCCGCCAAATTAGGCACTGGACTTTTCCATCTTTTAAAATCAATTTTTGTTTGCTCTAAAATTAATTGCGCAACATTCCAAAAATCGTAACACATATTTAATTCCGTGTCGGACACCTGTGTCGTTACCCTCAATTTTGGGATACCAACTTAACCCGTTGAGCCGGACCAACTAAAGGGTCCAAGACTGACTCCAAGTCCCCACCATTTTTGGCCATTGCGTCATTTTCGAATTTTGACCCCAAGTGCCCCAATTAAATTAAATTCGCGGGACACTTTATTTCTATTTTAATCGGGAATACCAACTTTGTAAATCCTATTTTTAATCCTAAATTAATCCCAATATCTTCCTAATTAAACCCGTGCCTAACGCACAACACCCTCTCACCATAAAATTTCTAAATATATTTGTCTCCGTAATTTTTGTGTCATTTTATGTGTCCATACAATTTCCCGAATTTACGGGACTAAGTTGCAATTATTAAATTATGTGGCACCACCCTATTGGCCAAGAACAAATGAGAGGTCCCAAATTGGGGTCCCATTCACACCCATGCATTCACCCTCATGAAGAAACCCTCTCCTCTTCATGATCAATCTCAACCATCCATTTTGAATAGGATGATCTCACCCATCCATCCCCTTTCCCAATCCCCTATAAAACATCCCATCAACTCACCCTCACCCTCACAAACCCCAAGGTCGGCCTAATCCCTAGGTGTGGGAACCCCCCCCCTCTCTCTCACCTTCCCTCCTCTACATTCACAACCGTAACTTTTCTTCTTATTCTTCCATTCTTCTTCTCCTCATTTGCATCATTCTTCTTCTTCTTCTTCTTAAATAAAGAACCCGACTCCGGCCTAGCCTTTCACCTCCGGCGGCCAACGTCCCCACCCGGACCGGACTGCTCCTCCTCCAACCGAGCTGCTGCCGACCACCTTTAGATTCTCCTCTGCAGCACGAGCCGGCTATTTCCCGACCGTCGAGCATCCGGCATCCCCCATTCCATCTCCACCCGACTATACATAACCCCACCCGACTGTGCAGTAGCAGACAGCCTCCGACGCCGCTGTACAGCCGACGGTCACCCCAGTAACCTCCGCCCGCTGTCCAGAAGCGAACCCGGCCAACTGTCACTCAGCCGAGACCCCTCCGGCGTGCCTGTCTCCTCTGCAGTTTCGATTGCTGCCAGTCACTCCGGCCAACCTGACTGGCTCTTCCCTGATACCGACCCGCTAATACCGCCACACCCCGCGTCGGCTGCTACCATCACCGCCGGCCTCCATCTCGACATCCAATCAAGCTGCTGCTCCTCCACGAGCTCCGGCGGACCGCTGAACTGCTTCGGCCGCTTGCTGAATCCCCACCTCTCTCGAGCTTTCCCCTCCGGCAGTCGAGCACTTGGGATATATATATGAGCCATGCATATGTGGTACACTTCATTCCTATTGGTTCACATATACATTGACTCATGTAGAAATATGAGTCTATGGCTCATATTATATATATATATATATATATATATATATATATATATATATATATATATATATATATATATATATATATATATATATATATATATGATCTTCTAGTCTTGTGGTTAGTGGAAAAATATACGGTCCATGTGGTCGAGTATTCAAAACTCACGAAAAGTGGTAGAAATTAATTATAAAGTGTCAATATGTCCATTTCTAAAATAAATAAATAAATAAATAATTGTTTGGTGTGCGGTATGGCTGCGTTAGACCTTCGGGCTGGATGGGACCTTCGGGCTGGAGTTGTGCCATCAGGTCAGGATGTAGCCTTCGGGCTGAGATGGGGTCCTTCAGGCTCGGATTGTATATATCGACCATTCGGACTGAGTTGTAGCCTCTCGAATGGACCTGAATAAAATTTACCATATATATATATATATATATATATATATATATATATATATATATATATATATATATATATATATATATATATATATTAATGATCTTCTAGTCTTGTGGTTAGTGGAAAAATATACGGGCCATGTGGTCGAGTATTCAAAACTCACGAAAAGTGGTAGAAATTAATTATTAAGCGTCAATATGTCCATTTCCAAAATAAATAAATAAATAAATAAAGAATTGTAGCTAGCTTCTTAATTGAAAGCCACTATTAATTCTTGTTATATGTTCCCATTATATTTTATAAGTTAAGGTTATTTTTTTGGTATCCGCATTCTAGTGGAATGCAACCTTATCTTCTAATCTGCATGGAAAAGATTTTAAGTTTGACATGAATCAATAAACCGTGTCCCGTATATGAAGTTGGAGAAAACATGGTGTCGTCTGTTCTTGACAAATTGGTCCCAAAATCTTCACCTCCATCTACTCTCATAGCTGCAGTTTTCTCACAACTTGCACTGATGATAGCCAAGATTATACCTGTTCCAAGTAGAGTAAGACTTTGAATAATAATAATAATAATAATAATAATAGGCTTGAATGAGACATTACTAGTACTGACTAAGTCATACATATTTTGGACCATAAGATTTTTTCCCTTCTTCTTTTTTATATCTAATTAAATATTATGCCAGTTAGTTGTAGTGCGGATTGAAACAAAAGAATCAGAATAAATAAACTATTCGTTCTTCCTTGATATTGCAGTTGCAGACAGACAAAATATAGTTACAACATGAAGAAGAGAAGAGGAAGAATAAGAATAAGAAGAAACTCTGCTTGCTGGGGGTAATGAAGATCACTGTTGCTCAAAGCAAGATTCGTCCCACACGATCTGCTTCTAGGAACCAGTAAGTTCACGAAGAACTTCTGGAACGCTTGCTGTCACCTTCTGCTTGGACTCGTACGAACTTCCTGGACATTAATGACGGCAGCAGCAATGTAGAAGCATAAAAAATGTGCATCCATGCACTCGACGTCCATGCGCACAAAAAATAAAACTCAATAGATGTTGGACCGCATGGACACCATGTGGCCTAGAAAATGGACATACATGCGGTCCAAACGAGCGTCATGACAAGTGGTCGCATGTCGACCTGACTTGACGTACTGACAACAGAGATGGAGCCCTGACACAGAATCCTGACATTTTTTTTGATCGCCTCGAAGGACGACAATACACTAAGAGACAGAAGTCCCAAGGATAGTGCTGAGCCACGTGTACAACTAGACAAAAGATCCCACGCGGCACTGGCCCATACTTTCCAGACTCCATGTGTCTCATACGGCTCTGGCCCATGCGTCCCAGACTCCATGTGCCGCAATGACTCTTCAGGAGATTGAAGAGAACCTTGTCGCCATCCAAATGAGAGTCCACTCTAATCCCTTCAACAACGATCTCAATGGAGAGAAAGTTGCTCTTTAGAACTTACTGCTCAGGAAGAGGTTCCTAGATGAAGTCCTTATTAGACAATGGGCGAAATACAACTCAGAGATGGTGATAATTGTTCAAAAAAATTTCATGCCACGGTGAAAGCTAGACAACACCCAAATGATATATACGGCTTGCTTGACGCTAACGTGGCCACTATCGAGGAGGCGAATATGATTAGTGATGAAGTGACCACTTTTTTTCAGGAGATCTACAATCAGACCCACTATCCGGCTATCTTCCCCATTATGTGTTTAAGAAACTGGTTACGGGTCTTGGTAATCAAGTATTGCGGTAGCCTGTTACTATTGATGAGATTGAACTAATTATCAAGAAGACGGAACAGAATAAATCTCCGGGGTCGGACAGTTTTGGCGCTGCTTTCTTCAAGAACCATTGGAGTTTGCTAAAATTTGATATATTGGAAGCTATCAGAGAAATTTTGAATCGGGTAAACTACTTACCACACATTTGTGGTACTGATTGCTAAGTAGAGGGAGCTTCCTCTATAGGAGATTTCAAGCCTATTGCGTGCGGTAATTTCTTGTATAAGATCATCACTTATCTGATGTACGACCAGATGCAACCTATTATGCAAGAGCTGATCTCTCCTAACCAAACTGCTTTTATCAAAGGCAGGTCGATCTCAGATAACTGCTTGCTAGTCCATGAACTGGTAAGAGATTTCAATAAGCAAGAAAAAAACAAAGCTTGTCTCAAATTTGATCTTAGGAAGGCTTATGACTTGGTCAACCGGGACTTCCTATGCCATATTTTGTTGTGTATGGGATTTGACTCCTAGTAGGTGGACATGGTGAGGTAATCTGTTTATACCCCGTCTTTCTCGATTCTGATTTGGGGTCAACCGAAAGGCTTCTTCAAGAGTTCCAGGGACATTAGACAAGGAGATCCGCTTTTACCCTACCTGTTTGGTATTGTGATAGAGTTCCTCTCGTGTTTGATAAATGAGGTGGTCATAGAGGGAGATATCACTATGCTGTTGAAGAAGACGAATCATGTTGTTTCTCATTTGATTTATGAGGATGATCTATTAATATTTATGGAGCCTTTCAATATGTCAATTGAGGCTATTAGGAGGATTTTAGACAAACTAGAAAGGTGGTCTGGCTTACAGCGGAATAAAAACATGAGCTAGATGTTCCTTAATAGGACTTGCAGAGTAAGAAGACTTGTTTGGGGAAGATAAAGATTTCTGAGGGTGTACTTCCGGTTAAATATTTATGGCTGCCTCTTTCTATCAATCAGGCATGCAGATTGCAAGGGCATCCTAAACTACACTCAAACTAGGTTGGTAGGATGGCATGCTGAGATCTTGTCCCTTGGGGGCCGGATAGAACTCATCAGGGCAGTCATTTTGGCTATTACTTTGTATTGGCTCCAAGCTATCAAGATCCCTTTAGCTACTATTCACAAGATAGAACATATGTGTGCTAATTTTCTTTAGAAATGAGAAATTCATGCGATCGGTTGGGAAAATTTGTGTTGGCCTAAGAAAGAGGGGGTGTAAGGTTGAGGTCGCTTACTATGCTTAGAAAAATAGTGTAAACCCCCTCGACCAAATTTAGGTCTACTTAGTCTAGATAAAGAGACTAGATTTAATTTGGAGACAATTAGAATTAGATTACAGCATTCTAAAATTTTGTACAATATTATATCGCTTAGTGCACCTTACCTTTGCTCGGATATTTAGAGCACTACACTAGCTATTACTTGCAAACAAATTCTATACGCTTTTCCTAGACGTGCCAACCTTCCATTCTGACCCTTGTGTAACTCATAACTACTCTTCCTTGTGCTTTATTTTAGTCGCACAATATTCGTTACAAACGTCCGCGTTTAAATTTAATTAATTCTAACTTTGCATTCTTTGTCCGTTCCAATCGAAGTTAGGACACAACATCAAACCGTTTTGTCCAACCCAAATTATGACATTATTCTATTCTAAGTGTACTACGCCATGACGCTTGTGTTTCACCCAATTTTAATCCCATGTATTTTTAATTAATTAAAGAACACCTAGCGTATTAATTTTAATTAAATTAATGTAATGACCCAACCTAACCCAAAACTAGATCCAACTCCAACCCAAACCCACACCCTCAAAGCTCATACTAAATACCACACACCATATTGGTCCAATACCTAATACCAAACATGGTATTTTGTCACATCAAATCCCAATTTCCAATTATTGTGCAATTTCCTAATTATTCCAGGACTTTTATATAAATAAGCAATGAGGTGTCCCCCTCTCATTGGTCTAACCACATGAAGAACACAACCCCCCTCCCTTGACCTGTCAACACCATTTTCCCACTCATTTGATTGTACTTGGTACAATTTTCCCCAACTCCATCACTACCCTCTATTTCAAACCCCTTCAACACTAGCCCTCCCCTCATCATTCACGGCGGACACGCACCCCCCCCGACACGACACGTCGAGGTATTATATATATATATATATATATATATATATATATATATATATATATATATATATATATATATATATATATATATATATATATATAACGTATATTGTATATAAATGTGTATATATAATTGTGTATAATGTATATGTATATGTATATAGTATATATTTATATATACTGTATAGATTGTGTATAATATATATATAGTATATATATACTGTATAGATTGTGTATAATGTATATATATATATATATATATATATATATATATATATATATATATATATATATATATATATATATATATATATATATATATATTCATGTATAAGTGTATTATATATATGTATTATGTATGTGTATATTTATGTATATATGTATATATGTATAAATATATTTATATATTTAATGTATTATTGTATGTATAATATCTAATGTATTAAAGTAATTATATATATATATTAAGGTATTTATAATATATTAATGTATTATTGTCAATATATATGTATTAATGTATTTATATACATATTAATGTATTATGGTATTTATATAATGTATTTATATACCATATCAAATGTATTATATTATTATATATATATATATATATATATATATATATATATATATATATATATATATATATATATATATATATCCAGTCAGGATTGGAGCGAAGTACAACCCAATACCAGTTCCAGTTAATTGATAATGACTATAAACAGAAATAGAGAATATAATAAAAGACGAGAAATATTGAACAATATCAACTATGGTAGAAGAACAGGTAAACAAGAACAATATGGTATATACTGATCACGATAAAATAAAAAAAGATAATATAATAGAATAAGACAATGAACTAGAATGTGGTGAAGAACTGTAACTATGCTAAGTGATTGAAATATTAGTTAGATATGTGATCGGCTTGGGTGAACATTGTCTAATTAACGTTAGATAAATATTGTCTAAGTTAAACATTGAACATTGTCTAGGGTTTGATCATATATATAGCTAACACTTTCCCCTTTCCCCCAACTAGTACAATGGATCCAACCATGACACGTTACGATGCAAGATACTCAAGGCTTTGTAAACAATAAACCTTGAACATTAAACATTGAACATTGAAAATTAAAAATTGAACATTGTCTAAGTTAAACATTGTCTAAGTTAAACATTGAGAACACGAGGAATAATGAACAATATATATAACATCCCATGACTGATTGTAAACACCCAAATTTTTCAGAATTTAAAAATATAAAATTTCAAAAAAATTCTGTGATTTTTAAATAAATAAAATATATATTTTCTGGTATTAAATAAATTTTGTGATTTTATTAAATATTAAAATATTATGAAAATAATATTTTTGAGTGTAAAATAAATAATTAGACATTGTGTAATTTTTCTAGAATTTATTGGACCCAAAAACTATTTTTTTAAATAGCTAAAAATATCCTTTTAAATTAAACTAAATAAAATCGGTTTAAACCACCCTAAATAAACCAAACCAAAATGAGCTTAAAATAAAACCAACCCAATTGAACCGACTAAACCCAATCCTATTGGATCGGATCGGATCTAAACCCGACCCGACCCAAAACCCAACCCGACCCGTTATTAAGTGCTACAGTAACCGAAGACGAATTCCCTCCCCGACCGACCATCTCCCCACCGCCGGCCGACGATTCCCTTTCCCGCAACGGCCGATGCCACCCCTATAAAACCCTCACGACCCCGCAGCCCGACGACGGCAATGTCGACCCCAGCAGTCATAGATCCGCCGCCACCCGAGCTCCCCGGCCATCCGCCTCTACAGCCCCGGCGACGCCTCCATGAGCCCGACCCGCTGAAGACCTCCGTCGTCTCCCGCGCCGAGCACAGCAGCCGTAGCAACACTGCCACTCGCCGTCGACGTGCGCCGCGTCGCCACCATACACGTGCAATTTTAGTCGATATCGACCCCTGTTCAGGTGATTATTTCTCTCTCCTCGTCGTGCCGATGTTCGAACGGTCTGTTGTGACCCATTCCCTGTTTAACCCTCTCGAACCCCGTACAATTAGACTGGGATATCGCATCCTGTGTCGGTCGTAAACCGCGACGCAAAAATAAGAAAAACAACCCCTATTTCTGAAAATTTATAAATTGGTCCCGAACTAGCAAGTTCACGGCCGTTTTACGTGCAACCGGTTAAATAAATCTAAAATTTACTTAAACAATTAATTAGATAATATAACCAAGTTTTAAAATCCTATATTAGTTTAATTTAATGTGTTGTAGATTATAATTTATTCGAGGGTAAAATTGACCAAAAACTTGGTTATTTAAAATCCAATTTTTTTTCGAACTGGGTGCGCTCCGCTAAACGAGGCAACTTGGTCGTGTGTGAATGTCACCAAAAGGGTGCGCACCGTCAATACGGATGTGTAAAATTTTGCGAAAGTTGATTTGGATGTGCGTGCACACCGGATTCAATGCGTATCCGTCGAAATTGACCCATATCGGCCATGTTCTAAGACTCGTTGTAACTTTGTGTACACTAGTCGTTTAGAAACGAAACTTATGCCATCGGACTCGTAGCGATACGTTGGTCCTGTGACCCAAGTTTGGTTCGATTCTGAGAACGTTGACAAAATCTCGTATCGTGGGCCCCACGGCTCTACTTGATGGACAATTTTGTGATCGGCTCATCGGAATTCAGTTCTGGATATTTCGTTTGGTTCGTATCGTCGTTCTTGACTTGTAGACACTAAGTTTGATGAATTTGGAGGACTTTGTATCTGACACATTTTTTGGTGCGAAGCGGGCCACATGTGGATCCCGATTTGACCAGAAACTGTCAATTTTGTCACTGTGTTCAAATTGAACTTATGGATAGGCAATTCTAGCTATTTTATATCTTCTGAATATGATGGTAATATTTATTTTAGTAACCGGAGGAGTACTTCGAGCTTTATCCGCCAGCGGCTTATGAAGTGGGCTTAACTGTGCCTACGTGCTCCGACTTCTTGGATCCCCTAAAGAAGATGAAAGATATGAAACATGTCGTAACATTTTTTTTTTTTATCATAGTCACGACTTGGAACTGTCCAATGAGTGCAGTAGTAATCTTTTTAATATTCTTTATATGTCTAAAATGTACTAATCAATAACAGTACCTAGTGATATTTTCACTACTTGAACTGTCCAATGAGTGCAGTAGTAAGTAATCTTTTTAATATTCTACCATGTCTATCCTTATTTGAAGTCTCCAATGATTGCAGTGTTCATAATCTTTGACGGTGTTCTTAATTACTTTTCTTGATCAAGAACCTAGTATTAATTATTCTCACCCATTTCACCTTAATCAAAATCTTAGTAAACGAAAAAGTTATATTTCAGTATCAACAACCAATGATTTAATCAATTATACATACAAATAATTAAGTTTCACATGCCTGTCAATGTATAGGATCTCGATCCTTTGGAAAAGTTCTCTCGTTTTTACTCCCATACATACTTGGTTAGTTTTCCCGATGCTAATTCTTGATCAATAATTTAGGTATCTATTTTTTGACAGTAATATATTGTAACTATCTAGCTCCACGACAGCTAGCATAATATATATTAATTAGATATAACAAAGAAGACGGGAATTTTTTTTTTATAAGGTCCTAAATATGTATATATTATTTATTAGTCTGTACTAGTAATGCCTCATTCAAGCCTATTATTATTCAAAGTCTTAGTAGCTCTACTTGGACCTGGTATGATCTTGGGGCTATCATCAGTGCAAGTTGTCAAGAAACTGCATGCGGCTAGAAGTGTGATGTCCAAGCATCTATATGATAAATTGTCGGTCAATGGTGGTGAGAATTCCAACCATGGGACTATGAGTGTAAATTAATGGACGAATGAAGATTTTGGGACCAAAATTTGTCAAGAACAGATGGCATGCACCAATATTTAAGAATCTATTTATCATTTAATTGTTACATACTTCAAATTAAAACAAAAATAATGAAACACAACTAAGAAAATATTTATAATTTTTTTTATATTTTTTTATCAAAACATTGTGGCGGGTAGCTCCGCTCCTGCCCACTACAATTCTGAATTTATTAAACTTGTTCTCCGAATGAGCTTTTGTGAAAGTATCAGCTACTTGGTCATCGGTGTTGCACAGCTTCAACTCAACTTCTCATTTGTGCACAATCTCGCAAATGAAGTGATGGCGAGTCTCTATATGTTTGGTTCTTCCATGGTGGACATGATCTTTTGACACTGCAAGTCTTGTTTTTGCAATAAGTTGTAAACGTCCCTGCTTGAGGAAAATTCAAAGTTCGAGAATCCTTCACATCTAAATTGCTTGATAAACTATAGATGATGCTGCAATTCTTTGGAAAGCATTTTTAGTACAAAAATATTAATCTATTTTCTGTACCAAGTTCTAGGTGTATGTTTTAGTCCATAAAATATTTTCTTTAGCTTATAGACATTTTCCAATTTTTTTTTGCACAACAAATCCTTCTAATTAATTAATAAACACATGTTCTATAGCAAAACTCCATCCCCACAACGCAGAATTAACATTAAACCAATAAACAAGTCATTTGTTTGTCCAATCTTTTTGATGGGCTTTCAAATTTTATTCTAATTTTTATGTGTAAAACTACAAGAATCCAATCTTTTTGATGGGATTTCAAATTATTATATTGTAGTACAGCTTTGTATTGACTTCTCGAGTCGAGAAAGTAGAGACACATGAGGCTCCCTTTGGGATTTGGAAGAGAATCCACAAATTGAAAGTGATAGAAATGAAGAATTTGTGACCAATTTGTCAAAAGTACACAAAGACTCGCTCACAATTTCTCCAGTTCACACTCCACGGTGACGTAAGTGCACATTCTACTTCCCATGCAAATCAACCAAACTACTATAAATACCTCCCGGCCCCTCTTCATCTCATCTCATCAAATCAAATCAAATCAAATCAAACACAAATATGGCTAAGAGGACTAGGCTTCTGGCTCTCGCCTTCATTGTTCTCCTTGGCATTGGCCTCAGCTCCGCCGCTCGGTCCTTAACAGGCACCAGCGGCGGTGGAGGTGGTGGCAGTGGAGGAGGCGGTGGGGGTGGCTCCGGTGACGGCTCCGGCAGTGGGTACGGTTCCGGAAGCGGCTCCGGCTATGGCAAAGGTGGTGGTGGGGCGAACGGTGGCGGTTATGGGCAAGGGGGAGGCGGAGGGGGCGGTGGTGGGGAAGGGAGCGGTAACGGCTCCGGATACGGTTCCGGAAGCGGTTCCGGCTATGGCAAAGGTGGTGGTGGGGCGAACGGAGGCGGTTACGGGCAAGGTGGAGGTGGCGGTGGCGGTGGTGGGGAAGGGGACGGTAACGGCTCCGGATACGGGTCCGGATCCGGGTCTGGCTCGGGATCCGGATACGGTGGTGCCGGTGGAGGAGGTTATGGAAGTGGTGGAGGGGGAGGTGGAGGAGGAGGCTCCGGTGGAGGGAATGGAAGCGGTAGCGGGTCTGGATACGGATCGGGTTCCGGATCTGGATCCGGTTCTGGTGGTGCTCATGGAGGAGGCGGGGGCAGCGGTGGAGGTGGCGGTGGTGGATCGGGTTCGGGGTCAGGATCGGGCTACGGTTCGGGTGGTGGGTCGGGTTATGGAAGTGGTGGGGGTGGCAATGGCCACAACTAAGTTATCTCCGGTTTCGTGCACTTATATGCATACTTTGTTGTATGAGTGAAATATCTTTGTGCTTTCATATGTGTTTTCAGTTTTAGCACTATTTGTAATAAAGCTTTGCTTATAAATAAAATAAACGACCTTTATTATCTATATTGGACTAATAATATAGATAAAAAATTTGGACTTGGATAACTTCCATCTTCTTAGAACAATGGCCATCAGGTCAAACACGACTGACTTGTCAGAGATCAGAATCGCAAGTGAACCCTAGAATCACCAAATTGCTGACATGGCAGTATTTGCCAGATCAAAAAAACGTCGCTAAATGTGTTACAAAATGCCGCTAAATAGAATTTTTTTTACGATGTTTAGCGACACAACACGTCTCTAATTTAGCTACGTTGCATCGCTAAATGTCGCTAATATGAAAAATATTAGCGACTCATATATGTCGCTAGAAAATGTCGTTATAGCGATGTTTTGCGATATTTTTTCTATCAACGACTAGCTTAAACGCGACTTCATTGAAACATCGCTAATTACGACGTTAAATTTTTTTAACGAAATTTTTATGTCATTTAGCGACGTTTCCAGACGTCGCTAATTTGACTTATGCTGATAGTGTTTTTCTTCTCTCTCATAAACATATAATACCTACGTACTTTTGAAAGATTCGAATTAATACACAATATTTAAGACTGTAACGTTTTAAACACATTTCGTACGAATAATTAAAAATTTCAGCACAAAAAAAGTGTATGGCAGTACAACATATTTAATCAACCAAGAAAGAAATCCAACAGTCTTTTATTAACTCTTACAGCCGTATTGTTTGTAATCAGCTTGACACAATTCATAAAAAAAAATTATAAAAAAAACCTCTTAATCTAGAAAGAAATTCAACAGTTATGTTCCTTGCATCAATGATCATTTTGTGAGAGGTGAAAATGTGATCTTATAAATTTGTGTTTAATGAGTTGTTTGCTTATTTATTTGGGATTAAAAAAAATAATGTCAAAATTTTAGTGTCGAATTTGTTCATATAAAATGTACTAAATACAAATTTATATTGTAATTATCTAGCTCCACGATAGCTAGTTAGCATAATATTAGATATAACAAAAGAAGGGAAACAAATTCTTATGGTCCTAAATATGCATTACTTAGTCAGTAC
The DNA here is from genome assembly GCA_036927795.1 of Iris macrosiphon. Taxonomy (NCBI): domain Eukaryota; kingdom Viridiplantae; phylum Streptophyta; class Magnoliopsida; order Asparagales; family Iridaceae; genus Iris; species Iris macrosiphon. The sequence continues at coordinate 8,184,730 of JAYESA010000011.1, forward strand.
TACTGTACTAGTACCGTCTCATTCAAGTCAATTATTATTATTATTATTATTATTATTATTATTATTCAAAGTCTTACAAGCTCTACTTGGACCTGGTATGATCTTGGGGCTATCATCAGTGCAAGTTGTCAAGAAACTGCATGCGGCTACAACTGTGTGAAGTCCAAGCATCTATATATCATAAATTGTCGGACAATTTTAAGAGAAAATCCCGCCCATTGGACTATGACATGAGAGTAAATTAATGGACAAGTGAAGATTTTGGGACCAATTTGGAAAGAACAGATGGCATGCAACAATTTTCTCCAACTTAAATGACATTCGGGACACCGTTTATTGATCCCAATGTATACATGAATATTATCTAAAAGGGAGCATAGAACTTACAAGGTCGGTTGATAGAGGTCGCTCATGCGACTGATATTCGAGAGCTGGAGATAGACATGTTGAACACGAAGGATTACTAGAAGTGAGAGAAAATGAATAAAGACACTTTCTGCTTTCGGAAGACCTATTATCAGTCTTGAATTAGGTCAGAACTCAAAAAGACAAAGGATCAGCAGCATATATGTTACTACGGATGATTCTAGGTACGGTGATGTGGCATATGTGAAGAGAACGAAACCAACGTATCTTTGAGAGACATGCTACCAGTATTATTATTGTACAAAGACAAATACAAGCTGAAATAGATATCCTAAACCCAAGATGAATTTATTATGTGTCTTGGTTGGATGATAGTGTTGTAATATCTTGTTTTGATTTTCAATAATATTTACCTTCTTCTAAAAAAAAAAAAATTCAACTATACAAGTGAAAAAATCAACTAAATGTGAAATGTTAAATAACAATGTGAATATATTTGATGGAAATATAAACTATTTTAAAATTAAAAAAAGTAAGCATTTTTTTGATAATCACACTTAGGATTAATTTAAAGCCTGAAAGAGTGACCCAATTTTTTTGCATGTTCTTCTACTGAGGTAGAGTATAGAGCTATGGCTGTCACCTCTAGGGAGATCGTCCATGTACGTAGACTTCTCTTTGATATGGACATTACTCCTATAGGACCTACGCAGCTTCACTTTGACAACAATAGTACTATACAGATTACAAATAATTCGATTTTTTATGAGCGGACAAAGCACATTAAAATTGATTGTCATTTCGTGCGTGAAATTTTTTTGGTAGCTGGCACTATTTCTCTACCACATGTTACATCCGTTGATCAATTGGCAGATTATTTTACAAAGTCGCATCTCATACCGTGATTTCAGTTTCTATTGGGCGAACTCATGTTGTTAGACCCACCATAAATTTGAAGGGGGTAGTAAGATTAATTATAGTTTTGATTATATATTAATTAGATTTAGGATATAGATTCTTCTCCTATATGGATACATATTTCTTCTCCTACTCCTATACGAATATGAATCCGCTCCCCCACTATATATATTCATAGTTGTAAAACTTTTTACATCATCCATTAATAAAATCATATTTGTTTCACTATCATTTACTCATTAATGAAACATGGAAAAGAGCTTAACACCACTCACCGAGTTTCTAAACAAAAAACTTACTTGTGCTTATGCATACAGGTAATCAAATATCAAGAAAATGGGAAGTGAAAATCTTGAAGTTCTTTTTCTCCTCAAAATAAATAATTTTTTGTTTTTGTTGTAGGTAGTGGTAAGAAAATATTTTTAGTTTCTAAAGCAGACCTAGAGCGGGTTATCCTTAATGGCCCATGGACGTTCGACGGTAGATTGATTATTTTAAGACACTGGGACCCATCCTCCAACTTTGAGAAAGACGGCCACCTACCGATTTGGATTGGGTTCTTATGGCTCTCTCCCCAACTTTGGACCATTAAGGCTATCATAAAGATAACTAGTGGCATTGGAAATCCATTACGCCCTGACAACGGTACCACAAAGAGGGAACAACAGTCATTTGTGATCTTCGGGAAAATTAATGGTGTAGATTAGTTACCGGAGAAGTTGGAAATTGAACTACCATCGAGTAAAATTATATTCCATAAAGTGGAATACGAATGGGTCCCGCCTTGCTGTCGTACGTGTAAGATTTTTGGACACTTTCTCTCTCAATGCCCGGACTGGGAACCCCATCAAAATGATAATCAGCAATGAACTGACATTATACCCCAGAGTACTGCTAATCAGCAAGGTCCTGTCATCCAACAGGTAGACAAAGCCCCAATGTGGCGGAGGCAACCAAGTTGGATATCTAGACTAATATCAAAAATTCGAGTAGCAAAAGTATTGATGTAGCCAACATAAAAAACTGAGGTGCAAGAGCATATGGGGGTTCCCAAGCCTACTGTCTTGGGAAAAATGAATGAAGCAGGCGCTGACCAACCTATCCAGGAGACAGATTATTTAAATGGAGAGGCAACCTTGGAGAACCAAGGGGCAATGGTAGTGTTTGGAGAGGACGCCCAGCAGAGTGAGAAGGGTAAAGGAGGAGACGAGGTGGTAGGATCTCACATGGTTATTTTTTAGGCCAATGCAATTGTGCATGATGAATACAGTGTCAGAGTTAGAAAAAATTTGGCGACGGATCATATTTCTCTGGTATCCCCGGGAGTCAAGGACAAGACGAGACATGCTCTCTTCATGAACTGTTGGTCATGGTCAATCCTATTTGACAAGCCAAAGTTGAACATAAGAAGGGAGGTCGTAAAGCGACGGCTGCTCGTCAGGGTGGACTCAGCCCCCCCCCCCCCTAGGGAGAGTTCGCGTGTTAACAAGGGTGTCAACATTCATCATTTATGACAATTTTTACCTGGAATGTGATGGGGTTAAATCTATAGGTAGATTGAGAGAAGTTATGGACTATAGCAAGAAGTCTACTTATTTTATCATTAATATTTTAGAATCTAAAATTAAATCGACATTGAAGATCAAGAGGTAAACTCCGGTGGACTGGAAATCTGTCCACAATTTAGAGTATGCGGATATGGCACATGGAAAGGAAACTTGTCCACTTCTCGAATCAATTGATCACCATTAAACTTATCGACATGGGTGATCTTAAAATTGTGTCTGGAGCTGTTTATAGGCATAATGATCAGATTCAACGGAGGAGATTGGAGAGAAATCACCATCAAAAGCAACATGGTAGGGGACAAACTGCCTCTACTTATGGGGGGAGACTTCAATACTATTATTCATGCCAATGAAAAGAAAGGGGTATGCCATGTTCAGGAAGCTATTCTGGCAGAATTTTAAAGCTGCATCTTATCCTCCGAACTTACTTGTAAGGCTAAATCGGGCCACATCTGGATGTGGAATAATCGAGCTATCCGCAATCGTATATTTATTCAATTAGACCATACTATTTGCAATGGTCGTTGGCTTGAGTTCTTCCAATTTTGTAGTATGGATTGCCTACCTCTTGGCACCAGTGACCACTCCCTTATTGTTATCAGATTGGCGGAATAGTCAATTTTCAAAGGGAGACCTTTTAGATTTAATAATGCATGGAGTCATAAGAAGGGGTACGAGAAAGTGGTTCAACTGGGCTGAAACTCCATAATGCGTGGTATTGCCCAATTCCAGGTTGTGTCTAAACTTAAAAGCACCAAACAACGGCTTAAGACTTGGAATAGAGAGTACCCCGCAATGACTCTTCAGGAGCTTGAAGAGAACCTTGTCGCCATCCAAATTAGAGTCCACTCTGATCCCTTCAACAACGATCTCAATGGAGAGAAAGTTGCTCTTTAAGACCTACTGCGCAAGGAGAGGTTCCTAGATGAAGTCCATGTTAGACAATGGGCGAAATGCAACTGGCTCAGAGATGGTGATAATTGTTCAAAAAAATTTTATGCCACGGTGAAAGCTAGATAACACCAAAATGCCATATACGGCTTGCTTGACGCTAACAGGGCCACTATCGAGGAGACGAATATGATTAGTAATGAAGTGACCACTTTTTTTTAGGAGATCTACAATCAGACCCACTATCCGGCTATCTTCCCCCATTATGTGTTTAAGAAACTGGTTACGGGTCTTAGTAATCAAGTATTGCGGTAGCCTGTTACTATTAATGAGATTGAACTAATTATCAAGAAGGCAGACCAGAATAAATCTCCGGGGCCAGACAGTTTTGGCGCTGGTTTCTTCAATAACCACTGGAGTTTGCTAAAATTTGATATACTGGAAGCTATCAGAGAATTTTTGAATCGGGTAAACTACTTACCAAACATTTGTGGTACTGATTGCTAAGGTAGAGGGAGCTTCCTCTATAGGGGACTTCAAGCCTATTGCGTGCGGCAATTTCCTTTATAAGATTATCACTTATCTGATGTACGACCAGATGTGACCTATTATGCAAGAGCTGATCTCTCCTAACAAAACTGCTTTTATTAAAGGCAGGTCGATCTCAGATAACTGCTTGCTAGTCCAAGAACTGGTAAGAGATTTCAATAAGCAAGGGAAAAATAAAGCTTGTCTCAAATTCGATCTTAGGAAGGCTTATGACTTGGTCAACCGGGACTTCCTATGCCATATTTTGTTGTGTATGGGATTTGACTCCTAGTGGGTGGGCATGGTGAGGAAATCTGTTTGTACCCCCTCTTTCTCGATTCTAATTTTGGGTCAACCGGAAGGCTTCTTCAAGAGTTCCAGGGGTATTAGACAAGGAGATCCGCTTTTACCCTACCTCTTTGGTATTGTGATGGAATTTCTCTCGTGCTTGATAAACGAGGTGGTCATAGAGGGAGATATCACTGCGCTGTTGAAGAAGACGAATCATGTTGTTTCTCATTTGATTTATGAGGATGATCTATTAATATTTATGGAGCCTTTCAATATGTCAATTGAGGCTATTAGGAGAATTTTGGACAAACTAGAAAGGTGGTCTGGCTTACAGCTGAACAAAAACAAGAGCCAGATGTTCCTTAACAGGACTTGTAGTGTAAGAAGGCTTGGTTGGGAAAGATGAAGATTTCTGATGGTGTACTTCCGGTTAAATATTTATGGCTACCTCTTTCTATCAATCAGGCAACTTATGCAGATTGCGAGGGCATCTTAAACTACACTCAAACTAGGTTGGCAGGATGGCATGCTCAGATCATGTCGTTTGGGGGCCGGATATAACTCATCAGGGCAGTCATTTTGGATATTACTTTGTATTGGCTCCAAGCTATCAAGTGTAATGTCCCGTTTCTCCTATTCGGGGAGCGCGACCAAGAAATACGTGAGATCGTTTGATCGGGACGGATTGAATTAAGATCCTTTTCTCGTTATGGATTGGTTTCTTCGGAATCAGGTCCCATATTCAATGGATTGTGCCTCAAGGAATGACTTGGCGGTAGAGTCGAGAGAGGCCTTTCCGTTGCTCTGATTTTCTTGCCCGTTTTCGATGCCGCTTGGTTGCTTTCTTGTTGGCTTAATGACTTGCATTTTTTTTGAACGATTTTAATGGATTTTATTGCCTTCGTTCTTAGGATTTCGTATTTTCATATCGAACCTCGGAGACCGAAGCAGGAGATATTGATCATCTGTTGGTGCGTGCAGGTGATCGGGTAGACGACGCACGCGCAGAGTCTTAAAGTTCTCCCATTTCTCTTCCCAGTTCACCAACTTATGAGTGACCTTATTTCGATTAGCACCCTTCTTTCAAGTCTTCATTTTAGATAATTGACTCATTGTGTATTTCGTTCAAACGATACAAAGAAACAATAGCTTGAGTCAGAATAAAGAAAAGAAGTAGACTTGAAACACTAATAATGCTTGTCATACAAAAATTTTCTGAATGATCACACTGTAGCATACATGCCCGTCATATACATAACTATTTTTGTGTCAGTTGTAATTAGATTCATTTATCTATAACTGTTCATGGTATGGTACAAAAGGGAAGGAAAATATGATATTTACACAAAGTAGCCTAGACTATAGAAAAATACTATGATCATTTGCTTGTATTGCTTGAATATGTGTTTCATATGATAACTTAGTTGGTTGAGGAGGCATGGTCTTGGACAACTTGTATACAAGGGATATCGTTCTACGAACGGTCGTCGGGGCACTGGGACCGCTTCGCCCTGGGTAGAACAATTTGCTAGTGTAGTCCTAGCATTGGATGGGTCCGTGCGTCCGCTAAGGGCTAGCTACCCGAGGCGGAATGACAGCCGACCCATTCCTAGTCCAATCAAGTGATTGTTATATATATTTAAACTCTACAGACTAACTATGTCTTCGTGGCAGGAAAGGTTATGGTAAGTTTTGTACAGGTGGCTCAGACGATACAGGTAAAGTCACTGAGCAGTGGCACATTTGGTTATGTTATGTTACTCTATCTTATACGAAGAATTAAACTAAGTCAAGATAGATTACATGATAATAAATATTGCATGCTCATATGAACTTATTGTAGATTTTGGTTAAGTTGGGTTAGCTCGCCCTCACCGGTACTCTTTGAAGTACTGACCCTCGTTGCAGCAGGTTCCTCGAGCCAAGGCGACGCGGCGAGTAGCTGAAGTTTTCTCCAACCTCTTTTCGAATCAAGACACATTTGTGTCATAACTTTTGGTAGCTCCAGTACATAGGTAGCAAGGAGCTCGCTCTCACTTTTGAAAGCCACAAGGTGATGGTGCTGACTCGCACTCAAGGTGTTTTATGTTTTGAATTCTAGTAAGGGATATAATGTATGGATCGACTATCTCATTTTGTGTCCAAGTTGTAAGCCCGTGAGGCATCTTTACTACTTTGGGTCAAGAGTTTGTAAACAGATGTTCATTATCAATAAAAGAAAACTTTTCTATGCCTCAAATGTGTGTTATCTTATTTGCGTACTCGGTTGCATATGCTCTAAATATTATCCTTATGCCTAGGCCTTGTGCACGCACGCCCTACGTGTGCACGACATCACGTCCGGGGAACGATTATCGATTGGACAAAATTGGGGCGTGACATCAAGATCCCTTTAGCTACTATTCACAAGATAGAATATATGTGTGCTAATTTTCTTTAGAAATGAGGAATTCATGCGATCAGTTGGAATAAATTATGTCGGTCCAAGAAAGAGGAGGTGTAAGGTTGAGGTCGCTTACTATGATTAGAAAAATAGCCGGCTAAAAACTATTCTAGAGATTCCTCTCTGTCAAATCTATCTGGGCGGATTGGATCAGGGGGAAGTACTTCCCTAAGGGAGATTTATCGTCTACCAAGATCAATAACAACTTCTCGGTGACGGTTAAATTTCTCCTAGGGTCGAGGAGCTTGGTTAAACCTAGAATTACTAGGGTTATTTGCTCTGCAAATCAGACTAGTTTGTGGCATAATCCTTGGATCAACCATACCAGCCTTATTGATAGAGCCGGATGGCTCGTATATTAGATAAGAGGATCCATTGAACAAGTTAATAGTTTTATCTAGGAGGGAGCGTGGAACTTACAAGGTCAGTTGAAAGAGGGCTCTTATGCGGTTGATATTCGAGAGGTGAAGATAGACAAGTTGGACACGGAGGATTATTAGATGTGGGAGAAAATGGATAAAGGCACTTTCTGCTTTCAAAAGGCCTTCACCCAAAATTAGGAGCAAGAATCCGGATATGGATTGGGCAGATCTGGTTTGAACTAAAGGAGGAGCTGTTAAGAACTCCCTATGTATATATAAGATGATTCGTAACCGACTACTCACTAGAGACAGTCTGAGCAAGTTTGGTGTGGACTGTCCGGATAAGAAATGCTGCTTATGTGGGTATATGGATGAGACCAAGGACCACCTTTTCTTTTGCTCTGACTTTGTTTGGGAGATCTGGAATAAACTTTGCAGATGCTTTGGACTTTTGGCTACGCAAAATGGAGACCTATTGTCAGTCTTGAATAAGATAAGAACTCAAAAAGACAAAGGACCAGGTATATGCGACTGCAGATGATTCTACGTACGGTAGTGTAGCATGTGTGGGGGAACAAAATTAACGTATCTTTGAGGGATGGGCAACCGGTATTATTATTGTACAAAGACAAATACAAGCTGCTATAGATATCCTAGACCCAAGATGAATTTATTTTGTGTCTTGGTTGGGATGAAAGTGTTGTAATATCTTGTTTTGATTTTCAATAATATTTACCTTCTTCGGAAAAAAAAAAAGTTCAACTATACAATTAAAAAAAAAATCAACTAATTGTGAAATGTTAAATAACAATGTGAGAATGTATTTGATGGCAATATAATGACTATTTTAAAATTAAAAAAAAGTAAGCAATTTTTTGATAATCACACGTGGGATTAATTTAAAGCTAGCAAGAGTGGCCCAACGGATGGGTATGGTCTAGATTATAAGGAAGATCCTGAATGTGAACCATGTATTATGTACATGGCATTTTTTTTTGAGATGACCCTGCGTAACGGTCGGGACTTTGTGCACGTTGTATTGTATGTCTTTTGGACGTACTGTCTCCAGCAACTACCATTTATAAAATAGAAGGAATAATATGCCTCCGTAGCTCGACCTACCGTTTCTTCCACCCAGTCAAAACTCGTATGTCTATTTTCGTTAACCACAAGGGTCACTCGAGTTCGACATACATGACATCAAGTTAGGAACAGTCAAATGAAGTCTCCATAGATACTGAATCCGCACACTCAAATATAATGTTTCCATATATACTGACTCGACCCTCAATTAACCGTCCAATGGAATGAAGAGTACTTACAGCATTCTAACTTTTCTGATGTCACATAATAAACTACAAAAATTGCATAATAAACTTCTAGCTTTCTCCGCCAGCGACTTATGAAGTGGGCTTAACAGTGCCTACGTGTTCTGACTTCTTGAATTCCCTAAAGAAGATGAGAGATATAGAAGTTGTCGTAACGTTTTGGTGAATTGAACAAATATAAAACAACGACGAGCGAAGTGAGTCATTGTCCTTCTTCAACATGAGAAAAACAACGTAACTCTAGAAGTTAGGCGGGTTTTTTTCATAGTCGCGACTTGAACTGCCCAATGAGTGCCGTAGTAATCTTTTTAATATTCTTTATATGTCTAAAACGTACAGATCAATAACAGTACATAGTGATATTTTCACTACTTGAACTGTCCAATGAGTGCAGTAGTAATCTTTTTAATATTCTTTCATGTCTATCCTTATTTGAAGTCTCCAATGATTGCAGTGTTCATGATCTTTGGCGGTGTTCTAATTACTTTTCTTGATGAATAACCCAGTATTAATTATTCTCAGTCATTTCACCTTAATCAAATTCTTAGTTAACAAAAGAGTTATATTTCAGTATCAACAACCAATGATTTATTCAATTATACATACAAATTATTAAGTTTCTCATGCCTGTCAATGTATAGGATCTCGATCCTTTGGAAAAGTTCTCTCATTTTTTCTCCCATACATACTTGGTTTGTTTTCCCGAGCTAATTCTTGAGCAATAATTTACATCTCTTTTTTGACAGTAATATATTGGACCTAAATATGGTCCTAAATTTTTTTTATATGGTCCTAAATAATGTATATATTACTTATTAGTCTGTACTAGTAATGTCTCTTTCAAGCCTATTATTATTCAAAGTCTTAGTAGCTCTAAAATTTGTCAAGAACTGATGGCATGCACCAATTTTCGAGACACGGTTTATTGATCCCAATGTCAAACTTAAAACTTTTCCATGCAGAAAACACGTATACACGAAGATTGAAGATAAAGGTTGCATCCCACTAGCTAAATTGACGTCACAGTGCTTGATGGTACGCTGAATATTTAGTTCATGTTAGAAAAATTAATTTGCTGCAAATATCCTGTTAAACCATTTGTCCACAAAATATTGAAATCCTCCCTCGTGTTTGTGAACTTTTTTGCGGAAGAAAGAAAAAAAATTTGAGAGAAAAAAAAAATGAAAGAGAGTAAAATGAGAATAAAGTTAATTTTCTTTCCTTTTCTTGTTTGGATGACCAAAAAGTAGAAAAAAAGTGAAAAATAATTTTTTTTTTTGTGGAATAAATATATAATTACTTTTTAGTCCTTAATTTTTTTAAATTATATTTTATGATTAGCTTTTTGAGGGGTAGTTGAGTAAATACTCCAACTTTTCTATCAACTCACTACCAAAATGTGTCAAATTCACAATATTTTTAGCGATGTTTAGTTGTGAGGTCGCTATATTTTATGAATTTAGTGACGCCATTTTATAACGTCACAGGACGTCGCTGTTAGCGACTGTCTGTGGCTGCAAATAATATTATGAAATAAGTTGTCGTCAATTGTCGCCAGACGTCGCTATTATTTTTATTGTAACGACATATAGCGACTTTATTTTTCATATGCCGCTAAATATTATCAAATTTGCGACGTTTAGCGACGTCAAACGTTTTCATATAGGTTAACAGCGTTCATTATTTTTTTTTTCTCTCTCTAAAAAATTTCCAAAATTTTTAGCTCCCGTGTGACCTCCCCTCGCGATCCCCTTCGGCTCCATATCTCCGGCGTCAACCGTGCTCCCCTTCCGACCCCGGACATCGCCTCCTCCTCCTCCTCCTCCACCGAGCTCCTCCTCCTCCTCTCCAGACACCCCCTCTTCGGTCAAAACCCCTCCCCTCGCGATCCCCTTCGGCAGTCACGTTGACGTGGAGGGTGGCCCCTTGGTTAATTAATGTCTATAATGGCATGAAACGTGCACGGGGTGTGCTCGTTAGGGCGATAGAAGGAGGTTAGTGAGGTAGTCAAGCGAGAGCAATATTCTGTGGTTGCTCTTCTGGAGACCAAGATTAAGTCAAAAATGGTGTTGTCTAGGAGGACGACTGCACATTGGAAGCACACGCATAACCTTGCCTTATGTAATATGGCAAGATTATGGATTCGGTAGGACACTTGCATGTGGGATGGTCAGGTCAATTAATTGACTGGGAGTTGACGAATAGGGGTGGTCTTAAATTCATCTTCGGAGCAGTTTACGGATTGAATGATCGGCGAAGGAGGGATTCTCTCTGGCAGGATATTATTCGGTTATGTGCTACATCTGAAGTCCAGTTAAAACTTCCACTAGTACTTATAAAAGCGTGGTACCTGATGTAATACTGCAAGACTTTCAGAATTGTGTATTGCGAGCAGGGCTGCATAAACTGAACGTGCAGGTCACATTTGGACGTGGAATAACAAATTTATTCAGAAGCGGGTGATTTTTTAACTTGATCACTCATTGGGGAATCGAGAGTGGTTTCACAGGTTCCCAAACTTGGTGTAGAGGGCTTGGCGGCAGGTAATAGTGATCACTCTCCTATTTGTGTGCGTTTTACACATGCAGATAGATCCAAAGCACGACTATTTCATTTTAACAATAAATGGTCGCTTTTGGACCGGTACGAGGAGGTGGTATTCTGGAGCCTTCAACATGGGGTCAGTAAAAATCTGCAGTTCTATTTTGTCCTCAGACTTAAAGCAATAAAGGCGGGGGTTGAAGCTGTGGAACAAAGCGCAACCACGGCATAATCTGGCGGAGGAGGAATCCAAGTTGCGGGAGGTGCAAACAGAGTTCCAAGGAGATCTCCTCAACCAATAGCTGGCGGACAGATAGAAGCGGCTCATTCTGGATGTAGGTCAACTGCGCCTACAGGAGGAGATAGAGCTAGCTCAGAGGCAAAACTGCAATTGTCTTAAGGAGGGGGACCACGATATTAAATTCTTCTATGATGTGGTACAGATGCGGCAACATCGTAATCACATTAGCAAACTGAGTGATCCGGATGACAAGGAATCTAGCTCACAAGGGGAGCTACATGCGGAGGCTGTCAGGTACTATACTTAGTTATACAATCAAAATAATTATAGAAACTCTTTTTCTCATATTGTATGTAAGAAGTTTGTCACAACTGCCGGCAATGGGTAGCTTCTGGCGCCGGTGAGAGTGGAGGAGTTGTAAGAAATTGTTTTCGCTGTGGACCCTAACAAAGCTCTTGGACCAGATGGTTTCAACAATAAATTTTTTAAGCTACATTGCAGTTCGATTTAGGAGCAGGTCAGTGAGGTGGTCCAAGACTTCTTCGCTCATGGACGGCTCCTTAGGGAGATGAATCATATATTTCTGACTCTCATACCGAAAAAGGAGGGGGATACAACACTTACAGATTTTAGCCCCATTGCATGCTATAACTATATATATAAATTGATTACTCATATTATGTGCTGCCATATGGAGGTTATTATGCAGGAGTTGGTGTCGTACAATCAAGCTGCGTTTATCAAAAGAGGGCGATCGCTGACAATAATTTATTGGCACATCAATTGATTAGGGGGCTCAACAAAGCTGGAAAGATGAAGGCGTGTGTCAAACTAAATCAATGAAAGGCATATGATACAGTGAACATGGAGTTTATATGTCATATCATTCGCTCCATGGGCTTCGACCAGGCTATGGTCAGGGAGTGCATCACGACCCCTATATTTTCGGTCCTGGTCAAGGGGCAGCGGCATGGGTTTATCCGCAGCTGCCGTGGGCTCCGTCAAGGTGGTCCTTTATTCCCGTACCTTTTCACCTTAATGATGAAATATTTCACTTGTCTCATGAATCTTGCGGTGGATTAGCATCAGATTGCTCTACTTTATAGGCGAATTGTTCCTTAGGTTTCATATTTGATATGTGCTGATGATCTATTGGTATTCTTATCCCCCTCATACACGGGCCTCATTGCTTTGGCAGAATTTTTGGAGCACTTTTTGGACTTCACGGGTTTACATTTAGATAGGGACAAAAGCACATCTTATTTTGATGTCCATTGTCCTGAAAAGAAGGAGCGAGCGAGTTGGTTGGGAGTGAAAAAAGGGGGACTACCAGTGAAAAACCTTGGGATACCCTTATTTATCAATTATGCGAGAGACAGTGACTGTCAGAGTTTGGTAGAATATGCACAAATGTGGGTGGAGTGCTGGCAGGCGCAAAGCTTATCATTTGGTGGACGTATAAAGATTGTCAGTTCAGTTATCACAGCCATTGTTATCTATTGGTTATAGGCACTTATGGTGCCAATCACCACAGTTAGAAAGATTGAGAGGATTTGCACATATTTTATCTGGCATGGGGGCATCCATGCTATCAAGTGGGAAGACCTGTGTCGGACGAGAAAGGAAGGGGGAGTTGGTTTACAGTCATTGCGGATCTTACAGAGAATATCAGGTATGAAATTAACATGGAAATTCATCTTGCAACGCTCTTTGTGGGCAACATGGATGTCGAGTAGGTACTTGAAGGTTGAGAATTTTTGGGTGCATCGGAAAAATAGTAATATCTCGGTGACATTCAAAACAATTCTACTGTATCGGTCGAAGGTGAAGAAGGAAGTTTAGAGAAGGTTTAAAGATGGGGGAAATACCAATTTGTGGTATGATATGTGGATTCGCCATAAAAGCTTGTTTTGTGGCACTAGGTAGAGCTCGCAAATTATGAAGAAGAAGCAGGTAGGCAGCATATTGTAGCAGGGGGAGTGGATCCCGCATACCCACCGCTGGGCCTCACAGGTTAAACATTTGATTTTGGACCAGCGGGTCGATGCAAGTCCGGAAGCGGATGTTTGGGTATGGGATTATTCTCCTATTGGAGGCTTGGAGCATAGGCAGGTGTATGCTTCCATCCGCGGACAGCAGCCGACCATGAGAGATGAGGATTTTATATGGGTGAAGGGGGCAGCAAGAAAGATGCAACTATGCTTGTACCCGGTTTGATTGGGTCGTCTCCTGACCTTGGATAGTTTAGTGTGGTTCGGGGTTCATCTGGATAACCAGGCCTGCGTGCTTTGTCAGAGCGGATTTTTTCATATAAAGTAATAAAATATATAATATTTATATAAAAAGGGATAACTTTGGGGTAATTGTGGATGGGGGGACCACTCGCCAACTCAGTTGGCGAGTTGCTGAGTTGGCGAGGAGCTCGCCAACTGAGTTGGCGGGGCACCCTCTTCGAGGGGCCGCTCGCCAACTCAGTTGGCGAGCCGCATGCTGAGTTGGCTTAGAGCCGTTGCACAACGCTCGTATGCTCGCCAACTGAGTTGGCGAGTAAGGATCCGTTTCACTACGGCTATTAACAACAACGGCTATTACAATCTCCCTCTATAAATTACCTATCTCAACCCATTCATCTCACACTCAATCTACTTCATCTATTTTCTCTCTTCCCTCTAGCAAAGTCTCCAACACTCTCTCTGTCTCTCTGCCCGCAGCTAAAGTTCATTTGAGATTTTCTGTAGCCAAAGTTGTCAACCGTCATGGATCGTAGCGTAAGAATTGTATGCTCGCACGGCGGTACAGTAAATGGGTTAAATTATGAAGGAGGAGAAAGTATTATTTTTTCAACTTATCCGAATATTAGTTTTGAAAATATACGTAATCATATTATTGAACGTTGTTCTATTCATTATGATTTTATTTTGAAGTCTATTTTTGGTTCTAATTGTTTTTTGATAGATAGTGAAGATGCATGGAATTATATTCTTGAGATTAATTCACAATCACGGTATATAAAAATATATGTTATTAAAGTAGCAGCAACCTTAGATAGTAGAAATAATGAATATTTTTCTGAATATCAGCATGTTAGTTCAGGTGCTAGTTCTTCTCAACAAATAGTTTCATTTATCCAAGAAAGTCATTCATCAGATGAATCTAACCATGATGATGATAGTGACAACGACGAAGGAAATAGTGATGATTTAGTTGAAAATGTAGATTATAGGGTAGATGATGATGTTGTAAAAGCTATCACTGATGAATTATTTAAGGGACAATCATTTCCTAGTCGTTCTCACTTTAGAAGCTTTATTAGTAATTTAGCAATTAAATATAATTTTAGTTGTTCAGCTAGTGATATGAATAATGCTCGTGGAATTATATATAGTTGTGATCAACCGAATTGTAATTGGAGAGTATATGTCAAATCTATTGGAAATGGCGATATAGTTAAAGTTAGTACATTAGAAAATCGTCATTCTTGTTTAGGAAGACTTAGTACAGGACGTCATCGACTAGCTACCGCTTCATGGATTAAGACCATGATAATTGACATTATTAGAGATAACCAGTCATACAGTCCATCACAAAGTGTTAAAGATATATATAGGGAGCACCGTATACAAGTTAGTTATTCCAAAGCATGGAGAGCCCGAGAGACAGCATTAGCTAAAATTAATGGTAGTTATGATGAGGCATACGCTAGTCTTGAGGAGTATTGTTATAGAATTATGGAGACAAATCCAGGTAGTACATGTTTTATTAAAACTACCGAAAATAATAGCTTCCAACGAATTTTTATTTGTTTTAAAGCATGTATTGATGGATTTTTAAGTGGATGTTTACCAATTATTAGTACTGATGCTACATTTCTTTCGTCAAAATATCAAGGTATCTTATTTATTGCTTGTGCTCACGATCCTAACTATCAATTATATCCTATAGCTTATGCTGTTGCTGAAGGTGAGAATAGTGATTCTTGGTCTTGGTTTTTAAATTCTCTTAAAATATCTTTTGAAAGTTATTTTAATGATTGGAGTTCAATTTCATTTATATCTGACAAGCAAAAGGGTTTAATAAATGCTGTTCGTGCTATTTTTTCTGCATCTTCTCATTTTTTTTGTATTCAACATTTTAAACAAAACATGAAAAAAGTTACAAAAGAACCAGTATTTCAACGCTTGTTAGACTCGCTTGCTAGATCAAATAATAAAACGGATACAGAGAGTGTGTTTGATATAATTAAAGCCGAGAACATAGTGTTGTACGATTGGCTTCTTGGTGTAAACGATGAAAGTCGTCGATTTGAACATTGGATAACAGCGTATGCTAGTTGTCCTAGATTAGATATTAACACTTCTAATCTTGCTGAATGTTTCAACAGCTGGATTAAGAAATTACGAGATAAGCCAATAACAACACTTCTCGATGGTATTAGAGCCAAGATTATTACACTTCATGACAATCGTAGAAAGTTTGCTGAAAATGTTGACACAGATTATTGTCCGAAGATGTTAAAAAATATGGCTTCTATTATCAAAGAGAAGAACCACCTAGAAATATTAGCTATTGATAATTATAGGTTTGAAATAATAGACCGGGCAACAAGTAGAACATATATTGTTAATCTAACTGACAGATCTTGTACATGTTTAAGATGGTACCATACGTATATACCATGTATACATGCATGTTTTGTTTGTAGATATTGCAATATTAGTATTGATAGTTTTTATCCTGCAGTATTTTCGACGGCTACCTTGAGGAGTGTATACGCGCAAAATATGGAGCCAATTCCAGTTCCCTACGAGATCCAAGGTCCTTTGGTAAGAGGACAAATTGGGGTGCCAGATGTAAGACGGAAAGCCGGAAGACCAAAGAAGAACCGCATCAAACCCCGGGAATCATCGACAAGAGATCTACGATGCAGTAATTGTGGTGCTATGGGACACAACCGAAGAAGATGTACTAGTCAACCGAGAGAGTAAAATATAATTGTAATAATACAATGTTCAATACCCAAATATTTATGTAAAAATCCATTACAAATCATACAAAAATTGCAATAATACAATGTTAAAAATTTTTTACTATTCCTCGTCCTGGTCTTGTTGAGTTTGGGTAGGCAGCGGTGCTGATGGAGTCGAAAAAAATTGTGTAAATATCTGGTAGCTTTCATCTCCAGCAGTCTCGTAACTGGGTCCGGCTCCAGGAGTCTCGTAACTCGGTCCCACTCCAGGAGTCTCGTAACTCGGGTAGGCTCCAGCATACTGGTAACTCGGGCCTGCTCCAGGATACTGGTAACTCGGGCCTGCTCCAGCATACTGGTAACTCGGGCCCGCTCCAGCAGTATCCCGTCGACGACGACGAGAGTGTCTCTGTCGTACTAAGCCGGTCGGATAGTCCGGTGGAAGACGGGATTGTACCGGAGGCATTTCCGGTTCTGGTCCAATACCCAGATGCCGAACACGAGTAACAAGCTCCCCCATAAGACGACGAGTCACATGTTCCTCCATATGAGGTTGTTGTAAATGTTGCTCGTATACCCCACTCTGAAATTTCAAACATGTAAATTAAAATATTTATCATATCTATGTATATGTATTTTTTAAAGTATAAGGAAGTTAAAGTATAATGAAGTCATACCAAATCATTCATTCCATCAATAAAAGCACGCATAGTAGAATCGTCTAGGGCTCTAGTCTTGAACCTGGGCTCCTCATAGTGGTATACTCGGTTGCTCATAAGAGGGCATCCCCACCATTGTCTGTAGTCCAGGCTACCTAGGTCTGCAAAATATAAACAAAATTTTAGCAAACTATTTACACTAAATCAATACGAATAATGAGTAACTTATAACTTACATTCCTCAGCAGAATTTAGTCTAGGAGACATGTCCCTCACACTATAATTCTCGAACCGATTATTCCAGTCAGCAACGAGACCAATGATTCGTTGGAATGCATTTGATGTCTGATAACCGACTGTCGGTGGATCATCGGGAATTATTGGGGCCATTCCGAATTGCCGAAGAACACGGTCTGCCGGATGGTACATGGTGAACCGATCATATATAATATGACATCTGTGTAAACTAAATGCACATGATGTCATCTTGATTTCTGGAGCATCGGGTTCACATATGTACGGTAACCAGGTTACCTATTTAAAGATATTCTAAGAGATTAGATGTGATGTTTATCTACGATCAAAACTTAAATAATTTAAAGATATTTATTGCATATTTAAAAATTACCTCATTAGACCGCAGTGTATCAAATTGGCTTCGATATAGTGATACAGTCCTGTATTGGTAGTGTTGATAATCCACTACATCTGTAGGCCAGCGCATAGCAACTGGAAATACTCCAACATCACTGAGAACGCTGGTAACAGGCCTACCAATATAGAAGTGCTCGTAGGACCAGAACTATAAAACAAAAAAATGACATTAGTAGAAACAAAATTTGCGTATAAAATTACTCTAACTTTTTAAGGTCTTTCATTCGTACCTGTATCAGTGAAATACATCCACAAATACTCTTGCGATTGCATCTCACAAATTCTGTCAAATTGGCGTATAAAAACGCAAGAGTAGCAGCTCCCCACGCATGCTCAGTAGGTTTGGTCAGATCATCCAAGAATGGTAAAAGCTGCACATTTACCATATTTCCCGATGCATCGGGAAATAGAATTGCACCACATAAACAGAGCAGATACGCTCTAGTGCAACGAATGACCTGGATTTATTAAGTGTTAAACAAATTTATTAAATTGCACAACTAAATTAAGTAATAAACAAATTTACTAATTAAAATACATACCCGATTTTCATCTACATCAACCACCCCATCAATAGTTTGATGTAGGTCTATAAAGTTGCCACGGAGCCATGAAAATTTCACATAATTGCCATCTTTTAGACCAGGAGGAGGGCTAACACCGAGATAACTCCGGATCAGATCAGATCCCTTTAAGTGCGGATCAAAATATATAGCGTTACCTTTAATAGGTAACCCTAGTATATTCGCCACATCAAAAAGGGTGATCGTCATCTCGCCGAATGGGAGTTGAAAAGTGTTGCGTTCTGGCCACCAACGTTCCGCAAGGCTTACAACTAAATGAAGATCGTGAATTAAATATCTAACACGATCTATATAGTGGAATCCAAAGGATTCCACCAAAGCCTTTTGAGCTGGATTAAGCTCCCACGTACGATAATTCCTTTCAGACCGCCAATGTACGTGGATCCGGGTTCGTAAAGCATTATCATGGTCGTATAACTATAAAAATTATATGCATTAATAAAGTAAACATAGACATTCTAAAAAATATATACATAAATAAAGTTAGTAACTTGTAATTTCAAAAAATACCTCGCCAGTAAAAATCTGAGTAGATATGTGCTCTTCACGTTGCTTAAGAATAAGCTCGGTAGTCGGTCCGCCAGGAATACGACCGTCATTGCGGGTAGCCATCGCCAGTAAATATCAAGAGGAGGAGAATTTGGTGTAAGGAGGGTTTGGGGTAGGAGGAGAATGTGAATGTTGTGAGAGGAGTGTTGGGTGGGGGGGTGTTTATAGGAATGTGGAAAATAGCCGTTGGAAAATAGCCGTTGGCCCAGTCAGCATGCGGCTCGCCAACTGAGTTGGCGAGCGGCCCCTCGAAGAGGGTGCCCCGCCAACTCAGTTGGCGAGCTCCTCGCCAACTCAGCAGCTCGCCAACTGAGTTGGCGAGTGGTCCCCCCATCCGCAATACCCCAAAAGTTATCCCTTTTTATATAAATATTATATATTTTATTACTTTATATGAAAAAATCCGTTGTCAGAGGGGTAACGAGTCACTTAGCTACTTATTTTTCGGGTGTACCTATACGGAACCGATTCTGCTTGAGCAGGGAAGGAGGCTGGACCTCCGTATGGGAGCGCTCAGGGACTTGGATGGTCTATTCATTCTTATTCATGATGACCGGAGAAGGGGATCAGTGTGGTTCAGGGAAGCCTGCATTTGGATTGTGGCAGCTGTCGGGCATGTCTGGAGGGAACACAACAGGCGGATCTTCGAAGGGTTGGTTACACTTCCTACTGGTATTAGTAACAATATTGAGTTTGTGCAAGAGCTATGATGGCAAAACGGACCATCCGTTAAGCTGGCAGGGATGTAATTGAGTTTTGATCTTAATACAATTACTTTTTTCCATATATATATATATATATATATATATATATACTAATGATCCTCTAGTCGAGTGGTTAGTGGAGAGACATACGGTCTGTGTAGTCGAGTGTTCATGACTCATGGAGGAGTGAAATGAATTAATTATCAAACGTCAATGTGTCCTTTTCCAAAATAAATAATTGTAGCTAGCTTCTTCCTTGAAGCCACTACTAATTCTTGTTATATTTTCCCATTATATTTTAGGTTATGATATTTAAGTTACAGTTATTTTTTTGGTATCCGCATTCTAGTGGAATGCAACCTTATCTTCTAATAAAAAAAACCTTTTCTTCTAACCTGCATGGAAAAGATTGTAAGTTTGACATGAATCAATAAACCGTGTCCCGAATATGAAGTTGGAGAAAACATGGTGTCGTCTGTTCTTGACAAATTGGTCCCAAAATCTTCACTTCCATCTACTCTCATAGCCGCAGTTTCTTCACAACTTGCACTGATGATAGCCAAGATTATACCAAGTCCAAGTAGAGTAAGACTTTGAATAATAATAATAGGCTTGAATGAGACATTAGTAGCATTGACTAAGTCATACATATTTTCGACCATAAGATTTTTTTTTTTCCCTTCTTCTTTATTATATCTAATTAATATTATGCCGGGTGGTAGCAAAAAATTTCGACTTACATCCTCAGTAATTTAAGTCTTGAAATAACCTAGCTATGGGTGCCTGTTATGCCTGTACTATGCATTTCTAATCAAGTTAATTTCAAGTACAAACTTAAAATCAAGTTATCACGTCTATTTCACGAATCATTTTGGATATGGAAGTATCCTTTGCGTTGGACATTATCTTTTAGACTCGTATTATGACAACATATTGATACGAATGAACTTCTTCAAGCATATATATCGATACCTCATGCCTGTCTTTGGAAAAGTTCTCATTTTTTTAGTCTTGTATTGATAACTCTAGGTAGGTCGAGCTAGATAATTACAAAATATTACAGAAAAAAAAAAGAGAAGTAAATTTTGATAGTATTGTATCGATACCTCATGCCTGTCTTTGGAAAAATTCTCATTTTTTTCTCTCCCAAATATACATGGTTAGTTTTCTCCCTGCTCATTCTTGATCAATATATAATTTAATTCTCTCTTTTCTTGACAGTAATATATTGTAATTATCAAGATCAGTATATATATAACAAAGAAGAAAAGAAAAGGAGCCTGTCAATGTATAAGATCTTCTTTGGAAAAGTTCTCATTTTCTTCCATACATGTGTATGTGGTTAGTTTTCTCGATGCAATTTCTTGATCAATAACCGAACTCGAAGCAAATCCTTTCATACAGTGTGCACAAAAAATTTTGAACGTTGCGTCAGATCCCGTACGTTATTTCGAAAAGTCAAAAAAAAAAAAAAAAAAAATTTCTTGATCAATAATTTTTTCTCTCTTTTGTTGACAGTAATATATTGTAATTATCTAGCACTACGACAGCTAGCTAGCATAATATACTAATTAGATATAACAAAGAAGGGAAAAAATCTTATGGTCCTAAATATGTATTACTTATTCAGTACTATTGTACTAGTACCGCCTCATTGAAGCCTATTATTATTATTATTATTCAAAGTGTTACTAGCTCTACTTGGACCTGGTATATATGATCTTGGGGCCATCATCAGTGCAAGTTGCATGTGAAGGAACTGTGAAGTCCAAGCATATGTATCATATATTGTAGGCCAATTGGAGGAGAAAATTCCAAGCAATTTGTCAACTAAGAACAGATGGCATGCACCAATTTTCTCCAACTTAACATTCGGGACACGGTTTATTGATCCCATGTCAAACTTAAAAACTTTTCCATGCATAAAACACGTTATCATGAAGATTGAAGATAACGTAGCATCCCACTAGAATGTCAAAGAAATTAATGAGGTGTTTGGTAAGCGATGTAACAAGTCGTAGCGAACTCTCATGATCTCATCTCATTTTAAGAAAGAAAATACAATTTTAAAATATCAACAATAACCAAATAATGAAAGCCGTATTATTGGCGGTCTCACAACTATATCGTTATTGTTAATGAACATATGAGTACATGCATTCATACCGCCACTAGTAATGACTCTTGTTAGCAATCATCTGAATAAAATGTATATAATTACGTAATTTTTTTGTATCTTTCAGAAACATATAATACCTATGTACTTTTGAAAGATTCGAATTAATACGCGATATTTAAGAGTGTAACGTTTTAAACACATTTTGTACGAATAATTAAAATTTTCAGCACAAAAAAAAAGTGTATGGAAGTACAACATATTTAATTAATCAAGAAAGAAATCCAACAGTCTTTCATTAACTCTTACAGCCGTGTTGTTCTTAATCAGCCTCACACAATTCATAAAAAAAAAATGTTTATAAAAAAAGCCTCTTAACCAAGAAAGAAATTCAACAGTTATGTTCCTTGCATCAATGATCATTTTGTGAGAGGTGTGAAAATGTGAACTTATAAATTTGTATTTAATGACTTGTTTGCTTATTTATTTGGGATTAGAAAAAAATAACGTCAAATTTTTAGTGTCGAATTTGTTCATATGAAATGTACTAAATACAAATTAAATATAATCCAAAAGTTTCTAGTTTGACAAATATTTGATCGAATTTTTTAACGTATTTTATTTGTACTGTGCCATTTTATACTCCTACTTTTGCCATTCTGATTTTCCTTCCGTTTGCCGAATTATTAATGACATTATGTATCTCACTACAAAAATACTGAAAAATAGCGAAGTCAGCGACGGATAATCGGCAAAATAATGAATAATTTAATTATGTAGACAACCTATATTAGTTTTTCGTCGCTAGTCCGCCGATGGGGTGTCGATTTTACTTCGGCAGATTATTCTGTATTAAAATTTCAGAACGCGTTTCATTTTTTTCCATTCTCAATCTCTCACTCTCTCTCCCAACCTCGACCCCGGCCCCTTCCTCCTCTCCGGTGACCCCCTCTCACGGCTACCCCCTCTCCCTTTCTCCGGCGACCCCCGACCTCGGCCCCCTCTACCTTCTCCTCCTTCTCCTTCCCCGACCCTCCTCCTCCTCCTCCTCCTCCTCCTCAATCCTCTCTCCGCCCCATCCCCCTCTCCGTCCCCTCCTCGACCCCCCTCTCTGGCCCCCTCCTCTCTGGTCAAACATCCTAGGCGGAGCCCCATCCTCCACAACAACAGGTAACGATCCTAACTAGGTTATTTTAATTTAGGATTTGGACACGGATACTTGAGACAAACACAGACACCGACACACGACACTTTGGATAGTTTGAATTTAGGTTAAACTTTTTAGTAGTTTTGAAATTGAATTAGGTTTACCAACATGCGACACAAATATGGACACGTGACACAAACATAGTGTTGATTATCAAAAAAATTTCTCGATACAAACATGGACATGATTTGGTTTTGTTGTATCTGGATTTTGACACAGACAAAGTCATAATTAGCGGTGAGCATTACTCGGTTCTGTTTAAATTTTTTTTAGTATATTTAGTTACTATATATATTAGCAAAAAAAGCTCAAATAAATCGATCAAAAAATTAAATTGTATTATAGTCGTTTATAGTTACACTTTAGAGTACTAATATGAATAGTAATTAGTAGTTACTATAATTAGGTATTAACTACTTAGAAATAGATATAGAATTACAAATCGGAGTATCGGCCATATCGTCTGTTACGGATCGGAGTATCAGATTTTTTGTATCGAAAAACAAATAATTATTAAGAAATTAGTAAAATTTTAGAAAATATATTTCATACATTTAGGCATAATTTTGAGTATTTCTAGTGTTGTTTCTTAGTTGTTTTGAAATTGAATGAAATAGTAGTCACCCTTGCCGATTAGTTTACATGTGATAGATAAGTTTATTTTTTTTTTACTTGCTTTTACAACCTTACTATGCTAAGGCATGTATCGGCAATATTCGGATTTGTGTCGAGAAAGTATGATTTTGGATACGCGTAAAACAAGTATCATAACTCTAGCTTTTACAATATTTAGTTCTTTATGAGACTTCTTCATCAAGTATCCTAACTAACTAATCATTTAACAAATATCTTAACTCATCTTGAGTCTAATTAATCCATATTGTTTGAATTAATATATATCGTACATGCATAATCAATGATCATGGATGTACAATCGGCGACATGAGAGTATGATTGGTTTGACAGATGTTTTCATGGAGGGCGTTGAAAAATTTCTCAAATACGTCTGTAGTCAACCTCATTTCATGGATGGGAGGCTCATCGAGTGTCCTTGTTTCAAATGTCGTAATATACCATTCAAAGAGGTGAATCTCGTGAGGGAGCATCTCTATAAGAAGGGTTTCGTATCGAACTACAAGGATTGGACGGCTCAAGAAAAACCTTTATTTTCGTAATATAAGTATTCCTCCTTCAATACAGAGTTAGAAGAGTCCACTCTCATAGATAACTTTGAATATCGATAACGAAACCTGACGCGTGAGTTGGTATTTGATGTGGCCGGTCCAAGTTTTGATCCGAATGTCACTACCACATTTTAGAAAAAAGGGTATTTTAGTAATTTCCTATTTAAATAAATATTGTGCATGGTAAATAATTTTTGTTGTATTATTTAATTGTTGTTAGATATTATTTAATTATTTTGGACTTATTTTAGTGGACCCAACTAGTTTAGTTTGGACCCATGGACCAACATGAATTAATTAGTTAGACTTGGCCCATTTAGAAAGCCCATAGTTAAGGAGATGGATTAAATTAATTAAATGATTAGACTAGAAGCTTCCTTCCTTAATTATTTCTTCATGAGAGGCCCCAAGGGGTACATTGGACATTTTACAATTGCTTGGGGGAGGGGCTATGGCCGGCCTATTAAAGAGGGGGGGAAATTTCTCTCTCCTCTCATCTCATTCCAAATCTAGATCTAGAATTCTCCCACTATCAAATTCCCTCCATTCCCAATCCAATTCCCTACCAAATTCTTTCCAATTCACCATTAGAGAAGGAGGAAGCAAGGATCTAGAAGAAGGAAGCAAGGATCTACAAAGAGGAGCAAGGATCTACAATTTGGAAGCAAGTTCTTCTCAATTGGAGGTTTCATTGGGAATCCATCTCCCAATAGGTATAATTAAGATTTTCCCATTTAAATAGCTTCTAAATCTGAGATTTAATCATGTAAAATCAACCTATATGTATGTAGTACCCATAGGACTTTGTTTTGTGTTCATAGGAGACCCATGGAGAAAGTTATGGTACTTTTTGTGTCAATTTTGTTGGAATTCCGAATTTACATTTTTTTGTGTGTGTCAATTGATCCTATAGATCAAATTGGATATGAGATTTGTGTTTGAGGCTAGTGTCGTGTCCATATTGGGATACTTGTGGTTCGTATCCCAACTATTTGGTGATACGTGTCATTTGGGGGTTTTCCTCCGACACGGGGCTTTGAACATGTCGTATTTTGACACGGACACATAGATCTACTTTTGACGCTTTGATTTGTTCATAAATATTATTTGTGATTTGTTTGTGTCCTTCGGGGTGCATTTGGTTGTGTGTTGGACTCGTGTCGCATGCGTATCCTAGATCTAGTGGGATACGGTGAGATACTCTCCAATTGTGTGTATTTTTGTATAGATCTAATTAATTGTGGTTCAATTTTTCATTTATAATTAGTATATATATATGGATATTAAATATTTATTTTGTGTATTTATTATAGTAATTATTGTAGCATAGATCTATATTTTGGGTGTGCTAATATAATGTACAATATAATATGTAGCTTTCTTGCATGCAAATATATATGTTACTACTTGTTAAATAATATAATTTATACATAAAATATTTTATAAAATATATTTGTATGTTTAATTGTGTAATTATATTATTTATAATTATTATGTAATTATTTGGATATTAATGTAAATATTTTAGGTGTGATTCTAGCCATGTAAATTATATGTTCTTTGTTAAATATTTGAAGGTATAAGTTTATGTGTATATTAATATATTTATGTACATTTTTGTATTAATGGTTTATATATATATATATATACTGTTTTATATATTCTGTTTATATATATATATATATATTGTTTTATATATTCTGTTTTTATATATATAATTATATATATATAACTTGTTTTAGTGACAGTGAATTAATGACAGTAAAAACTGTCATTAATTAGCCGACTAATAGCAGCCGCTGTAGCCTTCGGGCAATTAATGACAAACCTGTCATTAATTGCAGCAGCGGGAAACAGCAGCTTTTCTGCGACGCTTTTCCGCGACAGTTTAACTGTCAGCGAAAACCAAAGCAGTGGCAGTTTATTATTTGGGTTTCGGTGACAGTCCTTCGGTGACAGTCCCGACTGTCACTATTTAAACTGTTTTGATTTAATCCTATTTTATTCACTGTTTTTCAATGACGCTTTGACAGATTTAATGTATATATTATAATTTTATATATATTTATGTATATATATGTGTTTTGTGAGGTATAATATTTGTAATAATATATTATGTTATTTGTATACATATTGGTTTGTATATATATTATTTTAGGGTATATATTATTTGTATTATTAGTATACTTTGTGTGAGTTCTTTTTGAATCTAATTTGATTCCTAAATTATTGTAGTTTATCTCTATATTATTTTATAGATGTCTTGTGAGGTTGACTTTGGGTTTGACCATGTTTGACTTTAGTGGACTTTAGAGTTGACCATAGTTGACTTTTGACTTAGAATTGACTTATTGACCTAGAAATTGCCTAGTTTGACTTGTTCTCTTTCCGGGACCTTGTATTAATGTGGTATTCCATATCTAGGTCTTCGAGGCACCGAGTCAGACATTTGTGAGACTGTTCATTGGACTTCAGGCGATTACATTCTCTGATAGTTTCTCATTTATGATATCCTCTATGTTCGTTGTATCTAGTATAGATATACATGTTCTCTTGACACTATGGTTACACGGATTGGTATATCCGGATCTCGTCATGAGATGTTATTCCTTGGTATATGGTGTATATGGTGCAAGTATTGTTTCATTGGTTATCTTGTACATGTACAGACACCGATTCTCGGGGAGACTAGCTATCTTCTTGGGGAATCTAGTGCCATAACGTACCGTGGTTGGATCTATTATACCAGTCGGGGTGGAGAGTATTTTAGTGTAGATATGTGATCATACCCTCCTTGTGCATGTCTTGTTCCTTGTGAGTGTTGATCATACACCGCACGTATAATCAGCCAGGCCATCATACTCTTGTGCAAGTTCCCAAGCCGATCAC
This sequence comes from Iris macrosiphon, assembly GCA_036927795.1. Classification (NCBI taxonomy): domain Eukaryota; kingdom Viridiplantae; phylum Streptophyta; class Magnoliopsida; order Asparagales; family Iridaceae; genus Iris; species Iris macrosiphon. Next base: position 8,211,719 of record JAYESA010000011.1, read on the forward strand.
ATGTTAAAGCTAGTACTCACACACTTAGTCATTAGTATTCTTGTTCCGTCAGCATATTGTTCATTATTGTATTTCTTTCCAGTATTTTCTTATTGTCTATACATTCTTGTATCTATTTATGCATCTTGTTTATCCACAACTATTTACTGTTACATAGTTTTTATCATTATTTGAGAACTGCTGTTAGGGTTGTACTCTGCTCCTTTCCTGACTGGATATATTTTTCCAGATGACACTGAGGAGTACCCTACCTATTATGGACCCCAGGATGTTGTGGGTTTAGATTCTGAGACCCTGGCTCAAGAGGGACTTATCCCAACTGAGACAGTTGACCCTGGAGTTGTAGCTTTATAGTTTTGTAGTATTCTTTGTACTGGATTTGTCTCCAGCATATTTCTGTAATTTTCTTCAGACTCATTGATGTATTATTTTAGACTCATGAGTTGTATTGTGACTATTCTATTCTTTATCTGATTCGTGCTCATTTCCACCTTAGTTCTGTGATTGAGTATACTATCATTATTGGTGGTTCATTATATTGTTAGATAGTTTATCTAGACAGCGTTCTACCGCCGATTCTGCGGCGTATGCTGGGCGTTGTTTCCGACTAGTACCCTTACACCGGGTGCGGGTCGTGACACGTTTTTGGTGGTGGCCCATGCAGGTCTAGCTTCACAAGTATGTGATGTCGTGGTAGTGCGACAACTTAGTTGTACTACTGCGAGCCTGCGATAGGATATAGGATATAGGCTGAGATACTCAATCACATCTAGGAAAATTCTTTTGATTCAACTATTCTCCTTTGACATTGATACTTGATCCCTTAAACTTGTCCTTTCCTTGAATATCTTACATCTTGTGCCATATTGATTCTTTCTTTCGCTTTGTCTCAGGATGCCGCCTAAAACTAGATCACAGCAGGGGAGAGCAGCTTCTGAGAGGTCTGCGACATCCCGAGGGCCTGCACCAGTCACTTCTCCGGTGATTGGAGTGTCAGCTGCTTTCGGAGGTCCACCACCCACTCAGAGGACTGTGCCAGCTGTATCTGAGGGGCTTCCACCTCCACCTCCTGTGCCAGCAGAGGCGTCACAGATGTTTACTCTGTTTCGTGAGATGCTCGAGGCACAGAGGGCTCAGTTAGAGGCACATCAGAGGCAGACCGACGTTCTACGGCAGGGCATCGAGAGTGCTCATCAGCTTGCTCGTGCTGTAGTTGAGAGAGGAGTTCCGGTCCAGCAGCAGGTTGTTCCTCAGGTTGCTCAGCTTCGTCCAGGCAACATTCAGGACTTCAAGAAACTGGAGCCTAGGGTTTTCAAAGGGACGGAGGGCATCGTCTATGCTGATGATTGGCTCGAGGACATTGAGCGTCTTATGAGGGTGTCCCGTCTTTCTGAAGATCTGAAGGTTGAGGCGGTAGGACTTCAACTGTTCGACGTCGCTCGTACCTGGTTCAGGAATGAGCCGGTTCTAGTTGACGTAGGACAATCTTGGGAGGTATTCAGGGACCTTTTCAAGAAGAAGTTTTTCGCCCGGATAGACAGGCTTGACTTGGGGAGACAATTTGAGAGTCTCATTCAGGGAAGCATGTCTGTGGAGGAATACGCTGCAGAGTTCGGTAGGCTGAGCCGATTTGCAGAGTATCTGGTGAGGGAGCCGGAGGTTCGAGCTATTCGTTTCCGAGAGGGTCTAAACTGGGAGGTGAAGATTCTCATTCCATCTTTTTATGAGACATACTCGGAGATACTTGCGGAGGCACGCAAGGTTGAGCGGGATCTGGGTTTGAAGACCAAGAGAGACCGTGATTCTTTTCTGGGGGCCAACGGCAGTGCAGTATCTGTCAAACGTCCTCATTTCCAGTCCAGACCTTTCCAACAGCCACAGCAGAACCAGACTCCAGCTAGAGCGCCTTTTCACCAGGCACCTCAGCAGCAGAGGCAGTTACAGCAAGCTCTATGCAACTTCTGCAAGAAGCCCGGCCACATCTGGGAAGTTTGCAGAAAGAGGCTAGGAGTTTGTTTGTATTGTGGTACTGAAGGGCATCAATTGAGGGAGTGTCCTCGTCGTGCAGTTCAGGGAGCAGCTCCAGCTCCGAGGGCACAGATAAGACCACCTGCAGCACAACCGAGGGGACCGCTTCCGACACAGCAGCAGCGTTTTGTCCAGCATCAGCAGCAGGGAGGTGCTCGGCAGGGACGAGCGTTTGCTATGACAGTCGAAGAGGAGGAACCCACCGGAGATGTCATCGCAGGTTCTATTCTTCTTGATTCCATTCCAGCTTTAGCTTTGTTTGATAGTGGTGCTTCCCATAGTTTTGTATCTGTTTCTTTTGCTCTAAAGCATGGTTTGGTAGCTGAGTCTTTGCTTAGGACTTGCAAGATCATGACCGGGGGAGGCATTATCCTGGTTAATGATATTTGCAAAGATCGAAGAGTTACTCTGGGAGGCCGGGAGTTGAGTGCGTGTCTACTTGTAATGCCACTTCCGAGCTACGACATTGTACTCGGGATGGATTGGTTGAGTAGGCTCCGTGCTAGCATAGATTGTAGAGGAGGTAGAGTTTTGTTTGGTCCGCCAGGAGAGCCAGAGTTCGAGTTTGCTAGAGGAGCTGCGGAGCAGGAAGAAGGCATTATTTGTGGAGCTATGGTGGAAGACAAGGAGTTGCCACATCCGTTGATAGCAGAATTTTTGGATGTGTTTCCTGAAGAATTGCCAGGATTGCCGCCAGATCGAGATATTGAATTTTCTATAGACTTGGTGTCAGGTGCAGAACCGATTTCGCAGCATGTCTATAGAGTAAACAACAGCGAGCTGGTCGAGTTGAAGAAGCAGGTGGACGAATTGCAGGATAAGGGGTTTATCAGATCGAGTTCTTCACCATGGGGAGCCCCGGTATTGTTTGTACCGAAGAAGGATGGATCGGTGCGCATGTGCATTGATTACAGGGCTTTGAATAATCTCACTATCAAGAATAAGTATCCTTTGCCACGGATTGATGATCTGTTTGATCAGTTGAGTGGTGCCAAGATATTTTCTAAGATAGATTTGAGATCAGGCTACCATCAGGTGAAGGTGAAGCCGGGGGACATACCGAAGACTGCTTTTAGAACTCGGTATGGTCAGTACGAGTTTATGGTGATGCCGTTTGGTTTGACTAATGCACCGGCGGTATTTATGAACTTGATGAACAAGGTGTTCCACCAGTACCTTGACAAGTTCGTGGTGGTGTTCATCGACGACATACTCATATACTCGAGGACACCGGAGGAGCATGAGGAGCATTTGAGGATTGTGTTGGATGTGCTGAGGAAGGAGAAGTTGTATGGGAAGTTGTCCAAATGTGAGTTTTTCTTGGACAAGGTGGAATTCTTGGGACATGTTGTGACTGGTGATGGTATTTCAGTGGATCCGAAGAAGATTTCAGCAGTGAAATCTTGGAAGACTCCGAGTTCGGTAGCAGAGATCAGGAGTTTCTTGGGATTGGCAGGCTACTACAGAAAGTTTGTGCAAGATTTTTCGAGGATTGTCGAGCCGATGACCAGACTCACAAGGAAGGATGTGGAGTTTATTTGGACGGAAGATTGCCAGGCTGCTTTTGAGGAGTTGAAGAAGAGGTTGACGTCTGCTCCTATTTTGACATTGCCATCAGGGTCCGGAGGTTTCACTATTTATAGTGATGCATCGGGAAAGGGTTTAGGTTGTGTTCTTCAGCAGCATGGGAAAGTGATTGCCTATGCATCCAGGCAATTGCGTCCTCATGAAAAGAACTATCCTACCCATGATTTGGAGTTGGCAGCTGTCATATTCGCCCTGAAGTTGTGGAAACATTATTTGTACGGAGAGCGTGTGGAGATCTTCACAGACCACAAAACCTTGAAGTACGTTTTCACGCAGAAGGAGTTGAACATGAGGCAGCATCGGTGGTTGGAATTGATGAAGGATTTTGATATCTTTTTGCAATATCATCCTGGGAAAGCCAATGTAGTTGCCGATGCTTTGAGCAGGTATCCGGTAGCTATGTTCTTGACGCAGGATCGATATCTGTTGGAGGACTTGGAGAGCTTGGGCATTGAGGTGATTGTTCCTGGGTGTGCTATGCAGATGTGGGGATTGCAGATACACTCAGATTTGATGGACAGGATCAAGGCAGCACAGTATGATGATGTATCTTTGAGGAGTATCAGAGCTCAGGTGAGAGCAGGATTGGAGGATGATTTCACTATTGCAGAGGATGGATCCTTGAGGCATGGAGTTAGATTGTGTGTGCCTAGTGGGGAGTTGCGCGAGGAGGTATTGCAGGAAGCGCATCGCTCTCAGTATTCCATACATCCAGGTGCTAACAAGATGTATCGGGATATGCGAGAGAGTGTGTGGTGGTATGGCATGAAGAGGGAAGTGGCACAGTTTGTATCCAGATGCTTAGTGTGCCAGCAGGTGAAAGCCGAGAGGCAGAGGCCAGGAGGTTTACTTCAGCCATTACCCATTCCAGAGTGGAAGTGGGAACACATTACTATAGATTTTGTGTCCGGACTACCACGATCTCCAGGAGGGAAAGACGCGATTTGGGTCATTGTTGATAGATTGACCAAGTCGGCCCACTTTTTGCCTTTCAAGGTGGGTTTGTCTACGGAGAAGCTGGCAGAGATGTATGTGAGGCAGATCGTTAGGATACATGGAGTTCCCGTCAGCATAGTCTCAGATCGGGATAGTCGTTTCACTTCTCATTTCTGGAGGAGTTTGCAGGAGAGTTTGGGCACTCAGCTCAAGTTCAGTACTGCATATCATCCCCAGACAGATGGGCAGTCAGAGAGGACTATTCAGACTCTCGAGGATATGTTGCGCACTTGTGTACTAGATTTTGGGGGTTCTTGGGAGGACCATCTCCATTTGGTAGAGTTTGCTTACAACAACAGTTACCAGGCCAGTATAGAGATGTCACCTTTTGAAGCTCTATATGGTCGGAGGTGTCGTACTCCTTTGTCTTGGGATGATGTTGGAGAGAGAGTTTTGCTTGGGCCAGAGATGGTTGTGGATACAGCAGAGAAGGTTCAGTTGATCAGAGACAGACTTCGAGTGGCGCAGAACAGACAACGGCATTGGGCCGATAGCCATCGGAGACCCTTGGAGTTTGAGGTATAGTTTAGATTTTATTTTGTGTGCTTGTTCTTGGTTGTTTGTTATAGATAAGTTCTTAAGGTGGTGTTTTGTTCTAGGTGGGTGGTTTGGTGTTTCTGAGGATTTCTCCGACACGAGGCACGATTCGCTTCGGTGGAGGCGGAAAGCTTAGTCCGCGATTCATTGGACCTTTCACTATTCTAGAGAGGGTCGGTGCAGTTGCTTATAGACTAGAGTTGCCACCTGCATTGGAGGGAGTGCACAACGTGTTTCATGTGTCGCAGTTGAGACGATACGTGGCAGATCCTAGTCATGTATTGGATCACTCAGAGATAGAGGTGGGCCCTACTCTTAGCTATCCAGAGCAGCCAGTTGGGATTCTGGATCGGAGAGAGAAGGTGCTGAGGAACCAGACTATTCCTTTGGTGCGCGTCGCATGGAGGCATCACTCTCCGGGGGAGTCTACCTGGGAGAGAGAGGATGAAATGCGAGAGCGTTATCCATATTTGTTTGTACCTTGAGGTATGTTATTTCTAGTATGTTCTGTTCATTGTTATGTTCTGTTCATTAGTTAGTTGTGATTCTTTAGTTCTGTTCTATGATTTTCTGGGGGTAGTTTTCGTCTTTGAATTTCGAGGACGAAATTATTTTAAGGAGGGTAGACTTGTCACTACCACATTTTAGAAAAAAGGGTATTTTAGTAATTTCCTATTTAAATAAATATTGTGCATGGTAAATAATTTTTGTTGTATTATTTAATTGTTGTTAGATATTATTTAATTATTTTGGACTTATTTTAGTGGACCCAACTAGTTTAGTTTGGACCCATGGACCAACATGAATTAATTAGTTAGACTTGGCCCATTTAGAAAGCCCATAGTTAAGGAGATGGATTAAATTAATTAAATGATTAGACTAGAAGCTTCCTTCCTTAATTATTTCTTCATGAGAGGCCCCAAGGGGTACATTGGACATTTTATAATTGCTTGGGGGAGGGGCTATGGCCGGCCTATTAAAGAGGGGGGGGAAATTTCTCTCTCCTCTCATCTCATTCCAAATCTAGATCTAGAATTCTCCCACTACCAAATTCCCTCCATTCCCAATCCAATTCCCTACCAAATTCATTCCAAATTCTTCCCAATTCACCATTAGAGAAGGAGGAAGCAAGGATCTAGAAGAAGGAAGCAAGGATCTACAAAGAGGAGCAAGGATCTACAATTTGGAAGCAAGTTCTTCTCAATTGGAGGTTTCATTGGGAATCCATCTCCCAATAGGTATAATTCAGATTTTCCCATTTAAATAGCTTCTAAATATGAGATTTAATCATGTAAAATCAACCTATATGTATGTAGTACCCATAGGACTTTGTTTTGTGTTCATAGGAGACCCATGGAGAAAGTTATGGTGCTTTTTGTGTCAATTTTGTTGGAATTCCGAATTTATATTTTTTTGTGTGTGTCAATTGATCCTATAGATCAAATTGGATATGAGATTTGTGTTTGAGGCTAGTGTCGTGTCCATATTGGGATACTTGTGGTTCGTATCCCAACTATTTGGTGATACGTGTCATTTGGGGATTTTCCTCCGACACGGGGCTTTGAACATGTCGTATTTTGACACGGACACATAGATCTACTTTTGACGCTTTGATTTGTTCATAAATATTATTTGTAATTTGTTTGTGTCCTTCGGGGTGCATTTGGTTGTGTGTTGGACTCGTGTCGCATGCGTATCCTAGATCTAGTGGGATACGGTGAGATACTCTCCAATTGTGTGTATTTTTGTATAGATCTAATTAATTGTGGTTCAATTTTTCATTTATAATTAGTATATATATATGGATATTAAATATTTATTTTGTGTATTTATTATAGTAATTATTGTAGCATAGATCTATATTTTGGGTGTGCTAATATAATGTACAATATAATATGTAGCTTTCTTGCATGCAAATATATATGTTACTACTTGTTAAATAGTATAATTTATACATAAAATGTTTTATAAAATATATTTGTATGTTTAATTGTGTAATTATATTATTTATAATTATTATGTAATTATTTGGATATTAATGTAAATATTTTAGGTGTGCTTCTAGCCATGTAAATTATATGTTCTTTGTTAAATATTTGAAGGTATAAGTTTATGTGTATATTAATATATATATGTACATTTTTGTATTAATGGTTTATATATATATATATATATACTGTTTTATATATTCTGTTTATATATATATATATATATATATATATATTGTTTTATATATTCTGTTTTTATATATATAATTATATATATATAACTTGTTTTAGTGACAGTGAATTAATGACAGTAAAAACTGTCATTAATTAGCCGACTAATAGCAGCCGCTGTAGCCTTCGGGCAATTAATGACAAACCTGTCATTAATTGCAGCAGCGGGAAACAGCAGCTTTTCTGCGACGCTTTTCCGCGACAGTTTAACTGTCAGCGAAAACCAAAGCAGTGGCAGTTTATTATTTGGGTTTCGGTGACAGTCCTTCGGTGACAGTCCCGACTGTCACTATTTAAACTGTTTTGATTTAATCCTATTTTATTCACTATTTTTCAATGACGCTTTGACAGATTTAATGTATATATTATAATTGTCTATATATTTATGTATATATATGTGTTTTGTGAGGTATAATATTTGTAATAATATATTATGTTATTTGTATACATATTGGTTTGTATATATATTATTTTAGGGTATATATTATTTGTATTATTAGTATACTTTGTGTGAGTTCTTTTTGAATCTAATTTGATTCCTAAATTATTGTAGTTTATCTCTATATTATTTTATAGATGTCTTGTGAGGTTGACTTTGGGTTTGACCATGTTTGACTTTAGTGGACTTTAGAGTTGACCATAGTTGACTTTTGACTTAGAATTGACTTATTGACCTAGAAATTGCCTAGTTTGACTTGTTCTCTTTCCGGGACCTTGTATTAATGTGGTATTCCATATCTAGGTCTTCGAGGCACCGAGTCAGACATTTGTGAGACTGTTCATTGGACTTCAGGCGAGTACATTCTCTGATAGTTTCTCATTTATGATATCCTCTATGTTCGTTGTATCTAGTGTAGATATACATGTTCTCTTGACACTATGGTTACACGGATTGGTATATCCGGATCTCGTCATGAGATGTTATTCCTTGGTATATGGTGTATATGGTGCAAGTATTGTTTCATTGGTTATCTTTTACATGTACAAACACCGATTCTCGGGGAGACTAGCTATCTTCTTGGGGAATCTAGTGCCATAACGTACCGTGGTTGGATCTATTATACCAGTCGGGGTGGGGAGTATTTTAGTGTAGATATGTGATCATACCCTCCTTGTGCATGTCTTGTTCCTTGTGAGTGTTGATCATACACCGCACGTATAATCAGCCAGGCCATCATACTCTTGTGCAAGTTCCCAAGCCGATCACATGTTAAAGCTAGTACTCACACACTTAGTCATTAGTATTCTTGTTCCATCAGCATATTGTTCATTATTGTATTTCTTTCCAGTATTTCCTTATTGTCTATACATTCTTGTATCTATTTATGCATCTTGTTTATCCACAACTATTTACTGTTACATAGTTTTTATCATTATTTGAGAACTGCTGTTAGGGTTGTACTCTGCTCCTTTCCTGACTGGATATATTTTTCCAGATGACACTGAGGAGTACCCTACCTATTATGGACCCCAGGATGTTGTGGGTTTAGATTCTGAGACCCTGGCTCAAGAGGGACTTATCCCAACTGAGACAGTTGACCCTGGAGTTGTAGCTTTATAGTTTTGTAGTATTCTTTGTACTGGATTTGTCTCCAGCATATTTCTCTAATTTTCTTCAGACTCATTGATGTATTATTTTAGACTCATGAGTTGTATTGTGACTATTCTATTCTTTATCTGATTCGTGCTCATTTCCACCTTAGTTCTGTGATTGAGTATACTATCATTATTGGTGGTTCATTATATTGTTAGATAGTTTATCTAGACAGCGTTCTACCGCCGATTCTGCGGCGTAGGCTGGGCGTTGTTTTCGACTAGTACCCTTACACCGGGTGCGGGTCGTGACACCGAAGGATCCTAATTCTGATGCGAAGAAATTCTATGATATGTTCAAGAATGTCGATACTCAATTTTATCTGGGTTATGATTCTCATTATGTCCTATCGATGGTGATACGGATGTTGAACCTAAAGTCTGATTTTAACTTGCCGTAGGAATGCTACGACCGGATAATTCAGTTTGTTAGAGAGTTGGTGCAAAAAGGATCGAAGGAGTTGTCTGAAAACTTCTACAAGTCGAAGATGATGAAAGAGAAACTTGGATTAGGCTACAAAAAGATAGATTATTGTTGAAACGGTTGCATGTTGTACTACAAGGAGAATAATGATAAAGATAAATGCATTTTTTGTCATGCGGTGTCGCGATCCGCACCCGGAATGAGGGCACGAGTAGTGAACAATGTCCAGCCTATGCCGCTGCATCGGCGGTAGAACTCTGCCTAAGAAAATATAACTATCTAAATATCTTCCACGATATATTAAGGGTACCTGTCATGCTATCTCAACTCCAAATGGAGGAACAATATAATAATGTAATATTGGTAAACAATACTCAATCACAATATCAAACTAAGGAGGATGAAAGCACAATATGGAATAAAAAGAGAGATATGAGTCACAATACATCATCAAGTCCAATACTATAAGTCTAGGCTCAACAACTCTTCAAAATAATATATACATGCCATGAGTCCAAAATAAGACTAGTACAAGTCCAAGACTATATAACTAGGCCTCTTTGATCACTGGCACTATGTCCTCCTGCTCTAGGGGAGTATCCTCTAGTGGTTCACCATCCTACGGCCTGTAATAAGTAGGACACAACTCTTCTAGCCAATCGTCTAAAAAATATATCCAATTAAAAAATGAGCGAAGTACAAAACTATGAAAGCAACTCCAAATAGATTGTAAAGCATATATGACGAGTAATAGAAAAGGATACAAGATGCACAAGTATTAAGAAATAGAAAATACATGTGAGAACATGCAAATAATCATAATAAAGAACTGGAAAGTAAATACTGGTAATATGGAAATAAATTGTAAGTTGAAGAACATGAATATTAGCTATGTGGTTTAGAGCGCAAGTTCGTTATGTGATCGGCTTAGGTTGCACATGAGGTAAATATGGTAACTCGATAATAAGTGAGGTGTATAATCGACATACACATGAGATCAGTAGGGCTTGATCACATAACCAACTTCTACTCCCCCTCCCCAACCAATACTCATGGATCGAATCATGACACGTTACGCACATGAATACGATATAGTCACACTAGCACACGAAATAGTGGATGCACAAGAAGTACATTAAATAATACCCAATGCATACGATAAAATACATGTGTAAGGAGTACCAGCTGAACACTGTAAGGGGATAACATCTTCTGACAGGATCCATATAGTACCAGTCCGTGTAATAATGTGTGTCAGAATCAGGTATATCAGTTCTAGAACAAGTGATATATACACTATCATGAAATAAAAACTAACAGAGAGATGTACTCACCTCTGGTTCTGAGCAAAGGGTGTATCTCGATGCCCAAGCTGGTGTCACACAATCCTAGATAGGAAATATTATGTCAATTTTGTGCAATAAGGGTTAATGAGTAAAAATACACTAATGCATGCTTCTAGGTCAATTCCTAATTTATTCTAACTTAACTAAGTCATAGTAAGTCTAACTAAAGTTATTTGGTCTAAAAAAAAGTCACTAACTAACTAGTACTAGTTTACACTAGGTATACAAGGTCATTATTTAAGTGCATCATTAATCCAACTATACTTACACTAACTAAATACTATAGTACTTACTAATAAGTACTAATAATACAACTAATAGTAATATTTGACCCATCCTTAATCAATATCTACTAACGGCTATCTAATTACAACTATCATACACTAACTGTGCATAAATAATCTGATACACACAATACTCTACCAGTTACCTGACTATGATGATACTAACATAATGCCAATACATAAATCTATCATATATTATCTAACCAATACTCTAATACTTATATACTAATTACTAATGACTAACTGCTATGCTGCAGTTGCTGCTCTAGGTGCTACTAGATGCACATCTAACCTATCAGTCACTTACCCCTAGACGATACTATACTTAACTTCAACTGACCTCCACTAGCAACCCATCAAGACACTAACTAACTCTACAATCTCTTGATATAATCCTAACTAACTGGCATTACCAGTCTTATTCTACCAATTCAGTGGCTAATACTAATTTAGCACACAACTGGTTGTTAATACATCAATTAAGACGACCGATGCACTAACTACAACATCTGATACCATTGCATTACTACATAAACCAACTAACACTCATGGCCAAGTCTATACTACTAACGTCTAATACTGAGGATTCAAGTCTCTACATCCTACCAATAGTGTTAACATCAGATAAACTCCCCCCTCACACTATCTATTCGCTGATATGCATAATCAATGCACTAAGGTATAAGTGTACTCAACAATATTTCTAAACTAAGGTCTCAACTTATATATACACTGCACATAAGCACAGACAACAACATAAACTGCAATACACCCTTGCAGTTGTAATCCAAAGGCAAATATTCCTAATCCTTTGGTACACACAGCAAAGTTCATAAGTTCAGGTGCATTGCTACACATACACATACAAACAGTGATGTACTGACCCCAATTATCCTCTACTAACTCAGGTTCCAGATTATAATGTTACACCTGTCCACACTTGGGCACAGGTCAACCTACAAATGCATTATTGAATATAATTCCTGCACTAAGGAGGATTCACTGCCAACCACAAAACACAGTGCAGGCCTCCGATACATAATTTCCCCCAATTACACTAATGCCAGGCTCCCAACTAAAACTGCTACCCAAGCCCAAATCAATTACTTGGCAAAGGTACACAGTTGCCTTAATGGTTGCATAATACACACTGTTGCAATCCTCTATTCCCTGTCACTCGAGCAACCAGGTAAATACACCAACATACTGCACACTGAAGTAATACCACAATGCTGACACAATATAGAATAAATATATACCAATATATATATATATATATATATATATATATATATATATATATATATATATATATATATATATATATATATATATATATAAGAATTCTATACATATATAAAATCAACACACAATGATCAAACTCCTAATAGACATTGGCACAAACACTTAGAATGCTAAGATAGAATATCCTCGATACATAATCAAATGGGATGCCAAAACTTACAATACTTCATGATATCCATTTCCTTATCTCAAATATATCAATAACAATTATTAGAATGAACTGCAATAGGAATTAAGGAAAATTGCACAAAATACACAAAATATAGCTCTGTATCACACGGTATCACACAATATCGTGATACGGCCTACTCGTGTCCACTTGTGGACACGTGCTAGTATCTCAACCCCGATCTAAGTGCAATTACTCTAAATTGGTCTCATGACACACACTTGATGTGTCAATCCCGTAATTTTCCCAAATTGTATACAAAAACCTATATAAAAATGTCAATTCCTAACAATTATGCCTAGAACTTCATCCTATATGTATCCCTATGCCATTGGGGTGTTCTTAAGAGTCAAATGCATGATTTGGGACTCAAATTAGAGATGAATTTAGATCTATACCTATTGGGAGATGGATTCACAATGAAAAGCACAATGGACACGATCCGGACACGATCTCTCCACCAAAGCTTCTTTTCCTTATCCTCCTTGCTTCTCCAAGCTCCAAATGCTTCTTCTATTGAATGGGGATGAGAGGGAATGAAGGAATTTGGGTTGAATTGATGAAGGAAAAGAAGTGAATTGTAGATCTATGAATTGGGGATCTATGAATTGGGGATCAAAATAAAATGCAAATGAGAGAGAGAGAGAGAGAGAGAGAGGCTTTTATCATGCCAGCCCCCCTTCTCCAAGTCATCTACATAGTCCAAATTGTCCCTCTCCATCCAATTATGAATAGGATTAGGGAAGGGCAATTTTGGAAAGCTTTTAACTAATTCTAATTAAGATAAAACTTCTTACTTAATTAGTGGAAATATGTCTATTAGGCTTGATCCATGTTGGGCTTACTAATTGTCATGACAAGTCTAATTGGTTCACCAGTGTCAAGTATAACTATTGGGCTAGCCTCCTAGTTATAAATAAATAATACAAGTCACAAATAATTATATAGCATACTAATAAATAAATAATTAATATAAGCATCAATTAAATATTTATAGCACCATAATATTAATATTTATTCCTAAAATTAAATACCTATGTTAAATTATCAAACTACCCCTAGTTGGAAAAGTGAGGGTGACATGTGGACCGGTACAAGCCAACTCGGGGCAAAAAAAAAAGTCAACTGCCCGAATAAGGTTGCGTCCCTACAAGTACATACAGCTTTTATCGATCACAAAGAGGCTACAGAGGATGTATATGTCCGCAAATACCTCACAACACATGACATGGCATAACAAGGAACGAAATATGGATGAAGGAGAATTATCTCATCCTTCCGATGGAGAGGTGGAAATATTTTGATCTGTGTCATCCAGAATTTGCTGCGGAGCCCAGAAATGTCCGGTTGGGTTTATGTTATGGTGGATTCACTCCTTTCGGACAGTCGGGATCTCAATACTCTTGTTGGCCGGTGATTTTGACTCCTTATAATATACCACTATGGATGTGCATGAAGACTCCTTACATTTTCTTGACACTTATCATACCTGGTCCAAAAAATCCAAAGAAGAACATCGATATCTACTTACAGTCGTTGGTGGATGAGTTAAAATAATTATGGTAATTCGGCATTCGGACATATGATATATCGAAGGAGCAGAACTTTCAGATGAGAGTATATCTCATGTGGACCATCAACGATTTTTCAGCATATGAGATGTTATCAGGGTGGATTACTCATGTACTTTGCCTTGTCCGATATGTATGGAAAAGAGTAAGGCATTCTATCACAGAATGGAGAAAAATATACTTTTTTGGTTGTCACCGTCAGTTCCTTCCTGCGTCTCATCTGTGGAGAAGGAACAGAGATGTCTTTAGAGCTGGTAAACATGAACTATCTTCTCCCCCATTGAGACAGACGGGAGACAAAGTTTGGAAAGTGGTAGATTGATTGCCGACTGTGATGGAAGATCTGATATCGGCCGATCACTTTGAAGGATTCGGAAGTAGGCATAATTGGACGAAACAGAGTATCTTTTGGGACTTACCTTATTGGAAGAAAAATCTCATAATGCACAATTTTGATGTCAGGTATATCGAAAAGAATGTATTTGACAACATCTTCAATACGGTGATGGATATCAAGAAAAAAAATGAAAGGCAATGTAATAATATATAAATTTTTTGATTACAATGATAAAAAATATTTTTCTAATTTGTAAAGGTTGTATTGGTGGCCGGATCATAGAGATAGTGATGTCCGGAAGTGCTACAAGACCGTCGCCAGCAAGAGTTTGAGAGATATGATCAATAACCAGAAGGCGCTGATGTTACTTTGACCGGATCACCGCAAGTAGTGGTTGAAGGCGGAGTACTGGAAGGAGATGAAGAAGAAGATGGACACTCCGGCTTACAAGGGCAAGTGCGAGAAGGCGTAGGCTTGCTGTGCTAAGGGTGGTCTCCATGATGGTGGATCCATTCCGATCATCGAACATTTTCGACGGATGGTTACTATTACATTTTTTCACTAGATCAGTTTTTTTTTTTTTTTTTTGCTTATTTATAATTAATTGATTAATTTTTACAATGCGACGAGGCTGCCAGAGCCGGGGAAGACCCCAAGACGGTCGACTTATCCGCAATCGTCCAACGGACCAACAAAAGAAAGAAGGATGTGAAGCTCGTAGATGAGTTATTTCTAACATGTTCCCTCAATTCAAACATGTCTAATTACTATTCTCATTGTCAGTTGCGGAGTAGTCTCTAAAATTAGGAATGACTGAATTTTAGGTATAGCTTGAACGAAACGAGAACACTAGCATCACACCGACTAAAATATCAATTTTTAAGAACCTATTTATTATTTAATTGTTGCATACTTCAAATTCGAACAAAAATAATAAAACACAACTAAGAAAATATTTTAATCTTTTTATCAAAAAATTGGGGCGGAGTGATAGAAATTGAAAGTGATAGAAATGAAATCTATCACTTTTTATAAAAAAAATATTTAACAAAAAATTGGGGCGGAGTGATCAATTTTTTTTTTTAATCTTTTTTAATCGTCCCACCACCACCACCTTTGGGATTTGGAAGAGAATCCACAAATTGAAAGTGATAGAAATTAAGAATTTGTGACCAATTTGTCAAAAGTGCACCAAGACTCGCTGACAATTTCTCCAGTTCACACTTCCCATGCAAACCAACCAAAACTACTATAAATACCACCCGGCCACTCCTCATCTCATCTCATCAAATCAAATCAAACACACATAACATATGGCTAAGAGGACTAGGCTTCTCGCTCTCGTCTTCATAGTTCTCCTTGGCATTGGCCTCAGCTCCGCCGCCCGGTCCTTAACAGGCACCAGCGGCGGTGGAGGTGGTGGCAGTGGAGGAGGCGATGGGGGTGGCTCCAGTGACGGCTCCGACAGAGGTTACGGCTCCGAAAGCGGCTCCGGCTATGGCAAAGGTGGTGGTGGGGCAAACGTGGCGGTTATGGGCAAGGGGGAGGCGGAGGCGGCGGTGGTGGGGAAGGGAATGGTAACGGCTCCGGATACGGTTTCGGAAGCGGTTCCGGCTATGGCAAAGGGGGTGATGGGGCGAACGGAGGCGGTTACGGGCAAGGTGGAGGTGGAGGTGGAGGTGGAGGTGGAGGTGGCGGTGGTGGGAAAGGGGACGGTAACGGCTGTTAGAAATTTCTTGTTTTCTTTTTGAATAATTTCAGAATACAAAATAAAATTAAACAGATGTTATCGGCCTCTGGGGAAGTCGTGCACGAAGCACTGTCCTAAGAGTTTATTCGGGATCTGTGTGCAGACGTTCCCGAAGCTCCTAGTGGTAAAACCCCCGCACTACCGGTATCTCGTTGCCGCACACGACTTGGAGAGAACGACCAGAACTTAGCTCTGCCCAGAGCTTGGAGATGATGAAGATTAAACAGAATGATGATAGAGGTTTGGAGTACGAAAAATTTCTGATGGATTTTACAAATAAAACAGTCCGATATATATAATACAGTTGTGTAACGGTCAGAATTAATTTACGATTAATTCAGCCGTTACACAGGAGAATTAAACGAATGTATCTGGAGATGAAAAATTATAACGTTCAAAACAATTGTAACGTTCAGAAATTAATTCCAACGTTAAGAAAAAATAAATGAAAGAAAGAAGAGGAGCAAAAAGAATTTTAGGGTCCCAGCCCGAACCCGAAGAGGAAATCGGATCGGCATTCGGCGCCCGCAGATGTGGGCGTGTACCCGCACCCGTTACCGAACCGAACCGAACCGAGCCGAGCCGGGCCGGACGGCGGCGCGCGCGTGTGGCCCAAGGGGTTCCCCACACAACAACTTAATAGAGCAAAAAAGAGAAAGTAATATATGTACACAAGAGGGCTTTGCCCCATCCGATGTGGGACTAAAGAAAGAAAGAGGAATTGAACTTTTGCAAAACTAAAAACAACAATCCCCCCCCAAAAGGTCAATTTCCGAAACAGAGATAAGAGTGAAGTAAATAGAGAGAGAGAGCATCTGGGCAGTAAAATACTATGCATAGATGAGATGGACTACAGCCTTGAATCTCACGTAGTGACTATTGCCTTAATCTGAAG
This sequence comes from Iris macrosiphon, assembly GCA_036927795.1. Taxonomy (NCBI): domain Eukaryota; kingdom Viridiplantae; phylum Streptophyta; class Magnoliopsida; order Asparagales; family Iridaceae; genus Iris; species Iris macrosiphon. The sequence goes on from JAYESA010000011.1 coordinate 8,228,760, forward strand.
AAGTGCTTGATGGACTATGCCTTGAATCAGACTTCTTGAACCAGATTTAGAAAAATAGCACACATAGTACGCTAGAGGTCCTTGATCTATCGGGTGGCGCTTTTAAATGGCCATGCGCACTTTCCATATTCATGAGAGTTTGTTTGGGATCGCCCTGTCCCATAGTCGCGGCCTTCACGACCTCTCATATAGGTAAGTCCTTAATAGTTGGTGATATGAATCAACCTAGCATTACAGCTTGGACCTATTAAGAGTTTAAACTCATCCTAACCATATCACACAGGAACACTGTCACCATAGGGATGGGGAGTCATTATACACATGTACAGCCACTTGGGCTTTTTTAATGAGACTTTAATCTCGAGTCAGTGTTCCATAAAGTCACATAAGTTCAGCTTGTTTCTACCCATTGAACCGGCTTCTTGGGATCTCCAGTCAGACTCGGTTGGGTTGCCACTGCTGGTGACTAACTTATGGGCTTAACCCCATCCCCCTTGATGATTCTAGGATCAAAGTCCTAGACAGACCCTTCGTCAAGTGATCTGCAAGGTTCTTTTCTGACTTTATATAGTCAAGAACCACATATTTGCCTAGTAGGCTTTTTATTGACTTAAAGCGCAGCTGCATGTGCCTGTTCATCTTAGCATTCACAGAATCATGCTTTAGTAGTTCAATAACAGATTTATTATCACAATTTATAGAAATTGCAGGAACAGGACTAAGAGAAACAGGTATATGCATAATAAGATTTTTAAGCCATTCAGCTTCTGTGCAAGTTGTATCTAAAGCTATCATTTCGGAGTCCATTGTACTCCTAGCTATGATAGTTTGCTTACAAGAGCTCCAGGAGATCTCAGCTCCTCCTAGAGTAAATACATATCCAGTAGTAGATTTTATATCATGTGAGTCGGTTACCCTGTTTGCATCTGAATAACCTTCTATGATATCAGGGTGCCTAGTAAAATAAAGTTTGTAATCTAGGGTGCCCTTGAGATATCTAAATACCCTATCCAAAGCAGTCCAATGTGACTGATTTGGGTTACTGGTATATCTACTTAGTCTTCCAATAGCAAATGCAATATCAGGTCTTGTCCTGTTTGTTATATACATAAGGGAGCCTATCATCTGTGAATATTTATGTTGTTCCAAAGGTGGTCCTTCATTCTTTTTCAGTACAATACTGCTGTCATAAGGAGTAAGGACAGGTTTCTTATCAAATAACTCAAACCTTTTTAGCATTTTTTCAATTGAATGTGCTAAAGATAGAGTATAACCCTCTTTGTCTTTGGTCACTTGCATTCCTAAAATTAAGTTGGCTTCTCCTAGGTCTTTCATATCAAACTGGCTAGATAAATAGTTCTTTGTAATATTTATCAATTCCAGTGATGAACCTAGGATAAGGATGTCATCTACATACAAGCATAAAATGACACAACTTTTACATGTACCTTTAGAGTATATACATTTGTCATACTCATTTGACAAGAAACCATATTCATAAATTACTTTATCAAATTTGTTGTGCCATTGTTTGGGAGCTTGTTTCAAGCCATAGAGGGATTTTACTAGTCTGCAAACTTTCTTTTCTTGACCTTTAGCAATGAAACCTTCAGGTTGGTCCATATAAAGTTCTTCATCTAGATCTTCATTCAAAAATGCTGTCTTTACATCCATTTGATGGATTAGCATATCATGAATGGATGCTAAGGCCAAGGGAGTTCTAATGGATGTGATCCTAGCTACATGAGAGTAGGTATCAAAATAATCTAACCCTTTCTTCTGGGTAAAACCCTTGGCAACTAGTCTAGCTTTGTATTTCTCTATAGTACCATCGGCTCTGAGTTTCTTCTTGAAAATCCACTTACAACCTATTGGTTTATTCCCTAAAGGTAGATCTGTTAGAAACCAAGTGTTATTCTCCATGATGGAGTTGTATTCACTGTTAATGGCTTCTTTCCAGAAGGGAGCATCATGAGACGACATTGCTTCTTCATAAGTTGAGGGATCACCCTCTATCAAAAAAGTGAAGAATTCTTCTCCTAAATTTTTCTCAATCCTATTCCTTTTACTCCGTCTTGGTTCTAAGTCTTGTTCAGATTGAGAGCCAGGTATTTGGACTTGAGAACTAGTAGAGGGTATGGAGGAAGAGATTGAACTTCTATCCTTAAAAGGAAATATGTTTTCAAAGTAAACTGCATCTCTTGCTTCTATAATGGTATTGTTAGAGATTTCATTTACTTCTGAGTGAGTCACTAGAAATCTATTGGCATAGCTGTCTAAGGCATATCCTATGAAAATAGCGTCTACAGTCTTGGGACCAATCTTTCTCTTTTTAGGTTTGGGAATTTCGACTTTAGCAAGGCATCCCCAAACTCTAAGGTAATTAATCCTAGGTGCTCTACCTTTCCACAGCTCATAGGGAGTCTTATCTTTTGTCTTACTAGGAATCCTATTAAGAATGTAACAGGCAGTTAAAAGGGCTTCTCCCCACAAGTTATCAGGAGCACCAGAGCTGAGAAGCATGGCATTTACCATATCTAACAGAGTGCGGTTCTTGCGTTCAGCAACTCCGTTAGACTGAGGTGAATATGGAGCAGTTACCTCATGAATTATTCCATGTTCTTCACAGAAGTTAGTCATTTCGTTTGAGGTATATTCTCTACCACGATCAGATCTAAGGATCTTAATCTTCCTTTCTAATTGATTCTCAGCTTCAGATTTGTAGACCTTAAATCTATCTAGAACTTCATCTTTGGTTTTGAGAAGATAGATATAACAATACTTTGAATAATCATCTATAAACGTTACAAAGTATTTTCTACCGCCTCTAGTCAAAATTCTATTTGAGTCACATACATCACTATGGATAAGTTCTAGAAGGTCAGAATTTCTTTCTACAGATTTGAAAGGTAATCTAGTGTGTTTGGCTTGAACACAAATCTCACATTTGTGTTTGTCATCTATTGGAGTCTTGGGAATAAGGCCTAAAGTCATCATTCTTTTAATAGAACCTAGGTTCACATGACCTAGTCTGCCATGCCAAACATTTGAAGATTCTATATTAAAGACAATGAGAGAACCATCAGACATTTTATTCATTGTACTTAAAATGAAAAGACCGTCTTTTACAAAGCCATTTCCTATAAAAGAGTCATGCTTAGAAAAAACTACTTTATTAGCCTCCATTACAATTTTGTATCCTGAGGCTACAAGAAAGGATCCACTAACTAGGTTTCTTCTGACAGACGGCACATGAAGAACATCATGAAGAGTTAAGATTTTTCCTGATGTTATCTTCAGGTTAACTTTTCCTCTTCCAATAATTTGTGCCGTTGAGCCATCTCCTAGGGTCACAACTCCTCCACTTGATTCCTGATAGTTTGAAAAATAGGAGCGATCAAACAAAACGTGAACATTAGCTCCAGAATCCAACCACCAATCATCAGAATGGTAAGAGAGGTTAATAAGTGGTTGAAAGCTTACAGACCTAAAGGAACTCGAAGAACCTTTGTGAAGCATGTTCGCTTCTGGTCTAACTGAGCCCTTTCCTTTGTAGGAGGTCTGGACAGCTTCCTTCTTCCTATGGTAGCAGTTGATGGCCAGATGGTTTGTTTTACCACACACAAAACAGAATCTCTTCTGATCCTGAGTCTGACTGAAGTTTCTAGGTTTTTGGTTTTGATGATGATGGTTCTGGTGGTTAGGTTGAAAGTTTTCTTCTTCTTGAAGAAATTCTTTTTGGGTTTATAAGGAAAATTTGACTTGGGTTTTCCTTGGCCTTCTACAAGGTTTACCTTAGCTTTAGATTCAGTCTTAGGCTTAGACCTCAATCTAATTTGTTCTTCGGTTCTAATTTTCTTTAGGACTTGATTGTAGGTAAGTTCTCCTTGTGTATGGATAAGATCCTTAGCCATATCAGACCAAGAGGGAGGTAGCTTGTCTATTAGGCATGCTATTTTATGCTCATTTGAGAAAGATGTTCCTTTGGCTTGAATATGCCTAAGGTATTCTTGGAATTCATGGAGCTGGTCATTCATTGGTTTGTTATCTACCATAAAATACCTATTAAAGGTTGAAGAATTAAACCTTTCTATTCCGGCATCATCACAGCCGTATTCATCTTCCAAGGCTTTCCACAGTTCTTTAGCGCTCTTGTATTCAAAAAATATATCATACAAGGATTCAGATAATGCGCTTAGAATTCTATGAAAACAATGGAAGTCTATCTCTTTTGGGATTTTTGGTTTTGATGAGGTGGACACTACTATGTCAGACTCAGTTTCATCAGAATCATTTGTGATGGGTGTGGACCCATCAATGGCAGAAATAAGTCCTAAGGTCGTGAGCCAAAATTTTATTTAGCTCTGCCATCTCTTGAAGTATGAGCCATCAAACTTAGCAGGTTTAGCAGTAGAGGATTCCTCCTTACCAGTCATGATTGCAGTCTAAAAAATATAAATTTATTTAATCACAGTGTCTAAGATAATAGTTTAGGTGGTCTTTGCTAATCAATCTTAAAATCTTTAGTTTTTCAAGTGTTGATCAAATCAGGTTAGCTGTAGGGGCCGGTTCCCAGCTAGCGGTGGTCCGAAGACTCTTAAATACCGTGTCGCTTAGGGTTATTTACACCCGGTTGACAGAAGGACCCTTTCGGCCTGTGCCCGAGTTTGTCTCTACTTTGAAACTTTAGATTTGAAGATTTTATTTGCAATTTCCTTTTTACTAAACTATTTTCTTTTGGTCCTAGATTGCTTTCAAAAAATACTAAGTGATTAAAATGAAGCAAATAGTATGTTACAACTGAAAGAAATTTTGTGATAAAAAATTGCAATTGACAAAATTATGAAATGTGCTAACAAATGCTAGAAATGTGTTAACTGTATAAAATGTGCTTAAAAAAAACAGTAACAATTTTGTTTAACAAAGTTCTGAGTACAATTCTAACAAAGTAACAACTCCTATGTCAGACTCTTAATATACAATTCTAACAAAGTAACACACATTTCATAATTGACAAATTGCACTTAACCCTCTCCCCTCATTTGTGTGGTTGGAATTGTGCCACATCACCGCCACCCTTGTTTTGAGAGTGAGGTGCCATCTCACCTCCCTTATTCTCTCTATATATATATATATATATATATTTTTTTTTTTCTTTTAACAAAGTAACAAATGTTCAATTCTAACCAACAGTAACTAATGAAGTTGGTACAAGAAACGAAATAAAAACAAAGTAACAAATGTTCAATCCTTTAACGACAGTAACAAATGTTCAATTCTAACCAACAGTAACTAATGAAGTTGGTACAAGAAACGAAATAAAAACAAAGTAACAAATGTTTTCCAACAGTAACAAATGTTCAAATTTTTTTTTTTTTTCTTTGATACGAGAAACGAAATCAACTTGTTAGAAGTCAACTTGTATTTTCTAGGAAATCAACTTGTTGAAAAACTTGTGAAGTTGCTGGTTGTGAATAAAATTCTAACAAATTGCTACAGTAAATTGTAACAAACTTTTGAAGTAACTAAAATTCTAACTAGTTAAAATAAACTCTTAGATTGTTAAAAATTTCTTGTTTTCTTTTTGAATAATTTCAGAATACAAAATAAAATTAAACAGATGTTACCGGCCTCTGGGGAAGTCGTGCACGAAGCACTGCCCTAAGAGTTTATTCGGGATCTGTGTGCAGACGTTCCCGAAGCTCCTAGTGGTAAAACCCCCGCACTACCGGTATCTCGTTGCCGCACACGACTTGGAGAGAACGACCAGGACTTAGCTCTGCCCAGAGCTTGGAGACGATGAAGATTAAACAGAATGATGACAGAGGTTTGGAGTACAAAAAATTTCTGATAGATTTTACAAATAAAACAGTCCGATATATATAATACAGTTGTGTAACGGTCAGAATTAATTTACGATTAATTCAGCCGTTACACAGGAGAAATAAACGAATGTATCTGGACATGAAAAATTGTAACGTTGAAAACAATTGTAACGTTCAGAAATTTATTCCAACGTTAAGAAAAAATAAATGAAAGAAAGAAGAGGAGCAAAAAGAATTTTAGGGTCCCAGCCCGAACCCGAAGAGAAAATCGGATCGGCATTCGGCGCCCGCAGATGTGGGCGTGTACCCGCACCCGTTACGCGAACCGAACCGAACCGAGCCGAGCCGGGCCGGGCGGCGGCGGCGGCGCGCGCGTGTGGCCCAAGTGGTTCCCCACACAACAACTTAATAGAGCAAAGAAGAGAAAGTAATATATGTACACAAGAGGGCTTTGCCCCATCCGATGTGGGACTAAAGAAAGAAAGAGGAATTGAACTTTTGCAAAACTAAAAACAACAATGGCTCCGGATACGGGTCCGGATCTGGGTCTGGTTCGGGATCCGGATACGGTGGTGCCAGTGGAGGAGGTTATGGAAGTGGTGGCGGGGGAGGTGGAGGAGGAGGCTCCGGTGGAGGGAATGGAAGTGGTAACGGGTCTGGATACGGATCGGGTTCCGGATCTGGATCCGGTTCTGGTGGTGCTCATGGAGGAGGCGGGGGCAGCGGTGGAGGTAGCGAGGGCAGCGGTGGAGGTGGCGGTGGTGGATCGGGTTCGGGGTCAGGATCAGGCTACGGTCCGGGTGGTGGGTCGGGTTATGGGAGTGGTGGGGGTGGCAATGGCCACAACTAAGTTATCTCCGACTTCCTGCACTTATATGCATACTTTGTTGTATGAGTAAAATATGTCTGTGCTTTCAGTTTCAGCACTATTTGTAATAAAGCTTTGCTTATAAATAAAATAAACGGATCTTTATTATCTAAATTGGATTAATAATATAGATAAAACTTTTGGACTTGGATAACTTTCTTCTTCTTAAAAAATTTTTTACGACGTTTACGATACAACACGTCTCTAATTTAGCTACGTTGCATCGCTAAATGTCGCTAATATGAAAAATATTAGCGACTCATATATGTCGCTAGAAAATATCGCTATAGCGACGTTTTGCGATATTTTTTCTGTCAACGACTAGCTTCAACGCGACTTCATTGAAACGCCGCTAATTACGTCGCTAAATATTTTTAGCGACATTTTTATGTCATTTGGCGACGTTTTCAGACCTCGCTAATTAATTTGATTTATTCTTGTAGTGTTTTTCTTATCTCTCATAAACATATAATACCTACGTACTTTTGAAAGATTCAAATTAATACACAATATTTAAGACTGTAACGTTTTAAACACATTCCGTACGAATAATTAAAAATTTTAGCACAAAAAAAGTGTATGGCAGTACAACATATTTAATTAACCAAGAAAGAAATCCAACAGTCTTTCATTAACTCTTACAGCCGTATTGTTTGTAATCAGCTTGACACAATTCATAAAAAAAAAAAACATTATAAAAAAAGCCTCTTAACCAAGAAAGAAATTCAACAGTTATGTTTCTTGCATCAATGATCATTTTATGAGAGGTGAAAATATGATCTTATAAATTTGTGTTTAATGAGTTGTTTGCTTATTTATTTGGGATTAAAAAAAATAATGTCAAAATTTTAGTGTCGAATTTGTTCATATAAAATGTACTAAATACAAATTAAACCAAATCCAAATGTTTCTAGTTTGACAAATCCAAGTGAACCCTAGAACCAACAGCCCACCACAAGGATCAAGATATAGGTTCCGACTCGGACAACCCATCAGGGAGATGCCCCGAAATTGAGTTCGAATGCATGCTTCGATACAAATGAGCAATGTGTAAGATATCCTTTGGAAAAGTTCTCTCATTTTCTCCCATATAGTTCTCTCGATGCTAATTCTTCATCAATAATTTACTTCTCTCTCTCTCTCTCTCTCTCTTCGTGACAGTAATATATTGTAATTATCTAGCTCCACGATAGCTAGTTAGCATAATATTAGATATAACAAAATAAGGGAAACAAATTCTTATGGTCCTAAATATGCATTAATTAGTCAGTACTACTGTACTAGTACCGTCTCATTCAAGTCTATTATTATTATTATTAATTATTATTATTATTCAAAGTCTTACAAGCTCTACTTGGACCTGGTATGATCTTGGGGTTATCATCAGTGCAAGTTGTCAAGAAACTGCATGCGGCTACAACTGTATGTGAAGTCCAAGCATCTATATATCATAAATTGTCGGACAATTTTAGGAGAAAATCCCGCCCATGGGACTATGACATGAGAGTAAATTAATGGACAAGTGAAGATTTTGGGACCAATTTGGCAAGAACAGATGACATGCAACAATTTTCTCCAACTTAATGACATTCAGGACACCGTTTATTGATCCCAATGTCAAACTTAAAACTTTTTCATGCAGAAAATATGTATACATGAATATTATCTAGAAGGGAGCGTAAAACTTACAAGGTCGGTTGATAGAGGCCGTCCATGCGACTGATATTAGAGAGGTGGAGATAGACATGTTTGGCACGAAGGATTACTAGATGTGAGAGAAAATGAATAAAGGCACTTTATGCTTTCGGAAGGCCTTCAATCAAATCAGGAGCAGAAATCCGAACGTGGATTTGGACAGATCTGGTATGGACTAAAGGAGAAACGGTTAAGAACTCCCTATGTCTATATAAGATGATCCGTAACCGACTACTCACTAGAGGCCATCTGAGCAGGTTTAGTGTGGACTGTCCGGATAAGAAATACTGCTTATGTGGGTATATGGATGAGACCAGGAACCACATTTTCTTTTGTTATGACTTTGTTTGGGAGATCTGGAATAAATTTTGCAGATGCTTTGGAATTCCGATCACGCAGAATAGAGACCTAATGTCAGTCTTGAATGAGGTCAGAACTCAAAATGACAAAGGACCAGCAGCATATATGCTACTACGGATGATTCTAGGTATGTTGATGTGGCATATGTGGAGGAAACGAAACCAACGTATCTTTGAGAGACTTGCGACCAGTATTATTTTTGTACAAAGACAAATACAAGCTGATATAGATATCATAAACCCAAGATGAATTTATTTAGTGTCTTGGTTGGATGATAGTGTTGTAATATCTTGTTTTGATTTTCAATAATATTTACCTTCTTGTAAAAAAAAAAGTTCAACTATACAAGTGAAAAAAATCAACTAAATGTGAAATGTTAAATAACAATGTGAATATATTTGATGGAAATATAAACTATTTTAAAATTAAAAAAAGTAAGCATTTTTTTGATAATCACACTTAGGATTGATTTAAGGCCAGAAAGAGTGACCCAACTTTGTTGCATGTTCTTCTACTGAGGTAGAGTACAGAGCTATGACTGCCACCCCCAAAGATATTGTCCATGTACGTAGACTTCTCTTTGATATGAATATTGCTCCTATAGGACCTACGCAGCTTCACTTTGACAACAAGAGTACTACACAGATTACAAATAATCCAATTTTTTTATGAACGGACAAAGCACATTGAAATTGATTATCACTTCGTCCGTGAGATTTTTTTGACAGCTGGCACTATTTCTCTACCACATGTGATATTCGTTGATCAACTGGCAGATTATTTTACAAAGTCGTATCTCACACCGTGATTTCAGTTTCTATTGGACAAACTCATGTTGTTTGACCCACCATGAGTTTGAAAGGGATGGTAAGATTAATTATAGTTTTGATTATATATTAATTAGATTTAGGATATAAATTCTTCTTCTATATGGATTCATATTTCTTCTCCTACTCCTATACGATTATGAATCCGCTCTCCCACTATATATATTCATAGTTTTAAATTTTTTTACATCATCCATTAATAAAATCAGATTTGTTTCACTGTCATTTGCTCATTAATGAAACATGGAAAAGAGCTTAACACCACTCACGAGTTTCTAAACAAAAAAATGACTCGTGCTTATGTATACAGGTATTCAAATATCAAGAAAATGGGAAGTGAAAATCTTGAAGTTCTTTTTCTCCTCAAAATAAATAATTTTTTGTTTTTGTTGTAGGTAGTGGTAAGAAAATATTTTCAGTTTCTAAACCAGACCTAGAGCGGGTTATCCAAAATGGCCCATGGACGTTCGACGGTAGATTGGTTATTTTAAGCCACTGGGACCTATTCTCCAACTTTGAGAGAGACCGATTGGCCACCGTACCGATTTGGATTCGGTTCATATGGCTCTCTCTCCAACTTTGGACCACTAAGGCTATTATGAAGATAACTAGTGGCATTGGAAAGCCGTTACGTCCGGAAAACGCTACCACAAAGAGGGAACAACTGTCATTCGCGAGTCTTCAAAAAAATTAATGCAGCAGATTCGTTACCGGAGAAGTTAGAAATCGATCTACCATCGGGTGAATTTATATTCCAGAAAGTGGAATATGAATGTGTCCCGCCTTGCTGTCGTACGTGTAAGATTTTTGAACACTTTCTCTCTCAATTCCCGGACTGGGAACCCCAACAAAAAGATAATCAGCAAGGAACTGACATTATACCCTAGAGTACTGCTAATCAGCAAGGTCCTGTCATCCGACAGGTACATAAAACCCCTAATGTGATGGAGGCAACCAAGTTGGATATCCAGACTAATGTCAAAAATTCGAGTAGCAAAAGTGCTGATGTAGCCAACATAAAAACTGAGGTGCAAGAGCACATGGGGGTTCCCAATCCTATTGTCTTGGGAAAAATGAATGAAGCAGGCGCTGACCAACCTATCCAGGAGACAGATTATTTAAATGGAGAAGGAACCTTGGAGAACCAAGGTGCAATGGTAGTGTTTGGAGAGGACGCCCAACAGAGTGAGAAGGGACAATGAGGAGACGAGGCGGTAGGATCTCATATGGTTATTTTTTAGGCCAAGGCAATTGTGCATGATGAATACAGTGTCAGAGTCAGAAAAAAATTGGCGACGGATCATATTTCTCTGGTATCCCCAGGAGTCAAGGAAAAGACGGAGACATGCTCTCTTCATGAACTGTTGGTCGTGGTTAATCCTATTTGACAAACCAAAGTTAAACATAAGAAGGGAGGTCGTAAAACGATGGCTGCTCGTCAGGATGGACTCACCCCACCCCCCCCTTAGGGAGAGTTCGCGTGTTAACAAGAGTGTCAACACTCATCTTTTATGACAATTTTCACCTGGAATGTGATGTGGGTCAAATCTATAGATAGATTGAGAGAAGTTATGGACTATACCAAGAAGTCTAAGTGTTATATCATTAATATTTTCGAATCTAAAATCAAATCGACATCGAAGATCAAGAGGTGAACTCTGGTGGACTGGAAATCTGTCCACAATTTAGAGTATGCGGATATGGCCCGTGGAAAGGGGAACTTGTCCACTTCTCGGATCAATTGATCACCATTAAACTTATCAACAGGGGTGGTCTTGAAATTGTGTCTGGAGCGGTTTATTGGCATAACGATCAGATTCAGCAGAGGAGATTGTGGAGAGAAATCACCGTCAATAGCAACATGGTAGGGGACATACTGCCTCTACTCATGGTGGAAGACTTCAATACTATCAATCATGCCAATGAAAAGAAATGGGAATGCCCTGTTCAGGAAGCTATTCAGACAGAATTTCAAAGTTGCATCTTATCCTCCGGACTTACTTGTAAGGCCAAATCGGGCCACATCTAGACGTGGAATAATCGAGCTATCCATAATCGTATATTCATTCAATTAGATCGTGCTGTTTGCAATGGTCGTTGGCTTGAGATTTTCCAATTTTGTGGTGTGGATTACCTACCTCACATCATCAGTGACCACTCCCCTATTGTTATCAGATTGGCGGAATAGTCATTCTTCAAAGGGAGACCTTTTAGATTTAATAATGCATGGAGTCATAAGGAGGGGTACGAGAAAGTGGTTCAACTGGGCTGGAACTCCACAATGCGTGGTACTGCCCAATTCTAAGTTGTGTCTAAACTTAAAAGCACCAAACAACGGCTTAAGACTTATAATAGAGAGCACCTCGCAACGACTCTTTAGGAACTTGAAGAGAACCTTGTCGCCATCCAAATGAGAGTCCACTCTGATCCCTTCAACGACGATCTTAATAGAGAGGAAGTTGCTCTTTAGGACCTACTGCGTAGGGAGAGATTCCTAGATGAAGTCCATGTTAGACAACGGATAAAATGCAACTAGCTCAGAGATGGTGATAATTGTTCAAAAAAAATTCATGCAACGGTAAAAGCTAGACAATACCGAAATGCCATATACGGCTTGCTTGACGCTAACAGGGCCACTATCGAGGAGGCAAATATGATTAGTGATGAAGTGACCACTTTTTTTTAGGCGATCGATAATCAGACCCACTATCCGGCTATCTTCTCCCATTATGTGTTTAAGAAACTGGTTATGGGTCTTGGTAATCAAGTATTGTGGCAGCCTGTTACTATTGATGAGATTGAACTAATTGTCAAGAAGGTTGTCACTACCACATTTTAGAAAAAAGGGTATTTTAGTAATTTCCTATTTAAATAAATATTGTGCATGGTAAATAATTTTTGTTGTATTATTTAATTGTTGTTAGATATTATTTAATTATTTTGGACTTATTTTAGTGGACCCAACTAGTTTAGTTTGGACCCATGGACCAACATGAATTAATTAGTTAGACTTGGCCCATTTAGAAAGCCCATAGTTAAGGAGATGGATTAAATTAATTAAATGATTAGACTAGAAGCTTCCTTCCTTAATTATTTCTTCATGAGAGGCCCCAAGGGGTACATTGGACATTTTACAATTGCTTGGGGGAGGGGCTATGGCCGGCCTATTAAAGAGGGGGGGAAATTTCTCTCTCCTCTCATCTCATTCCAAATCTAGATCTAGAATTCTCCCACTACCAAATTCCCTCAATTCCCAATCCAATTCCCTACCAAATTCATTCCAAATTCTTCCCAATTCACCATTAGAGAAGGAGGAAGCAAGGATCTAGAAGAAGGAAGCAAGGATCTACAAAGAGGAGCAAGGATCTACAATTTGGAAGCAAGTTCATCTCAATTGGAGGTTTCATTGGGAATCCATCTCCCAATAGGTATAATTCAGATTTTCCCATTTAAATAGCTTCTAAATCTGAGATTTAATCATGTAAAATCAACCTATATGTATGTACTACCCATAGGACTTTGTTTTGTGTTCATAGGAAACCCATGGAGAAAGTTATGGTGCTTTTTGTGTCAATTTTGTTGGAATTCCGAATTTACATTTTTTGTGTGTGTCAATTGATCCTATAGATCAATTGGACATGAGATTTGTGTTTGAGGCTAGTGTCGTGTCCATATTGGGATACTTGTGGTTCGTATCCCAACTATTTGGTGATACGTGTCATTTGGGGGTTTTCCTCCGACACGGGGCTTTGAACATGTCGTATTTTGACACGGACACATAGATCTACTTTTGATGCTTTAATTTGTTCATAAATATTATTTGTGATCTGTTTGTGTCCTTCGGGGTGCATTTAGTTGTGTGTTGGACTCGTGTCGCATGCGTATCCTAGATCTAGTGGGATATGGTGAGATACTCTCCAATTGTGTGTATTTTTGTATAGATCTAATTAATTGTGGTTCAATTCTTCATTTATAATTAGTATATATATATGGATATTAAATATTTATTTTGTGTATTTATTATAGTAATTATTGTAGCATAGATCTATATTTTGGGTGTGCTAATATAATGTACAATATAATATGTAGCTTTCTTGCATGCAAATATATATGTTACTACTTGTTAAATAATATAATTTATACATAAAATGTTTTATAAAATATATTTGTATGTTTAATTGCGTAATTATATTATTTATAATTATTATGTAATTATTTGGATATTAATGTAAATATATTAGGTGTGCTTCTAGCCATGTAAATTATATGTTCTTTGTTAAATATTTGAAGGTATAAGTTTATGTGTATATTAATATATATATGTACATTTTTGTATTAATGGTTTATATATATATATATATATATATATATATACTGTTTTATATATTCTGTTTATATATATATATATTGTTTTATATATTCTGTTTTTATATATATAATTATATATATATAACTTGTTTTAGTGACAGTGAATTAATGACAGTAAAAACTGTCATTAATTAGCCGACTAATAGCAGCCGCTGTAGCCTTCGGGCAATTAATGACAAACCTGTCATTAATTGCAGCAGCGGAAAACAGCAGCTTTTCTGCGACGCTTTTCCGCGACAGTTTAACTGTCAGCGAAAACCAAAGCAGTGGCAGTTTATTATTTGGGTTTCGGTGACAGTCCTTCGGTGACAGTCCCGACTGTCACTATTTAAACTGTTTTGATTTAATCCTATTTTATTCACTGTTTTTCAATGACGCTTTGACAGATTTAATGTATATATTATATATTATAATTGTATATATATATATGTATATATATATGTGTTTTGTGAGGAATAATAATTGTAATAATATATTATGTTATTTATATAAATGTTGGGTTGTATATATTATTTTAGGGTATATATTAATTGTATTATTAGTATACTTTGTGTGAGTTCTTTTTGAATCTAATTTGATTCCTAAATTATTGTAGTTTATCTCTATATTATTTTATAGATGTCTTGTGAGGTTGACTTTGGGTTTGACCATGTTTGACTTTAGTGAACTTTAGAGTTGACCATAGTTGACTTTTGACTTAGAATTTATTTATTGACCTAGGAGTTGACTAGTTTGACTTGTTCTCTTTCCGGTACCTTGTTTTAATGTGGTTTTCCATATCTAGGTCTTCGAGGCACCGAGTCAGACATTTGTGAGACTGTTCATTGGACTTCAGGCGAGTACATTCTCTGATAGTTTCTCATTTATGATATCCTCTATGTTCGTTGTATCTAGTGTAGATATACATGTTCTCTTGACACTATGGTTACACGGATTGGTATATCCGGATCTCGTCATGAGATGTTATTCCTTGGTATATGGTGTATATGGTGCAAGTATTGTTTCATTGGTTATCTTGTACATGTACAGACACCGATTCTCGGGGAGACTAGCTATCTTCTTGGGGAATCTAGTGCCATAATGTACCGTGGTTGGATCTATTATACCAGTCGGGGTGGGGAGTATTTTAGTGTAGATATGTGATCATACCCTCCTTGTGCATGTCTTGTTCCTTGTGAGTGTTGATCATACACCGCACGTATAATCAGCCAGGCCATCATACTCTTGTGCAAGTTCCCAAGCCGATCACATGTTAAAGCTAGTACTCACACACTTAGTCATTAGTATTCTTGTTCCATCAGCATATTGTTCATTATTGTATTTCTTTCCAGTATTTCCTTATTGTCTATACATTCTTGTATCTATTTATGCATCTTATTTATCCACAACTACTTACTGTTACATAGTTTTTATTATTATTTGAGAACTGCTGTTAGGGTTGTACTCTGCTCCTTTCCTGACTGGATATATTTTTCCAGATGACACTGAGGAGTACCCTACCTATTATGGACCCCAGGATGTTGTGGGTTTAGATTCTGAGACCCTGGCTCAAGAGGGACTTATCCCAACTGAGACAGTTGACCCTGGAGTTGTAGCTTTATAGTTTTGTAGTATTCTTTGTACTGGATTTGTCTCCAGCATATTTCTCTAATTTTCTTCAGACTCATTGATGTATTATTTTAGACTCATGAGTTGTATTGTGACTATTCTATTCTTTATCTGATTCGTGCTCATTTCCACCTTAGTTCTGTGATTGAGTATACTATCATTATTGGTGGTTCATTATATTGTTAGATAGTTTATCTAGACAGCGTTCTACCGCCGATTCTGCGGCGTAGGCTGGGCGTTGTTTCCGACTAGTACCCTTACCCCGGGTGCGGGTCGTGACACGTTTTTGGTGGTGGCCCATGCAGGTCTAGCTTCACAAGTATGTGATGTCGTGGTAGTGCGACAACTTAGTTGTACTACTGCGAGCCTGCGATAGGATATAGGATATAGGCTGAGATACTCAATCACATCTAGGAAAATTCTTTTGATTCAACTATTCTCCTTTGATATTGATACTTGATCCCTTAAACTTGTCCTTTCCTTGAATATCTTACATCTTGTGCCATATTGATTCTTTCTTTCGCTTTGTCTCAGGATGCCGCCTAAAACTAGATCACAGCAGGGGAGAGCAGCTTCTGAGAGGTCTGCGACATCCCGAGGGCCTGCACCAGTCACTTCTCCGGTGATTGGAGTGTCAGCTGCTTTCGGAGGACCACCACCTACTCAGAGGACTGTGCCAGCTGTATCTGAGGGGCTTCCACCTCCACCTCCTGTGCCAGCAGAGGCGTCACAGATGTTTACTCTGTTTCGTGAGATGCTCGAGGCACAGAGGGCTCAGTCAGAGGCACATCAGAGACAGACCGACGTTCTACGGCAGGGCATCGAGAGTGCTCATCAGCTTGCTCGTGCTGTAGTTGAGAGAGGAGTTTCGATCCAGCAGCAGGTTGTTCCTCAAGTTGCTCAGCTTCGGCCAGGCAACATTCAGGACTTCAAGAAACTGGAGCCTAGGGTTTTCAAAGGGACGGAGGGCATCGTCTATGCTGATGATTGGATCGAGGACATTGAGCGTCTTATGAGGGTGTCCCGTCTTTCTGAAGATCTGAAGGTTGAGGCGGTAGGACTTCAACTGTTCGACGTCGCTCGTACCTGGTTTAGGAATGAGCCGGTTCTAGTTGACGCAGGACAATCTTGGGAGGTATTCAGGGACCTTTTCAAGAAGAAGTTTTTCGCCCGGATAGACAGGCTTGACTTGGGGAGACAATTTGAGAGTCTTATTCAGGGAAGCATGTCTGTGGAGGAATACGCTGCGGAGTTCGGTAGGCTGAGCCGATTTGCAGAGTATCTGGTGAGGGAGCCGGAGGTTCGAGCTATTCGTTTCCGTGAGGGTCTAAACTGGGAAGTGAAGATTCTCATTCCGTCTTTTTATGAGACATACTCGGAGATACTTGCGGAGGCACGCAAGGTTGAGCGGGATCTGGGTTTGAAGACCAAGAGAGACCGTGATTCTTTTCTGGGGGCCAACGGCAGTGCAGTATCTGCCAAACGTCCTCATTTCCAGTCCTGACCTTTCCAGCAGCCACAGCAGAACCAGACTCCAGCTAGAGCACCTTTTCACCAGGCACCTCAGCAGCAGAGGCAGTTACAGCAAGCTCTATGCAACTTCTGCAAGAAGCCCGGCCACATCTGGGAAGTTTGCAGAAAGAGGCTAGGAGTTTGTTTGTATTGTGGTACTGAAGGGCATCAATTGAGGGAGTGTCCTCGTCGTGCAGTTCAGGGAGCAGCTCCAGCTCCGAGGGCACAGATAAGACCACCTGCAGCACAACCGAGGGGACCGCTTCCGACACAGCAGCAGCGTTTTGTCCAGCATCAGCAGCAGGGAGGTGCTCGGCAGGGACGAGCGTTTGCTATGACAGTCGAAGAGGAGGAACCCACAGGAGATGTCATCGCAGGTTCTATTCTTCTTGATTCCATTCCAGCTTTAGCTTTGTTTGATAGTGGTGCTTCCCATAGTTTTGTATCTGTTTCTTTTGCTCTAAAGCATGGTTTGGTAGCTGAGTCTTTGCTTAGGACTTGCAAGATCATGACCGGGGGAGGCATTATCCTGGTTAATAATATTTGCAAGGATCGGAGAGTTACTCTGGGTGGCCGGGAGTTGAGTGCGTGTCTACTTGTAATGCCACTTCCGAGCTACGACATTGTACTCGGGATGGATTGGTTGAGTAGGCACCGTGCTAGCATAGATTGTAGAGGAGGTAGAGTTTTGTTTGGTCCGCCAGGAGAGCCAGAGTTCGAGTTTGCTAGAGGAGCTGCGGAGCAGGGAGAAGGCATTATTTGTGGAGCTATGGTAGAAGACAAGGAGTTGCCGCATCCGTTGATAGCAGAATTTTTGGATGTGTTTCCTGAAGAATTGCCAGGATTGCCGCCAGATCGAGATGTTGAATTTTCTATAGACTTGGTGCCAGGTGCAGAACCAATTTCGCAGCATGTCTATAGAGTAAACAACAGCGAGCTGGTCGAGTTGAAGAAGCAGGTGGACGAATTGCAGGATAAGGGGTTTATCAGATCGAGTTCTTCACCATGGGGAGCTCCGGTATTGTTTGTACCGAAGAAGGATGGATCGGTGCGTATGTGCATTGATTACAGGGCTTTGAATAATCTCACTATCAAGAATAAGTATCCTTTGCCACGGATTGATGATCTGTTTGATCAGTTGAGTGGTGCGAAGGTATTTTCTAAGATAGATTTGAGATCAGGCTACCATCAGGTGAAGGTGAAGCCGGAGGACATACCAAAAACTGCTTTTAGAACTCGGTATGGTCAGTACGAGTTTATGGTGATGCCGTTTGGTTTGACTAATGCACCGGCGGTATTTATGAACTTGATGAACAAGGTGTTCCACCAGTACCTTGACAAGTTCGTGGTGGTGTTCATCGACGACATACTCATATACTCGAGGACACCGGAGGAGCATGAGGAGCATTTGAGGATTGTGTTGGATGTGCTGAGGAAGGAGAAGCTGTATGGAAAGTTGTCCAAATGTGAGTTTTTCTTGGACAAGGTGGAATTCTTGGGGCATGTTGTGACTGGTGATGGTATTTCAGTGGATCCGAAGAAGATTTCAGCAGTGGAATCTTGGAAGACTCCGAGTTCGGTAGCAGAGATCAGGAGTTTCTTGGGATTGGCAGGCTACTAAAGAAAGTTTGTGCAAGATTTTTCGAGGATTGCCGAGCCGATGACCAGACTCACAAGGAAGGATGTGGAGTTTGTTTGGACGGAAGATTGCCAGGCTGCTTTTGAGGAGTTGAAGAAGAGGTTGACGTCTGCTCATATTTTGACATTGCCATCAGGGTCCGGAGGTTTCACTATTTATAGTGATGCATCAGGAAAGGGTTTAGGTTGTGTTCTTCAGCAGCATGGGAAAGTGATTGCCTATGCATCCAGGCAATTGCGTCCTCATAAAAAGAACTATCCTACCCATGATTTGGAGTTGGCAGCTGTCATATTCGCCCTGAAGTTGTGGAAACATTATTTGTACGGAGAGCGTGTGGAGATCTTCACAGACCACAAAAGCTTGAAGTACGTTTTCACGCAGAAGGAGTTGAACATGAGGCAGCGTCGGTGGTTGGAATTGATGAAGGATTTTGATATCTCTTTGCAATATCATCCTGGGAAAGCCAATGTAGTTGCCGATGCTTTGAGCAGGTATCCGGTAGCTATGTTCTTGACGCAGGATCGATATCTGTTGAAGGACTTGGAGAGCTTGGGCATTGAGGGGATTGTTCCTGGGTGTGCTATGCAGATGTGGGGATTGCAGATACACTCAGATTTGATGGACAGGATCAAGGCAGCACAGTATGATGATGTATCTTTGAGGAGTATCAGAGCTCAGGTGAGAGCAGGATTGGAGGATGATTTCACTATTGCAGAGGATGGATCCTTGAGGCATGGAGTTAGATTGTGTGTGCCTAGTGGGGAGTTGCAAGAGAAGATATTACAGGAAGCGCATCGCTCTCAGTATTCTATACATCCAGGTGCTAACAAGATGTATCGGGATATGCGAGAGAGTATATGGTGGTATGACATGAAGAGGGAAGTGGCACAGTTTGTATCCAGATGCTTAGTGTGCCAGCAGGTGAAAGCCGAGAGGCAGAGGCCAGGAGGTTTACTTCAGCCATTACCCATTCTAGAGTGGAAGTGGGAACACATTACTATGGATTTTGTGTCCGGACTACCACGATCTCCAGGAGGGAAAGACGCGATTTGGGTCATTGTTGATAGATTGACCAAGTCGGCCCATTTTTTGCCTTTCAAGGTGGGTTTGTCTACGGAGAAGCTGGCAGAGATGTATGTGAGGCAGATCGTTAGGATACATGGAGTTCCCGTCAGCATAGTCTCAGATCGGGATAGTCGTTTCACTTCTCATTTCTGGAGGAGTTTGCAGGAGAGTTTGGGCACTCAGCTCAAGTTCAGTACTGCATATCATCCCCAGATAGATGGGCAGTCAGAGAGGACTATTCAGACTCTCGAGGATATGTTGCACACTTGTGTACTAGATTTCGGGGGTTCTTGGGAGGACCATCTCCATTTGGTAGAGTTTGCTTACAACAACAGTTACCAGGCCAGTATAGAGATGTCACCTTTTGAAGCTCTATATGGTCGGAGGTGTCGTACTCCTTTGTCATGGGACGATGTTGGAGAGAGAGTTTTGCTTGGGCCAGAGATGATTGTGGATGCAGCAGAGAAGGTTCAGTTGATCAGAGATAGACTTCGAGTGGCGCAGGACAGACAACGGCATTGGGCCGATAGCCATCGGAGACCCTTGGAATTTGAGGTATAGTTTAGATTTTATTTTGTGTGCTTGTTCTTGGTTGTTTGTTATAGATAAGTTCTTAAGGTGGTGTTTTGTTCTAGGTGGGTGGTTTGGTGTTTCTGAGGATTTCTCCGACACGAGGCACGATTCGCTTCGGTGGAGGCGGAAAGCTTAGTCCGCGATTCATTGGACCTTTCACTATTCTAGAGAGGGTCGGTGCAGTTGCTTATAGACTAGACTTGCCACCTGCATTGGAGGGAGTGCACAATGTGTTTCATGTGTCGCAGTTGAGACGATACGTGGCAGATCCTAGTCATGTATTGGATCACTCAGAGATAGAGGTGGGCCCTACTCTTAGTTATCCAGAGCAGCCAGTTGGAATTCTGGATCGGAGAGAGAAGGTGCTGAGGAACCAGACTATTCCTTTGGTGCACGTCGCATGGAGGCATCACTCTCCGGGGGAGTCTACCTGGGAGAGAGAGGATGACATGCGAGAGCGTTATCCATATTTGTTTGTACCTTGAGGTATGTTATTTCTAGTTATGTTCTGTTCATTGTTATGTTATGTTCATTAGTTAGTTGTGATTCTTTAGTTCTGTTCTGTGATTTTCTGGGGGTAGTTTTCGTCTTTGAATTTCGAGGACGAAATTATTTTAAGGAGGGTAGACTTGTCACTACCACATTTTAGAAAAAGGGTATTTTAGTAATTTCCTATTTAAATAAATATTGTGCATGGTAAATAATTTTTGTTGTATTATTTAATTGTTGTTAGATATTATTTAATTATTTTGGACTTATTTTAGTGGACCCAACTAGTTTAGTTTGGACCCATGGACCAACATGAATTAATTAGTTAGACTTGGCCCATTTAGAAAGCCCATAGTTAAGGAGATGGATTAAATTAATTAAATGATTAGACTAGAAGCTTCCTTCCTTAATTATTTCTTCATGAGAGGCCCCAAGGGGTACATTGGACATTTTACAATTGCTTGGGGGAGGGGCTATGGCCGGCCTATTAAAGAGGGGGGGAAATTTCTCTCTCCTCTCATCTCATTCCAAATCTAGATCTAGAATTCTCCCACTACCAAATTCCCTCCATTCCCAATCCAATTCCCTACCAAATTCATTCCAAATTCTTCCCAATTCACCATTAGAGAAGGAGGAAGCAAGGATCTAGAAGAAGGAAGCAAGGATCTACAAAGAGGAGCAAGGATCTACAATTTGGAAGCAAGTTCATCTCAATTGGAGGTTTCATTGGGAATCCATCTCCCAATAGGTATAATTCAGATTTTCCCATTTAAATAGCTTCTAAATCTGAGATTTAATCATGTAAAATCAACCTATATGTATGTACTACCCATAGGACTTTGTTTTGTGTTCATAGGAGACCCATGGAGAAAGTTATGGTGCTTTTTGTGTCAATTTTGTTGGAATTCCGAATTTATATTTTTTTGTGTGTGTCAATTGATCCTATAGATCAATTGGACATGAGATTTGTGTTTGAGGCTAGTGTCGTGTCCATATTGGGATACTTGTGGTTCGTATCCCAACTATTTGGTGATACGTGTCATTTGGGGGTTTTCCTCCGACACGGGGCTTTGAACATGTCGTATTTTGACACGGACACATAGATCTACTTTTGACGCTTTGATTTGTTCATAAATATTATTTGTGATCTGTTTGTGTCCTTCGGGGTGCATTTAGTTGTGTGTTGGACTCGTGTCGCATGCGTATCCTAGATCTAGTGGGATACGGTGAGATACTCTCCAATTGTGTGTATTTTTGTATAGATCTAATTAATTGTGGTTCAATTCTTTATTTATAATTAGTATATATATATGGATATTAAATATTTATTTTGTGTATTTATTATAGTAATTATTGTAGCATAGATCTATATTTTGGGTGTGCTAATATAATGTACAATATAATATGTAGCTTTCTTGCATGCAAATATATATGTTACTACTTGTTAAATAATATAATTTATACATAAAATGTTTTATAAATTATATATTTGTATGTTTAATTGTGTAATTATATTATTTATAATTATTATGTAATTATTTGGATATTAATGTAAATATTTTAGGTGTGCTTCTAGCCATGTAAATTATATGTTCTTTGTTAAATATTTGAAGGTATAAGTTTATGTGTATATTAATATATATATGTACATTTTTGTATTAATGGTTTATATATATATATATATATATATATATATATACTGTTTTATATATTCTGTTTATATATATATATATATATATATATATATATATATATATATATATATATATATATATATATATATATATATATATATATATATTGTTTTATATATTCTGTTTTTATATATATAATTATATATAACTTGTTTTAGTGACAGTGAATTAATGACAGTAAAAACTGTCATTAATTAGCCGACTAATAGCAGCCGCTGTAGCCTTCGGGCAATTAATGACAAACCTGTCATTAATTGCAGCAGCGGGAAACAGCAGCTTTTCTGTGACGCTTTTTCGCGACAGTTTAACTGTCAGCGAAAACCAAAGCAGTGGCAGTTTATTATTTGGGTTTCGGTGACAGTCCTTCGGTGACAGTCCCGACTGTCACTATTTAAACTGTTTTGATTTAATCCTATTTTATTCACTGTTTTTCAATGACGCTTTGACAGATTTAATGTATATATTATATATTATAATTGTATATATATATATGTATATATATATGTGTTTTGTGAGGAATAATAATTGTAATAATATATTATGTTATTTATATAAATGTTGGGTTGTATATATTATTTTAGGGTATATATTAATTGTATTATTAGTATACTTTGTGTGAGTTCTTTTTGAATCTAATTTGATTCCTAAATTATTGTAGTTTATCTCTATATTATTTTATAGATGTCTTGTGAGGTTGACTTTGGGTTTGACCATGTTTGACTTTAGTGAACTTTAGAGTTGACCATAGTTGACTTTTGACTTAGAATTTATTTATTGACCTAGGAGTTGACTAGTTTGACTTGTTCTCTTTCCGGTACCTTGTTTTAATGTGGTTTTCCATATCTAGGTCTTCGAGGCACCGAGTCAGACATTTGTGAGACTGTTCATTGGACTTCAGGCGAGTACATTCTCTGATAGTTTCTCATTTATGATATCCTCTATGTTCGTTGTATCTAGTGTAGATATACATGTTCTCTTGACACTATGGTTACACGGATTGGTATATCCGGATCTCGTCATGAGATGTTATTCCTTGGTATATGGTGTATATGGTGCAAGTATTGTTTCATTGGTTATCTTGTACATGTACAGACACCGATTCTCGGGGAGACTAGCTATCTTCTTGGAGAATCTAGTGCCATAACGTACCGTGGTTGGATCTATTATACCAGTCGGGGTGGGGAGTATTTTAGTGTAGATATGTGATCATACCCTCCTTGTGCATGTCTTGTTCCTTGTGAGTGTTGATCATACACCGCACGTATAATCAGCCAGGCCATCATACTCTTGTGCAAGTTCCCAAGTCGATCACATGTTAAAGCTAGTACTCACACACTTAGTCATTAGTATTCTTGTTCCATCAGCATATTGTTCATTATTGTATTTCTTTCCAGCATTTTCTTATTGTCTATACATTCTTGTATCTATTTATGCATCTTGTTTATCCACAACTACTTACTGTTACATAGTTTTTATCATTATTTGAGAACTGCTGTTAGGGTTGTACTCTGCTCCTTTCCTGACTGGATATATTTTTCCAGATGACACTGAGGAGTACCCTACCTATTATGGACCCCAGGATGTTGTGGGTTTAGATTCTGAGACCCTGGCTCAAGAGGGACTTATCCCAACTGAGACAGTTGACCCTGGAGTTGTAGCTTTATAGTTTTGTAGTATTCTTTGTACTGGATTTGTCTCCAGCATATTTCTGTAATTTTCTTCAGACTCATTGATGTATTATTTTAGACTCATGAGTTGTATTGTGACTATTCTATTCTTTATCTGATTCGTGCTCATTTCCACCTTAGTTCTGTGATTGAGTATACTATCATTATTGGTTGTTCATTATATTGTTAGATAGTTTATCTAGACAGCGTTCTACCGCCGATTCTGCGGCGTAGGCTGGGCGTTGTTTCCGACTAGTACCCTTACCCCGGGTGCGGGTCGTGACAAAGGTGGACCAGAATAAATCTCCGGGGCTGGACAGTTTTGGCGCTGCTTTCTTTAAGAACCACTGGAGTTTGCTAAAATTTGATAATCTGGAAGGTATTAGAGAATTTTTGAATCGGATAAACTACTTAAGGAGCTAAACCACACTTTTGTGGTATTGATTGCTAAGGTAGAGGGAGCTTCCTCTATAGGAGACTTCAGGCCTATTGCGTGCGGCAATTTCCTGTATAAGATCATCACTTATCTGATGTGCGACCGGATGCGACCTATTATGCAAGAACTGATCTCTCCTAACCAAACTGCTTTTATCAAAGGCAAATCGATCTCAGATAACTACTTGCTAGTCCATGAATTGGTAAGAGATTTCAATAAGCAAGGAAAAAACAAAGCTTGTCTCAAATTCGATCTTAGGAAGGCTTATGACTTGGTCAACCGGGACTTCCTATGCCATATTTTGTTGTGTATGGGATTTGACTCCTAGTGGGTGGACAAGGTGAAGGAATGTGTTTGCACCCCCTCTTTCTCGATTCTGATTTGGGGTCAACCGGAAGGCTTCTTCAAGAGTTCCAGGGGTATTAGACAAGGAGATCCGCTTTTACCCTACCTCTTTGGTATTGTGATGGAGTTTCTCTCGTGCTTGATAAACGAGGCGGTCATAGAGGGAGATATCACTACGCTGTTTAAGAAGACGAATCATGTTGTTTCTCATTTGATTTATGAGGATGATCTATTAGTATTTATGGAGCCTTTTGATATGTCAATTGAGGTTATTAGGAGGATTTTGGACAAACTAGAAAGGTGGTGTGGCTTACAGCTGAACAAAAATAAGAGCCAGATGTTCCTTAATAGGACTTGTAGAGTAAGAAGGCTTGGTTATGGAAGATGAAGATTTTTGAGGGTGTACTTCCGGTTAAATATTTATGGCTGCCTATTTCTATCAACCAGGCAACTTATGCAACAGATTGCGAGGGCATCCTAAACTACACTCAAACTAGGTTGGCAGGATAGCATGCTCAGATCATATCGTTTGGGGACCAGATAGAACTCATCAGGGCAGTCATTTCGGCTATTACTTTGTACTGGCTCCAAGTTATCATGATCCCTTTAGCTACTATTCACAAGATAGAACATATGTGTGCTAATTTTCTTTAGAAAAGAGGAATTCATACGATCAGTTGGGAGAAATTGTGTTGGCCCAAGAAAGAGGGGGTGTAAGGTTGATGTCGCTTACTATGCTTAGGAAAATATAACCTCCTACAAACTGTTCTGGAGATTCCTCTCTGTCAAATCTATCTGGGCGGATTGGATCAGGGGGAAGTACTTCCCTAAGGGAGATTTATGGTCTGCCAAGATCAATAACAACTTCTCGGTGACGGTTAAAAATCTCCTAGGGTTGAGGATCTTGGTTAAACCTAGAATTACTAGCTAGGGTTATTTACTCTGCAAATCAGACTAGTTTGTAGGATGATCCTTGGATCAACTATACCAGCCTGATTGATAGAGCTGGATGGCTCGTATATGAGATAAGAGGATCTACTGAATAGGTTAATAATTTTATCCAGGAGGGGGCATAGAACTTATAAGGTCGGTTGATAGAGGCCTCTCATGCGGTTGATATACGAGAGGTGGAGATTGACAGGTTGGGTACGGAGGATTACTAGATGTGGGAGAAAATGGATAAAGGCACTTTCTGCTTTCAAAAGCCCTTCACCCAAAATTAGGAGCAGGAACCCGGACGTGGATTGGGAAGATCTGGTTTGGACTAAAGGAAGAGCGGTTAAGAACTCCCTATGTCTATATAAGATGATTCTTAACCGACTACTCACTAGAGACTGTCTGAGCAGGTTTGGTGTGGATTGCCCGGATAAGAAATGTTGCTTATGTGGGTATATGGATGAGACCAGGGACCACCTTTTCTTTTGCTCTGACTTTGTTTGGAAGATCTGGAATAAACTTTGCAGATGCTTTGGACTTCCGGCCACGCAGAATGAAAATCTATTGTTAGTCTTGAATGAGGTAAGAACTCAAAAAGACAAAGGTCCAGGTATATGCGACTACGGATGATTCTACGTACGGTAGTGTAGCATTTGTGGAGTGAACGAAATCAACGTATCTTGGAGGGACTGGGTACCAGTATTGTTATTGTACAAAGACAAATACAAGCTGATATAGATATCCTAGACCCAAGATGAATTCATTTTGTGTCTTGGTTGGGATGAAAGTGTTGTAATTTTGATTTTCAATAATATTTACCTTCTTCGGAAAAAAAAACAAAGTTCAACTATACAATTGAAAAAAAATAAACTAATTGTGAAATGTTAAATAACAATGTGAGAATATATTTGATGGCAATATAATTACTAATTTAAAATTAAAAAAAGTAAGCAATCTTTTGATAATCACACATGGGAATAATTTAAAGCCAGCAAGAGTGGCCCAACGGAAGGGTATGGTCTAGATTATAAGGAAGATCCTGAATGTGAACAATGTATTATGTACATGGCATTTTTTTTTTTTTGAGATGACCCTGTGTAACATTCGGGACTTTGTACACGCTGTATTGTATGTCTTTTGGGTGTACTGTCTCCAGCAACCACCATTTATAAAATTGAAGGAATAATATACCTCCGTAGCTCGACCTACCGTTTCTTCCACCCAGCCAAAACTCGTATGTCTATTTCCGATAACCATAAGGGTCACTCGAGTTCGACATACATGACATCAAGTTATAGGAACAGTCAAATGAAGTCTCCATAGATACTGAATCCGCACACTCAAATATAAGTTTCCATATATACTGACTCGACCCTCAATTAACCGCCCAATGGAATGAAGAGTACTTACAGCATTCTAAATTTTCTGATGTCACATAATAAACTACTAAAATTGCATAATAAACTTCGAGCTTTCTCCGTCAGCGACTTATGAAGTGGGCTTAACAGTACCTACGTACTCCGACTTCTTGGACCCCCTAAAGAAGATGAGAGGCATGGAAGCTATCGTAACGTTTTGATGAAGTTGTAGTTTATATTGTACTAAATTGTACAAATATAAAACAAAGACGAGCGAAGTGAGACGCTTTTTTTTCATAGTCGTGACTTGAGCTGTCCAATGAGTGCAGTAGTAATCTTTTAAATATTCTTTATATGTCTAAAAAGTACAGATCAATAACAGTACCTAGTGATATTTTCACTACTTGAACTGTCCAATGAGTGCAGTAGTCATCTTTTTAATATTCTATCATGTCTATCCTTATTTGAAGTCTCCAATGATTGCAGTGTTCATGATCTTTGGCGGTGTTCTAATTACTTTTCTTGATCAATAACCCAGTATTAAGTATTCTCACCCATTTCACCTTAATCAAAATCTTAGTAAACGAAAGAGTTATGTTTCAGTATCAACAACCAATGATTTAATCAATTATACATACAAATAATTACGCGTCTCATGCCTGTCAATGTATAGGATCTCGATCCTTTGGAAAAGTTCTCTCATTTTTTTCTCCCATACATACTTGGTTAGTTTTCCCGATGCTAATTCTTGATCAATAATTTACATCTCTCTTTTTGGACAGTAATATATTGTAATTATCTAGCTCCACGACAGCTAGCATAATATATATTAATTAGATATAACTAAGAAGAAGGGATTTTTTTTTTATATGGTCCTAAATATGTATATATTACTTATTAGTCTGTACTAGTAATGTCTCATTCAAGCCTATTATTATTCAAAGTCTTAGTAGCTCTACTTGGACCTGGTATGATCTTGGGGCTATCATCAGTGCAAGTTGTCAAGAAACTGCATGCGGCTACAACTGTATGTGAAGTCCAAGCATCTATATATCATAAATTGTCGGACAATTTTAGGAGAAAATCCCGCCCATGAGACTATGACATGAGAGTAAATTAATGGACAAGTGAAGATTTTGGGACCAATTTGGCAAGAACAGATGGCATGCAACAATTTTCTCCAACTTAATGACATTCAGGACACCGTTTATTGATCCCAATGTCAAACTTAAAAACTTTTTGATGCAGAAAACACGTATACACGAAGATTGAAGATATGGTGGCATCCCACTAGAATGTTAAGGAAATTAATGGGGGTGTTTGGTAAGCGAATGTAACAAGTCGTGGGCGACCACTCTCATCTAATTTTATAAAAGAAAAAGCAAATTTAAAAAACAACAATAACCAAGTAGCGAAAATCGTCATTGTTACCAAGCGGTCTCGCAATTTCTGGATTTAAAAAACTCTCGTATTTTATATTTGGTGTATTCTGATCCCAATTTAACTTTCTGTCGTTAACGGACGTCAAATTCGATGTGAAATGACTAATATATCCCTCCCAAACCCTAATCATAATCCTAATCATAATCTAATCATAATTCTATCCCTAAACCTAAACCAAATCATAATCCTAACCCTAACCCACTCTCCCCCTCCTTCTCGGCTGTGGGGGCGGCGACAGTGGTTGGGGTAGCGGCTCGGAGAGGAGAGGAGGTTAGGCGCGGGGTGGAGGGGGTGGAGGGGGGGGGGGGGGGCTCGGGCCGGTGGGGGGGGCCGGCACGGGGCAGCTGCGCGCGGGGGGCCTCTGCGGGGGCGGCCGCGGTGGAGCTGCACGGGGTGTCATCTCAGGGGAGCTGTGCGCGGGGGAGGTGGAGGAGCTGCGTGCGGGGGAGCTACGTGCGGGGGAGTAGCGCGCGCGCGGGGGCCGACACGGTGGAGCTGGGCACGTGGGGGCAGCCGCGGGGGAGCTACGGTGAGCGCGATGGAGGAGGGGGTCTTAGAGTATGTAAGCCCCCTGATTTTTCAGAAATTTTTAATTTTGACTTTTCATAATTTTCTGTAATTTTCTGGAATTTTTCTGTCATTAAAACCTAGGTGTTTGATAATTAAATAATTTTTAATTACTGTTAAATAATATTAAAATATTATGAAAATAATATTTTATGGTGTAAAATAAAAAACTGGACATAGGATAATTTTTTGTGAATTTATTGGACCCCGGAAGCATTTTTAAAGCCCTAAAAACTAAGTTTAAATAAACCGAATTAAACCCTGAAATAAAGCCCTGTTCAATTGAACCAAACCAACCCAGACCCGGTTCACTAAACCGAACTAAACCATATCGGGTCGGATCGGATCTAAACCCGAAACCCGCAGACCCAAACCCGCACTTAAACACTAGCGGGTCGGGCCGGATTCATGTTGAACCCGACCCGTGGACCCGGACCCGTAACCCAAATCCTAAACTGAACCCTAAACCTAATCCGATCGGAAACACTATTCCGATCGGTGGCTGTCCCTATAAATTCTCCGCTCCGCCGGATGCCGAAACCCTATCTCTCCCTCTCCTCCGCCCGCCGTCTCCGGCTGCTCCGCTTCCTAGCTGTCACGACCCAATTCCGTAGAATCAATTGAGGCGTCCCCCGAATCGTGACCGCCGTACGGGCCTGGAATTGCGTCCGCACAAGGCTTTAATGATTTGCATAGCAAGCACATATTCAGAGTACGCAGATAAATTGAAACACAGATTTGAAACATGGAAAAGTTCTCTTTATTGATAATGAACATCTATTACAAACTCCTGAACGAGTTAGCTAATATGCCGAACGGCTTACAAAAGTGTTGACCCAAAATGAGATAGCAGTCCTGTACATTACATCCTTTTATAAACTCAAAATGATAAAGACCTCCAGGCTGGAGGACAGCTTTTCCACGGAGCTGCATTTGTGTATGAAGAGTTGCAGCTTCTGACTTCAAAATGCTTCAAGGGGGCGCGGTGAAGATGCGCCAACAGCTGGACTGGATCCGGGAAGACGACTTCGATTCCTCGCTCGGTTCGCCTTGGTGCGGAGAACCTGTTTCAACGAGGGTCAGCATGTCGAAACATACTGGTGAAGGCGAGCTAGCCGAACTATACCAATCAACACGTTGTTTTAATGAAGCATGCATATTTGTGGATTTCTATCTTGCCTTAGTTCATTTACAAGTAAGCAGTATATAGAATTTACTGAAAATGAACGTACCACCGTTCGGTGGATTTTACCTGACCGTCTGAATTACCTGTACAATACTTACCATGCCTTCCCTGCCACGAAGACACAAGTCAGTATGCAACAGGTTTAAATATACACGTTGAACACACGATGCATTGCAAGCCATATTCACACGATAAACACACGAGGCGTTGCAAGCATATACACACGAGGATCACTGGCTTGATGCCATAATGGACTAGTCAAGGACAAGGATAGCATGCAACGAGAAAACACGATGAGCTCAGAAAACACGATGCGTTGCAAGTTATCCCGTCCGCACACAATTGACTATAAACACGAAGTCTGCCCGGATCGGATCGGTGCCAGTGCCCCAGCGACCGTCCGCAGAACTTATATCCTTGTGCACAAGTTGTCCGTGATCGAACACACGATGTTTAGTTAAATTATTACTTCACGCAGTTGAGGCAACACGAGTAATGCATGATTCATTTTGCATAGCCTTTAGGAACAGTTATGCGCATACACTATATGATTCATAAATAGCACAATTTATAGAAGAAGATATATTCTAACTACAATTTATGCATATGATGAACATTCCGAACGAACAAGCATGGAAGTAAGTAACCGTTCACGAGTTTGATTGACAAGCAGTATTAACCAAGTCTATTCTCTTTTATCTTGGTTTCTTTTATTATTACTTGGTATCGTTTGATCGGGGCAAAGAAGAATGCAAGATTTTAGGTCGCGAAGCTTGGAAGCAGGACTAGCTAATCGGGTTGGTAGCCACTCACTTAGATTTTGGAAGGGAGAAGGAAAGAGGCGCTTCACGACTCCTCTCGCAAGCTGTCTACTGCTCGTTCACCTGCATTACGAACAGCTCGATCAATACCTCTTCCACTTTTCCAATCTCGGAATTGAAGTGCAGTTCAATGAACGAAAATAATGAAAACCATCGAAACCGTTCAAGGAAAACAAGCAAATCCCAAAACCAACTCAAAGCACGAAAGCAACAAGCGACATCGAAAACCGAGGCAATAAAAGATAGCAGCGGAGAGGTCCCTCATGACTCTGCCGCTAAGCCGATCCTTGGGACGCGGTCCACTGAATATGGGAATCGATTCCGAAGAAACAAATCCATAACGAGGACGAGTTCTTAATTCAATCTATCCCGATCGAACGATACCGTCTTGTGTTTCTTAGCCACGCTCCCCGCACCGGGGGAACGGGGCGAAACACTAGCCACCCTGACGCCCTAGCCGCCCTTCTCCCTAAAGCCCAGCACCACCACCATCACCACCCCAGCCGTCGACCCCGACTCGATCTACCCGTCAATCTCTTCCTTCCCTGATTCCTCCTCCAACCGACGAACTTTCCTCCACCTTTCTCCGCCTCGTCGTCCCCGATAACCCATCTCCACCATCTCCTCCGTCTTCTCCGACTCCGACCACGACGAAACCCTAGCTCCACCACCCTAAGCCCTGAACCCTAGATCCGTCTCCCCTCTCAGCCCCGACCTCCGTCGCCCCGAGACCCCAGCCACCTTCGTCCCCGACGTCTTCCCCCGTTCTCCTTCCCGCTGCATCTCCACTCCGCCTCGATCCTCCGCCGCCCTTGCCTCACCATCTCTACCACCCTCTCCCCTCTCAGCCCTTCATCCCCGATGACTCTCTTCCGTCTCCTCCGCCTCTCTCAGTCCCAGCAGCACGTGAGAAGGCCCGGCCGCCTGAGCACCAGCCTCTCCGCCTCGAGCAGACGAGCCGACGACCCCGGAGCCCTAGCCGCAGCGCCGCCTGACCATCCCAGCGCCCTCGCATCTCCATCTTCCCCAGCGAGCAGCCGCCTTTGCCTGAGCCCAGGCAGACTCGACAGCAACACCAGCAGCAGCCGACGCCTCCAGCCGCAGCTCCCTCGAGTGTCGCCCTGGCTCCGCCTCGCCGTCGACGATCCGCCAGAGTCCGCTCCGCCCTCCTCTGCGCCAGCCCCGGCGAAGCCCTAGCCGTTGGCCACAGCAAAACCCTAACCCTAGCCAGACACGACCGCACAGCCCGGACACGGCCCGGACACGGCACAGCCCCGTGTCGGTGTGTCAGGACGACTCGTGGACACAAAGAACCCAGTTTCACGGAGCCCTGTTCATGTAACCCGTTCTCTCTACTCGTTACCCCGTTTTTGATTCCGTCAGTTGTTTTGCGTAGATTGTATAACCCCCTCGATACCCGTGTAACTCGCTCGGTGTGTCGCGTCCTGTGACGATCGCAAACAGCGATCCAAAAACAGAAAAAATAACGCCATATTTCACCCCGGAATTGAGTGTGCTCCGCCAAACGGGACGACTTGGTCGCGCGCGGACTTCACCGAAACGTGCACGCCGTTGATACGGACGTGTGGGATTTCACAAAAGTTGATTTGGATGTGCGTGCACACCGGAATCAACGCGCATCCGCCGACAACGTCCAGTATCTGCCTATTCTGGAATACGTCATAACTTTGTGTACACACGTCGGATCGAGACAAAACTTATGTCATCGGACTCGTAGCAATACGCTGGTCCTGTGACCCAAGTTTGGTTCGATTCTGAGAACGTTGACAAAATCGCGTATCGTAGGCCCCACAGGCTCCACTTGACGGGCGATTTTGTGATCGGCTCATCGGAATCCAGTTCTGGAAGTTCCGTTGGGTTCGTATCATCGTTCCTGACTTGTTGACACTAAGTTTGACGAATTTGGAGATCTTTGACCCTGACACTTTTTTAGGTACAAAGTGGCCCACATGTGGATCCCGCTTTGACCCAAAAATGTCACTTTTGCCCCTGTGTCCAAATTGGACTCAAGGACAAGCGTTTCTAGCTATTTGATATTTTCTGAATCTAATGGTGATATTTATTTCAGCAACCGGAGTAGTACCTGCAAATCACACTGAGACCAGAGCTACAGTTGGAGCCAGAACCATAGGCAAGTGTACCTTGCCAAACTCTGCAGTATTGTTACATATTTCCCTTGCTTCATTTATATTGTTGTGCATGCTTAACCTTGGACCATGTGACTTACTTAGCGTCCGATTATTAATCGGGTGCCAACACCGTACGCGATGTTGTGTATTGTCATCTAGAGATGGACATTCGTGACCCCTTTACATTCTCGTACTTTCCTTATCAAGTACATTATACCCAGGATACTTGACACTATTCATGAGATAGAATCTTTCTGATATATTCATGGTGATTCTGTATAGGATACAGGCTTTATGACATAGACATTATATCCATAGACATTATATGACTTGCTGCATTAGATATAATCGTGCGTGACATGGACATGATACATCGTGGACATGAGATGTGTGATTACATAGGGTGGGGAGAGACACACAGGCTACAGGCTGATCATATATATATAACCCTTATTATTGTGAAGCACAAGACTCTGAAACTCGAGCTTGGCACATTACTCATTATTACTGCTACCCGGCTCCCCGACACAGAGCTTGTAGTGGCTCAGCCTGAGTACTCGTGATGCTCTCACTTGCATTTCACATAGATGGTTACATACTTACCCTATTCATTTTATTATTTGCTGCACTGCATTTATTTTGGCTTGTATTATCTTGTACCTTGCTATGTCCCCTGAGGACCTGGATCCGGATTATGTCTCCAGGATTAGCTGAGGAGATCCACCCAGAGTTATACAGTACAGGAGCATTAGCAGTAGCAGAAGCAGGAACAGGAGCAGTACCAGATCCAGTAGACGAGTGATCACCGAGGGTATCTTCTGAGTATATACTGTTCCATACAAAGTATTTGTTGTGGTTATCTTTATTCTTGTATCTTGACAGATGTATCAGACTCATTATCGGGTTGTTCCCCGAGTTTATATTCTATTGAGATTGATCTTGCTTTATGATTCTGATATTGTTGTACTTATTCTGTAGATGAGATTAGTATATCTAGACCCTTATTGTTGTACTACAGCTTAAGTACGCCCTGGTGGATCCATTAAATTGGGTTTGTCCATCGGTGTGTGCTGCTGGCCATTGTCACGTGTCTTGTCCCTCGGTATTTTGGGACTGGGGTATGACATGGTTTTTGTGGTGGCCCATGCAGGTCAACGACTAAATTGTTCGGTTTCAACTTAGGGACCGAGCAAGTCTGCAATAAGAATAGGATAAATTTTAAGGATCCCATCCACTTGTTTGAATCGTTCTTGACATCTATATCGGATTCGAATTAAATTCTTGACTTGCATCCTGCCTTGATTCCTGTACGCCTCTTATAGTTTATTTTTGGTTGCAGAGAAATGAATCCACAAGCCGGCGACGAGACTCATCCAGGAATACCACAAGGTATTGTGGTTAACTACGAAGATGAAGTGACACTAGTTGATAAAGGTCAATCAGCTCAACAATGCAGTCAAGCAAATCAGCATGCCTCAAAAATCCAGCAAGATGACGTTCCATCATCGACGCAGTTTACTCCACCGATGTCTACCATTCCACAAGGGCAGGCTATGGACGAACAACAAATATTTCGAATATTCTACGCGATGATGCAAGCCCACCAGAAAGTTCATCAAGAAGCTCAGCAAAACCAAGCGGAGAAGTTCATCGACAGATTTAGCTCAGAGTTACGAAAGTTAATCAGCTCAAATGCAACAACCTTAGACTCGGACGTTCTTGCTGCAGCACGACCCATGGAGCGCAACACAAGGATAGAGTCCAGCCAGAAGCGGCCGTATGCATCAGCACCAGACCAAGCACAACAAGAAAGAGTTACAAAGTGACCACAGATGAACCCACCACAGAGAGCATCTACACCACTTGCACTAGTCCTTCCTACTTGTCACTACTGTGGCAAGGTAGGCCATTTCGCTAAAGAATGCCGACACAGATTGGGACTATATTTATCTTACGGATCCAAAAAGCATTCGGTAAGGGATTGCCCTGAACGTCGAGAGAAAGTAGTGGTGATTCATCAACCAGCCACATCAGCACCAGCCGGAGCACCACAGGAAGAAATTGCAAGTTCTCCCATGCACCAGCCGCCAGAAGCATCTCCGCAAGTACTGTCTACCCGTCAGCATTGTCGCAAGAGAGGCCACATTGAGAAGGAGTGCAGACGTAAGTTAGGATTATGCTTGATTTGCGGAACCAATCAACACTTAGCCAAGGATTGTCCTCAGCATCGAGAGAAAGCATTGATGATTCATCAACCAGCCACATCAGCACCAGCTGGAGCACCACAGGAAGAAATTACAAGGAAGTCTCACATGCACCAGCCACCAGAAGCACCTCCTCAAGTACTACCTATCTGTCAGCATTGTCGTAAGCGAGGCCTTATTGAGAACGAGTGCAGACGCAAAAGGAAATTATGCTTAGCTTGCGGATCCAGTCAGCATTTAGTAAAGGAATGTCCCGAACGTCGAGAAAGAGCGATAATGTCACCAGCACCGAGGCCAACTTATCCAGCATTGGAAACACCACAAACGGGAGTTCAAGGAGTCAGACCACCAGCCCTAGGAGGATATCAGCCGAGGCCACCCTTGACACCACAAGCAGCACACTTCCAGCAGGCCCAGCAGCAGCAGAGGAATCGACTGCAAGGACGCGGACAAGCCCTGGCGATAACCTTGGAGAACGCACAGATTCAGGGAGTAGCTAATGCGCGTAAGTGATTCATTTCTAGTATTGCTTTAGTTCGTGCATGTTGGTTCGTGACCTTAGCCTTAACCTGAGAGTTTTAACTTGCTAGTAATTGATAACCTAGAATGTTTTTTATAATTGATAACCTAGTGGTAACCTAGTTTCCTAAACTGTAGTCTTCTAGATCTCCTTCATGCGGGAGATTGCATAACTTTTAATGCTTAGGGAAATAATTTTTTCTATGTGTTATTCTTACACTCTCAACCTTGATT
Organism: Iris macrosiphon; assembly: GCA_036927795.1. Taxonomy (NCBI): domain Eukaryota; kingdom Viridiplantae; phylum Streptophyta; class Magnoliopsida; order Asparagales; family Iridaceae; genus Iris; species Iris macrosiphon. Next base: position 8,265,149 of record JAYESA010000011.1, read on the forward strand.
CTCCTTGATCGTGATGTGCTTCGAACAATGTTACAACCGTGTCATCTCTGTTGACCGGTTATTCTTTGATTACGAGGACGCAATCTTCTTAAGGGGGGTAGATTGTAAGCCCCCTGATTTTTCAGAAAATTTTAATTTGGACTTTTCATAATTTTCTGTAATTTTCTGGGATTTTTCTGTAATTAAAACCTAGGTGTTTGGTAATTAAATAATTTTTAATTGTTGTTAATTAATATTAAAATATTATAAAAATAATATTTTATGGTGTAAAATGAAAAACTGGACATAGGGTAATTTTCTGTGAATTTATTGGACCCCGGAAGCATTTTTAAAGCCCTAAAAACTAAGTTTAAATAAACTGAATTAAACCCTGAAATAAACCCTGTTCAATCGAACCAAACCAACCCAAACCAACCCAGACCCCATTCACTAAACCGAACCCAACCGTATCGGGTCGGGTCCGATCTAAACCCGAAACCCGAAACCCGCAGACCCAAACCCGCACTTAAACACTAGCGGGTCGGGCCGGATTCATGTTGAACCCGACCCGCGGACCTGGACCCGTAACCCAAATCCTAAACTGAACCCTAAACCTAATCCGATCGGAAACACTATTCTAATCGGCGGCTGTCCCTATAAATTCCCCGCTCTGTCGGATGCCGAAACCCTATCTCTTCCTCTCCTCCGCCCGCCGTCTCCGGCTGCTCCGCCCCCTAGCCACCCCGACGCCCTAGCCGCCCTTCTCCCTAAAGCCCAGCACCACCACCATCACCACCCCAGTCGTTGACCCCGACTCGATCTCCCCGTCGATCTCCTCCTTCCCTGATTCCTCCTCCCACCGACGAACTTTCCTCCACCTTTCTCCGCCTCGTCGTCCCCGACAACCCATCTCCACCATCTCCTCCATCTTCTTCGACCCCGACCACGACGAAACCCTAGCTCCACCTCCCTAAGCCCTGAACCCTAGATCCGTCTACCCTCTTAGCCCCGACCTCCATCTCCTCGAGCCCCCAGTCGCCTTCGTCCCCAACGTCTTCCCCTGTTCTCCTCCCCGCTGCATCTCCACTCCGCCTCGATCCTCCGCCGCCCTCGCCTCACCATCTCCACCACCCTCTCCCCTCTCAGCCCTTCGTCCCCGACGACTCTCTTCTATCTCCTCCGCCTCTCTCAGTCCCCGCAGCACGTGAGAAGGCCCGGCCGCCTGAGCACCAGCCTCTTCGCCTCGAGCCGACGACCCCGGAGGCCTAGCCGCAGCGCCGCCTGGCCATCCCAGCGCCCTCGCATCTCTGTCTTCCTCGGCGAGCAGCCGCCTTTGCCTGAGCCCCGGCCGACTCGACAGCAGCACCAGCAGCAGCCGACGCCTCCAGCCGCAGCTCCCTCGAGAGCCGCCCTGGCTCCGCCTCGCCGCAGATGATCCGCCAGAGTCAGCTACGCCCTCCTTCGGCCAGCCCCGGTGAAGCCCTAGCCGCTGGCCACAGCAGAACCCTAACCCTAGCCGGACACGGCCGCACAGCCCGGACACGGCACAGCCCCGTGTCGGTGTGTCAGGACGACTCATGGACACAAAGAATCCAGTTTTACGGAGCCCTGTTCAGGCAACCCGTTCTCTCTCCTCGTTATCCCGTTTACTATTTCGTCAGTTGTGTCACGTAGACTGTATAACCCCCTCGATACCCGTGCAACTCGCTCGGTGCATCGCGTCCTGTGGCGATCGCAAACCGCGATCCAAAAATAGGAAAAACAATGCCCTGTTTCACCCCAGAACTGAGTGCGCTCCGCCAAACGAGACGACTTGGTTGTGCGCGGTCTTCACCAAAATGTGTGCGCCATTGATACGGACGTGTGGGATTTCACAAAAGTTGATTTGGATTAGCGTGCACACCGAAATCAACGCGTATCCGCCGACAACGTCCCGTATTCGCATATTTTGGAACATGTCATAACTTTGTGTACACACGTCGAATCGAGACGAAACTTATGCCATCAGACTTATAGCATTACGTTGGTCCTGTGATCCAAGTTTGGTTCGATTCTGAGAACGTTGACAAAATCGCGTATCGTGGGCCCCACAGGCTCTACTTGATGGGCGATTTTGTGATCGGCTCATCGGAATCCAGTTTTGAAAGTTCCGTTGGGTTCGTATCATCGTTCCTGACTTGTTGACACTAAGTTTGATAAATTTGGAGACCTTTGACCCTGACACATTTTTTGGTACAAAGTGGCTCACATGTGGATCCCGCTTTGACCCAGAAATGTCATTTTTGTCCCTGTGTCCAAATTGGAATCAAGGACATATTTTTAGCTATTTGATATTTTTGAATCTAATGGTGATGTTTATTTCAGCAACCGGAGTAGTACCTGCAAATCACACTGAGACCAGAGCTACAGTTGGAGCCAGAACCACATGCAAGTGTACCTTGCCAAACTCTGCAGTATTGTTACATATTTCCCTTGCTTCATTTATATTGTTGTGCATGCTTAACCTAGGACCGTGTGACTTACTTAGCGTCCGATTATTAATCGGGTGCCAACACCGTACGCGATATTGTGTATTGTCATCTAGAGATGGACATTCGTGACCCCTTTACATTCTCGTACTTGCCTTATCAAGTACATTATACCCAGGACACTTGACACTATTCATGAGACAAAATCTTTCTGAGATATTCACGGTGATTCTGTATAGGATACAGGCTTTATGACATAGACATTATATCCATAGACATTATATGACTTGCTGCATTAGATATGATCGTGCGTGACATGGACATGATGCATCGTGGACATGAGACGCGTGATTACATGGGGTGGGGAGAGACAAACAGGCTACAGGCTGATCATATATATATAACCCCTATTATTGTGAGGCACAAGACTCTGAAACCCGAGCTTGGCCCATTACTCGTTATTACTGCTACCGGCTCCCCGACACAGAGCTTGTAGTGGCTCAGCCTGAGTACTCGTGATGCTTTCACTTGCATTTCACATAGATGGTTACATACTTACCCTATTCATTTCATTATTTGCTGTACTGTATTTATTTTGGCTTGTATTATCTTGTACCTTGCTATGTCCCCTAAGGACCTGGATCTGGATTATGTCCCCAGGATTAGCCGAGGAGATCCACCCAGAGTTATACAGTACAGGAGCAGAAGCAGGAACAGGAGCAGTTACTGGAGCAGTACCAGATCCAGTAGATGAGTGATCACCGAGGGTATCTTCTGAGTATATACTGTTCCATACTCAGTATTTGCTGTGGTTATCTTTATTCTTGTATCTTGACAGATGTATTAGACTCATTATCGGGTTGTTCTCCGAGTTTATATTCTATTGAGATTGATCTTGCTTTATGATTCTGATATTGTTTTATTTATTCTGTGGATGAGATTAGTATATCTAGACCCTTATTGTTGTACTACAGCTTAAGTACGCCCTGGTGGATCCATTAAATTGGGTTTGTCCATCGGTGTGTGCTGCTGGCCATTGTCATCTGTCTTGTCCCTCGGTATTTTGGGACTGGGGCATGACAGAGTAGGGTTGGTGGTGGTGGTGATAGTGAAGATGGTGGTGGTGGTGGGACATAATGCCCCGATCTCCCGTCGGAATCGGCTGTCCCTGCTTGGCGTGAATCACCGTGCCAGCGCTCCCGCGGGACGATTGTTTCCATCGGGATGCGATACTGCACGAGCCTGGAGTTGCGTCCGCGCGAGGCAAATACCAAAACGGCCGTTGATAACTAGTTTGCAGAGTCATCATAGCGAAAACATAGAATAAACACAAGTATTGAATCCAAATCAAGCTCTTTATTGATATGAAGTAAATATTATAAGCGGCACTAGGCTGAGATTACAAGTCGCTCATGCTTTCTCTCTCTCTCTACAATGAATATGCCCTTAGGCTTAGAACTGATTCAAACGATCTGGATGATGATGTTCTCATACATTATGTCTCATATATGTGAGCTCCAGGTCCGCGCGCCACGCTCTAAGACGCCAAGTACGGTATGACGTCTCATTGCGTTAAGCGATTTCCGAATCCGTACGAATTTTTCCTGCACCTTGCATGCAGACTGGTTGGGTATCAGTACATTGAATGCACTAGTGGAGAGGCCTCTCGCCCATGCCACAAAATAAGCACGTTCATTAGTTATGTGCACCGACTGATTTTGTTATCTTTTTAGTCTTTTACCTTAGGATCAGTTACATGGAAATATAATAAAAGTAATATCCGTGTTTACTCAAGAGTGTTATAATAATGAACAGCTGAGTTCGTCTTACCATTCGGCCTTTTCTATCATATACAGCAATATAAATAATGATCTACTGAATAACAACGAACATTTATGAAGTCTAAGTGTTATGTCGTTTCTCTGCCTCAAAGCCATTTTACTCGAACTATGTTTGTTACCGTGTATCCATTCTAAATATGCAGAATGTCGTGCAAATGGACTCCTTCATATTACTCCTCTTCTGAATGCAGATAGCCGCTATGCAAGCATGACTTATCTATATGAAGGTCACTGGCTCTGTTAGCCATATTGGACACGATCTGCGATGGACGGCCATCTTCCCAACTCGGTTACTAGCCTTACTGGGGCCCCCGAACCGTCTGACGTGTCGGTGTCCATCCAGGTTGGTAGCAAGCCTTGCTGGATGGCCCGCTCTCATCCGCTAGTTATCAGCTAGCGTATTACTAGGACTACACTAGCACTGTTCTCCCGGGCTGACATGATTCAGATGCCTCAGCAATCGTGTCGAGGACTCATTTCTACCTGGTGCGCAACCAGTTGTCTGTGACCATGCAACTACTCCCCCACTTCCAATCCTAGCCGAGGACTACACTCGGATCAATCTTGCCGAGGACTACACTCGTATCTTTCTTCTTTACGTAGCTCCCTGATTAGAGTCTGCCTCGGTGATCTGGATATCCCGAGTACTTTATTTTCTTTCCTTCGCCGACTCGGAACGACTACTTGATAGATTTTCTCGTCTATGCATGCAACATGATTTTACTCTTTATCGTGTCATATTCCGTATGGTGCAATGCCTCAGTATGAACTCAACTCAATAACCCGACTACGCAAATAGCAAGTAAGGTCTCCATGTTCTATACAATAATAAGGCGTGGTTATCCCCTTAGCTATATGTGTTCATCTCTTTTATTAGCATGCAAAGTTTATCGCTTGAAAACTAGCATGTAACATTCATTTTTTTAGTGTACAGCTAAGTAAAGACTGGTTCACCGGGGCCACCCACCTTAGTGATGAATCATATCGGTCGAGCGAGACTCCGAGCGCTCCTCTGAAAGTCTAAGTCTGACTCTATTTGAAGATCCAAGTATGAATGCCTTTGCATCGAACGAGTCTTCTTGCCGAGCAAGGCAGGTCATTTTGCTACACTTGTGCCATTTAAATCGGCCCTCCGGGTTGAGTGGAGCAGCTCGTTACATTATACACCATATATGTGTATTCAACCAAGCTTAGTGACAGCTAAGTCGGATAAGCTACTCATAAAAATCTTTCGAATTGCCGATCGTTTGCTACACGAATAACCGAACTCTGGTTCGTTTAGTTATCGTCTACTCCAATATCACCCAAATTCAAGTTTGCATTACCAACAACGCACCTCTTTCAAGCAATAATTTAATTCATTGTGCCAACTTATCTCGAATATCGCCAATTCCAAATTATAAGAGATCCGTCCGACAATTCTCTAATACCGTCTTATTCCTCACCGTCGCATAACCTATCCAACCAAATCAATTATCACCCAAGTCCTATCTCCCATTGCGTTCGTTTTAACGCCAACGTCGCTAGTATACAGTCTCAGTTTCAAGTCCTAACTCTAACTCTCGTTGCCCTATTCAATCATTTTTCTAAACGATTACTTTGAAGTCAGTCACTTTAGTTTAACTCAAGGCATATGGTCGTCTGCCTAGCCACTAGGTTAGCTCACAAGGTCATAGGCACAGTTCAAGTTTGTGACTCATCGTGCAATCGTGTTGCACAATGCTCTTCCCAAATACCCTAAGGTTAAACCATTATTCTTTTACATGGGTATTCTACCCAAGCTCGTTTTACTCAGATTTTTAAACGTCGAGCACAGATCATCCTATCCCATCAATACATTCGTTCAACCAAATCTATGATATATCCATGTCGCATGTCCAACCTAACGATTTGCATAGTCTATCTCCTTAAGCCCCTAATAGGATCCATATATCCAATCTTTTCTAAGTCTAGACTACTAAGTCACGATTTAATTTCTATCTCTTCGATCTCAATCACAATTTTTAAGTACACAACATAATTCACGTATCTGTTCACTAAACCATCGAGCGTCTTGCTTCATATTCTTAGACTAACTCATCCCCAAAATACCTTTGATTCACTTATATTCTAAAAATTGTCTTATCGTGTCGAACCACAAGTCAAAATAATTATTTAATTATCATGTTCCGGTCTCCCACAAGTTCAATCATCTCCGTCGGGCGTGAGATCACCACGCCAACGCTCCCGCGGAATAATTATCCTAATCCGGACGTGACGCATGTACGAGTAAGAAGTTGCACTCGCACAAGACAAGAAGGTCAAACGTTATGATTATAATCGAACGAACAGACACCTTATCATCAGTCTTCGTTTTATCCCAAGTTGTTTATTGATCCATCAAGTCATGTTCATCTAACAACCATTCTTGTCGAAATCAAAATTCGTCTAATCAAATTGTCCAACTTTATGTTACCGTTTTGATCATTTTATAGTCTATTTCTAGCATTCCTCAAACAACTAAGTTCAAATCCCAAACCCAAGTCTATTCACTTTTGATACGTTCCATTTTATCGAGTTCGTTCATAACATCATCGAATATTTTCTTGTGAGTTCGATCATCCCCGTCGGATGTGAAATTACCACGCCAGCGCTCCCGCGGAATAACCTAGTCTCATCTAGGCCTGTTGTCGGGTGTTACCCTTCGAACTCGATTCAAGATTGTTCGTTCAAATTCAAGATTATATCTATTATCATCTGTCTCAATCTTCAAATCATAATTTTGCTAACTTGCATCAATCTGTGCTATCTTCCAATTCCAACCATTGTTATGGTCTAAAATCTCCAAAATTTGAAACTATCGCATTCGTACTCAAACTAAACTCTATCAAGCGATATCCTACTCAAATTCAAATTTTTTATGCGTGCTATCATTCATTCGTGCTATTATTTTCAATTACACTAACTTTCAATCGCATCCCTGACTATTCCATCTCAACCCAAGTTTTAATTCGTTTGTTTCTACTCAAAGTTGCTCGTACAATCCACTATATTTTTTTGACCATGATATCAATTATAATTGCCCTGAATTCCTATTCGATATAAGCCTTATCCCTTATTCAACACATTCTACTTGTTTGAACCAACTCTTGCATGCTTCCTACGAGTTCGCTTACTTACTAGGCATTGTTTATTTATACTAAGGCTTTATCCAATCTCGTTGCTTGCTGCTAGATTCGCTTAATACTCCGTAATCCATGACTTCGTTCGAACATTTATAAGTCGTCCAATACACCACTCAGGGTTCGAGCTATACTCTATAAATCTTTATAACTCATTATATCCTCAATTCGTATATTCGAACCTGGGACTATCGTATACACCACTCAAAAATCAAGGCATCCTATTAACTCCTGAATTATATTTGCATCCTTCACTCGTATATCCAATTCGTTCCTTATAACTCCAGCACGATCCATGTTTTCCACCTTAACGATCTTAGGCCCGTATGCACCTCTATCCATAGTCCTCTATACAAATAATATTCTGAATTATAACTTATCGCTACGAATAACCGTCCAAACCTTATCAGAAAATCCAACACAATTTTTATTATTCGCCTACGGTACTCCGATAACGTCTCAATCTATTTTTATTCTAAGTTTGACTTTTACTCTTATCCGAACGATACCCAAATCTTGCTGTAACTCGCTAGCACCAAGGGTCTTGGCGCACGATACTCAACACTTCACCAAAAGGCTGTGTGCATAGGCAACTGTCCGAACGATATTCTATCTCGCACACTAACTCGCTTAGTGTTCTCATATAGGCATTCGGTCTGACATATAACTTGTCGGTTCTAACACAAGTCTATTCCCACGATGTCTGACACAGGTTGGCACAAAGGCCCTCACATCTTAATCCTGTTCAAGGCAATCATATTATTCACATGTACTTTTCAAAAATATATAGACTTATTGTATGGAACATTCATCGAAGCATCAAGAGAGAGCATCTATCCCTTTTTCAATACAAAAGTTCAAACTGAGAGAATCGATACGAATTCCAAGGACGTAAAGCTATGCTCTGGTACCAAAATGTCATGCCCCGATCTTTCGCTGGAATCGGTCGTCCCTGTTGGGCGCGAATCACCATGCCAGCGCTCTCGCAGGACGATCGTTTCCATCAGGACGTGATGCCATGCGAGCCTGGAGTTGCGCCCGTGCGAGACAAATACCGAAACGGTCATTGATAACTAGTTCGCATAGTCGTCATAGCGGAAACATAGAATAAACACAAGTATTGAATCTAAATCAAGCTCTTTATTGATATAAAGTAAATATTATAAGTGGCACTAGGCCGAGATTATAAGTCGCTCATGCTCTCTCTCTCTATAATGAATATGCCCTTAGGCTTAGAACTGATTCAAATGATCTGGATGATGATGTTTCCATACATTATGTCTCATATATGTGAGCTCCAGTTCTGCGCGCCATACTCCAAGACGTCAAGTGCGGTCTGGCGCCTCATTGCGTTAAGCGATCTCCGAATCTGTATGAGTTCCCCTGTACCCTGCATGCCGATTGGTTGGGTATCAGTACATTGAATGCAATGGTGGGGAGGCCTCTCGCCCACGCCATAAAATATGCCCGTTCATTAGTTATGTGCACCGACTGATTTCGTTGCCTTTCTAGTCTTTTGCCTTAGGATCAGTTACATGGCTATATAATGAAAGTAATATTCGTGTCTGCTCAAGAGTGTCATAATAATGAAAAACTAAGTTCGTTTTATCATTTCTTACCATTCGGCATTTTCTGTCATATGCAGCAATATAAATAATGATCTACTGAATAACAAAGAATATTTATGAAGTCCAAGTATTATGTCGTGTCTCTGCCTCAGACCCATTCTACTCGAACTATGTTTGTTACCGTGCATCCATTCTAAATATGCAGAATATCGTACAAATTTACTCCTTCACGTTACTCTGCTTCTGAAAGCGGATAGCTGCTATGCAAGCATGACTTATCTATAAGAAGGTCACTGGCTCTGTTATCTATATTGGACATGATCTGCGATGAACGACTGTCTCTTCAGCTCGGTTGCTAGCCTTGTTGGGCTTCCCGAACAGTCTGACGAGTCGGCACCCATCCAGGTCGGTAGCAAGCCTTGCTGGATGTCCCATTCTGGCCTGCTAGTCATCAGCTAGCGTATTACTAGGACTACACTGGCACTGTCCTCCTTGGCCGACACGATTCGGATGCCGCAGCAATTGTGTCGAGTACTTATCTCTACCTGGTGCGCAACCAGTTATCCTTGACCATGCAACTACTCCCCCACTTCCAATCCTAGTCGAGGACCACTCGGATCAATCTTGATGAGGACAACACTCAGATATTTCTTCTTTACGCAGCTCCCTGATTAGAGACTACTTCGGTGATCTGGATATCCCGAGTACTTTCTTTTCTTTCCTTCTCTGACTCGGAACGACTACTTGATAGTCTTCTTCTTCTATGCATGCAACATGATTTTACTCTATATCGTGTCATGTTCTGTATGGTACAATGCCTCAATATGAACTCAACTATCTTTGCGGCATATATAAGAAACTACAATATTCCAACTTAATAACCTGACTACGCAAATAGCACATAAGATATCCATATTCTATATAATGATAAGGCGGGGTTATCCCCTTAGCTATATGTATTTATCTCTTTTATTAGCATACAAAGGTTATCGCCAGAAAACTAGCATGTAACATTCATTTTCTTAGTATGCAGCTAAGTAGAGACAGGTTCACCGGGGACACCCACCTTAGCGATGAATCGCATCGGTCGAGGGAGACTCCGAGTGCGCTTCTAAAAGTCTAAGTCTGACTCCATTTGAAGATCCAAGTATGAATGCCTTTGCATCGAACGAGTCTTCTTGCCGAGTAAGGCAGGTCATTTCGCTATACTTGTGCCGTTTGAATCGGCCCTCTGGGTTGAGCGGAGCGGGTCGTTATATGGGGGAAGGGGGAAGAGCTGGAGGGGGAGGGTTAGGGGGATGAGAAGTGTAACACCTCGTTCCGTTCTAGCAGACTGCCGACTCAAACGGTAAAAGTACAACTGTCCCGACCCGCTTTGCCTCAAACGAGAAGCAAAGGATATCCAGACTTGTCCTTACAGAAATCCAGCTTAGGCTTTCAGAGGTTCACTTGACGTATCGCTCTACCGAGGCGAATTATCGCTAAGGTGGGTGGCTACGGTAAACTTGTCTTTGCTAGCCAGCACCCATAAAATCTAGAATGTTCATGCTAGTCGCTAGGTGATTCACCCCTGCATGCTAATAAGAATCCAACGCACCTAGCTAAGGGAGTAATCCCAACTTGTATTGCTTATGGTAGAACATGAAAATTAAAATACTGCTTATATTCAGACCCTCACATGCCAAGTCCCCTAACGATCTAACTCTCGGTTTACCTTCGGGCCCGAGCAAATGTGCTGCTTATGTTCCTTAGAAACGCATGCTTGTCTGCTTGTATGTTGCCATATTTTCATCCAAAACCCGGAAGACTACTAAGTAGTCGTTTTGTGCATGAAAGAACCTGAAAGTGTCCGGGACCGTTAGGTCACCATGGAAATTCCTGAACCAGGGAATTTGTACCCTGACTGAATAAATCACTGAATCACAGCTCGTGGAGCAAACTACTGAATCAATGATCCTGCCTCAACAAGTTTCATATATATATATATATATATATATCCTGACTCGGAACTTGTTCCATATAACTTGTTCCATATATATATATATATATATCCTGCCTCGAACTTGTTCCTGCACCTGACCCTGACCTGAATGTCGCGGATAACTTGTTTCAAGTGAGATTCTCCTGATCTCTGTTCCTGCGGACGGTCTCCGGGGCACCGGGCAGATCCGATCCGGACAGGAACCCTGTTAGTCTGCCTGCTTCTGGCAGAATGGCATATAGCGCCTGTGAACTTATCTTTCACGCCATTCTTGCTTACAGACTAAGTAGCCGCCTGACTCGGAAGGAATGACCTGTAGCGCTCCTGATCCGTGCGTTGCATTTTATTTCCTTTCATGTGCAACAACTGGTCCTTTATGGCTATGCCAGCGACAACTGTTCATATAGATAAGTCATCCTCGCTTAGCGGCTATTCGCGTGCGAGTCACTGCATCGCATCAATGAACAACTGAACACCTGAGTGATCTTGATAAAATAACTCTCGTGTTGTATATGCTATATCTTGGTTTTCATTATGAACGCCCTTGAATGTTTATACTTGTCCGTGCTTGAATTAATAATGTTTGCCTTGGACGGGGAAGGACAAATGGTAAATGGTAAGTCTCATCGTGTTTCCTCTCATGTCACACGGTGCACTGCCACACGAGTTAGGCTATTCAAATCTTGCATAAAACTGATCCTAAGGCAACTAGAAAGATAACTTAATAGTTGTGCATGGAACCTGTATTACGTGTTTGGATTTGTCGAGCGGGCGAGTAGCTTCCCCACCAGTGCATTCAATGTACTGATAATCCACCAGTTTGTATGCAGGGTGCGGGAGAACCTCGTTCAGTGCGGAGGCCTCCTTCGTGCGTGCTAAGGTATGGAGAACACACGGAAGCAGCAGTGCGTCCGGAACTGAAGCACATATAGAAGACATAATATTGTGAACATCGCCTGAACATCGCCTAAAATTGCCTAATCATCGCCTGTACAATCATTCCATAATTATAGCCACTTAGCACGCCTTACTGTTTCAGAGAGAGAGGCTTGAGCGACTTGTAATCTCGGCTATACGCCGCCTGTAACACTTGTTCATATCAATAAAGAGTTGCTTTACTTCAACTTGTGTTACTCATTGCTTTCGCTATATTGTTGACTCAGTGAACCTGTTACCGATCGCCTATGCGTTCATGACTCTGCTGCATTCGGACAATCTGTGCGACTCTGTGGCTTAGAACTCTTACCGCCAGCCAATGGACTACGGCCTTTCACGGGTATGGCTCACGCTCGTGCGGCATCACGCCTGGCTGGGTCAAAGCGATCGTTCCGCGGGAGCGCTGGCGCGGTGATTCTCGTCTAGCGGGAATGGCCGATTTGCCTGCGGGAGATCGGGGCGTGACAAGAAGGGGCAGGCGAAAGGTAGTTTAGGGTTTTCGTTTTTTTTCGAAAAATGAATGTAATGGTCTATTTCGAAAAAAAAAATTTAGGGAGTCTTAATTTCCTAATAAGACAAATTACGAAATATTTTTTTGTACTTTACCCTATATATATATATATATATATATATATATATATATATATAATATTTTACGAAGAGAGTGTAAAACCCCTGATTTTTTAAGATTTTTAAAACTGGATTTTTCAGAATTTTCTGGGATTTTTTGGGAATTTTTGCTAATTAAAAACAAGGTGTTTCTGGCATTAAATAAAATTAAATTTTTTAAAATATATTAAAATATTATGTAAATAATATTTTTTGGTGTAAAATGAAAAACTGGACTTAGGGTAATTTTTTGGAATTTATTGGGCCACGAACCTATTTTTAAATCCTAAAAAAAAAAAACTATTTGTATTTAAATCCTAAACCAAACCAAAATAAACCTAACCCAGCCCATCCGTTGTGGGTCGGATCCGGGCCAACCCGTGACCCGAACCCGCAGCCCAAACCCGTTCAACTAACGGGTCGGGCCGGGTTTGCCAGACCCGAACCCGACCGACCCGACCCGGAGAACAGTTCTCCCTCACCCGTTCGATCCCGATTTCTCCGCCGCCAGCTCCGGCCACGTCGCCGGAGCCCGCGCCTGACCCGTTCGTGCCCCACGCCATGACCCCGGATCCCCCTCCGCCTCACCCGGCCACCCACGGCACCGCCTCACCTATAAAAAACCCTCTCCTCACTCATCTCCCCTAATCTACGAAGCCCTAGCTCCGGCCACCCTATCCCGGCCACCCCCTCCCCCTAGATCCGCCGCGACCTGCTCCCCTACTCCTCCTCCTTCACTTCCCCGCTCAACCGCCGAGTTTCCCCTCCAGAATCCCCCGAGCGAGCCCGACCCCGACAGCATCCGCCCGCCGCTCCGCCTTGCCGGCGACCCCGCTCAGCCGACGAGCCGCCAGCAGCCCTCGTCGAGCCGCCCTCCTCTAGCGAGCTGCCCCGGCCAGTCTCCAGCAAACCTAGGGCCGCCGTGGACGCGGACACGGCATAGGACACAGGACACGCCCCTTCGAACTCGACACTCGGACATGCATGAATCGGGTTTTTTAGCCCTGTTCAGGTACTCATAACTTTCTTCTCGCTGCCCCAATTTCTATTTTGTCAGGTGTATCACGTAGCCTGTATGACCCCCTCGGTGCCCGTACAACCGCTCGGGGCATCGCGTCCTGTGGCGATCGCGAACCGCGATCCAAAAACAGGAAAAATAACGCCCTGATTTACCCCAAAACTGGGTGCGCCCTGCCAAACGGGACGACTTGGTCGTTTGCGGTCTTCACCGATATGTGCGCGAAATTGATACGGATGTGCGAGAATTCGCAGAAGTTGATTCGGATGTGCGTGCACACCGGAATCAACGCGTATCCGCGGACACCGTCCCGTATCCGTCAGTTCTGGAACACGTCCTAACTTTGTGTACACATGTCGGATCGAAACAAAACTTATGCCATCGGACTCGTAGCAATACGCTGGTCCTGTGACCCAAGTTTGGTTCGATTCTGAGAACGTTGACAAAATCGCGTGTCGTAGGCCCCATAGGCTCCACTTGACGGGCGATTTTGTGACCGGCTCATCGAAATCCAATTCTGGAAGTTACGTTGGGTTCGTATCATCGTTCCTGACCTATTGACACTAAGTTGGACGAATTTGGAGATCTTTGTCCCTGACACATTTTTCGGTGCGAAGTGGGCCACTTGTGGACCCTGCTTTGACCTGAAATTATCATTTTTGCCCTTGTCTCCAAATTGGACTCAAGGACAGGCATTTCTAGCTGATTGATATTTTCTGGATCTGATGGTAATATTTATTTCAGCAACCGGAGTACTGCCTGCAAACCCCGCTGCCGCCAGAGCTACAGTTGGAGCCGAAATACTAGGCAAGTGTACCTTGCCAAAATCCTGCAGTATTGTTACCTATTTACTTGATTTAATTAACTGTTGTACATGCTTAACCTAGAAATCGCATAACGTATCTAGTGGCCAATTATAGTCGGGTGCTAACACCGTACGCGGTGTTGGGTACGTCATCTAGAGATGGACATTCGTGACCCTTTACATTCTCGTACTTGCATTATCAAGTACATTATACCCAGGATACCTGACACTATTTCATGTGACGGAATCTTCCTGAGATATTCATGGTGATTCTGTGTAGGATACATATGCCTGACATATACAGTTTACATGCTTAGAATTATTCTGACTTGTTACATTAGCTTGATCTTGCGTGACATGGACATGAGACATTATGAAACTGTGACGTGAGATTACATTGGGTGGTGAGAGATTTACCATACAAAAGGCTGAATATATATATATATATATATATATATATATATATATATATATATATATATATATAATACTTTAATGGATTGTGCCTTAGACTCTGACATAGAGCTTTGGTACCTTACTGGCCCTTCGAGAAAATACTGCTATGGTTTCTTCGACACTGATCCTGTAGCAATCTCAGCCTGAGTATGACTAAAACTCTCAACTTATATTTCACTTAGCTGGTTACATATTTACCCTATTGTTTCATTTATTGCTGTACTGTATTTATTTTGGCTTGTATTATCTGTACCCTGCTATGTCCCCTGAGGACCTGGATCCGGATTATGTCCCCAGGTATAGCCGAAGAGATCTACCCTGAGGTGTACGGAACAGGAGCACTTCTCGGAGAATAACCAAGAACCGAGGACGAGATCGTGGCCGAAGACTTCTCCTGAGTATTGGCTTTACATACTCAGATATTTCTATTTCCAGTTACTTTATCTCATGTCTATTTGCTTGATGTAACAGACTTATTCTTGGGTTGTTCCCGAGATACTCTTGTTGAGATATGCTAGTTTATTTTCTCTTGCATTTATTCTGGCTTTTGATCTGTGATTATCTGTTGTGGATGAGATTAGTATAGACTGTGACTTGTAACATTTGATCCATTTATTGTTATGCTACAGCTTAAGCATGCCCTGATGGATCCATTAAATTGGGTTGTCCATCGGTGTGTGCTGCTGGCCATTGCCACGTGTCTAGTCCCTCGATATTTTGGGACTGGGGCGTGACATAGTTTTTGTGGTGGCCCATGCAGGTCAACGACTAATTATTCGGTTTCAACTTAGGGACCGAACAGGCCTGCAATAAGAATAGGATAAGTTTTAGGATCTCATCCACTTGCTTGAATCGTTCTTGATCTCTATATCGACTTCAAAAATAATTTACTTGCATCCTGCCTTGATTCTTCTGTACGCTTCTTATAGTTTATTTTCGATGCAGGACAATGGATCCACAAGCGTGCGACGAGACACCCGCAGGAACACCACAAGCTACATGTGTCACCTATGACGACGAAGTGACACCAGTCGGTAGAGTTCCATCAACTCAACAGAGCCAGCAGGAAGGTCAACCTACCTCCAGATTTCGGCATGATGACATCCCACCTCCGCCGCAGTTCGTTCTACCAATGCCCGTAATCCCACCAGGACAGCCGATTGTCGGGCAACAGATATTCCAACTGATCTACGCGATGATGCAAGCCCAGCAATAAGTCCAACACGAGGCTTAGCGTCGCAAGGCTGATTACTTGAGGAGCAGCATAGTAACTGCACTGGAGCAGGCCAACCTACCAGTTCGACGGCCATCGACGGGCTCAATCACTGACTTCCGCCAACTGAAGCCCCACACTTTTTTTGGCAAGGAGGAGCCCACAGAAGTTCATGAGTGGCTCACCAACATACAACATCAACTGGAAGCAGCAGAGCTACCACGGGAACGTTGGATGATTGCCGTCAGAATGCAATTGACGGGCAATGCTCATCACTGGTGGCTATCTGAAGAGAGACGGCTCGGACCAGACCGAGTCACTTGGGAGGAGTTCTCCAGACTCTTCTAAGAGATATACATTCCAGCTATCGCTTGATCAGAACTGCGGGACAAGTTCAATCGCCTCACTCATGACGCTATGACAGTAAAAGAGTACAACACTGAGTTCATTCGCCTAAGTCGCTTCGCCCCAACGTTGATCCCGACAGAAGAAGAAAAAGCAGAGAAGTTCTTTGATGGGCTAAACTTTGAGCTACAAAGAATGATCGGATCCGTCGCACCAACTTCGTACACGGACGTCCTTGCTGCAGCTCGACGTATGGAGCGTGTCATCAGACGAGAATCCAACCTGAAGAGGCCATCCACATCAGCACCAGCTAGAGCACCGAATGGAGAAACTGCCAAGAAACCAAATCTGCATCAAGCACCATATGGAGCTGCATCCAGAGCCCTAACTCTTTCTACTTGTCACTACTGCGGCAAGATAGGCCATGTTGAGAAGGAGTATAGACGTAAATTCGGACTATGCTTAGGCTGCGGATCCAGACAGCATGCAGTGAGAGACTGCCCTGAGCGTTGAGAAGGAGCACCAAGGGCGAACCAGCAAGCTCCACCAGCGCCTCAAGCAGCACCCTACCAGCAAGCCCAACAACAGCAGAGGGCACTACCTCAAGGACGCGGACAAGCTTACACGATGACTTTGGAGGACGCGCAGACTCTTGGAGTAGCTAATGCGCGTAAGTGATTTATAGCTACAATTTCTAGTCTTGTTTAGCTCGTGCCTGTTGGTTCGTGACCTCAGTCCCAACCTAGTAATTTGGAACTTGTTAATAATAACCTAGTTTTCTAAAAGTTGTAGTTCTCTTGCTTTAACTAGATTTTCTTTACTCTGGAAAGTGCATAACTTTCATTCTTAGGGAAACGATATTTTCCTAGGTATCTTGTGATGTGTTTCGAACAATGCTTGCAACAGTGTCATCTCTGTTGACCGATTATTCTTTGATTGCGAGGACGCAATCCTCTTAAGGGGGGTAGATTGTAAATCCCCTGATTTTTCAAGATTTTTAAAACTGGATTTTTTAGAATTTTCTGGGATTTTTCAGAATTTTTTGCTAATTAAAAATAAGGTGTTTCTGGCATTAAATAAAATTAAATATTTTTAAAATATATTAAAATATTATGTAAATAATATTTTTGGGTGTAAAATAAAAAACTGGACTTAGGATAATTTTTCTGAAATTTATTGGGCCCCGAACCTATTTTTAAAATCCTAAAAAAAAAACTATTTGTATTAAAATCCTAAACCAAACCAAAATAAACCCAACCCAGCCCATCCGCTGCGGGTCGGATCCGGGCCAACCCGCGACCCGAACACGCAGCCCAAACCCGTTCAGCTAACGGGTCGGGCCGGGTCTGCCAGATCCGAACCCGACCGACCCGACCCGGAGAACAGTTCGCCCTCACCCGTTCGATCCCGATTTCTCCGCCGCCAGCTCCGGCCACGTCGCCGGAGCCCTCGCCTGACCCGCCCGCGCCCCACGCCATGACCCCGGATCCCCCTCCGCCTCACCCGTCCACCCACGCACTGCCTCACCTATAAAAACCCCTTTCCTCACTCATCTCCCCCAATCCACGAAGCCCTAGCTCCGGCCACCCTATTCCGGCCACCCCCTCCCCCTAGATCCGCCGCGACCTGCTCCCCTACTCCTCCTCCTTCACTTCCCCGCTCAACCGTCGAGTTTCCCCTCCAGAATCCCCCGAGCGAGCCCGACCCCGACAGCATTCGCCCGCCGCTCCGCCTTGCCGGCGACCCCGCTCAGCCGACGAGCCGCCAGCAGCCCTCGTCGAGCCGCCCTCCTCCAGCGAGCCGCCCCGGCTAGTCTCCAGCAAACCTAGGGCCGCCGTGGAGGCGGACACGGCACAGGACACGGCCCTTCGAACTCGACACTCGGACACGCGTGAATCTGATTTTTTAGCCCTATTCAGGTACTCATAACTTTCTCCTCGCTGCCCCGATTTCTATTCCGTCAATTGTATCACGTAGCCTGCATGACCCCCTCGGTGCCCGTGCAAACCACTCGGGGCATCGCGTCCTGTGGCGATCGCGAACCGCGATCCAAAAACAGGAAAAACAACGCCCTGATTTACCCCGAAACTGGGTGCGCCCCGCCAAACGGGACGACTTGGTCGTGTGCGGTCTTCACTGATATGTGCACGACATTGATACGGATGTGCAAAATTTTGCAGAAGTTGATTCGGATGTGCGTGCACACCGGAATCAAGGCGTATCCGTGGACACCGTCCCGTATCTGTCAGTTTTAGAACGCATCCTAACTTTTTGTACACACGTCGGATCAAAACAAAACTTGCGCCATCGGACTCGTAGCAATACGCTGGTCCTGTGACCCAAGTTTGGTTCGATTCTGAGAACGTTGACAAAATCGCGTGTCGTGGGCCACATAGGCTCCACTTGACGGGCAATTTTGTGACCGGCTCATCGGAATCCAATTCTGGAAGTTTCGTTGGGTTCGTATCATTGTTCCTGACCTATTGACACTAAGTTGGACGAATTTGGAGACCTTTGTCCCTGACACATTTTTCGGTGCAAAGCGGGCCACTTGTGGATCCCGCTTTGACCTAAAATTGTCATTTTTGCCCTTGTCTCCAAATTGGACTCAAGGACAGACATTTTTAGCTGATTGATATTTTCTGGATCTGATGGTAATGTTTATTTCAGCAACCGAAGTACTGCCTGCAAATTCCGCTGCCGCCAGAGCTACAGTTGGAGCCGAAACACTTGGCAAGTGTACCTTGCCAAAATCCTGCAGTATTGTTACCTATTTACTTGATTTAATTAACTGTTGTACATGCTTAACCTAGAAACCGCATGACGTACCTAGTGTCCGATTATAGTAGGGTGCCAACACCGTACGCGGTGTTGGATAAGTCATTTAGAGATGGACATTCGTGACCCTTTACATTCTCGTACTTGCATTATCAAGTACATTATACCCAGGACACCTGACACTATTTCACGTGACAGAATCTTCCTGAGATATTCATGGTGATTCTATATAGGATACATATGTCTGACATATACAGTTTACATGCTTAGAATTATTCTGACTTGTTGTATTAGCTTGATCTTGCGTGACATGGACATGAGACATTATGAAACTGTGACATGAGATTACATTGGGTGGGGAGAGATTTACCATACAAAAGGCTGAATATATATATATATATATATATATATATATATATAATACTTTAATGGATTGTGCCTTAGACTCTGACACAGAGCTTTGGTACCTTACTGGCCCTTCAAGAAAATACTGCTATGGTTTCTTCGACACTGATCCTGTAGCAATCTCAGCCTGAGTATGATTAAAACTCTCAACTTGCATTTCACTTAGCTGGTTACATATTTACCCTATTGTTTTATTTATTGCTGCACTGTATTTATTTTGGCTTATATTATCTATACCCTGCTATGTCCCCTGAGGACCTGGATCCGGATTATGTCCCCAGGTATAGTCGAAGAGATCTACCCCGAGGTGTACGGAATAGGAGCACTTCTCGGAGCATAACCAGGAACCGAGGACGAGATCGTGGCCGAAGACTTCTCCTGAGTATTGGCTTTACATACTCAGATATTTCTATTTCCAGTTACTTTATCTCATGTCTATTTGCTTGATGTAACAGACTTATTCTTGGGTTGTTCCCGAGACACTCTTGTTGAGATATGCTAGTTTATTTTTTCTTGTATTTATTCTGGCTTTTGATCTGTGATTATCTGTTGTGGATAAAATTAGTATAGACTGTGACTTGTAACATTTGATCCATTTATTGTTATGCTACAGCTTAAGCATGCCCTGATGGATCCATTAAATTGGGTTGTCCATCGGTGCGTGCTGCTGGCCAATGCCACGTGTCTAGTCCATCGACATTTTGGAACTGGGGCGTGACAGAGAGAGAAGGGCCGACCTATCATACAGTGGTTGTATCAATTTTTTGATACAACCATCTGTATCAAAGTTTTATCCATAGTAATAAAATTGCAGCTGTTGGTGGATGAGTTGAAACAATTATAAAAATTTGGCGTTCGGACACATGATATATCGAAGGAGCAGAATTTTTAGATGAGAGTATCTCTTATGTGGACCATCAATGATTTTCTAGCATATGGAATGTTATCAGGGTGGAGTAATGGTACTTTGTCTATTCCGATATGTATGGAAAAGAGTAAGGCATTATGTCTCCAGAATGAAGAAAAAATATACTTTTTTGATTGTTACCGTCAGTTCCTTCCTGTGTCTCATCTGTGGAGAAGAAACAGAGATATATTTAGAGCTGGTAAACATGAACTATCTCCTCCCCCGTTGAGACTAACGAGAGAGAAAGTTTGGAAAGAGGTAGATTGATTGCCGACTGTGATGGAAGATCTGATATTGGCCGATCACTTTGAAGGGTTCAGAAGTAGGCATAATTGGACGAAGCTGAGTATCTTTTGGAACTTATCTTATTGGAAGAAAAATCTCATAAGGCACAATATTGATGTCATGTATATCGAAAAGAATGTATTCGACAACATCTTCAATACGGTGATGGATATCAAGGGAAAAACGAAAGGCAATGTAATAATATATAATAAAAAATTATTACAATGATAAAAAATAATTTTCTAATTTGCAAAGGTTGTAAGGGTGGTCGGATCATAGAGATAGTGATATCCAGAAGTGCTACAAGACCGTCGGCAATAAGAGGTTGAGAGATATGATCAATGACCAGAAGGCGCTGACATTACTTTGGCCGGATCACCGCAAGTAGTGGCCGGAGAAGGAGTACTCCAAGGAGATAAAGAAGAAGATGGGCACCCCGGCTTGCAAGGCCAAGTGCGAGAAGGCATAGGCTTCCCGTGCTAAGGGTGGTCTCCATAATGGTGGATCCATTCCGACCGTCGAGCATTTTCGACGGATGGTTAATATTAAAAAATTTTGCTAGATTATATTTTGTAATTCTATTTTTTGCTTATTTATAATTAATTACTTAATTTTGACAGTGCTACAAGGCCGCCAGAGCTGGGAAAGACCCCAAAACCGTCGACTTTTCAGCAATCTTCCAACGGACCCATAAAAGAAAGAAGGATGTGAAGCTCGTAGATGAGCGGACATCCAAAGCATATGTAAGTTTTCTTTATAAAATTTTGTCAATTTAATTAGATTATTTTTATAATTTAATTAGATTCTAGGTTTCAATGTCTACATGTGGAAGGATGAAAAACTCCTTCGACGACTCCTGCCACTATTCCGTCTGTCATTGCTCCTAATGATCTATAGGATATCATCGTTCTCTCTTAATTACAATAGCTAATATAATTAGTCTACTAAATTTTTATTATCTGGAAAATGGCTTATTCAATTAATGAGCAAGAGTAGCCTTTTATAGGCTCTATATACTACTACTTCAGCAACATCTAAAAATAGCTCAATTAACTCATAATATCTGCAGACCAATTCAAAACAAAACAATAAACCCAATATTTGAGTTATTTCTAACATGTTACCTCAATTCAAACATGTCTAATTACTATTCTCATAGTCAGTTGTGGAGCTGTCTCTAAAATTAGGAAGGACTGAATTTTAGGTATAGCTTGAACGATACGAGAACACTAGCATAACACCGGCTAAAATATCAATATTTAAGAACCTATTTATCATTTAATTGTTCCATACTACAAATTAAAACAAAAATAATAAAACACAACTAAGAAAATATTTATAATTTTTTTTGATTTTTTTATCAAAAAATTGTGGCGTGTAGCTCCGCTCCTGCCCACTACAATTCTGAATTTATTAAACTTGTTCTCCGATAGAGCCTTTGTGAAAGTGTCAGCTACTTGGTCATCGGCGTTGCACAGCTTCAACTCAACTTCTCATTTGTGCACAATCTCGCAAATGAAGTGATGGCGAGTCTCTATATGTTTGGTTCTTCCATGATGGACATGATCTTTTGACATTGCATGTCTTGTTGTTGTAATAAGTTGTAAACGTCCTTGCTTGAGGAAAATCCAAATGTTTGAGAATTCTTCACATCTAAATTGCTTGTTAAACTATAGAAGATGCTGCAATATATTTTGATCTTATGAAAATAATATTGTTGTTACATGCTTCTTTGACATGTAACAAACCGTTCTACATCCAAGACTAAAAAAAAATTCAGTGGGAGCTTTTCTTGTCGTCCATTGAACCTACCCAATCACTATCACAGTAGTCGTATAAATTGAAGTTAGTCACATAGAATAACAAATATCATAACATACGATTTCACGAGTATATCATAAAATTTGTTTGGCAAAATCAAGATGATGTTTTGTAGGCATTTGCATAAACCTCGATATCAAACTGACAGAGAACATGAAGGCCGAACGAGTACGAGTCAAGTACACAAGTCCTCCAACGATGCTTCATGGGATCAACATCCTCATTTCGATCATTTCTCTTCAAATAAAATATTGGTTCGCTATGACTTGTTTGAAAACTTCTTTGGAAAGCATTTTTAGTATAAAATATTAATCTATTTTTGTGTACCAAGCTCTATGTGTCTATTTTAGTCCATAAAATATTTTCTTTAGCTTATAGACATTTTTCAATTTTTTTTTGCACAACAAAACCTTCTAATTAATTTGTAAACACATGTTCTATAACAATTTTTAGCATACCCTTTATACTTGTGTATGTTGCCATCAATTAAAGTTTAGCTTTGTTTTAAAGACCCACTTAAGCCAAATTGACTTATCTTGTGACATATCTACCAATTTTTATGTGTAATTTTTATTTAGTGCCCGCAATTTTCTTTTCCATAGAATAATTTTATTCTAATGTTTGGGCTGTCTTTTTCTTGATAGTAGGTTCTGCAATTGTTAAAGTAAAATTAGAAGAATCCAATCTTTTTGGTGGGCTTTCAAATTATTATATTTTAGTACAGCTTTGTATTGAAGAGATAGTAGGTTACAACGTACAATACTCAACCAACTAAGACTGCAGGACCTGATGCCATCTCGTTAATTACATGGCAATTAATTGACTTCTCGTTAATTACAAGGGCAAGTGCAGAAGGCGTAGGCTTCCTGTGCTAAGGGTGGTCTCCATGATGGTGGATCCATTCCGACCGTCGAGCATTTTCGACGGATGGTTACTATTAAATATTTTCACTAGATCGGTTTTTTTGTTTTTTTGTTTTTTCTTATTTATAATTAATTGATTAATTTTTACAACGCAACGAGGCTGCCAGAGCCGGGAAGACCCCAAGACGGTCGACTTATCCGCAATCGTCCAACGGACCAACAAAAGAAAGAAGGATGTGAAGCTCGTAGATGAGTTACTTCTAACATGTTCCCTCAATTCAAACATGTCTAATTACTATTCTGATTGTCAGTTGCGGAGCAGTCTCTAAAATTAGGAATGACTGAATTTTAGGTATAGTTTGAACGACACGAGAACACTAGCATCACACCGACTAAAATATCAATTTTTAAGAACCTATTTATTATTTAATTGTTGCATACTTTAAACTCGAACAAAAATAATAAAACACAACTAAGAAAATATTTATAATTTTTTTTAATCTTTTTATCAAAAAATTGGGGCGGAGTGATAGAAATTGAAAGCGAGAGAAATGAAATCTATCACTTTTTATCAAAAAACTTTTATCAAAAAATTGGGGCGGAGTGATCATTTTTTTTTTTTAATCTTTTTTAATCGTCCCACCACCACCTTTGGGATTTGGAAGAGAATCCACAAATTGAAATGAAGAATTTGTGACCAATTTGTCAAAAGTGCACCAAGACTCGCTAACAATTTCTTCCAGTTCACACTCCACGGTGAC
The DNA here is from genome assembly GCA_036927795.1 of Iris macrosiphon. Classification (NCBI taxonomy): domain Eukaryota; kingdom Viridiplantae; phylum Streptophyta; class Magnoliopsida; order Asparagales; family Iridaceae; genus Iris; species Iris macrosiphon. The sequence continues at coordinate 8,289,349 of JAYESA010000011.1, forward strand.
GTAAGTGCACATTCTACTTCCCATGCAAACCAACCAAAACTAGTATAAATACCACCCGGCCACTCTTCATCTCATCTCATCTCATCAAATCAAACACAAATATGGCTAAGAGGACCAGGCTTCTCGCTCTCGCCTTCATAGTTCTCCTTGGCATTGGCCTCAGCTCCGCCGCCCGGTCCTTAACAGGCACCAGCGGCGGTGGAGGTGGTGGCAGTGGAGGAGGCGGTGGGGGTGGCTCCGGTGACGGCTCCGCCAGTGGGTACGGCTCCGGAAGCGGCTCCGGCTATGGCAAAGGTGGTGGTGGGACGAACGGTGGCGGTTATGGGCAAGGGGGAGGCGGAGGCGGCGGTGATGGGGAAGGGAGCGGTAACGGCTCCGGATACGGTTCCGGAAGCGGTTCCGGCTATGGCAAAGGGGGTGGTGGGGCTAACGGAGGCGGTTACGGGCAAGGTGGAGGTGGAGGTGGAGGTGGAGGTGGCGGTGGTGGGGAAGGGGACGGTAACGGCTCCGGATACGGGTCCGGATCCGGGTCTGGTTCGGGATACGGTGGTGCCAGTGGAGGAGGTTATGGAAGTGGTGGCGGGGGAGGTGGAGGAGGAGGCTCTGGTGGAGGGAATGGAAGCGGTAGCGGGTCTGGATACGGATCGGGTTCCGGATCTGGATCCGGTTCTGGTGGTGCTCATGGAGGAGGCGGGGGCAGCGGTGGAGGTGGCGGTGGTGGATCGGATTCGGGGTCAGGATCGGGCTACGGTTCGGGTGGTGGGTCGGGTTATGGGAGTGGTGGGGGTGGCAATGACCACAACTAAGTTATCTTCGACTTCTTGCACTTATTTGCATACTTTGTTGTATGAGTGAAATATGTTTGTAATTTCATCTGTGCTTTCAGTTTCAGAACTATTTATAATAAAGTTTTGCTTATAAATAAAATAAACGGACCTTTATTATCTATATTGGATTAATAATATAGATAAAAAATTTGGATTTGGATAACTTCCATCTTCTTAGAACAATGGCCATCAAGTCAAACACGACTGATTTGTTAGAGATCGGAATCGTAAGTGAACCATAGAACCAACAGCCCACCACAAGTCGATGCTAATTCTTGATCAATAATTTACCTCTCTCTCTCTCTCTCTCTCTTTCTTGACAGTAAAATATTGTAATTATCTAGCTCCACAATAGCTTAGTTAGCATAATATTAATTAGATATATAACAAAGAAGAATGGAACAAAAATATCTATTGGTCCTAAATATGTATATATTACTTATTAGTCAGTACTAGTACTGTCTCATTCAAGCCTATTATTAAAGTCTTAGTAGCTCTACTTGGACCAGGTATGAACTTGGGGCTATCATCAGTGCAAGTTGTAAATAAACTGCGTGCGGCTACAACTGTATATGAAGTCTAAGCATCTATATGTCATAAATTGTCGGACAAGTGAAGATTTTGGGACCAAAATTTGTCAAGAAGAGATGGCAATGCACCAATTTTCTCCAACTTCATGACATTCGGGACACGGTTTATCGATTCCAATGTCAAACTTAAAACTTTTCCATGCAGAAAACACGTATACACGAAGATTGAAGATAAAGGTTGCATCCCACTAGCTAGATTGACGTCACAGTGCTTGATGGTACGCCGAATATTTAGTTTTTGTTAGAAAAATTAATTTTCGGCACTGCAAATATCCGGTTAAACCATTTGTCCACAAAATATAGAAATCCTCCCTCGTGTTTGTGAACTTTTTTGTGGAAGAAAGAGAAAATTTTGAGAGAAAAAAAAAAATGAAAGAGAGTAAAATGAGGATAAATTTAACTTTTTTATCTTTTCTTGTTTGGATAACCAAAAAGTAAAAAAAAAAAATTAAAAATAATTTTTTTTTTTGTGGGATAAATATATAATTACTTTTTAGTACTTAATTTTTTTAAATTATATTTTATGGTTAGCTTTTTGAGGGGTAGTTGAGTAAATACTCTAACTTTTCTCTCAACTCACTACCAAAATATGTCAAATTCACGATATTTTTAGCGACGTTTAGTTGTGAGGTCGCTATATTTTATGAATTTAGCGACGCCATTTTATAACGTCACAGGACGTCGCTGTTAGCGACTCTCTGTGACTGCAAATAATATTATGAAATAAGATTTCGTCAACTGTCGCCAGACGTCGCTATTATTTTTATTGGAACGACGTGTAGCGACTTTAGTTTTCATACGCCGCTAAATATTATAAAATTTGCGATGTTTAGCAAAGTGACGTCGCTAACGTTTTCATATAGGTTAACAACGTTCATTATTTTTTTCTCTCTCTAAAAATTTTCCAAAATATTTGAGCTCCCGCGCGATTTCCCTCGCGATCCCCTTCGGCTCCACAGCTCCGGCGCCAACCGTGCTCCCCCTCCGACACCGGACACCGCCTCCTCCTCTTCTTCCACCGAGCTCCTCGTCCTCCTCTCCAGACACCCCCTCTTCGGTCAACCCCATCCTCTCCGACAATACCCTCCTTAGGTAAACCCCAACCCTAACTCGGACAGACACACATACATATACTAACCTTAACCCTAACTCGAACACACACACACGTGGACACACTAACACACGCAGATATAAACTCTAATACGGACACAGACACACACACACACTGAGATGGTGTTGTGTGTGAAATTAGATTGGGGGTTGTGTGACGAACTCGAACACGGACAGTAAACTCCCTAATTTTTAAATTTTAATTTTAAATTTATTATTTATAATTTATAATTTATAATTTTAGTATTTTTATATTAAATTATTGGATTTTTTTTACTATTTTATTGGTTAATTAGAAAATAACTTCTTTGATTTAGTTGCTTATATAAATACTTATTTAGAATCATTTTCAAGTTATTTTAGAATTTCTTAGATTTTTCTAGAATTTTTGGGTAAGTAAACCTTAAAAACGTAATTTTTTAGGGCTTCCATGATTTACTGTGAGACCATACTTGCATATTTTTCTACCAAACTTTTATTTTAGGTTTAAAATACTTAAATATATTTTTTTAATTTTATTTTGATATTTGATTTTTAAATAGGCTAATAACTAATTTTCTAGGACTTCTAAAATTTATTGTGGATGCCAAGGAACATAGAATGGACCCAAGTAATTTATTAGGGTTTATAACAGTATTATATATTTCTAGAAATTTTTTAAAATTTTTAGAATATTTTTAATATTTATTTTGAGTTAAATAGGTAAAACTAATTTTTAGAGCTTCTTGTAATTATAGTAGAAAACCTATGAATATAAAACTGCTCCAAGTATTTTTTTTTTTTTAGGATTTTTCAGTTCAAAATATATTTTCTGTAATTTTTTAGATTTTTATAGTTATTTTTAATATTTATTTTGAGTTATTCAGATATAAAATAATTTAAATAATATTTTGATAAAGATAAATCAAAAACAAATAATATAAATAAACCACCTAACCAGATTTAACACGTCTCCAGCATATCCCTTTTTTCAGCTGCCAACCAGCATCTATATATATATATATTATAATAATCATAATCTGCCGACTTTTTAATATTGAGGAGAGAGAGATGAGAGATAAGAGAGATTAGTTTTTCGTGTTCTTCAACTTCTCGAGACCATTACTCCTACTTCCGAACTACAAATATGTTTTCGTTTCTTCCGTTAGAACCGTATCGAGGTATAGTTTCTGAATACTTAATTTATTTTCATAAATTCTGGACCTAAATTTTTTAAAAAATTTTGGAGTGTCAGTTGTCCAAAATCTGACATATTTCGGTATTTTTAAGATTTTGGGAGATCCCGAACTCGGAATCACGATCCGTTTCAAGTTTTAGAAATCTGACATGACAAAATATAACATGTAATTTTTAGAATTAGATATGCTAGTTTACTATTCTGAAAAATTTGTGCAACCAAGAAGTAACTAGAAAACCACCAAAAAATTATTATTTGTGCGTCAAATGGACGATAATTCCTTACCGGTTCGAGATTTAGTGAAACCGTCAATTCTGACATTATATAGCACTAAAATATACAAAATTTTACACACAAATCTTAGTTTTATGTCAGTTAACTTTTGAGTCAATATAATGTCTCGATTTGCGTGCCACGGATACCGAATTCATAAAATTAATTTTCTTTAAACCAAAATCTAAGAATAGCCTTAAAATTAGAATATAATTAAATTAGTATTTTAAGTTATTTTATTCATAATTAAAATATATTAGACTATAAAAATTTATCCAACCACTTTTGTAGATCTAACTTGTTTAGTTTATGTGAAGGATAGATCGGACGACGTCTTGAGTTGCGATTCTATCCTTTTTCGGAGCTGGCAAAATATCTTGCCAACTTTGTACAGTTTATTTACATGCATTATTTTTATTGTTTCTATGTGTATTTACATTGTCAAATTTGTACATGTATTTAACAGTTTATTTATTTTCTTTATTTACTTTCTTGCCTATCTATCATACCGTTAAGTTGATTGCACTATTATTTGTTTAAGTGGTAGTTGCGCATTCTAGTTTTTGCTTTTAATTTCATATCATAGATGTATATTGTGATAGGATGTCTTGGAGTTATTGTGAACACATGCTTAGGCCCATGTTTACTAGACTTGTTGCTCTCGTACATCGTTATAGGCACCATTGTTTACTTGTAATACCCTAGAGTCATTGTCAAATTTTTAGAGATCGAGCCACGGGATGGGGAGAACGATTATACGTGTATGAAATGATTTGTCTTACTTTGTTTTCATTTTAACCTAGTGTCTACGAAGAATATATAGGGTTATGTTGTTATCCTAATGGCCACGAAGGTCTACGGTTTGACTCGTCTAGTCGTAGTTCGCTGAGAGTTATGGTGGTTTGACCTCATTTCCTTTTTGGCAGTTCACACATATATAGTTGTTCTTATATACGCACTATGATTAGCGTAGTTTCAAACTTTGTATGATCAAGTCTTGCTTAGTTTCATGATACTGTTTATTTACCGTACATTCGACATGCTTCTATATATCTTGTTACGTCCCTCTGAGGACCTGATCTCTTTCCAGGTGTAAACGATCATGACTATTTACAGGAGCACGGACTGGGACCTGCTAATTCTTTCTCTTTCGAGGAGGTTTTTCTTTCGAGCCTCTCTTGTCATTAGATGATGTACTTACTATTTTTTTTAATTCGTTTGGTAGTGGATTTATCTCCACCCAACTATTAGTTCTTCTCGTCTATTTCATACTTGGTTCATTATCATATTTGGTTATTTATTTTTATATTTGGTTTTGTGGATGAGATTAGTATTTCATGTGATTTGTGATATTATATACCACTTATGAATTGTTATTCATAATACAGCGTACGTATGTGTTATGGTTTTCATATATTGGAGTTCCATATACATACGACTGGCATGCTTACGTATTCTTAGTCCTACGTATTTTGGAACTGAGTGTGACACGGACACACAGACACAGACACATACATAAACACACACATTGAGATGGTATTGTAGGTAAAACTTGGACACGGACACACACACACACACACACACACACACACACACACACACACACACACACCCCTTACCCTATAAATCGGTGAGTGTGTTGTTTGTGGAATTGGATTGGGGGTTAGTATTAAGTATAGTATTTATGTGTGTGACTTGAAAGTGTATATATATGCATTGGTATAAGTGCTCTTCTTAGTATACAAAGTTATGTATTGAGAGATTTATGTGCTAGTGTTGAGTATTAAGTGTTGGTGTCTAAGTATAGATGTTAGCAATGGGTAAAAGATGTATCTTAGTATAGATATCATGGGTGTGGTTGAGGGTTGTAGGCAATGTGATAGGGTAGGTTTCTAACATAGGATACTTGGGTACTTGGTGTTGAGGTATCTTGATATCTAGAAGAATATGTTGAAACTAATTAGATAGTGATATCTTAGTATATATAGTCAAGTGTTAAGGTTTTAGGGAGATATGGATATTTTGTTAAAGTATTATTGTGATGTGTTAGTATATAGCTAGCTAATTGGTATTAGGCTAAGATATTATAATATATTTATTATATATAATCTATATTAAGTATATAATACATAATATAGTATATTAGCTAGTATAGTCTATATTAACAAGCTTGAATAACTTATAAACCTAGTATAGCAAGGTATTGACCTAGAATGACTTGATAAATACCTCCGGCTCGGCTGCCCCCTTCGCGCGGCTCCTCCCCTCCGACATCCATTTACTGGAGTTTGAAATCTTTGTCTCTACTTTTTGCTCTAGTACCGAATGCCATGAGACATAATTATTCTCTTCTCTTTCATATTTTAGTCTCATGACTTTTGGCACCAGAGCGTAAGGTCGAGCCAACTATCTCATGGCTTCTAGGTTCATTTACCTATTTTTTATTAGGTTTCTAGCTAGGTCAAGATACAAGTGAGTATATTGAGTATGTGAGTGTTCACGTATTCCTTATGAGTCATATCTCTGAAAAGAAATTTTACTTCTACAAGCCTTTTTGAGACTTTTCGAGTTTGACTTAAATAACCAAGTTTTGACCTAGAGACCGAGTTTCAAGTTAGTATCACGGGTGTTTAAAACTGTGTCCTAGTGTCAAGATACAAGAGAGTACCAATATATGATAATATGTACAATGGTATGCGATATCCACATGAATGGCTCACAAGGAATACGTGACGACACCCATATCCTCAAATTGGAGTTATCCACATGTCTACTAGGTTTGAAAATAAATATCAAACTTATCTATTTACTTATTTTATGGATACTCATTAGTCACGATATCGATACTCACGCATCATAACTCGAATACTAACGATATGACCTAAATACTCATTTTGATGAACATTTGGATAATATACTTGAACGATGTCTATTCATCTTTGCAGAAGTATCTAGAAATGAATATATGTACAACCGTCATCATGATGTACTAATGAAGCCCGAGCAGAAGCCGACGAAAGCAGGCCCTTGTCGCTAACTTGACCAAGAAGTCCGAGCAGAAGACGGCGAAAGCTCCAAAGTCGAAAAAGACCTACTCTTTCGAAGATGATGACATCATGGCAATCTTTGATGTACTAATAAAGGGAGGCAAGATTTGGTTCCCCGATATCAAATATTATGATGAGGCAGTCGATATAAATAATCCGATATAATGCCACTATCACCGATACGTCCACCATGCAACCCGAGATTGCTATACACTGAAGCGGTAAATCCATCGTCTGCTCGACACCAAGGCCCTCACCTTGGACTTCGATGACAAGACGGTTGCTGCTAACATGGTATCGCTCCAGTTCGGTAACTTCCCGGCAATGGAAGCCCAAGACGGATTAATCCCAATTCCAAGGGAAACGATGGAGGTTGTCAATCTTCCGTCAGCTCACGACTAAAAGGCCAGGAAGATACCCCTCACTACGTCGCATGGGGAGGTCATGTGGGTTCATCCTGATCTTGCTCTAGAATTGATGCAGCAGACAACACCTTCTGCCACCAAGTCTAAGGGTAAGAAGTCCAAATCCTGCTACACGATTTATATCCCGTCCGAAGAAGCTATATCAGGAACAACAAGGTCAGGCCTAGCGTACCAACGAGAGTAAGACATCTGTCATGTCCCAATCCCAAAATACGTAGAAATAGGAATACGTAACATGCCAGCCGTATGTATTCGAACTCCAATATATGGAAACCATACACACACGTATGCTGTACATGAATATCAAATCCACAAGTGGTAATATACTGTCAACAAGTCATACGCAATCTATATCTCATCCACAGCAAAAGTAAATAAATAGGAATAAATAACTGAATATCAATATGAAGTCTCGAAGTATGATAGTTGGATGGAAACAAATCCACTGCAAATCAACTATACTAAAACTACCAAAATAGAGAAGAGATCAACTCTAATATAAGATAAATGTCAATAAAGAAAATAGCAACTAAAAAATCCATCAGCTGCGATGAATCAATGGTACTTTGAAGATACGACCTCCTCAGTCTGGTATTAAGCATCAGGTCCGGGTCCGTACTCCTGTGGGTACTCCTGCAAGTCTATACCTGGAAAGGGACCTGGTCCTCAGAGGGATATAACAAGATACATAGAAGCATGCCAATAAAGTACTGAAAATAAATATCAAATGGGTCGCCTAACCATCTATGTGAATGCAGTTTGAGAACAACTTTCCAACAAGTGGGCTATCTGGCTAAAATGGGATTGGCATGATTCTCTTGGAGATTCAGGGGCCTAAAAAGCATGTCGTATTTTGAACGCCAGAGGCCGCCTGCTAATATATAATATATAGTGGTCATCATGACCGCGTATCTCCGACGGAGCGTACGGGTTACACAAGGAAAGTGGAAAGGAGCCCAAACGTCTTACTTGTTATTCTCCCCACCCAATGCTCTAAGCATGTCACATCCATGAAATGATAATACCTCTAAATAACTGTCAGGTCTTCTAGTATGCAAAGTTTCTATCGGCAGTTATCTCTATCCGTCGCACGACCTATACGTACCAGTGGCCAGCCGAGTACGCAAGTCCATGTCCTACATGTGACTCATACTCGTGTAATAACCGTGTCATGGCCAATGAACCATAAATGCCTCATGATAATGGAGTGGTCTCATAAGCTAGGTCAACATGCATATATATAATAAAAACAGAATACGACGCCACCGTCGTTGAACCCAAGTTATCCTTGGACGCGCAGTTTATATAGCAGTTTAAAATATAAGAACTAATGGACAGAAATAAAATACATGCATCATATGGAATATAAATTATAGTACAATGGCAAGGTATACTTGCCTGGCAAGTAATTTGTAAAGTGTAAGCGTCCAGATGTCAGGTACACAAGATCAGAAACTAAGGCCTCTGAATAAACATCTCCGGATGCTGAAATAAATATCACCAATATTCCCAAAATCAGCGAGATAGCTAGAAAATACTACCCTTTCGTCCAATTTGGACACAGGGGCAAAACGATAATTTCGGGTCAAGACGGGGTCCACATGTGGCCAACTTTGCACCGAAATGCGTGCCAGGGATAAAGGTCTCTAAAATGGGATAAATTATAGGTCAAATAAATTATAAACATCAATATAAACTCAACGGTATGTCCAATTTTGGATTCCGGTGAGCCGAACACAAATTCGCCCAAAAAGTCAACCATGGGACCCACAAATAGGAGGCTTGGTCAACTATCTCGGAATCACGTGAAACGTGGGTCACAGGACTAACGTGATACCACGAATCCAATGATGCAAGTTTTATCACATTTCGACGAGCGTACACTAAATGGTGCAATATTTTACAAAAGTCGCGATACGGGGATATTTTATGGATACGGGTTGATTTTGACGCGCACGCACGTTCGAATCAGTTTCCATGAAAGCCCACACGTCAGGACATACCATATGTGCCTTTCGGTGCAATTGGTATGTGATAGGACGGTCCCGTTTGGTGGGTCGCGCTCCGTATCGTAAATTTTGAAGGTTTTAAGAATAAGTTTTTTATAATTTTTAATCCAGTTTAATTCTACATATAATATAAAATAAAATAATATAATTGACAGAAAATAATCTCGGTTATATGATCTTCTCATAGCAAAAAGAAAATTTATGTTTGGATGCCTGTGGAGGAAGATATGAGTCCTTAAATATAGGGGGGTTGGACAGTTTTTTGCAGTACAAAAGTTATGGTTTTTTCTCAACTTAGTCTCGATTTTTACCTAGGGTTTAACGTTGTTCAATGGAAACTAATAGATAGAGTTAGAAAAGGGATAGTTCGTGAACATACCGGCGAAGACGGATTAAAATTCGGTCGCGAGATAAAGCGGGAATCAGCAGGGGAAGTCGGGTACGTCATAGTGATTCTGTGCGGCGTTCTCGCGCGGATGACGCGAGCGGCGGGCGGTTGTGCGGTCTTCGGGCGGCGGCGCGGTCTGGGTCGGAGGTCGACGGCGGCGCTGGGTCGTGGGGTGACGATAGGTTTAGGGTTAGGGTTTATATGATGTCACCTATATATATATATATATATATATATATATATATATATATATATATATATATAGAGAGAGAGAGAGAGAGAGAGAGAGAGAGAGGATGAGTCGGCAGAAAATAGTTTGCTGTTGCTGTTAGCGGGTTTGGGGGGAACACTCGCGCGGGCTTGGCTCAGCAGCGGGCTGGGTTAAGGCTTAGTCTTTAGGCTTTAAGGTTTTGGTCATTAGTGGTTTTAGGAAGCTTTGTTTTAGTTTTGATTTCTTTATTCTTTTCTTTTTATTATGCAATTACTTATATATATATATATATATATTTCAAAAAATTATTAGCACATCTAAAAATCTTTTAGCCTTCTACAAGACTTCCTAAAATAATTAAAATAATAATTTGTTCAATAATTCTAAATGCATCTTACCTAGTAATTAAAATTTAATTAGTTCTATTTTCTAATTAACTAATAAATACTATAAATAAATAAATTAATTAATTAAATAATTTATACTGTTTTAAAATTAGGGGTTTTACATTCTACCCAACTTATAAATTTTTTATCCTCGAAATTAAAACTAAGCCACGATAGAAAATCAAGGATGATATAAGGTAGAGATGAACAAAGTAAATTCAAACCTTGATCTATGAATAGGTACGGAAAATGCTTGCGCATGTCATCCTCGCACTCCCAAGTGGATTCTTCTGACGTGCCATGCTTCCATGCCACACGGACCAAGGGAATAGACTGGTTTCTCAACACTTTCTCTCGACGATCAAGGATTCCCACGGGTTGCTCTTGGTATGACAAGCTTGGCCCAATGGTGATCTCAGAATGGTCGAGAACATGAATGTTGTCTTCCATATTTTGCCTAAGTTACGACACATGGAATACATCATGTACTCCCTCAAGTGAAGGTGGTAGCGCAAGTCGATACGCCACTTCTCCCACTCTCTCTAGCACGTCAAATGGTCCAATATACCTTGGACTCAACTTGCCACGCCCTCCAAATCGAATGGTGCCTCTAGTAGGTGATATCCTCAAGAAGACATGATCTCCCTTTTTAAACTCCAAGGGACGACGATGAAGGTCTGCTCACTGCTTCTGTTTGTCTTGCGCTGCTCGCAAGTGCCCTTGTATCTTCTTCACTGTCTCTACGGTGTTGACCACCAACTCTGGTCCCCGAATTTGACATTCTTCCACGTCACTCCAACATACGGGAGACCTATACTTTCTTCCATATAATGCTTCAAACGGAGCCATCTAGATGCTCGCTTGATAGCTATTATTATAAAAAACTCCACAAGATGTAGGTGATCCTCCCATGATCCTCCAAAGTCTAACATACATGCCCTCAACATATCCTCCAGTGTCTGAATAGTACATTCGGACTGCCCATCTGTCTGCGGGTGATAAGATGTACTGAACTTCAGTCGAGTCCCAAGACACTCTTGCATGTTTTTTCAAAAGTGAAATATAAAATGCGAATCCCTGTCGGACACAATGCTAATTGGAATGCCGTATAATCTCATGATCTGTCTCATGTATAAGTCAGCCAAAGCTTCTGTAGACTGGCCAACTCTAAAAGGCAAGAAATAGGCTGACTTGGTGAGTCGATCCACTATTACCCATACTGCATCTCTCCCACTTGGACTCTTGGGAAAACCCGTGACAAAGTCCATAGTAATGTGCTTCCACTTCCACTCAGGAATCGAAAGTGGTTGCAGTAGCCCTGCTGTTCTCTGATGCTTCGCCTTTACCTGCTGACATACTAGGCATTTGGCTACAAAGCGAGCTATCTCTCTTTTCATCCAATGCCACCAAAAGTGCTGTCGTAAGTCACGGTACATCTTGGTTCCTCCAGGATGAATAGAATATATCAAACTATGAGCTTCTGCCATCAGCTTCTGTCGAATCTCTCCATTGGGAATATATAGACGATCACCACATCGTAATATCCTGTCATCATGAATGCGCAATCCCGTTTGCTCTCCGGCCTTTGTCCTTTCTTTCAATCTCCTGAATCTGGCGTCTGTAGGCAAAGCTGCCTTGATCCTCTCTACTAGTGATGACTATACTTGCAAGTTGGCTAATGTCCCATCTGCTAAAGGTAATACCACTTTTATGCCAAGTTCTTGCAAGTCCTCTAATAATTTCCTCTGCGTCGTCAAGAAGTAAGCTGCTGGTTTCCGGCTTAACGCGTCTACTACAACGTTAGCCTTGCCTGCGTGATAATGTAGCTCTATCTCAAAATCCTTCATCAACTCAAGCCACTGTCGTTGCCTCATATTTAACTCCTTCTGCGTGAAGACTGTAACGCCCGCAACCGCACGGTGCGTTACGCTGAGTCGGATTGAATCAAACAAATGCTGGTTACATTTGATTTGTTGGATTTTAGGAAGAAGTATTGATTGAGTTGTTTTGTGCAGATGGCTAGCGGGTTCGATGGAAATCAGGTGTTCGTTCAGAGCAGTACTGAGTTAGCTGGGTTGGAATGATAATGCCATCTTCCTTAGTCCGATCGGTCGGATGATTTGGAGAGCACGGCCTTCTCGTACGGTCATACCAGTTGAGTAGATCGCGCTTGCATCGGACCACGGGTTCAAGGAATTGGCCATATCGGCAGGACAGGATGCCTAACGGGATCAAACATTGTGAGTGGGCTCTTTTCTTTCTCCTCTACTCCTTCATACCTAATAATATGGAAAACACGTAAAGGCTTGAACACTTGGGCTGAAACATTGGGAACCACTACACTGAGGCGTGCATAGAGTGTACGTCGTTGGCTTGGTAGGATTGTGGCTTGATTTGGTTTATGCGTTGGATAGTTGGAGCTAGAGTTAGAATATTGTATTTGAAGCAGTTGGTAGAATGATTGGGATTATGCTTGGACAGGTGGAATGATACACCGAATATGCATTAGGAATATCGAGAATTCGGGCGAGCGAGCGTGCATCCGTGCACGGGTATCACTTGGTCGTTTTGTCTAACAAAGCGAGCAATTGTGGTTCGAAACCGAACAACTGCATCGGCGAGGGTGTTGTGCCGCTTGATGGGGCATTGTGCCACGAATGGGGCTTTATGCCACTGAAACGGTATTGTGTCATGGGATTGCTTTGAGCATGGGTGTTGCACCATTGGAAATACTGTGTTGAGAAGAGGCATTGTGCCTATGGAAATACTTGGGATTTGGTGCCTTGGGCAATATGTTGGAAGAATGGTTATGGATTCTTTGGTTGGATATTTTGGTTAGATATCGGTTGAACGAGTCTAGGATCGCTTGGTGGGGCGAGAATGTTCGATCCTCTCGTCATACCTACTTGGTGTCTGCATGTCACGGACAACCTGTATTGCACAGGGTTTGGTCTCCTCGAACGGGAAGGCTCCGGAACACCGGGACCGTTCGGCCATGGAGGAGACAACTGGGTAACGCGTCTTGGGCGCGGTGCCAGCGGTTGGATGCGATTCAGGTGGGTTAGCTACTTAGCACTGTTTCGAATAGAACCGCATTTGATCAGTCCGATCAACGTCCTTATGGCTTGGCCAGTGACTTCATATAGATTAGTATTGGCTTGCTTTTCTTTTGTTGGTTTAGCTTTCGAGTAGGCGCGGCCACCTTGCCTCGGCAAGAGTGTGCACTTTGGGATTGGATTGTATCAAGTTGGTTGAGGAAGGATATTGAGGCTTGGTTGATGGTTCGACATGTTATCGTGTTGCTTGGACTTGAGCAGGACGGTTTGCATGCTAGTTTCCTTCGGGTTGGTTATATATATATTTGCTTGTCGTTTGGTTTGAGTTGAATACTTGCATGCTTAAACTGCTTTACAGCTTTCCTTAACATGTCATCCATATGCCTTGAAACGAATCTAGGATTCAACTAGAAAGATCACCATATAGCTGTTTGAATTCACTATTTTACTTAGTGTCGGCTTAGGCGAGTGGGATACCCCGCTCACCAGTACGGTTGTGTACTAACCCACGTTTATGGGTAATATTTCAGGTACGCAGGCGTAGTGGCGCTGCTTGGATATATGAGGCATGATGTATGAACTGTAAGTACCTTTGTGGGCTAAAGAAAAGAGCAAGAGCATTTCATCGTCTCCGTGGCATCGCCTTTGTGGCATTTCCTTTGGGATATTTCATTTGGACCCTATCGTGAGCTTTGCTGCGTATTACTCTGATGTGTGCTTAGTACACAATGCTTGACTTCCGCTGCAACTTGGTTGTTTCTATGATAACATTTGGTGTTTGACAACATCGTCTTGTACGAGCGCAACTCTAGGCTCGTACAGCATCACGTCCCGATAAGAACGATTATCCTGCGAGAGAGCTACAACGTGGTGATTCACGTTCAGTGGAGACTATTGAGCTTGCGGGAGATTGGGGCATGACAAATTGGTAACAGAGTGCCTGGTTCATTTTCTCGGACTTGGTCCTTCGCTTCATCACAAACTCTAAATAGCTTCCGCGTGTTGTCTAGCTCTTGACTCTACTCGGTGCCGCATTGGATGTTTCATGCAATAAGTCTATATATTGCTGGTTTTGGCTGTATATTATTCTTGGTTGTGTTGTCTTGGTTGATTTTTGTTAGATCGCTTAGCCTCGTTAGGCGTTGTTGCATTCGTGCAGCAAGTTGGGTGGCGTTGTTGTATTTGTGCAACAAGTTGAGAGCTGTCATTGGGTTGGCTTGGCTTGTCGTTCGGGGAGATTCTGATTGCCTCAATGGATCAGTTGGTTAGCTTACGAGATTTGACTATGCGGCATGTTTTGAGTAGAAGTATTCGATTGAGAAAGGATCGTTGCACGAGTTGCTCGTGTGGCACATTGGTTGAGCATGTTTGAGTTTGGCTTGGGAATATCAGGACAGTGTTGTACGAGTTGCTTGTACAACAAATGTATGGAACAGTTGGGTATTGGGTTGGATTACTTGGAAGAGATCGTTGCACGGGATTGCTCGTGTTGCAAAAGTATCAGACGGTGAGGATAGCTGGAAGCATTGAGAATGGAACATAGCACGAGTTGCATAACGAGATTGGTGGGAAGAATTGGATGATGCAGTGCCTGAGTTTTGTGTCAGACTCGAGTTGTGAATGGTAGGATCATGCATAAGGGATGGTTCGAACGGATCTTGGATCAGTGCAAAAATTATAATGCGAGTAGCGACTTGATTCGGAGTGGTATATGGGATACCACATATTGAGCAAGATATTGAAAATATTTTGGTGGGGATTGCCTGAACGGACTCGAGTAACAGAAATATAAGTTGGTTAGTGCATATCGGTTGAGTTAGGAAGAATAAAAAATGGAGCAAGCGAATATTGAGTTGAGCATATCGAGAATGGACTGGTACAAATGAAAGCATCGTTGAGCTTAAGAGATGGACGAGATCGGAACACACAGTTGGGATATGCTTGAACGAGCGATGGGTAAATTGAAGGATAGCAAGCACGAACTATAATTTTGGGCAACACATTTGAGCTGTTGGTTGAGCAATGAAACACGAGCAACAATGGTAAACGAGCAACAATGCTTGGAGGGACAATGAGATGGATTCACACAAACTTGAAGATTTGGATATTGCTGCTCGAGAAGTCGACTCAGGTTTAGCGAAAGTGGAATTTTGGGAAAGACGTTACAACAATGGTAAACGGATTATCCGGAAGATGTGGACGGATTATGGCAACAACTAAAGGTAAATATTGTGGCGGACGGACTTTAAAGATAGCTAAATGTGAAAGCAACGTCGGAGCAAATTACTGTGCTGCTCGAGTAAGTTAGACGTACATTGTGGAACGCAACAAATGGATAAGAATTTAGGAGCAAGTCTTGAGTTTCAGAAATCATTGCAAGTGGTAGTGCGAGTAGACGAATATGGCAGTTCGGAAAATTTAATGGATTCAGGGCAGAACGACGGATTGATGGAAGACGGTTTCAACGAGCGCGGTGCTCAGATTCGGAAGTTTGATCGGATGGAATGGTTGGATTTTGATTCGGATTTGCAGATGAGATATAACATGGTTCATAGTAACTGTCCATCGTGATGATTACAATTATCGAGCGTAGCTTCGGGACAGCTGACCCTAGCGACTTGACCGCTGAATCGGATATGAATATGGTAGACCCATAGAACGACCCTTGAGGCGACGTATTTGGGAATGCGTCGAGGGCAGATGTGAGTAATGTGTGTTGGAGATTTGGCTTATTGACTGAGTGTTGGATTTGAGAGACCCTTGGGATAGCCTTCAGCTGAAGATGCAGCCAGAAGATCGAAGCAATGGTGGAAGTAGCCTTGTCAACTGATGAGATTCAGAGTCGCAGATTTTTATCGATGGCATCGCCTCTGACTCATCGTGCCCTGGAAGGGAATAGCATTCATATGAATTGACGACTGTGAAACTAGCTCGTGAAGTTAAAGCAACGGCTCGTTCAGATCAAATCCTTGCGAATACTGGAAGGGACAGATTTGTCTCAGATTTACAAGATGCATCGGAACTTAGTCTGGGAAGCGTGCTCGTTCGGAAGGCAAAGGTGATATCCTATGCTTTGAGGCAGTGGAAGCAGCGCGAAGAACTATTCCATGCGCAACCTAGGAATTATGGCGAGTGTGTCCACGTTGAAATCGTGGCGACACTATCCCTTTGGCTTGGCAGCGAGATCTTCGTAGATCACACGAACCTCAATATAGATGTTCACCCAGCGAGGTATTTGAGATTGAGGAAGAGGTGTTTGGTTGAGCTGATATGAGCAAAGTTGATATTTGGGTAAGTCGTCTAGCTGGGGTAGTATCAGTTGAGATGATCGTTCGATGCATGAGATATATTTGGAGATGTTGCTAGTACAGATTCAGAAATAGTTGGATGAATTGAGTTGGGACACGAACTGATTGAGTCGGTGAAAAATAATCATATTTGAGAATAGCGCTCGAGCGAATATGTTGGAACGAAAATCGTGATTTGGTTCAATTGGGAGTAAAAAAATGGATGCCTCGAACATAAAGATACCCTTGTAACTTGTTCAAATTTGCTATCGCAAAGCTCGGCTGAAATGCATGTATTTTAGGGACTCCTTAAATATGTGTACGATCCAAAACTAAGCGATATGAGGAATTCATATTAAGCTGCAAGAAGGATGTAGGAATTCAAAAATTTGTACGAGCGTTCAACAGAACGAGATACGGAGTCAAGATCGTGAATATGTGAGTTGCATAGAGCAGATCCATGGAATTGGATAGCGGCATGTGATAGGAATGAGTACCAGCACGGTTCGTGGACGAACCTGATTCTAAGTGGTATATTATGTAACGCCCGCAACCGCATGGTGCGTTACGCTGAGTCGGATTGAATCAAACAAATACTGGTTACATTTGATTTGTTGGATTTTGGGAAGAAGTATTGATTGAGTTATTTCATGTGCAGATGGCTAGCGGGTTCGATGAAAATCAGGTGTTCGTTCAGAGCAGTAATGAGTTAGCTGGGTTGGAATGATAATGCCATCTTCCTTAGTCCGATCGGTCGGATGATTTGGAGAGCACGGCCTGCTCGCACGGTCATACCAGTTGAGTAGATCGCGCTTACATCGGACCACGGGTTCAAGGAATTGGCCGTATCGGTATGACAGGATGCCTAACAGGATCAAACATTGTGAGTGGGCTCTTTCCCTTCTCCTCTACTCCTTCATGCCTAATAATATGGAAAACACGTAAAGGCTTGAACAGTTGGGCTGAAATATTGAGAACCACTACATTGAGGCGTGCATAGAGTGTACGTCGTTGGCTTGGTAGGATTGTGGCTTGATTTGGTTTACGCGTTGGATAGTTGGAGCTAGAGTTAGAATGTTGCATTTGAGGCAGTTGGTTGAATAATTGGGATTATACTTAGACAGGTGGAATGATACATCGAATATGCATTGGGAATATCGAGAATTCGGGCGAGCGAGCGTGCATCCGTGCATGGGTATCACTTGGTTGCTTTGTCTTACAAAGCGAGCAGTTGTGGTTCGAAACCGAACAACTGCATCGGCGAGGGTGTTGTGCCGCTTGATGGGGCATTGTGCCACAAATGGGGCATTGTGCCACTGAAATGGCATTGTGCCATGGGATTGCTTTGAGCATGGATATTACACCATTGGAAACACTATGGTGAGAAGAGGCATTGTGCCTATGGAAATACTTGGGATTTGGTGCCTTGGGCAATATATTGGAAGAATTGTTATGGATTCTTTGGTTGGATGTTTTGGTTGGATATCGGTTGAACGAGTCTAGGATCGCTTGGTAGGGCAAGAATGTTCGATCCTCTCGTCATACCTACTTGGTGTCTGTATGTCACGGACAACCTGTATTGCACAGGGTTTGGTCTCCTCGAACGGGAAGGCTCCGGGGCACCGGGACCGATCGGCCATGGAGGAGACAACTGGGTAACGTGTCTTGGGCGCGGTGCCAGCGGTTGGATGCGATTCAGGTGGGTTAGCTACTTAGCCTGTTTCGAATAGAACCGTATTTGATCAGTCCGATCAACGTCCTTTTGGCTTGGCCAGTGACTTCGTATAGATTAGTGTTGGCTTACTTTTCTTTTGTTGGTTTGGCTTTCGAGTAGGCGCGGCCACCTTGCCTCGGCAAGAGTGTGCACTATGGGATTGGATTGTATCAAGTTGGTTGAGGAAGGATATTGAGGCTTGGTTGATGGTTCAATATGTTATCGTGTTGCTTGGACTTGAGCAGGACGGTTTGCATGCTAGTTTCCTTCGGGTTGGTTATATATATATTTGCTTGTCGTTTGGTTTGAGTTGAATGCTTGCATGCTTAAACTGCTTTACATCTTTCCTTAACATGTCATCCATATGCCATGAAACGAATCTAGGATTCAACTAGAAAGATCACCATATAACTGTTTGTATTCACTATTTTACTTAGTGTCGGCTTAGGCAAGTGGGTTACCCCGCTCACCAGTACGGTTGTGTACTGACCCACGTTTGTGGGCAATATTTCAGGTACGCAGGCGTAGTGGCGCTGCATGGATATACGAGGCATGATGTATGAACTGTAAGTACCTTTGTGGGCTAGAGAAAAGAGCAAGAGCATTTTATCGTCTCCGTGGCATTGCCTTTGTGGCATTGCCTTTGGGGCATTTCATTTGGACCCTATCGTGAGCTTCGCTGCGTATTACTCTGATATGTGCTTGGTACACAATGTTTGACTTCCGCTGCAACTTGGTTGTTTCTATGATAACATTTGGTGTTTGACAACATCGCCTTGTACGAGCGCAACTCCAGGCTCGTACGGCATCACGTCCCGATGAGAACGATTGTCCTGCGGGAGAGCTGCAATGTGGTGATTCACGTTCAGCGGGGACTATTGAGCTTGCGGGAGATTAGGGCGTGACAAAGACATACTTGATACTTTTATGGTCTGTATAAATCTCTACTCGTTTCCCATATAAGTAATGTCTCCATAGCTTCAGAGCAAATAGTACGGCTGCAAGCTCCAAGTTATGAGTTGGATAATTCTTCTCATGTACTCGTAACTGTCTAGATGCATATGCGATCACCTTGCCATGCTGCATCAATACGCATCCTAAGCCTTTCTCCGATGCATCACTGTAAATAACATAACCTTATGATCCTGATGGAATAGTCAATATTGGTGCTGTGGTCAGTCGCTTCTTCAACTCCTCGAAAGTGGCTTGACACTCGTCGGTCCATATGAACTCTTAATCCTTGCACGTCAACCAAGTCATAGGTGCTGCTATCCTTGAAAAGTTCTCCACGAACCGTCGGTAATATCCCGCAAGTCCAAGGAAACTCCTCGCTTCTGATGCTGATTTAGGAACGAGCCACAGTCCCGGATCTCTTATGCCGAATTATTGACAGAATCAAGATTTTAAGAGTCCATCAGCAAGAGAAAAAGAGGTCAACTGAAGACACAGCAAGGACCAGCAAGAACACAGCAAGGAGGGCCTATCAGATGTCCTTTGGCACAGAAACAGCAACAGCAGCACAGAGCAGGACTGTACCAGATTTCGGAGAAGCCTTAATATAATTATTGTGGGAGACACGGACATATTATAAGAGACTGTCGGAACCGCCTAGGGAAATGTATGAGGTTTGGTTCCGGGCAGCATATGGTGAGAGACTGTCCAATACAGCAGACATTGGCGCTTCCACCGCAAACACAGAGGCTAGCACTTCCAGCACCGAAGCCAGCTCAGCAGATGACTAGACTAGGAGCACCTCGACCTCCAGTAGCAGGAGGATTTCAGCGAGGACCACCGCTACCTACTCAGGAGGATCAGTTCACGAGGGCCAGTCATGGACTTCCACAGAGGAATGGATAAGCTTTTGCACTAGAAGTGGATGACTTGGATCAGGAGGTTGATGTCATAGCAGGTATTACTCTTGCTTTTACTTTTCCTGCTGTGACATTATTTGATACGAGAGCCACCCACTCGTTCATATCTTCTAGTTTTATTGCCAAACACAATATTGCCACTACACCTTTACCCAGTTGTGTTAGAATTCTTACCGAAGGAGGAGTTGTACCTGTTAGTCGGATTTGTAGATCATGTCCTGTAGTGATTCATGGCAGAGAGATGAGTACCCGACTCTTAGTCCTTCCTATGCCAACTTTTGATATTGTACGTGGAATGGACTAGCTAAGCAAGTACCACTCTTTCTTCGACTATTTTGGAGGAAGCATTCTTTTTAAGGTACCAGGCCAGTCGGAACTTGAGTTTACATAAGGATCCACAGAAGCCATTGATGGTGTTCAGCTTGCAATGGACGACGTTATCTATCACCCCATTATTTTAGAATTTCAAGACTTCTTTCCAGAGGAACTGCCAGGACTACCTCCGGATAGAGACGTAGAGTTCTCGATTGAATTGACACTAGAAGCAGCACCCATAGCGTCGCATGTTTATAGACTTGGAAAGAAGGAGATGGATGAGCTGAAGGCACAGTTGAAAGAATTAGAGGAGAAAGGTTTCATCCAACCAAGCGCATCACCCTGGGGAGCACCAGTGTTATTTATACCAAAGAAGGATGGGTCAGTACGCATGTGCATTGACTATAGAGCCTTAAATGCAGTGACCGTGAAGAATAAATACCCATTGCCATGTATTGATGACTTATTTGATCAGCTTACTAGAGCCAAGGTATTCTCGAAGATAGACTTAAAATCGGGATATCACCAGGTAAAGGTACGGAAGCAGGACATCCCGAAGGCCGCATTTATAACAAGATATGGACACTACGAGTTTCTGGTCATGCCATATGGATTAACCAATGCTCCAGCTATCTTTATGGACTTAATGAATCGAGTCTTCCATCGGTATTTGGACCACTTCGTGGTCGTCTTCATAGATGACATACTTGTCTATTCGAAGAGCCACGAGGAGCATGAGAAGCACCTGCGGATTGTTCTGGAGACATTGAGGAGAGAGCAGTTATATGTGAAGCTCAGTAAATATGAGATTTTCTTGGACAGAGTCTCGTTTTTTGGGCATGTCGTTACGGAAGATGGTATTTCTGTTGATCCAGAGAAAATCTCAGCAGTCGAAACATAGTATTGGAGCTCCTGAGTCAGCCCGCGGTAGAATCTCTTAGCCTTCACCAAGTCATTCGATATCAGGGCAGCGCCATATTTACTAAGGCGACTAAATTCTGCATCGTACTCGTCAACTGTCTTGTTCCCCTGCTCTAGATGAAGAAATTGATCGTACAATGCGTCCCTTACAATGTTCGGGAAGTACTTCCTCTCAAAGCACTCCAAGAATTATTTCCAAGTCTGATACGTACCCAATTGGCACTCCATTGATTCCCACCAGTGATGAGCGTTACCATCTAGCAGCGTCCTTACGCTTGGCATCCATAGATCTGTAGGTAGCTGCGATGCTTCTAATAACTTCTGAGTGTGGGTAATCCAATTTGTGGTCTCCTCTGGGCTCTCAGTGCCTTTATATGGCTTGGGACCTATCTGTATAAAGTTCTTGACTAAGCTAATTCTAGATTGCGGTACTGGAACTAGTGCCTGAGCTGGTACAGTTGCCTGTGCAGACATCCTCTCAAGTGCTGCCAGAAATTCTTGCCTCTGCTCTGCCTCTTGCTGCCTCTGCTCTGCAGCTAGTACGACCGCCTGCTATCTTTGTTCCTGCATCATTATTTGGAAGAATTGGAACAGCTGTGTCTGGCCATCCTGTGGTGTCGATGAAGATAAAAAAGTCCTATTAGGTGATGCAGAGGGATTAGATGGAACTGGATTATGAGTCTGTCCATTCGGACCCGGAAGTCTAGGAGTCGTTGAGGTATCCCCCCGAGTTTGGCCGTTGACTCCTGAAGGTGTGTCGCCTCCGGCGGTAGTACATCCACTACGCGAATCCATCTCTCTGCAAGAGGTGGACGGAATGATTAGAAGGAGTACAGAAATCAAACAGGATGCAAGCATTTAAAATATGATAGTTGAAAGGGAAGATGAGATTTAGTCAAGCGTAGATGAGATCCTATATTCTACTCCTATACGTGTCACTACCCAATTCTAGAAAATAGGGTTATTTTTTTTATTTGGTAAATTGTGTATTGTTCATAATTAATTATATTTATATTTAATTAGTGATTGTATTATTTTTTAATTGGTTGTTTTAGGGTTTTGGCTAGTCTGGACCCATGTCAGACCCTAGTGGACCTATGTCCGACCCAACCAACACCCTTGTGAGGCTTATTTTTGGGTTTAGAATAATTATTATATTTTTAATAAGTTAGTTGGAGAGATTATGAGTTAATTTGAGTGCATT